>CM071567.1:95362789-95963275 GCA_036426205.1 Ascaphus truei
CCAGCGAGCCAGGTCCTCAGAGTCTGGGGAGGGAAAATGGTGCCTGAAGCCCCTATTCTGAGGACGTGGGTACCCAAGGAGAAATCTGGTACTTCGCCCGCCCTAACAACCTTGGCATCTCTGTGGCTTTCAAGTCGGGACCCGAGCAGACTTAGTGGCACCAACTTGGTAGCCAGCTTGTCTCTCAGAACCATGGACTTAGAAATCCCAGCTCATATACACTGCACCAAGCATATACCTTTTAAACATACCAATTTAATAAAAATACTTGGATACTGTGTCTCTAAAAATGTCTAAGTCTTCCTGGTGTCAGGGATAGAATAAGAATTTATACTTGCTATTCTCACAGCAATATCCCTGTTCAGTGTGACATGGGCATGAACTAGGCACCCCTCCCCCTCTCTATACTAGGGACCCCTGTACCATTTTGGGGATACCTTGATCCTTAGGAGTCTCGGCTTCAGCACAGATCACAAAGGTAAAAGGGGCAAATAGGATCAAGGTATCCCCAAAATGGTACAGGGGTCCCTAGTATAGAGAGGGGGGAGGGGTGCCTAGTTCATGCCCATGTCACACTGAACAGGGATATTGCTAGTGAGAATAGCAAGTATAAATTCTTATTCTATCCCTGACACCAAGGAAGGACTTACTGCTGCGGCCAAGTTTATTCGAGCATTTGCCCGTTCTTGGCCGCAGCAGTAGCCTGGCGCGCGCCCGAGAGTGACGGGCGCGCGCCGAAGCAGCGGAAGAGTGCCCTCCGATCGGGGCGCTCTCCCTACCGCTGCTGGGTCCGCCGGGTCCCCCGGAACCCCCTGCCGCTGTCCCGCGATCGCGGGACACCAGGGCTCCCTCGGGGAGCCCCTGGACGCACGTGCAGGGGGCGCACGCTCCCGAAGACGCGTGACCGCGCGTCTATGACACGCGGCACGCCGAGGGGCGGCCACTAGCAAGCCGGGAAATCTCCCGGCTTGCGGATCTGGCCGCAGAGTAATAAAGCGTGTCGGTAGTGTAGACATTTTTAGCGAGACACAGTATCCAAGTATATTTTATTAAATTGGTATGTTTAAAAGGTATAATGCTTGGTGCAGTGTATATGAGCTGGGGATTTCTAAGTCCATGGTTCTGAGAGACAAGCTGGCTACCAAGTTGGTGCCACTAAGTCTTCTCGGGTCCCAGACTTGAAAGCCACAGAGATGCCAAGGTGTTAGGGCGGGCGAAGTACCAGAGTTCTCCTTGGGTACCCACGTCCTGGCATGAATAGGGGCTATCAGGCGACCATTTTCCCTCCCCAGACTCTGAGGAGCCTGGCTCGGCATGGGGTTCAATATGCTAAGAGGTAGAGGTGCCAGGTTTGTGCATGCCCCTTTGCGGAATTGAAAACTGTGCCCGCCTACCTTCAGGGTACCATAAAAATGCTGATAGCTGGTGGCAAAATTCCCACGCTCTGATTGGTTGAAGTACTCTGTGAATGGGCATACAGTAAAATCCTATAAGAAACCTAGCAGTCAATCAGCTCAGGAGATTCTAAGCGCCAAGACAGCAGTGGCAGATGTGAATTGACCATAAGATGCTCTTTGAGCAATAGACGCGAGCCGGCTTCAGAAATTTCAAGGCGAGAATTTTTTTAAGTCCCACGTTTCGGGGCCAAGTTCTGAAAAGAGAATGTAGCGGTCGCAGCTGGAACTACAAGCTAAAAAGAGTACCAGACATTTGGTACTTGCTCCTGGTCAAGGGATTTCAGCACCTCCAGTGTGGAAAGAGTGGTGGCGTCAGGAACTGCATGCCAAGTTCAGTTCCAGGAATCTAAAGTTGCGGTGCGCAAACTGGGGAGCGCAAAATTATTTAGAGGGGGCATGGGATGCGTGCGGGGAAACCTGGGGCAGGCAGAGCTGTGCACGGGCTGCCAGAAGCTCCGTGATGAGGCTGCTTCTCTGCTCTGTGTCTGTGTCAGAGGGGGCGGGGCTTTCCTTCCGTGCACACAGACATCCCCTCCTCATCCTGTGTTACCCATCCCAGTTTTCAGCAATGCATAGTGGACAGGAGCAGGCTTACAGTAGTCCTTCCTCCCCCCCCCACCCCCAGGTGAAAGTCTGTGACATGATTTTGTGTTGTGTCTGTCTGTGTGTGTGGTGTGATTGCGTGTGTGTGTTGTGCCTGTGTTGGTTGTGATTGAGTGTGTGTTGTGATTGAGTGTATGTGTGTGCATGTTGTGTCTGTGTTTGGTTATGATTGAGTGTGTGTGTTGTGCCTGTGTTGGTTTTGATTGAGTGTGTGTTGTGATTGAGTGTATGTGTTTTTTTTGCACACACTGCACACACTGCACACACTGCACACACACAACACACACAACACACACAACACACTGAACACACTCACAACACACAGCACACACTCGCAGCACACCGAACACACTGCACACACTCACAGCACACAGCACAGCACACTGCACACACTCACAGCACATTCACAGCACACTGCACACACTCAGTACACACAGCACACTCTCACAGCACACTGCACACAGCACACACTCACTGCACACAGCACACACACAGCACACTCAAAGCCCCCCCCTACCTCTGGTGTCAGCTGCTGGGGCTTCGTGGGGCTGCCTGCGGGGATCAGGGCTCGTGGTGGGGTTGATTGGTGCGGGGCTGGGGTGAGCAGTGCAGCGCTGTGGTGCGGGGCTGCTGGCTGGGGTGATTGGTGGCAGGCTGTGGTGCGGGGCTGCTGGTGGGGGGGATCGATGCCGGGCCTTGGGTGCGGGGCTGCTGGCGGGGGGGATCGGTGATGGGCTGGGGTGCGGGGCTGCTGGCGGGGGGGATCAGTGCCAGGCTGGGGTGCGGGGCTGCTGGCGGGGGGGTTCGGTGCCAGGCTGGGGTGCGAGGATCAGGGGGGGTCGGTGCTGGTAGAAGTGAGGCTGCTGAGGGAAGTGCAAGGGGAATGCTGGGGGAAGTACGGTGGCTGCCGGCGCCTCCCTTCACCTCTTCCCTCTTCCCCCCTCCTCCCTCCTCCCCCTCTTCCTTCCTCCCCTCTCCTCCCGATCGGGGACGCGTGGTCGGATCGGTTGGCCCCCGAGGACCGCGCTATAACGGAGCTGAGCTGTATTTGTATTTGTATTTACATTGTATACCGTTTAATAAAGGTTTTTTTTCCCCATGTGATTGATTACATCAGGCAGGGGGGGCCCGAGAAATATCATGCATGGCTCGGCATAAAAATTTTGCTCACCCCCTGATCTAAAGGACTCTATTTTCTGTGCTATTTCAACTAGGAAATGTTAGTTTTGTAGCCCAGACCCCCAGAAAGTGTGTTTTCCTCTGTATAATTGTAATCCACTGTGTGTACGTCTGTTTCAATGGAATAAATGACTATTTGTTTTACTTCTTGGTTTTGCTCAGTGATATGATCCCGGTATAAAGGTGAAAATTCTTGGTCTCCCGTAACAGTGACCCACAACCAGTATAGGGTTTGTTGATGCCCCAAACATATATAAGGTTGTGGGGGGACTCTGAGAGTCCAAACTGAGTCCAAGGGAATGTGTGTGGGAATAAGGCAAATAGAAATAAAACTACAACATTTTTCCTTTTCTGTCCCCTGTCCCCCAAGACTCAGAAGGGTATTAAAATATTCTTTAATGTAATATGATTTTTACATTAGGAACCGATGTCCAAACAGGCTGCCCGAGCTAAACACTAGGTGCCAGTAAGTCTTTTAGACATTGGAGTTCAAAGCAACCAGAGGATGCCCAGAGATGTGAATAGCATTTGGTCAGCGGGAAAAGGCAGAGTAACAGGTCCAGAGATCAATAGCAGTTCTCAGAGATGCCACTTGTTCCGTCAGACCTGGTGGAGCCGGCCCTACGGGTGACATTGAGATAGCCAGGGAGAGAGTGGCAGGCTTGCGCATGTCTCTTGGCTATTTCGGATTTTCCGCTGACCCCACTTTTCTAGCTGGCAGGCTCTGGTTGGCTGCTTGGGGAAATTCAGTTTTGCTCAGTTTTGTGAATGAAACTGAAAATACTATAAGAATTGATGAGCCAATCGGATTCGCAGTCTCCGGTAGTAAGAGCACAGGCGGGTGTCACGGGAGACCAGGTTAATTAACACCTTTTTATACCGGGATCATTGATTGAGCAAAGCAAGGGGGTAAAATAAATTGTAATTTATTTCAGTAAAAGACATATACACAATGTAACACAATTTACACGGTAAACGAATAAATCTATCCTCTAAACAAAATTCACAAAAATGACCTCTGTTGGAGCCCTTTTCCTTGACCGACAGGTACTCACGAAAGTCCTGGAACTGATTTCGGCATGCAATGCCAATCGCGACCGCTACCGCTACGTTCTCAAAAGAAGGACTTAGAAAATTAGAAGGAGTTGAAAATCCTTGAAGCCGGCTCGTGTCTATTCAGTACAGAGCATCTTTGAATATGCCACTGTTGGTTTGGCAATTGGAATCTGCACTCCTAACTTGCTGCAAAGCTCCTTAGGAGTTTCTGGGTCCCATTCACAAACCTCTACAGCCTATCAGATTGTGGGAATTCTCCTGCCCACCAATTCCCGATTTGCCGGTATTGTAAAGCCGTTCTGCAAAGGGGCATGTGCCAACCTGGCACCTCTGCCTCTTTGCATACTGAGCCCCCTGTGGCCCCAGGCTCCGTAGAGTCTGGGTTCTGGCAAATGGTGTCAGATAGCCCTATGTTAGCCCAGGATGTGGGTGTCACGGGAGACCAGTGCTTTTAACACAAAAATTTCCCGGATCCTTTGATTGAACAAAACGTGAGATAAAATAAATTGTAGTTTTTTCACAGATGAAACACACAGCTTGAAGTACAAAATATTACGAATAAACACTTATTGGGATTTGGCAAAATGGAATAAAATGTCCATGGAACGAAATCCACAGAAATCAAGTCTCTAGGGGGTTGGCATTCAGGCTTCCTATATTGAAATGGTATTGTATTGCCAGTATTACTATATGCCGTTACTGTGTGGTGACTTATAAGATCATTGGATCTTATTTTGGTCCATTACTGTGCATGGGCTGAGATACACTGACTTTCTAAGTCTGACTGAGTCAGTGTACATGAACTCCGCCTCCGCGCGTGCACGTGGTCACGTGTTCGCCGACGCGCGCGTTTCGCGAGTGCTTTGTCAAGGCTAGGTAATCAGAGCTCTGAATACCATTTCAATATAGGAAGCCTGAATGCCAACCCCCCACTACAGCAATCAGCTCAAGGGGGTCATACATAGAGCAAAACGGCACCCAACACAGGTATTAACACCTCAAGTGCCAGATCACCACCACACATGTAAAGTACATACCCTATTAGGGGAAGGTTTTTCAAGTTGACCGGAATATAAACCCTACAAGGAGCAGTACTCAGCTGATAACTCAGTATAAGCTTATACAGTAGTTTATCAGTGCCACCATATTCACCTGTAATATTCTAGTTAATACTAGCATTTTACTCCAGCTAGACCATCATATACCTGGAATATATATGTGTTAAGCACCACACAGCAATAATTACAATTCTATCATAAGTGAGTGCAAGTAACAACACATTAGGTGCACTTAGACCTAGATCTGTTATAAAACGAATCTATAATATACTATTTAGCTGCAGTATACATACAAGCATAGTAACAGGTTCCACACAGAGTGCACCTACTAGTATTAATTACAGGGGCACTATCTGTGGCTCAAATTGCCGTTACTTCCTTTCTCATCAAGACCCTGCTACCCATCTATAAGGCTGCTGGGCCATTTTTTTTCTAACACTGGACATTATATATACCCACTGCACACTCAACTGGATACACTTATCCATAGAGTAAAATCACCTTGGGTATTATTTAACTACATTGTTTTAAACCCCAATATTTAACGACTGTCTATTAATAAAGTTATTTTAAGAATCTCACCATTTCACACATGGATCGAGTTGGCAATACAGACCGCGCCGCTTAAAGTCCAAACTGAAATGAGTCCAAAGATGTGCTGCAGTGTCCAAAAAAACCCTGATTCCGGTAGAGGACTGCAAACTCCACAACAGCACACGTGTGTATCATGCAAGGGAGATAAGAGAAGATCATAGCGTGACACTGCAACTATAAAACTATAACTCAACAACGACATACATGACAAACAACATAACAGAAGGCTGACAATATACAGCGATTTATTATTGACAATACTAAAAACAAGAGAAGCTTTGGAGCAGGTCTAGGATCCAGTGTGGTAAAAAAACTGGGTCCTACTTCGCAATCCAGAAGGGTTCAAGCGGTGTGTATAATACAGTTCTTTTATCATCGCTTATCCTCGGCGCGTGGTGCTGCGCTGTAATGGCCGCCGGCGCTTCCTCCGGTTACTCTCGCGGCTCAGCGTCCCTGCAGGACCAAACCTCGCGAAGATTTCTCGTCAACCGTGACGTCACCTCGCTAGGTGGAGCTACTCGCCGCCGCCTTTCTCCTGTATCGCACTCTACAACCGTTCGCTTCGAGCTATGACTTGGTGCTGTGACCTGCTCCTTTGATGCTCTCTTCAAATGATCTAACAAACACCCCAACGCGTTTGTGTCGCATGCGCACTTCTTCAGGGGATGATTAGCAAAGTCCATGGTTGCCTTTTGTAATGGCAGGTACAGCCCAATTGGTGGAATTAAAATGTCTTTAACCTTTCGTTTTCACACAATAGTGAGTGGCTGATTAACCTGTCAATCATGGTTGTGCTAAGCATGGCAGCCTTACTATATATCACACTACACAACATTTACAAAAATCTTACAACAGAAAACTAATCAAGCTGTTACCTGACTAATAAATTAGGAATGTGTAAATGGACTCCATGTGTTAATTATCCATCACTCCATGCTACACGCTTGCACCGAAACTACATGATTAAAATCGTAGATGCAGTAAAATTGTCTTATACGAATATTAAATTTATTTAAAATCCAAAATTAATTAAAACCTTATTAAATGAATTGGTTAGTGGACTCTCTCAAATTCCAAGGTTATAAAAACTTTAAATAAATACTTATAACTGAAAAACCATGATATTATTATGGGTATATATACAAACTTTTATTTAAAAAGACCCTAAATCGAAGTCTATGTTAGTCTTTGGGGACAGGGTTTTCAGCTCATAGATCAGTAGGCTCACCCCTACTGTCTGTTGTCAGCTGATCTCCCCCTCTCCAATGCACTGGTGGTGCTTTCTATGCCGACATCTCGCCCAGCAGGGCTTTTATTATGATGCACCTGAAATGGGTGCGAACACTGTGTGTGGCTAATCCTCGTCTTATTATAGATGTTCTCGTAAATTCTTCGTTGATTAGCACCTGCCAGTCTGGCCACACTATTGTAGGCCACAACGGGCACTGCAATAAATAAGTCACGAATTTGTGGAGTGGCATTTCATAAATGTTTTATATTGTAAATTTTTCTGTTACATTAGATTTAAATGGTTTCATCTGGCTGTTTGCTGAAAGTACAGGCTGTACAGCTCGCACATGTAAAATGCCCTTATTTTTACTAACTCCTCATTGTTTTAGTGTTGTCAAGAGGGCACTAGGGGCTAGACTGTCTTTTAAATTGCTGCTTCTGGTGAAAATAATTTGGGTTTCTTCTCGGGGAGGCAGTGTGAGGATAGTAACAGCGTCCACAGTGATTAGCGGCCAATGTTTTTAAATATAGTCTAATTTGTTTGGCGCCATCTCATTATATCTGGGTGACAAGGCCATTCCTTGGTAGATTCCAATGGTTTTCTGTTGTTGTACCAACAATGTATTACGTCAATTTTATCTCGTACTCACAGACGCTTCCTCAGAGATTCATCCGGATACCCTCTATCTCTAAATTTGTCCTTGAGCTCAAACCCTGACGATCACCATACAACCCCCAGATCGAGGACAGTTGCGCTTCATGCGGGTGAGCTGACCCTAGGGAATATTGCCGGACCCACTGTGGATTGTGTCTGTGCTGTCTGCCCTAAGGTTTATTGGCCTGTACTGGCTTGTAAT
Organism: Ascaphus truei; assembly: GCA_036426205.1. Taxonomy (NCBI): domain Eukaryota; kingdom Metazoa; phylum Chordata; class Amphibia; order Anura; family Ascaphidae; genus Ascaphus; species Ascaphus truei. The sequence continues at coordinate 95,370,824 of CM071567.1, forward strand.
ATGTTTTTGGGTTTTTTTTGGTTTGTCTAAGATGTTATAGGCTCAATCCAAAATTCTATACTCTCCCTATTGTGATTAAAGTAAACTTTAAATCCCTAATCGTAGAGTTGAGAAATTCAAAAAATAATCTGAATTGTTCTGGCTACCTGACCCATCACAAAAATTGATCTCATCTATAACGGCGCCAGAGCCAAGGTGTGCCCAAATGGACAGTTGTTCCAATATAATCTATCCCCAACTGTCCATAAGGGTTCGCATAACTTGGGGCACCCTCGTGGATCGCCGTTCAACAGGTCTGTAAATAAAATTGTGAATCGAATGAAAAATTGTGGTCAAAATAAATTATAATATCTACTAAAATTTTTTTAGTGCTGGTTATTGTACGTGTCCGTCTAGTCTCTAACCTGCGTGATATATGGCTAAATCCTTGTCATGGTGTGATGTAGTATACAGTAGGTGACATCCGCTGTCACCCACATGTATTCAGGCTCCACTGCAATCTCTAAGTATCTGAAGGATGGTTGTATCACCCAGGTAGGAACCGGACCTGTGTACCAGTGGTTGCAGTTGGTGATCTATATGAAGACAAATTTGAAGTTAGTGATCCAATACCTGATATGATAGGTCTAGCCAAGAGTTGTGTAGTGCTCTTCTTGTGTATTTTTTGGGATAAAGTAAAAATAGGAGTGCTTGCACATTTAACATCCAAAACTCTAATTCTTGCTGTATTAAACGCCCCTTCCTTGAGACCATTTATGTAGTAAAGTCGTCAACTGGGTTCCAATGTTTGGAGGGATTGTCGAAAGGGGGAGTATTGGTTCATGTCTCCACGTGTCGCATGGACTCCTGGAGATAGTACTCAGTATCCAGAGACCACATACCCACCCCCCCCCTTTAGTCATAGATTTTATAACTATCCTCTTATTGTCCCCAGTTGTTGTATGGGCCAGTTTTTTGCGTTGGAGTTGAAATTATCCCGAAGAATCTTGTATGTCCTACTTGACTCATCTTAGTTCCGTGTTTACTATCTCCACCAAGGAGTTTACTAATGACCTTACAAATTTTAGGATAAAAGGTGGACTTAACCGTGAAATTACTATGTGGTTTCGGGTAGCTCTTGATCTAATTGGCTAGTAACGGCATCTTTTTAAAATATTTTTTTAAAAGCTGTTTCCTCCGTGCAAACTTATGACATCGATTGGATATTAAAACTGGTTGGAGGGCCACATTGGAGCAAATTGAGTCCTTTTCCTAACACAGCCGTCGTTCTACTGGCTGGTGTCAGATTGTCTACTGAGGTAAAAAATGTTCTGGTATGTCTGACTTTTGTTTAACCTATTTCTATTAATACCTCCTCTTCGCCTCTGGTGCTTTTTTCTTTTTTTGTAATGCCATGGGTGGCTGTATTTCTAGACTGGTTTTCTTTATTTCTACCTGAGGAAAATGTGCTCCCTTTCCTTCCTCCACTCTTAAAAAGAAAAGGTTGTTTTTGGCCCCCCGGAGTGGGTGTAAGGGAGATGAACGCCCTATCGGTTCGCTCTCAGATTCGATTCTGACACACATGATATTTATTATTGGACAAACTTGCTTCAATATTAGGTGCTTGTGCATACCTGTGCGTCATATGTCCTTATTCTTTTTTGCTTAGATACTGACTCGTTTCACTTTTGGGGGCAATACCCTTTGTTGTGTTGGGGAGGGCAGCAGGGATGGCCTGGAGTGGGTATAAAGGCAAAGATGTGGTTTTCTTGACCATTACTATTACTGTCGAAATCTGATTGCTCTTTGCTCTTCACCTCCTACTTATCGCTTAGGCCCCTATAGGAATTAACTTTAGTTTCTTTGCCTGTTGTTTGAATTAATTCACCTATTTTTCTGTTCCAGGTTGCTCTGACGACCCGTACGTGTCAGTTTTTCATCTCAAAGACTTGCTCTGTTTGGTACCCCCACCCTATGTTCAATTCAATCTGATCCAATCCGTGTTCTTCTTAACAGTGGGTTCCCATATTCCAGAATGTTCTCTAAATCTGAGTACGGTGGAGTTTTTATTTTTAGTTCTTCATTTCATTGTTCTCAACGTATCAGTGATTTTTTACGCTGATGTATAAGCATTTTCATCAATGAAAAGGAAAACTGGTCTAGAGTATCATTCCACTCTTTCATGAATAATGCATTCTGCGTGTCCACAGTAGGTACTTTTTGGACTCTCAGTCCACGTGGAATTCGGTGGTTCTCTAAATATTTACTGAGTGTTATAACCTCCCACCATTGCCTACTTTCTGCAACTAAGGTTTTTTCCAGTTGTACTAAAATTGGTTGAAATCCAACCACTTTTGGTTCCACTTCAAGCATAGTGTGGGGATCATTAAAGATATGATCTACATTGATATTTCTCCGTGTCCGTGACAAAAATAAGGTGCTCATGTTTAATGATGTGATAAGTATCTACATCACACTGGATCAGAGTGCTATATATAGGGGCTCTGTCTGTCTACCATGTACTGCACAATATAGCTCAGATGAGTCTTAGGTGAATCTATCTCCCGATCGGCCTTCACAAGACTTTAAAGACTTTAAAGACACCCAAAGCCAATTCTTACACTGTGCAGCCAATCATTGCGTGGGAATGAATAATCTCACCTATTGGCACACTCTGCCAGTACTTAGGGGAGCCGGGCAGAGGCTTCAAGTTATGCCTCGGTCATGCGCTAACTTCGTACCTGAGCTGCTTAGCATACATTTAACGATTATGATAACATTTGATATTTCTACCGTGTCACGTAGGTCACAAAAGTAAGAGTGCTCATATTTATAAATGATGTGATGTAATCGACAGGTCCACCTGATCAGGGCCTATTAATATGAGTTCTCTGTGTCTGTTCTATCGCATGTGACTGTGCACAATTTAGGCTTCATATAGTCTTAGGTAATCATCTCAATCCTCCCGGGATCGGCCTTCACACAGACTGTTAAAGACTTTAAAGACAAACCAAAGCATTCTTCAACTGTAGCAGCCAATCATGGCGTGTGAATGATAATCGCACCTATTTGGGCACACTGCTGCCAGTACTGTAGCGGGAGCCGGGCAGAGCTTCAGTAGCTTTGATTTGTGGCTCAGGGAACCCCCTGCTCACTGTACAATATTGTTAAAATACAGAAATGCTGCTTCGTTACCATAGCATATAGCCGCTAAGGTAAGGAACGAGTGTTTATTTATATACTGTATGTGTTTTATTTATACTGTACATGTGCCGAGGGTCTCCGGAGCAGAAACGTTTTTGTTTTAGGTCCGGGGACACCCTGCTTCCCGAGATACAGGCCCCTTTAAGGGGTGCCGGTATCCCTCTGCTTGGTTTACAGGCCGCGGTCACGTGATCGGGACCATGAAATGCAGAGGGATACCGGCACCTCATAAAGGGGGCTGTATCTCGGGAAGCAGCTCACCGCCAAGGAGTCTCGGCTTCAGCACAGATCACAAAGGTAAAAGGGGCAAATAATCTTGAAATTAATTTTCTTTTAGTGTAAAATAAAGTTACAGTAGTACTGTATGTACAGTATATTATATAAATTTAGAAAATAAAAGTTTTTACTATTTAGATACACTAACAGCAGTAGAGTACCACTGTACAGAAGATATCTAGCGACTCATGAGGAAATGCACTGTATCATACTGTACAGTAATTTAATTCTGAACAAGGTTACAGTACATAATGACACACATATGCGTTTCAACAAGGTTCCTATTTGACATACACACATGCGCAGAAATGTGATGACATGCATATGCGTTTCAACAAGGTTACAATTTGACATACACGCATGTGCGGGATATACATTTACATTCGTAAGAAGAGGTAACATTTTATTTTTGTATTATTCATGTTAACTTTATTATCCTTTACAAATAAAACATTTAATTCGTCAAAAATACTTTTTGTTGTGTGTGTTCATATTTTTAATATTCTACAGTTTGAGGGTTTGTGTATTTTCAAGGAGCCTCAGAAAGGACTTCTTTCCCATGTACTGTATATGAACTCATAATGTTAATCTTTAAATTACAATTACTGTACACACACTTGAAGTACTGTGCAGGAATAAAAGACAGGTTGAATTGCAATTAGATTTTTAAGACAACAACTCGCAATCTCCCATTTGAGTTTCTCAACGGTATTGCAGACAACGCTAAAATTCAATTTTCTGAACTCAAACAAAACACAAGTAAATTCACGTCTTAACGCGTGAAAATTTCAAGAAATCACGCACCAAGACTAGATGCACCAAGTAATTAAACCCGCAAAATGATCAGGTAGCAGCCGCTGCACCTTTACTACGGACCCTATGTAGTCTTACTGGCACCATAACTGATCGCCCGGGCAAGCTACATAGAGCCTTATAATAAATGTATAAAACATTTAAACACATAGTTTAATACATGGGGGACCTTGGGGAGACTCATGGCTTTGCTGGATATAGGACTGGGATATTATAGCTCGAAAAGCAGGAGGGGGGACACAGTGCAGCCCCGGTGCATTTCTACTCGCAAACCAGCAAATCATGCCTGCACGTTGGGTAGAATTAAGGTACTACTGGTATCCTCGGTTCCCGAACTCCTGCAAATAAATGAATGGCATTCTTACCCAAATATCCCACCAAAACCTCACACACAGAAAGTTTCACAAATCTGGGGTACAGGGAACATGAAATAGGAAACACAGGGTAATTTTATTCTTCAATATGTATTATCCATGATCTCTGGTTTATGGAGGTAACAGGGACCCCACGGGTTCAGGGGTAACCAGGGGGCTAAAACCTTTATTAGATAGCCTGGTAACCCCCTTCCGTCACATTGGAAAATGAGCTATTATCCAGATCTGGATAATGGGGATGTTGCCCATTACTGTGCTGTATGTATTAGGGGGGGGGGGGTGTTGGGGGTAGAGGGTGTTGGTAATAGGGTGACCATACATTGCAATTGGGGTTATTTTCACTCCCATTGAGGGCATAAGCAACCACACTGGCTATCAATGGGTGTATTGGTGTTTGTTTTGTATTTTAATGTTTATTGGGGAAGAGGGAGTGGATGAACAGGGTAGTTGCCCCAGGGTGTGTGGTTAGGCCTCTAGGGTGGGTAATGGGAGTGGTTAAACCCTTCATTACCTTAGCAGTTACTACCGCTAAGGTAATGAAAGGGTTAACCCTTCTCGCAACTCTCCTGATAGGTCTAACTCCCCACCCTGGGGCAACTACCCCCTTCACCCATGCCCTTTACCCCAAGAAACCAGGTTCTCTGGCTTAACCACTTCATTGCCTTAACATCTAGACACTAAGGTAATGAAGCTGCTTTTATTTTATTTTAATAACACAGTATTGAATCAGGGGTTCTTCGGAGTTTAACTGCATTAATTTAAGCCCCTGCTTCATGAGTTACAGACTCCTGTATTGGGTGCTGGCATCTCCCTGCATTGTTTAAATGTCCCAGTCACGTGACATAATAAAAGTGGCTCGATCGCCTAATAGAGGCACGCACTGAGAGTGACTGATTCTATCTATTCTTACTGCGCGTCTCTTTCAGACTGATACAACCCGTTAGGATTCACACAGCGGGTGTCTGATTCAGAAGCAGGGATGCCTGCTACTGTATGTTAATTCTGATCGGCTATTAGTCTCCTCACAGGCACTCCACGAGCACAGAGAAATCAAAAACATAACCGTAGCGGATTTTATGAAGGCAGCGCGACCATAAAGGCTGCATCTGTAGGAAAAGGTGTAGAATGTGAGGATACAGAGGGGATACAGGTTTGTCTTGAAAAAGTCAGAAAAGTCCTGAGGTGAAATGGAGCAAGAAAAACAGGTAAACATTAGTGGTTTGAGTAGAGGGTCTGGGGTTAGAAGGGTGAGAATGGCAGAGAAAAAGAGGGGCATTTAGATCAGGAGAGAAGAATATACCATAGTTGTAATTCATGACAAGGTTGTCAGTCTGAAGCAAAGCGGAGAAAGTTGAGAGAGAAGTGCAAAGTGGAATCAAGAGCTTGTAGGATAATAGAGTGCAGGTTTCTGCAGAGATGAGGGGTAGATGGAGGTGGAGAAGGGGAGAAGTGAAAGAGAGAAAATGAGATGGCTAGAGAGAGGGAAAGGTGAAATGGGGAAATCAGAGAGTGAAAAGTGCAGGTCAAGGTAGTGGCCATCGTTGTGTGCTAGCTGAAGTCCATTGGTAACAGCGAAAAGAAGAGGTTAAAGAGAGAACGCAGGCAGCCCAAGGGAGAGAGGGGTCATCAATATTAAAGTGGAAGTGCACAAGGAGAAGAACAATATCTGACCCTGTTTAGATCCTTCTGTAGGTAGCCACATTTACAATATATGATTGAAATTGGGAGAAGGAGTGGCTCAGTGAGTAAAGACACTGACTGGCACTGAGTTTGGTTCAATTCCCGGTGTCAGCTCCTTGTGACATTGGGCAAGTCACTTTATCTCCCTGTGCCTCCGGCACCAAAATCATAGATTGTAAGCTCCACGGGGCAGGGACCTGTACCTGCAAAATGCCCCTGTAAAGCGCCACATTAAAACTAGCAGCGCTATACAAGAACATGATATTATTATATTATTATTAAAATGTATGTTTTGGCCAGTACTCTAAAGAGGGTTTGTTTTGTTGAGGGATTGGGGGAGGGGGGAGCTGGATTATGTGGGTAGGTGCCCCAAGGAGTGAGGTTATGTCAGCCAGGGGAGTTACTGGAGTTGTAACCACTTGTATGTCATATGTAAAGCTATGACATACAATGGGTGATAGGGTATTTGTGGTATTTCAATTAACCCATTGGTTACCATAGTGACCATTAAGGTATGTAGAAAGCATACCTTCATGTTTCTATGGCTTCCAATAGGTTAACAAAAAAAGTTAACAGTACTGCACACCTAATCAGCATAAATAAAGCAAAGTACTTGCGATTATCACCGGTGCTCCTGGGTCAGGGAAACTCTGTCAAGAAATCCTAGACTAAGGCATGAAAGGGAGCCAAGGCACTACAGATTTTAGTTCTTCCTCAAGTGACTAACATATCAATCAAAAAGTGTCCAGATTTGAGAACCCACTCAGATGGACAGAGGAAAAGTGAGGACAACACTGGAACCGGAACGGACGCATGCGCACTTCGGAATGCGGAAGAGACTGTGGACTTTATTGACTGATCATGTGAAAAGACTTGTTTGATATGTTAGTCACTTGAGAAAGACCTCAGAGAAGGTTGAAATGTTGTGCTTAGTCTTGATAAATAATTTTTTCTAAAATCTGTAGTGCCTTGGATCCCTTTCATTCCAATGGGTTAATACACAGATCATGGCTGAATTATTTGGCCTAGTGGAGGGTATTAACTTCAGATTCCTATATTGCTAAAACAATATAGGAAGCCAAAGTGGGCCACTTCAGGACCCTTGACAAGACCAAATATGCCCCCAGCACCTAAGGCCAGAAATAGGCACATCTTTTTAAAAAAGTGTGACCACAGTTTATTTTCTGTGTTATCTTTAATGTACTGCTGTAGATATGCATTGGTGCCCCCCCCCCCTCTCTTTTGCATATCATTAGCACAGACGTACGTTAAAGTTAACAGCAGGCCATCATTACATTAACACATCAATTAATGCATCGTTACTAACCTGTATAGATCCCCATTGGAACTTAACAATATATTAAACAGATATTAAAGTATGTTTTCCGCTGATTTCCACAAACTTTGGATCCACAAAAGAAACATAATATCTGCTATGCTGATTCCATCTGCTGTTTGCTATTACTTATCTAAGGTACTTTGTGAATTATTCAAGAGGGATTCGTTAGTCACTTGCCAGTTTATATCTTTCAATTGATAAATTATATGTGAGTTTTTTTATCTGCTCTATTTTTAGCTATTACAGAACTATTGGTCCTGACTACACCTTGCAGAGAGCGCTTCTCATCTTTGCTGTTCAATTTTTCCTGATGTAGTTTATCTGTGGAGGAGCAGCTCCTGTTTAATAACCCCTTTGGATTTTTCCTTTTTTTTTTCTTTCGCAAATATCTGTTTTTTTTTTCCTATTTGTGTATTATTTGGGGGGATTTTTTTACATTGAACTATTATCACATATTTTTTTTCACTTTGATCAAGTATATATTTCACTTCACTATATATTTATTACATTATTAAACCATTGTATCACTTATGATTTTGCACATTTATATGGCATGCTTGAGCGCTGCCTATACTTTAGCTTTTGATATTAAATTATTGTTGTGTTTTAAGGAGTTCTGAACACCCACCCCAATACATTTTCAAAAGTGATCACTAAGCACAATCATAAGTTTATAACACAGGAAAACACATTAAGCATTTACAGTAAGTGCTGGGTTGCAATACCTTTATGTTTCTGCTTTGTGCTGTCAGCAATACAGAGCTCATTTACACACCAAGCACTCAATACATAGCCTTACACACTGAGCATTTAACAAATCTGTGCTTAGATACTGTACATGCAATACAGTAGTACTTCAATTAAAGTCACATTTGGAATAATCCCATTCACATGTATATTACATTTTGTTCAAGATCTTCATTACTAAAACACTTTGTTTTTAATAGTTCACCATGTATTGTGCAGGCTTTTCAAAATTCTACCTGTACTCACTGTAAATTATTTTTTTATTTGTTTAACTTTCTTGGTATGGCAAACGTAACACTTTTTAGTATTTATGGTTTCTAAGTGTAATTCATTTTGTTATCTGGATAAATAATTGATAAATTGATATACAAATTATACCTATTCAAAATAATTGCTAATAAGTAGCACACACCTTTGCGTACAGTTTTAAATAAGTAAAGTATGAAATAAATTGCCAGCATTTTATTCTTTACATCTTTCCAACACGTTCTTTATGTCCTAAGTGCATCCATTTGGCAGTAGAACTTTGCGTTTCATTCATTTCCATGCTTTATATAGCCATTGCTGAGTGATTGTAGACATCAGCCTTTGAAATAGCAGGCTTTAATTTAAGGCAGGGAAGACTATTAGGCAATACAGGAATAGGCTGTAACAATAAAAATGTTAGTGGGAACTTGACATTTTGATTTCCTAAAGGTCATTGTGAGTTAAATATGTGGCAATGATAATTACCACTACAATATTTACCATAATATTCACAGAAGACTATTATTTTTAGTGCTGTCAGTCACTACGTTTAGTGATCACCTTGTGCTAAATATACCATGCATATTATTTTACCTCATAATTATTTTTTATGTAATGTTATTGAAGTAGGGTAAAAATATTATGTGTAAAATGTACTTTAATTAATTAAAGTGTGTAATTCACTAAGCTGTGGTAAATTTAGCATGGTCAATAAACTTGCAGCAAATCATGCGGAAAGTTAGGTGTTATTTCTGAACATTTTATAAAAGGAATGTTGCACATGAATCCAACTTTAAAAATCAGAATTGTTTTGCATTTTAATGATAGAATTATGTCACACATAGCAAGCTAGAATAGTATCTAAAGGCAAAGATAGCACACAATTTTTTTGATCCAACCATGAATACATCTTCTGTAAGTCTGGGATTTCTTAGTTTCCATGCTACAGTAAGTTAAAAATCACTGTAAATCCCTATAAATGACACTTATTTTTCAGACAACCTGTTGTATTTTGCAATAGTGTTGCACACGGTCAAAAATATTAATCGTACTGCTTTTTTACCCTTATACAAGGTGTGTTGATTACTTGCCGAATTTTGCAGTTCTTTTGAAAAGGTTTTATGGAAACCCCAGAAGCACTGAATGTCAAATGAAAGCATATCCCAAAGGGTAGAATGCTGCATGTGTTGCATTATAAAGCAGTTTTTTCATGTATTTCACAATGGTTTGGAAGTCATGCAAATGTTATTTTACATCAGATTTCCCAAGGTGGGAAACTATTGCAGGATTGTGCAATGAAGTATACAATATAGACGAGAAAGAAAAATGAAATGCAATTTAAAAATGACTTATCGGGACAGTTAATTTAATGTTTAATGTTTTATTGTACATACCTACCATCTACAGTAAATTGAATTTAGTACTTTATGATCACAGACATTTTAGAAGCCACGCTGGCTTATTTAGGTGCGTGACTAAGATGATTATATTTTTCATTTGGAGAGGATACACAATAGTAATCTAATTTATGATTTTGCCTTACACCACCAACCGTTTTGAGACAATGGGCCTCATGCAGTAAGCAGCGATAAGCCACTTATCTACAGCTTCTCGCCAAAAAAGCCTACTGCGATTCAGTCAGCCCATAGAAGCTGGCAATAAGAGCAAAAATCGCTGGGTGATAAGCCACTTTTCGGCACTGATCGACAATTTTTCAAACACGCTCAATTCTATAAGCCCCGATCATCTTATCGCAGCTGATGGCCACTTTAGAATTGTGATTTCTTCTCCCAATCACCCCGCCACAAAAAGTTGGCAAGGAGGTGGGGAGAAGCGTCCGATGAGTGGGGAGACAGCACTTAGAAATAAAATACATGTTCCCTGCATCGGATTGATGCCGGGGGCCCCAGATCGGATATCCATTAATATCAGCACTGGAGAGCCCCGGCATGAATCCGATGCATGAAAAATTTATTTACAGGCAACTTCATTTCCTCAGCGGCTAATCGCTAAGACAATGAATTGGTTAACCACCACTCTTTGAAAAAGTGCTGCCGTGAGTGTGAAACGTGTGGGAGGAGGAATTATGTCCTATCTTTGTGCGTTTTTATGTAGCTGAATAAATGGATTTTAACTTCTAAATTAGCTGGTGAGTTTCCAAAGTTTTTTCACTCGGAGCGGCAGTCACATCGATCTTTTTTTCTGCTGAATCTACTCTGATCGACGGACGCCACTGAGGGTATACAGTAGGAAGATGAGTTTTGACTCATTCAGACTTGCAGCATGGAATGAGAGGCGAGGAGTTGTTCCCTGGTGAGTGCGTGACTCCACACCAAAACCAGCCAGGAGAGACAGGGTAAGAGGACTATCATAGCATCTATAGGGGTACACATATTAGTGGGGATCACCCGCTCTGTGTATGCACCCCGCTACATTTGCACTATCATTACCTCCACCTTATGTCTCTCCATCTACTAGCACTGGCTACATTATTTCCACAACCCGGAACAAGCTCCAGTTTATATATTTTTTATTGTGAATTATTATTCTTACTATATTCCAAGAGCTGATATTCGGTTTAATTTTTCTTTTTGTTAACCACCAGTGCCATGCTTATTGTGGGTAGCGGGGGTGGGTGAAGGTGGTATTTGGCCCATGGTGGGTGTTTAGGCCTTGTTCTCCCCATAGGTGTCCCCCGTGGGTCCTCAGGTTGTCCCCGTGGGCATCTAGGGGTGCTCAGGTTGTCCCCGTGGGCATCCGCGGGATCCTCGGGAGGTCCCCGTGGGTGTCCAGGAGTGTCCAGGAGGTCCCTGTGGGCATCCAGGGGTCCTTGTGTGTTCCCCATGGGCATCCGGGGTCCTCGGGTTGTCCCTGTGGGTCCCCGCTGGCCTGCAGTACCAATCCTGTATTAAAAAAAACAAAAACATGGCCTACATTTTAATCAATACACCCCCCTCCCCAAACACATACAGTAGAGGCCAAGTTTATTCTAACATTTGCCGTAAACTAGCCGGGTTACATTCTGGGTATGTGCTGGGTATGTGCTGGGTATGTTCTGGGCTAGTTTGAGGCTCGTTTAAGGCATTTCTGCATTGACTAACGACCCATAGGATTAACACAGCAGGGATCACTGGCATTCCAATTCAGTTTGAATGGGACTGCCAGGGACCCCCGCTGTTAATCTGATAGGCCATTAATCAATGCAGAAATGCTGGGGCTAGTTTAAGGAAAGTTTAAGGCATGTATTCAGAATGTACCTGGGTTTTTGGGGGAATTGCCACTGGTTTTTGTTCGAATAAGAGTTGCCTCTACTGTACAGTACAGGAATGTGCAAAATAACTATTATCCAGATATGGATAGTAGATTATTTGCCCATTATTAATCACAAAATTAGCCATGCAGCATAAATCAAGTAAATAAAAACAGTTCTACTTACCCCTGGCAATGTGAAGGTCATCCTTGCCAGCTTACTGCAGGGCCACGTCCTCCGATGTCAGCAAGAATACATAATAAATACAATCTAATGCCCCCTAGCCCCTTAATCACCTTAGCGGTTATTAACCGCTATAGTAATTAAGGGGTTAACCCACCCTGCCCCGCTACCCACCTGGGATGCCTAACCACACACCCTGGACCCACTATACCCACCCTTCATCCATTCATTGCTACAGTGGGTACATCATGCTCATATAATATGGATCCTATCAGATCCTATCACCGCCGGCTACTTGCCCTTTCTGCAAATGTTGTTTTCACTGGTATTCGGCCCTTTCTGCATACCATGATAGCAATGCTGCCAAAAATGTCGATTTTAAAATCCTGGCGATTTTCTTTCTGGCCTTTATTGCATAAGGCCCAATGTCTGAAACCACTTGTTAGATGCATATTAAAAAAAAGCTGTGTGTGCTGTGCACGTGCATAGTAAGTGAAACTTCTTTGACTTTTGTCGCAGAAATTTACTTACTGTATAACGCGTGTGCTCGGCACACATGTGTCAGTCAGTGTATGTGTCAGTCAGTGAGTATGTATGTGTGTGTGTCAGTCAGTGTGTGCATGTGTGTCAGTCAGTTTGTGCATGTGTGTCAGTCAGTGTGTGCATGTGTGTCAGTCAGTGTGTGCATGTGTGTCAGTCAGTGTGTGCATGTGTGTCAGTCAGTGTGTGCATGTGTGTGTGTGGGTGTGAGAGTGTGTGTCAGTCAGTGTGTGTGTGAGTGTGTGTCAGTCAGTGTGTGAGTGTGTGTCAGTCAGTGTATGTCTCTCTCTCTGTGTTGTGTGAATGTCTCTCTGTGTCGGTCAGTGTGTGTATGTGTGTCAGTCAGCGTGTGTGTCAGTCAGCGTGTGTGCGTGTGTGTCAGTCAGCGTGTGTGCCAGTCAGTGTGTGTGCCAGTCAGTGTGTGTGCCAGTCAGTGTGTGTGCCAGTCAGTGTGTGTGCCAGTCAGTGTGTGTGTGTCAGTCAGTGTGCGTGTGTGAGTGAGTCAGTCAATGTGTTAGTCAGTCAATGTGTGAGTCAGTCAATGTGTGAGTCAGTGTGTGAGTGTGAGTCAGTGTGTGAGTGTGAGTCAGTGTGTGAGTGTGAGTCAGTGTGTGAGTGTGAGTCGGTGTGTGAGTGTGAGTCAGTGTGTGAGTGTGAGTCAGTCAGTGTGTGAGTGTGAGTCAGTCAGTGTGTGAGTGTGAGTCAGTAAGTGTGTGAGTGTGAGTCAGTCAGTGTGTGAGTGTGAGTCAGTGTGTGAGTGTAATCCAGTCAGTGTGTGAGTGTGAGCCAGTCAGTGTGTGAGTGTGAGTCAGTCAGTGTGTGAGTGTGAGTCAGTCAGTGTGAGTGTGTCAGTCAGTGTGTGAGTCAGTGTGTGTGTGTCAGTCAGTGTATGCCTCTCTCTCTCTGTGTTGTGTGAATGTCTCTCTGTGTTGTGCCCCCCACCCCTCCTCCTCCCCCCCTCCCACTACCCCCGGCGGAGCTGCGGACACAGCTGTGTGTCCTGCTGCAGCCAGCCCCCCCGGCGACACGGTGGTCCTGTTACCCCCTCCTCCCGACTCCCACTACCCCGGCGGAGCTGCGGACATGGAGCTGCGGACTCCCATCCCACCAGGCGACACGGTGGTCCCGTTACCCCCTCCTCCCGTTACTGAAGCAGGAGCGACAGGGCAGGGGGTGGAGCCTCGGCCTCAGATAGCTACCCCACCACGGAGCAGCATACTCCACGGCGGGCAGCACCGCAGAGCCCGTGCCGGCTGATGTGGATGAAGGGACCCCTTAACTGACTGACCAATCGTCAGCGGCGGGACGCAACAGCCAATCACCGGTTGCCACAAAGCAGCACCCTCTGCCATCCACGAAACCTGCCATCCACAACATGGCTATGGACAGAGCCTCTGCGCATGCGTTGAGGGGGACGGCTGCCGGTGTGGAGGAGCGTTAAAGTAAATGTTGAGCGGGTGGGGGAGAGCGGCGCCGCCACATGTCAGCGGCTGTGTGGGGGATGCGGCGGCAGTTAGATGTCAAACATACTGGACAACTAACAAGCTCCTATTAAACCCCCAAAATAACCACAACATATATATAAGCATATGAGTGTCACAGAGGAGTGCAACTGAGCATGGCAATATATATTTAAAACCAGAGACAGAACATAAAACACAGACAAAGCTCAGTTTTAGCACATCCAGTGAGACTCACAAACGGTACAGGTTATTAAGAATTTATATTAGCGTTAGGGACCCCTGATATGTGGTCTGCTGTGCCGTTGGCTCAGGGGCTTACAACAATTTTGGCCAAAAATGTCAAACTAAAAGACCATTTTACTTATTAGATATTTATACATATATATTTAGGCACTGTACCGTGTGTGAATCTCACTGGATGTGCTAAAACTGAGCTTTGTCTGTGTTTTATGTTCTGTCTCTGGTTTTAAATATATATTGCCATGCTCAGTAGCACTCCCCTGTGACACTCATATGCTTATCTATACAGTATGTTGTGGTTATTTTGGGGGTTTAATAGGAGCTTGTTAGGTGTCCAGTATGTTTTACAATTCTTGTCCAGCTAGTCATGGCTGATTGGAGGGTGGCAACCTCCTTCCTAATTGAAGCTCACCCCCTCCCACATTTAAATGGTTATGGGCTCACTCCATAGCATCTTCCACTCAGGGGAACTCACCTGCTTGCAGTTTGGCTGTGACATCTCTAATACAGAGTGCTTTTCCTGGTAATGTACAGGTTAATAAAAGCTTCAGTCAGACTTAGAACTTTGCAACTAATATTGACAGATTTACTAAAATCATTCTTCCTGTTATTACACAGGTTATTAAGAATTTATATTAGCGTTAGGGACCCCTGATATGTGGTCTGCCGTGCCGTTGGCTCAGGGGCTTACAACAATTTTGTCCAAAAATGTCAAACTAAAAGACCATTTTACTTATTAGATATTTATACATATATATTTAGGCACTGTACCGTGTGTGAGTCTCACTGGATGTGCTAAAACTGAGCTTTGTCTGTGTTTTATGTTCTGTCTCTGGTTTTAAATATATAAAGGCAGTTAGATGTCAACAGGCTCGGGCAGCGGGCGGGGAACGGTGTGGGGGGAATGGCGGCCGTTAGGAGCGGCGCCAGCGGCTATCGCCGCCGCCACCGCATATGTCATCGGCCGTGTGGGGGGAGCGCCGCATGTGATTTGCCAGAACACAGCCCGGCCTCATCTGCCAGCACTGTGACGTCAGCACTTTGACGTCACATCCGTTTCATTTTCTGTCCCTACAATCCATTTTTGTCCCATTAGGAATGAGGTGCCACTAAATGAGTTTCACTTCAAAATATGTCTACTGTATGTGCCTTCAATATTTACCTGTTGTGATGGTGAGGGGTTAACCAGGCATACTAATAAATAAAGGTTAAGCCCGTTTGGTTACCTCTGAACCATGTTTTGGGGTTCAAGAGTGCCAGCTCTTGAGCCTAACTGTTGTCAATGTATAACTTGTACTTTTGCGACAATAATTTTTTTTTGTGTTTTTGTCTTTCCAGGGATGCCAGCAAGCAGGGATTGCTAGGCTATGAGTTTCAAGGGGGTTTTGCGGAGAAAGTGTTATGATAATGTTTCTAGGTAGTCGGGTCCAGAGTTGCTGGATAGCCCAAAAATGTACCCAAGAATCATGCTTGATTCCCGGATACATATAGGCACATTGTTCCCCGGCAATATCACCCCTTGAAAATGCTTGCGCAACTCACCGCTAGGTTTTCCTGCTTCAGCATAGCCCAAAAAGGTACAGTAAATGGGGCATAGGGTTGCAAAGTGTCCCGGTAACTATGAGGGGTCCCACGATTAAGGGGATACCCAGTTAATGCCCAGGTCACCCAGATCCTGCACAGGTGTTCTGGGGGTGCTCCAACCATATATGAGGTTGTGATTTTTAAAGTCCATTCCAAGTCCCTTGTATAGTATGTGGGGAATATAGGCTAATAGAAAGTAATGTGCAGCTTTTTATTCTATTCCCCATACCAGGGACTTAGGACATGTAAAGGTATATTTTTATTAAACATTGTGTTAGGGTATAAAATATACTGTTATGTACGGTGTTATGAGCTGGGACGTTCAGAACAAATGTTCTGAGTGAGCCACTGGGCTACCAACCTGGTTCCAGTGAGTCTACTCAGACATCGGACATGAAATCCACAGAGGATGTCAGAAGTATGAAAAACATTGGGGCAGGAGGGCTAGGCTTAAGTACCCACATCCTGGGATGAATGGAAGTCCTCCGGACCATAATTTGCCACACCAAACTTGGAGGAGCGTAACCCAGTAGGTGGCTTCTGAATAGCAAGTGGCTAAGGTGGCAAATTTGCACATGCCCTTGGCTGATTCAGAAGCCCTGCAGGCCCGGATTCACACGACTGGCATCGCTTTGATTGGCTGGTTAGAAAGATCCCATGCAGTGATTGGTTGTAGTATTTTGAGAATGGACTCAAAAATACTATAAAAATCCTCTCATTCAATCACTCAGTGAGATTCGGAGCGCCAAAAGTCAAGCGGGAAATTTGAAATAACCAAAAGATGCTCTTGGAGAAATAGCAAGAGACCGGCTTCAGAAAATTCAAGTCTAAATATTTTTCATGTCCAGCATTTTGGGACCAAGTTCTCAAAAACGAATGTAGCGGTTGCGGCTGGGATTTCAAACTGATTTTTTTCCCAGGACGTCTAGTGATTTCAAGTCCTCCAAAGAGAAGGGAGAGGTGGCGTCTAGAACTTCATGTTGATTTGGGTTCCAGGGCAATTTGGGCTATGTCCCGGTCAACGAAAGACTCTTGTTTAACATGCCAAATAGCTAGGAAAGTCTAGTTTATGCCCCAGGTCCCACGTAAGTGAGACTCTTCTCATGTAGACGGAACAGAGTGCAGTCGTCCAGCCAGCCCAGAAAGGGACTCATACGGGAAAATCCATACCTCCAGCCAGTGGACTAGCAGTGGAGACGGGGGGACAACAGATTGCAACTGTCGGGTTGCAATCAAACGATGTCCGGCACAAGCATTTGCGGTAAGTGACCATTGGGGATCGGCTTGCTTGATTCCAGGGCCACTGTTACTCTGGTCCTACCTGATATTGTGAGACCAGAGGCTCTGCTCCCTGGTACAGGGATGCAGGTGACCATGCCAGACGGGGGCCTAAGTAAATCCATGTTGCCTGGGTCTTTCTCGATTGGGGTGCCGATCGAGGCATCAAGGAGGTGGGTGTCTTACCTGGGTTAGAAACTGAGGTGCTCCTCGGTAACAACCAAGGGCATCTGATTTGTTCTTTTGCTGAGGAGGTTGCTTCGGTTGCAGCGATTACAAGGAGAAAGAACAGGGCACTTGCCCAAGCAGGGGAGCCTTTGATACCCCTGACCATTGAGGAATTTGCTGTCCCCCTGCATTTGGAACCAACAGCTCCAGGAGTCTCTAAGGAGACCAGGCAGGTAAGCAAGACAGAGTCGCAAAATTGTACTGACCTACCTACCCATTTACTTGTTCCCCTTTCCCCTGAATTAGTGACTGAGGGAAAGTGGCAGAGCTAGTAGCACAGTTCAGGGACGCAGTGCGATATGATCCCAGCTTAGAGGGCATGAGACTTCGGGCATCTGAGTCTGCCTCTGAGAGTGGGTCGGCTTGGTTCTTATGGCACCGGGGGCTCTTGTATAGAGAGCATGATTCTACAGCTCCATATAGAGTTTGGACTGGTAGTCGACAGTTAGTGGTACCGAGGGAGTATAGGCACCAGTTATTGTAGGTAGCACACTCCATACTACAAGCGGGGCATCAGGGGGTCACTCACATGAGAGCCTGGCTGTTGCAGCATTTCTACTGGTCAGGAGCTTTAAGGGTAGTGGCATAGTTTTGCCGGTCCTATGATGTCTGCCAGTGAGTAGGTAAGGCAGGTGATCGTGTGAAGGAACCCCTGAACACACTTCCAGTAATAGAAGACCCCTTCCAGAGAGTAGCCATGGATATAGTGGGACCTCTGTTGATCCCTAGCTGGTCCGGCAAGCACTAAATCCTCAAGGTGGTGGATTTTGCTACCAGGTACCCTGAGGCTGTGGCACTGCCCACAATTGAGCAAGGGCAGTAGATAAGGTATTGTTATCTATTTCTCAAGAGTAGGATTCCCTAGGGAAATTCTAACTGACCAAGGGTCGCAATTCATGATTTAATTGCTACAGTGTCTATGGGATTCGTTCAGGGTGAAGCACTAGTACACGACCCCTTACCACCCCCAGTCAAATGGTTTATGTGAAAGTTCAATGGTCCCCTGAAGCAGATGCGTCGGCATTTAAAAATTCGGAAGTCAAGCTGGAAATTCAAAATGACCAAAAGATGCTCTTGGAGAAATTGCAAGAGACCGACCGGCTTCAGAAAATTCAAGTTTAAATATTTTCTATGTCCAGCTTTTGGGGACCAAAGTTCTCAAAATAAACATAGCAGTCACGGCTGGGATTTCAAGCCGATTTTAGTTACAAGGACGTTTGGAGCTACAGATGCAGCCACCAGTATCCGATCACTAGACTTGGTAAAATCTAAGGTATCTCACAGTAAATGCCTCAACATGCCTCAACATTTCTGTGAGATCCCTAATGGCCCAGTGGATTAACACAGCAGGGGTCCCTGCAGTCCCATTCATTTTGATCCATTTTCATTTTGAATGGGACTCCAGAAACCCCCCTCTGTGTTAATCCGATGGGCCATTAGGAATCTCACAGAAATGTTGAGGCATGTTGAGGCATTTATTGTGAAATTGCCCCAGATTTTCCAAGGCAAGTGATCTACATTAATACTGGTGGCTGCAGTACATCTGGAGATAAGTCCCATTCAGGTAATTTCAAGTCCTCCGGAGAGAAGGGAGCGGTGACGTATGGAACTTCATGTCGATTTGAGTACCAGGGCTTTTCGGGCTAAGTCCAGGTCAACTAAAGACTCTTGTTTAATGTGCCAAGTAGCTAAGAAAGTCTAGTTTTTACCCCAGGTCCCAAGTAAGTGTGTCTCCTCTTATGTAGTTTGTGTGTATGCCTTTTCTGCAAATAAATTTACAGTTTATTTCACTTTAAATGCTTTGCTCAATGTATAATTCTTGTAAAAAGGTGTAAATGCCTGGTCTCCCGTGACACCTGTATGTGGAGGTTTGAAAATACAAAAACAGTATTTGTACTGTACTGTACAGTATGTATATAAATGTGCTTGCTAAAAGATCCCAAAGGAAAGCACAGGGCATTTACAATAAGACCTTAGTTTATCCTTGGATCATTTTACATGGTACATGTTTCTTTTAAGCCCTGACTGCACCTCTAATGTGCCTCATATTTCTTCTGAGGAGCTCAAAAGACAAAGAAACTCTTCAATTTCATGCTCATTGGCCCATTTAATATTTTCAATAAAGCATTTATATAGTATCATTGATAGAACAGCATATATCCTAACATTACCTTTCAATTTAGTCCAACATTTAAAATGATCACTAGATACAGTACATGTAGAGAAAACATGTGTGTGTGATGACACTATAAAGGATATTATCAGTAGGTAAGTGAGAAGCTCCTCCATTTCGATTCTCAAAACCTTTCGAATTTTTTTTTTTCACAAAAGTTTTGCTAAATATTTCTTTGCTCTGGAAAGACAAAACATTATACCTACTTTCAAAAAGTCAGCAATTTTTGCCAAGATGGTGCAATGATGCCTGTTTTAAAAGGACCAATTACTTGGTGCTTTTTTTCTACAGAATTTTAATTTGAAGATAATAGCAATTTTTCAGTTAAATTTCGACTGCATAATATATTTATAATGCTTATGCAAATACTTGCAGATGTTGACATTAATTTGTGACTGACCAAAGCTAGTTTTTTTTAACATATATGGAAAAAAAACTCTAAATTATACTTATATGATTGCATTTCTAATAAAACATTTTTAGTTCCTGTCAAATTACTCAGAATATTATACTGTAGGTCTTGTTTTCAACATTGTTAGAATTTTAATTATCTGAGAAATGCGCCACTGTATTCTGTTGGAACAATAATACATTGTTGTGACAGATTCAGTCATAAAACCTGTTTTTATACTGTAGATCATACATTAAAACTAAAAGAAGCTAATGATTTTATACCCATAATTGCCACTGTATATCTTATATATCAACTTAAATCAACATTTCTTGTAAATTATAATTGGCCATCTAGATTTTCCAATACACTCCCTTTTAGTTGGACAATTAAGTACATTTTTATCAAAACAATGAGCCTAATTATATAATAAATCTAATTTTTGCCATTGTATGTATGTATGTCTTTATTTATATAGTGCCATTAAATGTACATAGCGCTTCACAGCAGTAATATACGTGAGAATCATATAAATAATTCATAATATAAATAACACATAAAGAGGAGAAGTGCTTCAGACATAAAAGTAACATTTACGAAAAGGAGTCACTGCTCTGAAGAGCTTACAATCTAATTTGTTGGTAGGAATAATGGACAGAGACAGTAGGTGGGTGTTCTGGTAAGTGCATCTGCAAGGGGCAAAGGTTAATGTATAAAGTGTTAATTATCAGCCATGGAGCTACTCATATGCTTCCTTAAGCAGGAGTATTTTAAGGTGGGTCTTAAAGGTGGATAGAGAGGTGCTAGTCGAATATTGAGGGAATGTGCATTCCAGAGGTGTGGGGTAGTCAGTGACAAGGGTTTATGGCATAAGTGGGCTTTAGATATCAAAGAGGTAGAGAGAAGAAATCCTTGACCAGAACGCAAGAGTCGGGATGGTGTATAGAGAGAAATTAGGGCTGAGAAGTTAGGAGGAGCAGAGGAGTGTAAAGCTTTAAAAGTGAGGAGGAGAATTGAGTGTGTGACATGGATTATGATAGGAAGCCAGGAGACGGATTTCAGCAGGGGAGATGCTGAGATAGATTTCGGAAAGAGTAGAGTGATTCTGGCACCAGAAATTAGGATAGATTGTGGGGGAGACAGATGAGAGGCAGGAAGGCAAGACAGCAGGCGGTTACAGTAGTTGAGATGGAGAGAATGAGAGTCTGTGTCAGAGTTTTTGCAGTCGAGCAACAGAGGAATGAGCGTACCTTGGTAATATTGTGGAGGTAATAACGACAGTTTTTTGCTATCTTTTAAATGTGAGAAGAAAATGTGAGAGAGGTCGAGTGTGATCCCTAGGAAGCGTGCTTGGGCTACTGTGAATGATAGTACTTCCAACAATTATGTGAAGGAAGAAATAGGGCCAGGTTTGAGAGGAAGTATGAGGAACTCTGTTTTGCCATGCTATGTTTAAGTCAGCGGAGGACCATCAGAATGATATAGCAGAGAGACATTCTCAAACTTTAGTCTGTACAGCAGGTGTAAGGTCAGGGGTAGAAAAATAAATTTCTGTGACATCAGCATAGAGGTGATATTTGAACCCTAGAGATGTGATTAGGACACCTAGAGAGAGTGTGTAAACAGAAAAGAGAAGGGGTCCCAGGACAGAACCCTTGGGTACCCCCACAGAGAGATCGATAGAGGAGGAGGTGTTTGCAAAAGAGACACTGAAAGTATGATGGGAGAGCAAAGTGGAAATCCAGGATAGAGATTTGTTATGAATGCCAAGAGTATGGATAATGTGAAGGAGAAGAAGGTGGTCACAGTATCAAATGCTGCAGCGAGGTTGAGTAATATGAGCATTAATAATTGGCAGCATGGAGGTCATAAGTTATTTTACTGAGGGCTGTTTCAGTGAAATGAGCAGTGCAGATACCAGACTGTAGAGGATCAAGGAGAGAATAGATGTTGAGAAAACTGAGCAAGCGAGAGAAAACAAGACGTTCAAGGAGTTTAGAGGCAAAAGGCAGGAGGGAGACAGGTCAATAGTTAGAAAGACAGGTGTCTCAAGCTTGCTGTTTTTGAGTAATGGTATGACTGTTGCATGTTTGAAGGAAGAGGGAAAGTAGAAGGAGAGGGAAGAGTTAAAAATGTGTGTGAACGTAGGGATTATATTAGAAGCAAAAGGTTTTAAGAGATGGAAGGGAATGGGGTCAAGAGGGCAGGTGGTAGAGGGAGAAGAGGAGATCATCAATGACCTATCCTCCTCCGTGACAGCGGATAAAGAGTCAAGGAATGCAGGAGGAGAGTTAGGAAGACGTGTAGGATGGGGGGATAAAGAGGGGTGCGCCTGACGTATAGATTCCACCTTTTCGTTGAAATTGCTGGCAAAGTCCTGAGGTGAGATGGAGGAAGAAGAGCAGGCAGCAGAGGGTGGTTTGAGTAGGGAGTCAAAGACAGAGAAGAGTCAGCATACTGTGTAATTGTGCGACAATAAAGAATGTTTGTGTTTTTGCCTTTCCGGGGATGCCAGAAAGCAGGGATTGCTAGGGTATAAGTTTCAAGGGGGGGTTTATGGAGAAATTGTTGTCAGAATGTGCCTAGATACTTGGGTTCTGGAGTTGTCGGTTCCCCTAAAAATGTACCCGAGAATTATGCTTGGTTATCGGATACCTGTAGGCACATTGTCCCGGCAATATCTCTCCTTGAAAACTCTTGCGCGACTCACCGCTAGGGTTCATGGGCACTCCAACCACAATTATGAGGTTGTGATGTGACAGAGTCCAGTCCAAGTCTATGAGATAATGTGTGGGGAATATAGGCTAGTAGAAAATAAAGTGCAGCTTTCTATTCTATTCCCCATTCCCAGACACTTAGGACACGTAGCATGATATTTTTATTAACATTGTGTTTAATATAAAGTGTGCTGTTGTGCACGGTATATGAGCTGGCACTTTCAGACCCATGTTCCGACAGCCAACCAGGGCTAACAAGTTGGTGCCAGTGAGTCTTCTGAGACATCGGAGTTGAAAGCCACCAGAGGATGCCTGAGGTGTGAAGACAATTTGGGTAAAAGGGAAGGGCTCAAGTACCCACGTCCTGAGATGAATGAAAGTCGTCCGGACTACTATTTGCCCCATCAGACGCCGGAGTCTGACCCAGCGGGTGGCATCTGAATTGCAAGGGACTAGGTGATAAACTTGCGCAAATCCCTTGGCAGATTCAAAATCCCCGCTTGCTTGCCTTCACAGGACTGGCTTCACTCTGATTGGCTAGGAAGAAAGTTCCCACACTGTGATTGGCTGTAGTATTTTGTGAATGAACTCCAAAATACTATAAGAAACCCCTCACCCAATCAGTCGAGATTCTCAAGTGTCAAAACAGCTAGGGGTTTTTGAATTTGTTAAAAATGGCTCTTGCGTGAATAGCAAGGCACCAGCTTCAGAAAAACCTACCCGGAATATTTCAGCTTTTTGCGACCAACGTCTGAGAATTTAATGTAGCGGTTGCGGCTGTGATTTCAAGATGATTTTAGTTTCAGGACGTTTGGAGCTAAGTCCTGGTCAAGCAAAATAAAGTCCTCTGGAGAGAAGGGAGCGGTGGGTATTTGAACTTCATGCCGATTTGTATTCCAGTGTGAAACCCAGTGATTCAGTGTGGCGCTAAAACACAGTGATAGTGATATTTAAATAATATTAAATGATATATTGTGTAACTGAAAGAAACTCTCAACCTTCCAGGGAATATACACTGATTCCCTCACAAAACGTATGAATCCAGGACAGGAAGGGAGCAGGATCATCAGGAACACCCAGAAAAAAACATACAATAACAAATCATAGTGTAGTATTTATGGACAATTATGGGTCAGAATTCAAGAAGAAACTTGGCTCTTACCGGGTCGCGCTACTTACAAGAAGCAGGATAAAAAACAGCGTTTTTGTATGTGATAAGTTGAATAATATATTCCTCCGCCTAAGTAGCAGATACAGCAGTCACTGATGATTGTAAGCTGGATAGTGTGATCGCCGGGCTTTCGCTCTCACAAACCAGCAACCGCATTCATACAGAGAGAAGAGGGAAACATAGTGTGTACCAGGTAACACTAAAAATTTATAGAAGAAGCATAGAAATGTGTACTCACAATGCAACTACGTGTGAGCACATTCACATAAAGGTTTCTTGGATATCAGGCAGCTACATACACGGCTTGGCAGTTGGAAATGTCTCCGCTCCACTCAGAAATCCCCTCCTCGCAGGGCTGCCCCCTCGTCCGGATAGATGGCGTCTGACGTCACTTCCTGGCCTCGAAGATGACGCCTTTTCCGGTAAGGATGGGAAGATCAGGGGGTATGGAAGACTCGCCAGAGCCGCAGCAGAAGTGCCTCTGGGGTTGGAGAGCAGCTATCAGACCGTCAGTGTATGATGCAGCCGTACTCTTTCCTTCCTTAGCTTGGCTCAACGCGGTCACCTGCATGCAGCTTCCTCAGGAGCAGGAAGTTGACGTCAGACGCCATCTATCCGACGCAGGGGGCACCCTGAGGAGGGGATTTCTGAGTGGAGCGGAGGACATTTCCAATTGCCAAGCCTGTGTATGTAGCTGCCTGTATATCCAAGAACCTTTATGTGAATGTGCTCACACGTTGCATTGTGAGTAACATTTCTATGCTTTTTCTATAAATTTTTAGTGTTACCCTGAGTACACTATGTTTCCCTCTTCTTCTGTATGAATGACGGTTGCGGTTTTGTGAGAGCGAAAGCCCCGGCGATCACACTATCCAGCTACAATCATCAGTGACTGCTGTATGTCTGCTATCTTAGGCAGAGACGGAATATTATTCAACTTTACATACAAAAACGCTGTTTTTTAATCCTAGCTTCTTAGTAAGTAGGCGACCCGTAAGAGCCAAGTTTCTTCTTGAATTCTGACCCATAATTGTCCATAAGTACTACACTATGATTTGTTATTGTATGTTTTTTTCTGGGTGTTCCTGATGATCCTGCTCCCTTCCTGTCCTGGATTCATACGATTTGTATTCCAGGACATTTCGGGCTAAGTCCCGGTCAAAGAAAAACCTCTTGTTTAGAGTGCTATACAGCTAGGAAAGTCTATTTTTTTACCCCAGTTCTCAAGTAAGTGTGTCTCTCCTTAAGTAGTTTGTGTATCATTGTGTGTATGCCTTTTCCTGCAAATAAAATTAGAAATTATTTAACTTTTCTTGTTTTGCTCACTGAATGATCCTGATAAAAAGGTGTAAATGCCTGGTCTCCGGTGACACGCCTATTTACTGGTGTTAGTGGTTGGATCATTGAGCTTTATGTTTTAAAATCCTGTGGGGTCTTCTAACATAAAGAGAAACTCGTAGATTACGAGCTCTGAAGACAAGTAGTGACTTACACGTTACACAAAGCTAAGAAAAGCAGAGGTTCTCTGTCACAGTTTTGTGCCACCAGGTGAAGATGGACTGACGGTCAGGATGCTACCAGTCCTGGAATCATCCCCAGATTATCACCCGTTATGAGAGTTATGGACTACCGACTCCTGGTTGGGCAAAGACAGTGCTAGAGGAGGATCTCAAGAAACATGAAGCAAGCATAGCTTCTCCCGAGGTGTGCATAGTCTCATCTGCAGTTGCAGGGGCCACTAGACCAGCCAGGGTACCGGAGTATGTTCCAGCCTTGGTGGAAGTGGAGGACGAGGAGGAGCAGAGCGGGGTGACGAGGAAGTGGATGGTGAGCATGATGCCTGGGAGTGGAGCTTTGGTAGCCAAATTGGCTAGTGGTCTCCCAGATACAGGGATCACCTCACTCCTTGCCAATTGGGGAGTGTTAATTACCTTTGAGCAGCGGTTGCAGCCAATGGCCACCTCTCAAGTGCTACATCCCCCAAGACTCCAGCAGACTTCTACCCAACCTACCCGGCCAAAGGTGTCATCCCATAGCCTTCGTAAGTATTTGGATGGCACGGACAAGATCGACGTATATCTCAAAGCATTCGAAAATCAGTGTCGCCGGTTCCGTATGCCAGAACGGGACTGTGATTTGCGGTTGTCAACGCTATTGACTGAGGTAGCCCTGGAAGCCTTACAGGCAATCTCGTCAACGGACAGCAATGACTACAGGCTTTGTTACTCACTCAGTATGCCCTCACACCAGAGTTCAGGTCTGGAAAAAAGACTGGCAAGGATTCCTACATGTGCTTTTCATCAAGAATGATTCAGTAGGGCACTCAGTGGGTGGAGGGAAGTGATGCCACCAAGTATCACAGTTTACTAGACTTAATGTTTAAAAAACAATTTCTCCAGAGTTGTCCCACAGAGGTGCAAGATTGGGTCTTTGACCGAGGGCCAGCGACTTCCTATGCTGCAGCCACCCTGGCTGATGAGTATACTACCAGTCATGCTCTGCCCCATTAAAAGGGATCTGCACAGAATGGAGCCAGCCAGGCTCCGGCAAAGAACAGACCACCACACTGGAAGCCAAAGCAAACTGCTGAGGAGGGTACACCCAAGACTGCAGAGTTCAGGCATGAAAAGACGTGCTATCAGTGCAACTGCACTGGGCACATCAAGCCTGACTTTCCAGACCAGCCAAAGTCCGGTAATCCCTATCAGGACAATGTTCTGCAAGTGTGAGGCCAGTCGCCGCCGTGCGATTGGCACACACAGAGAAGCAGTGTGCAGCCGTCCAGCCAGCCCAGCAAGGGACTCAGAAGGAGTTATCACACATGCAGCCAGTGGAACAGCAGTGGAGATGGGGGGCATCAGATTGCAACTGTTGGGTTGCATCCAAAGATGCCTGGCGTAAAGCATTTAAGGACAGTGACCATTGGGTATCAGCAAGCAGTTGGCTTGCTCGATTCGGGGCCAATATCACTCTAGTCAAACCTGATATGGCAAGACCAGAGTATCTGCTCCTGGGAACAGGGTGCAGGTTACCATGCCAGACGGGGGACTTAGGCCAATTCAGTTCACCAGGGTCTTTCTCGATTGGGGTGAATGTTGAGGCATGAGGGAGGTGGGTGTTTTACCAGGGTTGGATACTGAGGAGCTCCTTGGTAATGACCTAGGGCATCTTGTTTGTTCTTTTGCAGAAGAAGCTGCTCCAGTTGCAGCGATTACAAGGAGCAAGAGAAGGGCACTTGCCCAGGCAGGGGAGCCTTTGTTACCCCTGCCAACTGAGGATCCCCCTGCATTTGGGACCAACAGTTCCAGTAGTCTCTGAGGAGATCAGGCAGGTTAGCCAGTCAGAATCGAGACATTGTAGTGACCTACCTACCCATTTACTTGTTACCCAATTACTTGTTCCCCCATCACCTGACTTAGTGAGGGTAGAGGGGCCGGAGCTAAGGGCACAGTTCAGGGACTCAGTGCAGTCCAATCCTATCTTAGAGGGTATGAGACTTCGGGTGTCCGAGTCTGTCTGTGAGAGTGGGTCGGCTCGGAACTTATGGCACCGAGGGCTCTTGTATGGAGAACATGACTCTACTGCTCCAGATAGACGGTGGACTGGTAGATGACAGTTAGTGATACCCAGGTAGTATAGACAGCAGTTATTACAGGTAGCCCACTTCATACCACTAGCGGGGCACCAGGGGGTCACTCGCACGAGAGCCCGGCTATTGCAGAATTTCTACTGTCCGGGGGCATCATGAGCAGTGGCACACTTTTGCTGGTCAGATCATGTGAAGGTGCCCCTGAACCCACTACCATTAATAGGGGACCCCTTCCAGAGAGTTGCCATGGGCATAATTGGACTTCTGATAATCCCTAGGTGGTCCGGCAAGCATTACATCCCCTCATGATTGTGGATTTTTCCAGCAGGTACCCTGAGTCTGTTGCGCTGGCAACCATTGAGGAGTTATTGTTAGTTATTTTCTCTAGAGTTGGATTCCTTAGTGAGATTCTAACTGATGATGGGTCACAATTCATGTCAGAATTGTTACAGTATCTCAAGGATGCGTGCAGGACTGACGCACCAGCGCACGACCCCTTACCACCCCCAGACAAAAGGTTTATGTGAGAGGTTCATTGTACCCTGAAGCTGATGCTTTGGGCATTCATAGAGGGTGAAGTAAAAGTCTGGGAGATTCACCTGCAGCACATGGTGTTTGCATACTGAGAGGTACCGCAAGAATCTACTTGCTTCTCTCCTTTCGAACTTTTATATGGTCGCAGAGTACGGGGACCTCTTGACTTTTCTATGAGGGATGAGAATGGGAGACTGCCATTATTGATGCTGCTGTGCTAAAGTATGTGATCTCAGGGACTGGTAAGAAATGCTTATGGGGTTGGCACAGGCTAACCTCAAGGAGACTCAGACCAAACAGAAGACTTGGTATGACCAGTATGCCCGTAGTAGAGAATTCATCCCTGGGCAGCAAGTGCTTATTCTGAAGCCCACTCGGCAGAACAAACTGATGTCTGCCTGGTCTGAACTGTATACGATACTCAGGAGGATGAATGAGTGCAACTATGTTGTAGAGTTAGATGGAGAGACAGGTAGAAAAAGGACTTATTATATTAATATACCAGCATCTCTTCTATCTCCCTCTCTATACTGCCCTTTATCACTGTAAGCATGCTTATGCAGAGGTCTCAGATCCCCTGTGAGCACCGGGTGATCTGTAATGTGTGTTTGGCCTGGCATATCTGTGAACAGAGCCCTATACTGCTCTAGCATATCCCTGGCTTCTGCTCTCTGTCTGACACTCAGCTGAGACCCTATCTCAACCTGCTCTACTGTACCCGCCTACCTAGCCTCCCCCAGAAAATCTGGCAGAGCATTGCTCGCCGGGTCCCCCATCGGTGGGCTACAAATGGCTAGCAGTTATGCCACATTCGGTGCTACTTACTCCTTGAGCATGTTTATGTGATAGGTTTTATTCCTTCCTGCCTCAGCATCTACCTTGCACTCATTAATATTTCGGAGCACCGGATATGGTCTCCACCAGGCAGCCATTAATTTGTTCCCCCGAGTGGGTTTGAGAACAAGTACTTGCTGTCCCGGGATGAATTTTCTGCTACGGGCATTCTGATCATACAAAGTCTTCTGCTTGGTCTGAGCAGCCTTAAGTTTGTCCTGTGCCAACCCCATGAGCATCTCTAGCCGGTCTCTGAGATCTATCACATACTGAAGCACAGAAGCATCAGTATTGGTACTCTCCCCTTCCCATCCCTCACGGAATAGATCTAGAGGTCACCGTACCCTGCGACCATATAACAGCTGAAAGGGAGAAAAGCCTGTAGATTCTTGCGGTACCTCTCGGTATGCAAACAGCAAGTGCTGCAGGTGAATCTCCCAGTCTTTTCCCTCTGCCTGTATAAAAGTCATAAGTGGGCCACTCCATTGGGAACTGCTGCTTCATCCATTGCAGCCCTGCTTGCCACATATTCATCAGCCATCCTCGCAACCTCCTCATAGGTCTTAGGTTTATGATCAAAGACCCATGCCCTCAACACTCATGGTTGAGAGCATGGTTGAGGGGAGCCGCTGCAGTAGCTGCTCTTGAAACATTAAGTAGGGTATGGAATTTTGTAACCCCATTTCCCTCCACCCACTGAGTCCCGTGTAAGGCCATCCGGCCGGCATAGTCTGCAAAAGACTCCCTGGGGGTACCTCTCCTGCTCAGAAATTACAGCTGGGTCAGCAGTCTATTTCTTACATGACCATAGTAATTGGCATCCACACGTGGAATACCCTGCACAGTCCGCTTGGCTTTGCCAGATAACAGGTGTCACAGTCTGACCACCCAGTCCTTCCTTGGAATTTGGAACCGGGAGCACTGCATCTCAAAGTCATTGAGGAATGCATCAATGTCATCTGTGCCATCCATGAACTTGCTGAAGCTGTGGTGGTCCGCCCGGGGAAGCTCCTGTTCCCCTTTTACAAAGTGAGAGTGGGGGGGGGGGTTCCGAGCACTGTTGCCAAAAGCTGTACATGCTCTGCAGTGCTAACGCCTTCTCCCCATGCAGCGAGAAGTGCAGTGAGACCAGGGACGGTAAGTCCGGCAGCCGCAGCGACTACCCCTTCCACACTCCCTGGCATCAAGCCACCAGCATCCAGGAGGTCACCGGCACTATTCCCATGTCCTTGCAGGGACTCCTGCACTCCGGCTGACTAGCGTCCGCTGCTAAAGCGGCTACGGGGACATTCCCCTCTGGTGGGCCCATCCTGACCTCATGAAACCTAACTCCAGCTGCCCTTTAGACCGACCGTCTGTTGGGAGTCCATAGCCCGCACATCTCTCCATGATCTTTGCCCGGTCCTAGGATCAGTACCTTCCTGAGCGGTTACTCATGGTGCTATCGGGGTATGGGTAAAGGGGCCAGTAAAATATCTCGTGCTCTTTAGAGGTGTGTGTCAGTTGCCACTTGTCTGGGGAGCTCGCAAGCCACGAGGTCCCCCACTATACTACAGAATCCCGCAGGAGACTATAGCATAGGTTCAATCAGTATCCCACACGCTGCCACCAGTTAATATAAGTCTGTCATAGTGGACCAGTACTTATTAACACATTTTTATTTTTGGGATTTTCGATTGAACACAACAAGGAGGACAAAATAAATTGTCATTTATTTCCTTAATAAGCAAACACACAACAACCTCAGAATACACTTAATGCCATACTTGCTGGGATGGGGAAACAAAATAAATTGTCCTTTGAACGAAAGCTGAAGAAATGCAGTTTCTGATTTAAAGTCCGTTTGGCTAGGTCGCAGTTGCCAACCTAATATCTCCACCAAGTGAAAGAATTTAGTTCTGGTTTGTTAGAATTCGTTCGGGAATAACCAGGGCTAACAAATTTCTGAATTAGGGGTAAATCCTTAGTTACGATGTTGTTAACCCCTTGCATCCTGGAACCGCTACCGCTGTACTCGAACGAAATCTTGTGCAAAGCTGGGATCAGTCATGAATCACACAGGGGATAGCTCGACAGGCTCACAGACCTATCTCTAACATGCATGCCCAATCCCCTCCGTGGGAACATTTAACCCACCGATCTCCGATTTGCCCGAAGTTTGCAGAACGGGCAAAAAGAGCTTTCCGGTTTGCAAAGCGCATGTGTCAGTCTGACACCTATGCTTTTTACCAAACCGTGGGTCCACCCATATCTTGGCGACCCTCAGTCTGGGGTTTGGTCCCAAGGTGTCAATGGCTCATGCTGAGTACCGGGATCGGGCACTCAGCAACTTCCCGGCCATTTTCACACTTGGAATCTCTGAGGCTTTTCAACACTGTACTTCACTAAACTCAGAGTCTCCCACTTAGCAGGGGCTCTTTGAAGTACAGGGAGGAAAATACCCTTAGCTCATTCACCCTTAGCATATTTACATACTAAAAGATTTTTCCCGGCCTTGCAAAAAAAACCTTTATTGCCTGGGCATTTAAAACTAACAGAAAAATACATTTTATTAGTAAAGTATGTTCTGCTTATACTACAGGAATAAACTTTATATGTGGGTGTATGGTTTCTTTATTCTGGACTGCACTCCAAAAATCAGAGTGCTAGCTCACTTGGTTCTCGAGTTAGCGGATTTAATTGAAAGGTGTCTATTGTGGTTTTCGTGGTTAACCTAGTTCTCACGGCAATAGACTTCCCCCTTTCAAGTTAAGAACATTAAGATGAGAGATACATTTTGACAGCATCCACTTCAGATTTAACCACAAGCCACTTATTCAATTGACCTCGCGGTTACGAGGTCTAGGCCTTAGAAATGGATACCCAGTCTTCAAAGCAGACCTCCCATACACAGTCACGCTTCTTCAATCAGCTCTTGGCTCAGCGCTCACAACACCAGCTTGTGCCTAAAAACCAATAGTACAGTTTGTCTGCAATCCTATTAATGCAGGAAGAGAACAGGCTGCAAAATGGGGACAAGAAGGCTGGGAAAGGTGCAAATACATCAGGGTAATTCATATACATTTAATCCCTTCACACCTAATGCGAGTTGGGGTTAATCAGCTGGGTGTAATGCCTTTATTAATGGCCTGATTAACCCCCCCCCCATCACCACAATACCCCAAAGATACAGGGCGAAAGGCCACCTTGGCCCGACAGCCGTTTTGTGATAAGTGGACACATGAATGTGAACGGGCC
Organism: Ascaphus truei; assembly: GCA_036426205.1. Lineage (NCBI taxonomy): Eukaryota > Metazoa > Chordata > Amphibia > Anura > Ascaphidae > Ascaphus > Ascaphus truei. Next base: position 95,402,894 of record CM071567.1, read on the forward strand.
TTCTTGGGCTTGAAGAGGAGCCTGACAGAAGCGCCAGTTCTTGACTATGCTGACCCTTAATAGCCCTATGTCCTGCACGTGGATGCCAGTTTCAATGGACTGGGTGCAGTCCTGCATCAGAAACACCCAGAGGGACTCCGGCCCATGGCCTATGTAAGCTGCTGTCTGACTCACAGTGAACAAAACTATCCCGTACACAAGTTAAAGTTTCTTGCTCTCAAATGAACATTTGTGGATTTACTCCATGATTACCTCTACGGTCGCTTTTCAAGTAAGGACGGACAATAATCCACTCACTTACATCTTGACATCAGCCAAGCTGGATGCTTCCGGTCACCGATGGCTGAAGTATAAACCGGGGCCCCTGAACATTGGAGCTGATGCCCTACTTCGAAGGCGACGGCGTCTACGAAGTTGAGTCACAGATGCCTGGCCTCCCGGTCTACCGCAGAAAAGATACAAATGGACGGGTAAAGGTATGGCACAGGAATCATCTGCACCCATCCCACAAGTGGGAGATGATGAGCCTGAAATACCGGCTACACCCCTGGATGGTGAGCTGAACTCATCAGAGATTGGTCAAGAGACTGTAACTGATTCCAACTCTGAGGACCCTATGGACGGACCCTCTCAAAGGGACCCTCGAATTCAAGGGGCATCTCCCAGAGGAACTATGGGTAAAGGGCCCCGTAGATAAACATCTAATAGGGTGGCTCAGCACGTCAGCCCCTGGATCCGCAGAGCCCATGCTTTGTGCCACAAAGAGACTGTTATGGGATATTACTCCCCTCAAGGGAAGAGGCTGAGTCTCAGGACTATGCTTTTTACTCTCCAGAGGGAGTGGCTGAAGAGCAGCTCCCCCAGAGCCAAAGAGTTGGTCAACCTCCAATGAGGATGACCTACGATCAAATTGGGGCACCCCCTTATGAGGCTCAGCAGTGGGCCTGCAGTAAAGTGAGATCCATCATAGTGACGTTCAGTGAAATGTACAATCACATGTAGAGCTGATATTACGTGATAAGTTGTATTTATGATATCTGCATTTTTATTGTGAAACTTATGAATATAGTTATGCTGTGTGACACTGTTCCCAAGCGGGGAAGTTGGTGTTTTCACCAGGGGCAGGATGTTGCCAGATCCACCTCTGGCATTCTGGTTCCCTGTCTCCCCCTCTGGACCTCTGCTACTGTGGGGGGGGGGGCGTGGGCGACGGGTTTGCCGGGGGCTCACTCTGCAGGGCGCCGCCATGTTGGTGGTGCGCATGCATCGCGAAAGGTCGCGCATGCGCAATAATAGCTCTGGCAGCCATTACATACTTGTGCATGCGCAGTGAGTTAGGTGCATGCGGCGGCACTAGGGAAGAGACTCCGCGGGGACTACAGCCCCCAGCATGCATAGGGGCATGCAGTCACATGGGCGCAACAGGCCAATAGGGCTGGCAGGATAACGGGCAGCTAGGAGAGAACTAGAGAACTAGCCGGCAGTTGGTGATGGGACACAGTGTATGTGCAGGGCTTCTGTGGCCCATGCATTAGGCCAGAGACTCCCCAATGGACCCCAGCCAGGCCCCGACTCTGATATTAGTATTGTGACAGCTACAGTGACTGGCCCCTTATGTAGGGACATGGCCCCTTTAGCTTATTAGATGCAGGGACACAGCTACTTTGCTGCAGAGCCTGTGGAGAGTGGTCTGGGCTCAGATCACTTGGCAATATATTAAGACTGTCTGCTTGATACCACCCACACGGAGGAGGACACATCACAGAAGCAGAAGCATCACTGGATCAGCGGATCCTTTGCCATTACCAAGCAGCGTGCCCGGTAGGTACCTATATCCTTAAGTGCACCAACAAAGTAAACACACCATAGTGGCAGCGCTGACCACACACAAGGGTGGGGTTGGTATTCTTGTGGACACCAGGGTTTTTGGTTGCCTGAGGGCCCATCAGGTATGGTGGACACGGTGTGGGTTACACGTTTAAGGGGTAAGGCCCTGCAAGGCTGAAGGGGTAGCTGTAACCAGTAGTATTATTATCCGTTTAACACTGCCTATTTACATGTTCTCTAGTAAAGGTTATTATTATCATATACTGTGTGTAGATATCAGAATTGTGGTTCCTGTGATGAGCTCCTCCCACTACATTTGGATCCCTCCCAGGTGGAGGCGCTATACCAAGTTGTATTGTTGTATCACCCCAGGCTCCCAGTGGTGGAAGTTTGGGATCCATGAGCCAACAGGTGAAGCCAGCACCAGTAGACTCTTTACTCTAGGGAAAAGAGGGCTACATATAGTATTATATCCATTTTCAGCCAGACTTATTATTACTTTATTCACCTATTGCAAAGTTCTCTTTGTTAAATCTTTATTAACTATTTGTGTACCAGTATGTTTCTTTCATGTATTAATTGTTAACATATGTTTGACACTGATTATAATCATGGGTGGAGAGGCTTAAATAGTACCTTCTCTCCTCCTTCACCACACTCCTTCAGACAGCACCAGAGAGGGCGTGAAATGCGTGGGAGAAGGAACCTTCTTGCTCGTGGATGTTTTATATTTTTTATGTAGTATAAATAAAGTGCTATTAACCATATTTTTTGGCTGGTGTGTTCTGCTCCTTTAAGGAGCGACTGTTTGTCTTTTTTGCCCCTATACAGAGACATACTGTACTACTCTATGTTCTCCCCTTTTTTCCTTTTCTTATACCTTCCCCCTTTCTTTTCTTGGTGTCCTGCGTTATCTTTAATACAGATATCTTCCTGTGTACTTGTCACAAATGTGGACCTTGCTTGTATTTTTCTCCTGAATATTAAAATAACGTTTTAGAGTACTCTTTCTAATAAAGTTATTTAGGTCCACAAATAATTGGAAGGCACTGGGCCCTGTGTTTGGTGCAAAGGAGAGTCCCCTTAATGCTGTGAGTTCAAATTATTAATTTTTATATGTTTTATAGTTTACATATTTCTTTTTGTGATTATAAATAGTGTATTATTTATTTATATCCACCTTCATTGCTATGTGGTTCTATTTAGAGGAATTATGCATCCATTTTATATTTGCAGTTTGTTTTGTCAACGTATATATTATTATAAGTAGTATTTGTTGTTGACAGGTTTGGCAAGGCTGTTTTCATTGGCCCATCGCTAGTGCCGTGGTCTTATGCATGGGCACTGATGATTGACCTCTGGTTGCCCCGGCGCCACTCCTCTTTGTATAGATGAGCCTATACATACCGAGCCCTCCCCCTAGTTGGTATTCCCTTTGATAAAGTCACTGTCGTGACGAAACGCGTCAGGGCACGCTACCACGACACTACGTCATCACGCAGTGTGCGCTTTACGGCCGGAAAGAGCGCATGGAGCTGATCTGAGGCTGAAAAAACTCCTAATCGCATTGATGCAAAGAGACACAGTTTCTAATCGTCCGAAAACTGCTGGAGGTGAACCCGGAGGGACTATCGAACAGCTGATGTGTTCCAGGACGGTGTTGCCTTGTTGGTGGTGATTATATCACAAACTGCCTTTTTATCTTGTACTTTTGTGAGTGTTCTTAATCCCCTTGTCCTCTCTTTTTATTGATTAAATGTACTGTTTTACACTATGGGACGTGCGCTCTCTGTTCTTCTCTTTCTATAATTTTCCTGCTGGAATTGGTTATTCCTTCTGAGAGCAGCTGTGGGTCCTTGATCATCATTTCAATTTATATCTGAACTTCTATTGGACTTTTACTAAGGGTTGGACTTTCTTCTATTTTTTGTCCCTTTTTTTCCCTTGTTTGATATATGTTATCATTATTTATTGGCACATTTTTTATTATTTTTTCACATTTTTATAACACTTTTTTCACATTCATGTTTTTTTTATATTGTTAGATTGTTAATTATATTTAATTTTTATCAATATTATACACAATATTTGCACTGTTTATATGTTACTTTGTTTCACGGGTGGCGCTACTGAAATTTTTCTTCTTATATATATATATATATATATATATATATATATATATATATATATATATACATATATACATATATATATAGTAGAGACAAAAATATCATATGGTGATTGAAATCTCCCATAATCTTTAATAAATTACATTCAATTTATACTTGCACATCGGTAAGAAAAGAGCATTACTCTGAAGTCTAAATCATGAATTAAAGAGATTGTTACAGATACAAAGAGAACATGTGAGAGTTCAGTACCATAAAACACAAATTCAAGTACAGGGAGTGGGTGGAAATAAATTAGCTTTTTACTTACAGTACCATAGTAGCACACAATGCATGAAATATTAAGCCTAACAATTGAAGTACTTTTCTAAGTAGCTTTCATGACATAATTACTGAGACAATAAGGCATTTTATAGCTCACTGCTTGTTTATTGATTTGCGTTATATGTCCTTATGTGGGTTTTTGCAAATTCTGGTAAATAATAATTTCTGAATTAATATGGGAGTCATTTCACTGTCATAATTCTTGAAATGCATACAATGATTCCGAATTGAACTTATGCAAAAAAGCTGTATGAAGAAATTCGGGGCTGCACACCAGTTCCAGTTTAAAATGGTGTGTGGCAATAGCTTTGATTGAAGTCTTCATTAAAACTTATTCTGTCCTTGGAGCATAAATTGGCTGTGTGAGGCTCTATGTGGTATAACACAAATAGGGTGTACAGGTTGTTATGGAGACAATACAGAACTCTATATATACCATAAGGTAACTGTCTAAATCCCCAGAAAACCAAAGTACTACCCATACTGTATGATGGAGCCTCAGAGGAACAGCTCTCAGACTCAGCAATGTGCGTGCATCACGCCTGCATCCAGGTAGTAAAGGTGGTCCCGTGGGGTCCATGGCGGAGCATGCTGTATGAAGAAATTCGGGGCTGCACCCCACCAGTTCCAGTTTAAAATGATTTATTAAGTGGTCATCTGGAGTCTACAGTAACACTCTGAACGCGTTTCAGGACGGTTTTCCTTTATCAAAGAGACTGCGCGTCTACTGAGTCTCCATTATGGTAGTATAACTCCCGCCCCCAGCCGTGACGTCACCACTTCGTGAATATCGCGTGATTTGGAGGCTCTTATCCCATTGGATGGCTATTGGCCAATCCGCAGGGTTGAATGAATAATTAGATACTGGAACTAGTATTGGAGCACGGACTCTCAGTCCCCGCTCCATAGTGACGTCACACGCTCTCTGGTGTATCACATGATGTGGAGGAGCTCTTATCTTATGATGTAGTGTGTTGCCGCCATCGCAGCGAGGCCTCAGTGTAATTAAGTAATGTAGGCTACTATTGGAGCCACGACTCACGTCCCCCTCTATGGTGACGTCATCCGCTCTATGTATATCGATGCATGTTTACTAGAGCCAACAATTAAATCGTATAAATCCCCACTGACTTTTAAAGTTATGGCTATAGAATGTCTGGGCAAACTGGGGAGTATATAACACAATGGAGAACTTCAGGAAAAACAAACACAAATGTAGTGGCATTAAAAACATATAATGAACAAATATTCAAAAATAACTAACAAAAATTAAAAGCGCAACGTTAAACAAAGCAAATGAGGTGGAAGACATAATTAGTGAGGATAAACTTATACTCTAATCACAATGAAATAGTCATTCATTTATTGTACATTAGAAATAGACTATTATCAACGTCTAACACATATCCTGATCATTGTGAAATCCAATAAACTATATCTGCATATTCCTACTAAAACAAGATCCTACACACTAGTCATTGTGACCATTCCCTCTACTATTAGCGTTTGACTGCTCATATCTACGCTAATAGTAGAGGGATGGTCCAAATGACTGTTGTAGATCTTGTTCTAGTAGGAATAGCAAGATATTATATGGAATTTCAAATGATCAGGATATATGTGTTAGACGTTGATAATAGTCTATTTCTAATGTACAATATATATGAATGATATTTTCATTGTGATTGAGTATATTTTCCTTCACTAATTATGTCTCCCCCTCATTTGCTTTGTTTTTAACGTTGCGCTTTTATAATTTTGTTTAGTCTTATTTTTGAATTTTTGTTCATTATATGTTTTTAATGCACACTACTTTTTTGTGTTTTGTTTTTTCCTGAAGTTCTCCTTGTGTTATATACTCCCCAGTTTTGCCCAGACATTCTATAGCCATTAACTTTAAAAGTCAGTGGGATTTATACGATTTAATTGTTGGCTCTAGTCAAACATGCATCCGATTACATAGAGCGGATGACGTCACCATTAGAGGCGGACTGTGAGTCCGTGGCTCCAATAGTCGCCTCATTACTTAATTATTCACTAGGCCTCGCGCATTGGCCAACACTACATCCTATAAGATAAGAGCTCCTCCACATCATGTGATACACCGAGCGTGTGACGCACTACTGAGAGCGGGCCTGAAGTCCGTGGCTCCATACTAGTTTCCAGTATCTAATTATTCATTCAACCCTGCGCGATTGGCCAACTAGCCATCCAATGGGATAAGAGCCTCTCCAAATCACGCGATATTCACGAAGTGTGTGACGTCACGGCTGGGGGCGGGATTTTATACTACATAATGGAGACCTCAGTAGACGCGCAGTTACTCTTTGATAAGGGACACCGTCCTGAAACGCTCAGAGTGTTTACTGTAGACCCAGATGACCACTTAATAAATCATTTTAAACTGGAACTGGTGTGCAGCCCCGAATTCCTTCATACAGCTTTTTTGCAATATTTCAATTCGGAATCATTGTATGCATTTCAAGAATTATGACAGTGAAATGACTCCATATTAATTCATAATTATTATTTACCAGAATTTGCAAAAACCCACATAAGGAACATATAACGCAAATCAATAAACAAGCAGTGAGCTTAAAATGCCTATGTCTCAGTAATTATGTCATGAAAGCTACTTAGAAAAGTACTTCAATTGTTAGGCTTAATATTTCATGCATTGTGTGCTACTATGGTACTGTAAGTAAAAGCTAATTTATTTCCACCACCCCTGTACTTGAATTTGTTTTTATGGTACTGAAACTCTCACATGTTCTCTTTGTATCTGTAACAATCTCTTTAATTCATGATTTAGACTTCAGAGTAATGCTCTTTCTTACCGATGGTCAAGTATAAATTGAATGTAATTTATTAAAGATTATGGGAGATTTCAATCACCATATGATATTTTGTCTCTACTATATATATATGTATATATGTAATAATATATATATATATATAATATATATATAATATATATCTATATATAAAAAAGAAAAATTTCCAGTAGCGCCACTCGTGAACAAAGTAACAAATAAACATTGCCAATTATTGTGTATAATATTGATAAAAATTAATATAACTTAACTCTAACAATATAAAAAAACCATGAATGTGAAAAAAGTGTTCTAAAATGTGAAAAAATAATAAAATGTGCCAATAATAAATGATAACATATATCAAACAAGGGAAAAAAAGGACAAAAAATGAAGAAAGTCAACCCTTAGTAAAAGTCCATATAGAGTTCAATATAAATTGAAATGTGATCAAGGACCCACGGCTCCTCTCAGAATGAAACCAATTCAGCAGTAAAACTATAGAAAGAGAAGAACATAGACGCACGTCCCATAGTTAAAACAGTACATTTAATCAATAAAAGGAGGACAAGGGATTAAGAACATCACAAAGTACAAGATAAAAGGCAGTTTTGTGATAAGATTGTTAAAACAAGGGTTGGAATTTGCATGTAGAATGTAATTGTTGATCTTTTTTTCTACTTCATCGTGTTACATGAGGTTATTTAGGAAATTATCTTAAAAAAAAATAGTTTTATTAATAGAAAATTGAGCCCACTGTTACCTTTCCTCCACCTGAGTTCCTATGACGTAGAGAGGCGCTTCCGATGGACACAATGAATAAGGACTCTCTTTAGTCTTTAACGAATGTACTATTTGTGCAAGACCTGACAGATCTTCTCAGCAGAACCATGAAGAAGGAATTGAGGATTGTGAACAACATTCCTTAACACTAGCAAAACTCAGTCTTAGAATAGAGCACCTTTTGTGGCCCGCAACTCTAGATAAAAGGACCTTTCTATGTTTATAACATTTGGAAAACTAGATCGAAACGTGACTTACAAATTTGGCTAAAAGGATTATCTCTCCCAGCAATAAGACCTGACAATCTTACCACAGAAGAACGTAATATTAACTCTTCAATTAAAAACAAATGATGAAGATAATGATAAAAAAACAACGCTGACAAAGGCGGAGCCACTGTGGTTATGTTAAAAGAACATTACTGTTAGAGAGAAGCTATGGACAGCTTAAAGATAGGACTGCTATCTTAGACTGGAGAAGGATCCTAGAACCACCTACATATTTCAACAAAATTAAATACACTTATTGACTTGTAGAGTTGCGGGTATATCTATCCAGGAATCTCAGTATTTAAATAATCGTTTTCCCCACAATACCTATTTTCACCATCTCCAAAGATACCACAAAGTACCTGGTTAAGCCACAGGAGGACCTATCATCTTAGCATGGATCTTTGGGGATGGTGTATCTAGGTATGTGGATGTTTATTAAAACCCTGGTGAGAGGTCTCCCCTCCTATCTCAGAGAATCATCACATCTACTTACTATGTTAAGCAACATCCCTGGTGTCCACAATTTTATGTTCTGGGTAACACTAGATGTGGCATCCTTATACAATTATCAGTCACGAATTAGGCATTCAAGCAGTCACCACTTCCTTACCACTTCAAATTTACACACCCCACCAAATCAATATTTTTATTAGATTGCATTATTTTTCTTATTACAACAACACTTTTTTATTTGATCAGCACTTCTATCTTCAAAAACAGGGCACGGCATGGGGACTTCTTTTTCACCTTCTTATGCGAAATTTATTTATGGGTTTTTGGAAAACATTCAAATCTTGGTGACACTAATCCATCCGTAAAAAAAACATCATCTTCTATCGTCGGTATTATGATGACCTCATGATTGGAGGGGAGGGTGGTTGGTGTAGATAGAGAACAAGCTTCCAGAGCGCCCTGCAAGTGTAGCAGGGAAAACAAAACAGGGCCACACGCAGTAGTATCAAAATTGTATTAGCAACTAACACATACAGGGAACAAAAATAGGACAAATAGAACGCACCAATGAGGGGCACTCCATCATCGCGGACCTCCAAACTAATGGTTCATTACCAAATATTGTTCATGAAGTTACCTGTTCAATTTTGAGCACCACACACACCACAGTCCTCTGATATGGAGGGGAGGACTACTCTACACTGAGGGGGTTTCTTTTGATTATCTTAACAATAACACCTAATTAAAAAATTACCTCTTGATACATATATCACATACATTTTTGGACATCAATCTATACTGGACATTGACTGTAAAAATCAGACAAAACATATCCGTAAACCTAATGCCCGCAACTCTCTATCCTCCGGCCAACAGCAGCCATCCAAACCATTACTTACGTGGCATTCCTCTGGGACAATATCTTAGATTGAGAAGGATTTGTCCACGGAGGAATCCTTTCATACAAGAGTCAGGTACTAAATGATAGATTTAGAAGCAGAGGTTACTCTGAACATGACATTCAATCTGCATTAGAAATGCATGAGTAAAGAACGTAAAGAATGTCTATAACACCTCATCACGTGAGAAAAAATTCTTAAACACATGAACTTTTCGATCAAACTTCAGAAACCCCAATTTTTATACTACTTACAGTAATCAGGCTAATCACATTAAAAAGATTATCAAAAAGCAATTGGAGGATATTACAGTTAGATAAAGATCGGTTACATCTACCAAGGCCTATTTGTATCTGAACCAAAAACTAAGAAAACTTCCCAAGGGTTCCATAATGTGGGACGGGAACTGTACATATTGTAAATATGCTATTCCTCTGACAGAAGTTATTAGAAACATGCAGCAAAAAATATTAAAATTAATCATTTTATGACGTGTAAAAAATAATTATGTAGTGTACAGGTTTTGTACTGTGCTTGTGGCAGGATGTACATTGGAAAGGACGATTCGTCCAACTAAAAATTAGAATCTCAGAACATCTTCGTTTCAATAAAAAGAATGACCTAAATTTACCTGTATCAAAACATTCCATGATTGCCCTCTGGTTCAATGATACATTTACATTTAATGCCCTGAATATATCCCCAAACCTACCAGGGAGGAGGAAACAGAGAAGGTTAATCTCAATCAAAGAGAATGTTGGATTTATACCCTCGGGCATTATCACCCGGGGATATAAATACGATTGGGAGATCAAGTCATTTCCTTGTAATCATTATTGAGTATAAACTACAAATCATAGTTATGATGTAATCATATGTATAAGTTCATATTTTTCCATAGGGTAATAGCATTCAAATTGCAAACATAGACTCTCTCTTTCATGAATGATTTAGTCCAGATTGCCCTATATAACGCTGTGTTTTTTCAATAATTAGTTTATATATACTATATGCAACATGATGTTTTGTTGTAAACTATTATACTTGGGTCTTGTTGTCTCAAGTATATACGGCACTCCATTACGATTTGAGAAACAAATATTCAGCGTAGCAACATGTTTTTTTCTAGATGTCCTCTGATGAATTAGCTTATACTTATATCGTTTTATTATAACCTTGCTTTTTAAAACACCAATTGCTGATTAGCGAGGTATCTGCTGTGTTTCCGCCCCCTTTAGATTATTCCCCTCCCCTCCCGCTCCATTACAGATAGATGACGTAAAACATCACCCATGACAACATGGATGGTTTTGAAACGCAAACATGGAAACCCATATTAACTGCGTTACATCATTACGGCATTTAGGGTAAAGCCGCGTCACTTCGGTTTCCGTTATGGCGCGACTGAACTGAATGCAATTTCGGCAATCAGTATATTCTCAATAAGAGGAGGGAACACAGCATGACCTATCTTTACTCTCTGACGAAGCGCCGCACCGGCGTGAAAAACGCGTAGAGAAGGAGATTTTTGCACCCATCCCTGTCTGCACCATGACTGTGTTAAATAAAGAAATCCTTTTATTACACCGCTGCTGTCTGTGGGTCCTGTGTGCTCTGCCTGCCGATCTTGGGTACCAGACAACTATGAATAGCATGTGATAAATCTGGGCACATGATATAAGCTTAGCCCCTGCAGATGACTTACCAGAACCCTTCTATGTCATGTTACGTTTCTCCCTACTCCACCCAATTAGATGTAAAGTCCTGGGAGACAGGGACTCCTCTTCCTTTAAATGTTACTTGTATGTCTGAAGCACTTCCCTGATCTGTATTTATAATCTGTTATTTATTTGATTACCACTTTGTCACGGTAAACACTTATGAACAAGATATTAATATACAACAAAATTGGGTTGAATGACGAGGCTTTATATATAATAAAGTATATGTATTCCTTAAATAGGTAACACAGCAATATAGTACAATTAAAAAGGCAAACGGTAACATACTTAGGGTTGGGGATGAGAAGTATCAGATAGCGTTCTCCAGCAATCAGATGACATCAAGATGTAATCAGAAGACAAAGAATGTAAGGTTGACCACAGTTTTAAACCTTGTAACCCTATTCTTAACATTAATACAGACTATTGGAGAACAATTGCTGTATCCAATCTCTAACGTGGGGACCACAGTTTAAACCCATGCCCCCCAGATAGTTCGCCCAATGCGTACTGGAATGAGGGTCTAATTTCTGTAGCCCCACATTTAAATCAGGCGGCGCGGCACAGTCTACAGATGAAGATTTGGCAGATCTTCTTTTGTTGTAGGTTAGGTTATAACACTTACAAACCGCCAGTTTTAGCTTCTCCGCCCTCATGTAAACAGTTAGAGTTGCAGAAGTCTTTGATCAGTACTTGGTTCCTAGACTTTGGGCGCCCCCCTGACTATTGCATTCTGTGTGTGAAGGAATCTTCGCAGCGTTTTTATTCCCGCTTGTTGGAATACCATATTAATTTTAAAACACAAAAATATTAAAATATCCAGTTCCTTAGGGTCCAGTCGGTCCAAAAAACCTTCCCAGACCTTAATGCGGAACTGGGACACTATAAGGTCCAAGTTTCAGCCCGACTGCGACTTCAGAACCGGAGATACACAAATACCACTTTAAACAGTTTCATACTCCGCTGTAAATAAATCACCGTTTTTCACTAAATCCCATTGAAAAACAAACGGGTCCGCCGCCAAGACTTTCAATGGAAACCCTGCCGCCATGGGTGGGGGGGATATGGGAGTCCGCCCGCCATAGACTTTTAACGGGCCATCGCCGACGTTGACGCCTATGGATTTACTCCGCCATAGCGGTCATGGAAACGGCCGCCATTGAGTCTATGGAAAAACTTACAAACCTTTATGTGGTCCATACTCCGTCGGGTTGGTCAGAGTCGGGTCAGGAATGGTTTTGCAGCCATGCCGGAGCAGTGACTACAGGCACCCCAAACAGGGCCCTCTGGACCTCCAGAACCGGAGATATGGGCTTATGAGTTGTAGGGTTCGGACTTAGCCATTTTCTCGTGCTGCTTCTGCCGCCGCCATTGGAACCTATGGCGCGACCCCGCTCTGCCAGCACAACCCTTCCGGGGTCCTAGATCTGGGCCGGGGGTGATCGAGTGAGGGGAGGCCTAGGAACTGGGGCAAAAAGAATTTTATTTTTGGTGCTAGAACCTAAGATTCCACAACCACTTACGTTGAACTTGACTAATCAGTGATGATGAAAGCGCTTTTTCAGACAATGTATCCGATTGCGTTTTGCGGTTTGGATGGCTGCCAACTCGTTTGGAAACGTCTCGAGGAATCTCCATTGAAGTCAATGAGCCCATTGACTTACATGGGAAACCGCCGCTCCTCCTCTCGGACGCCACCTGCTGTTTTGAGGGAATCAGTCCAAAACGCTAGATCCTCCATTGAATGAATGGAGCTCCAATGGCGGCGGCCTATGGGACATTGCAAAAAGGTGCCTGAAAAGGCGGGGAAAATTAAACAAGGACTATAATCACTATTACAACTATTAACCCTTGCCCTCCCGGATGGATCCCAGTGTGTGTGGTGCAGACACGACATTATAATAAAACATGGGAACAAAGGGAACATACATTTTCATGACATAGCAAGCTGTAAAACACATTCCTGGACGCAGTCCAGTTAACCCCTTGCCTCCCCTGGTGAGGTCAGGGCGTGGCCATATTTGGGGTGCACCCCCTTAATTACCGGGCCTTCCCCCTCTCCCTACACACGTGTATTACTATTGTGAAGCGCTATGTACATTTATGGCGCTATGTAAAAAGACATACAATACAATTAAGAGATTCTATACCAAGACAAATTTTAGCCCAATTCCAATCTGGCTTCACCCCAAGCACTCCACCGTAACTACCCTGCTAAAAGTTTGCAATGAATCCAGTGTGATGGAAGGGGACAACTCACTGGTGGAAGTATTCCCAGATTTTGAAGGCTTTTGATACTGTTGATCATGTATCCGTTTTACAACATCCCGAGCTCGGAATAGGGAAGGATGCTTTAAACTGGTTTCAGTCCTACCTATCAGGTAGATCCCAACATGTGTCCATCTCGGTTCTAACTCCAACCCCCTGGATATTACCCTGTGGAGTCCGCCCAAAGCTCTGTTCTGGGGCTCCTGTCTTTCAGTGTTCATCAATGATCTTCCACATGCTGTGAGAAGCCTCAATACACATGTATGCAGATGACACAATCCATATTGCACACAGCCATAGCCTCTCTGACCTTCAACAAACATACTTCAGTCTGACCTTTTGAGACTCGAAAACAGGATTTCCTACAAAAAACTGTTTTTTAAACACCTGACAAGACTATAACAATGGTATTTTGGGACAAGACTAAATTTTTAAAGCTTCCCGCGACTGGCTCCAGATTAGAACCAACATAACACCACACTAAACCCCTGTCACAGTTTTTAAATACCTGGGCATATGGTTTGACCCCACTAACATTCGGGATGCACATTGATACCTGAAACCAAGACCTATGCCAAACTAGGTGTACTTTACAGGAAAAACAAATCCTCCCTAAGTCTCATGATTAGAAAGCGTATCGCACAGCAGATTGCTAATTCCAAATATTGACTATGAGACATAGTATATGGCTCGGGACCTCAAACCCACCTTGGCAAACTTGACACCCTCTACAATTCAATTGCGTTTTGTTCTCCAATGCAAAACACACACCACATCACTGCGAAATGCTCAAAGAACTAGATTGGTCATCACTCGAGTCTGGCGCAAAATCACCTTCCTGTCTTGCCTTTAAATTTCTTATGGCAAGCTACCCAGCTATCTGAACAAGTTCCTCACCACTACAAAGCAGCACTTATATCTGAGATCAGATCCCAATTAATGTTCATGGTCCAAGGCTCAACAAAGTTCCGGCCGTTCCTCTTCTCTTACCGTGCACCCCAAAACTGGAACAACCTACCGGAGACTCTCAACATCCACCACCAGTTTTAGTCTTTCAAATCTAAGGCTGCTCACATTTAACTGTCTTTAACGTTATACGCCAAATATTATTTCTTAAAAATGTGAGCATTGTCTTGTATTAATGTATTCCCTGTTCATTTTAGGAACTGTTTTGTAACCATGTATTATTTGTCTTAATCTTGCCCAGGACATACTGAAAAAGAGAGGTAATTATCAATGTATTACTCTGGTAAAAATTTTAAAAATAAATAAAACCTCCATCACCTGGCTACCTCATGCCACAATGCTGGGTCAGGCTACTCTAGGTCTGGCAGAACAAATGACATCCAAGACGACTGCCGTTGTCTCGGACCTGGATACTTGAGCCCTTCCCTGCTACCCAAATGGCATCACACCTCTGCAACCGCGATGTCCAGCAGACTTAACTGGCACCAATGCATAGCGACAGTTGTGTGGGCATCGGTTCCGAAAGGCCCAGACCTCTTATATACACAACAGTACATTACAATATATTTATAAACTATACTTAGTACATCCCTAAGCCCTGGGTATGGGGATAGAATAGAAAAATTTACTTTATTTTATCAGCCTTTATTCCACACCCTATTTACAGGATAGCCTGGCCTCTGAGAGTCCCTCACAACCTTATCTATGGTTGGAGCACCACAAACACCAATAAAGGTTCTGGGCTACCTGAGCATTACCTTGGGTACTCACCTTAACCTAGGGATCCCCACAGTTCCAGGGACACTGTTCATCCAGTGCCCCATTACTTTCCTGGGCTATGCTGAAGGCAGGGAACCCTAGTGCTGAGTCTACAAGCTTTTTCAAGGGGAGATATTGCCAGAACAATGTGCCTACATGTATCCGAGAATCTGCATGATTCGGGTACATTTTTATGGGAAAATGACAACTCCGGACCTCAACTACCAAGGCACATTCTGACATCAATTCCTCTGCCAATATCCCTATCAACTCAGCCCTAGCAATCCCTGCTCGCTGACATGCCCGGAAAGATTAAACAAAAATTATGGATCAGGGTAACCAAAACAGACTTAACCTTTACTTGAAAGTTGATTACCTCTACCATCACAGAACAACTCCAAAAGAGGAGCCTGTTCTCTTACCAGCAACCAGGTTGACCCCCTGAGGGAGGATGGAGTGAAATTGGGAAAGATGCCTGGGTCCTTTCCTTCACCTACTTGGTTCCCATTGGCCACTTCCAGTTCCCCACATTTTCAATGCCCACCTAGCAGACTGTCCTTCGGCACTGTCACTGCCCGCGCTTCCTGATTTGTCCTTTGGCGAGCCCTCGGCTCTGATTCGCTCAGTGGAGGTGAGTTCTCTTTTATATCGGTTAGAACTCAGTTTTCCCATGTTATCAGATAGAGGCAGGGATTACTACAGAAGCGGATGCCAAACAGGGCTCCACAATGTTCATGACTTGAGGCCAACTGGAATAGTGAAAATTAGACTGAAGGAAGTGGTCCCTTGTAAAGGGATATTCGAGATTGATGGAATGAGGAGGCATTAGGATAAGTCCACGTAGGCCGTGCCCGCCACTTGTGAGTATTGCGTTCCCAATAAACTTCTATTCTGGCAAGTTGTTTACTGTGTTTGTATATTGTGTTGCTCCCTGTTGGCTCTGGGCGAATAATCCTGTTAATTAACTCTATGTTTTGCTTGGTGTTTGCGAACCCGTAAAAGTTTGGTCCTAGGCGATCATTAATCTTTGAAATGTCTATGTATGTAGATTATATGATATATTATGATGTCTTTTTATATAGCGCCATTAATGTACATAGCGCTTCACAGCCGTAATACACGTGACAATCATAAAATAACAAATATACAAAATACAGATCATGGGAATACGTGCTTCAGACATCAAAGTAACATTTGGAAGAGGTGCCCATGCTCCGAAGAGCTTACAATCTAATTGGTAGGTAGGAAGAACGTACAGAGACAGTAGGAGGGAGTTCTGGTAAGAGTGTCGCAGGGGGCCAAGCGTATGCATCATGTGTATAGTATTATCCACAGTGCTATTCATATGTGCTTTAAGCAAAGTGTTCTTAAGACGGGTCTTAAAGGTGGAGAGAGAGGGTGGTAGTCGGGGTGGTATATGACAGGAGGGCATCCAGAGGTGTGGGGTAGTATTGGAGAAAGGTTTAAAGCGGGAAAGGGCTTTAGATAGTTACATCAGGAATATACAAAGATACTGAATTCATATCCACATTAATGGTTTTGTGGCAAGCAGGAAAGCTTGCTAAGATACTGTTCATCAGGCAGATGTAGATAGCACTGATTATATATAAATTAGTACAGTAAACACTTTCTTAATAGTGTTTTAAACTATGACATATTAAATTGCTTCTTCACTTTGAACTTGTTTACCTCCACAAAAAAATTGCTCATACACTCATGCACTCATCTTTCCTTAATAGGAAACTCATACAGAAATGAAGGTTAGAATTATTTGTTTGTCAAGCCAGATTCTGCTTCAATTCCTTCTCAAATTAAGCTTCATCTGCACTATAGATTTTTCCTAAGAGCTGTGTTTCTTTCTTACACATTATACTGTTTTGCCCCTTATTACAGGAAAATATTATATGTTTTTAGCACAGTTCGGCTTGTAGTTTGTGTACTATATTGCTTTTTGCAAGCTGTGTGTATAGGGAATAATCCCAATCCTCAGGGCTCAGCTGTGTGTGGAAATAGTTTGATTGAGTCTAATTAAACTTATATCTGGTCCTTGGAGCATAAATTAGGTGTGTGAGGCCTATGTGGTATAAACACAATAGGTGTACAGTGTGTGTAATGGAGACAATCACAGAACTCTATATATACCATAAAGGTTGTCTAAATCCCCAGAAAACCAAAGTACATACCCATACTGTATGATGGAGCCTCAGAGGAAAAAGCTGTAGACTCAGCAATGTGCGTGCATCACGCCTGCATCTCAGGTAGGTAAAGGTGGTCCCGTGGGGGTACGATGGCGGAGCAAGCTGTATGAAGAAATTCGGGGCTGCACACCAGTTCCAGTTTAAATGATTTATTAAGTGGTATCTGGAGTCTACAGTAACACTCTGACGCGTTTCAGGGACGGTTGTCCCTTTATCAAAGAGTAACTGCGCGTCTAATGAGGTCTCCATTATGTAGTGTATAATCCCGCCCCAGCCGTGACGTCAACACTTGTGAATATCGCGTGATTTGGAGAGGCTCTTATCCCATTGGATGGCTAGTTGGCCAATGCGCAGGGTCTGAATGAATAATTAGATACTGGAAATAGTATTGGAGCACGGACTCTCCGTCCCGCCTCAGTAGTGACGTCACACGTCTCTGGTGTATCACATGATGTGGAGGAGCTCTATCTATAGGATGTAGTGTGGCCATAGCGCGAGGCCTCAGTGATAATTAAGTAATGAGGTACTATTGGAGCCACGGACTCACAGTCCCCCTAATGGATGACGTCATCCGCTCTATGTATATAGGATGCATGTTTGACTAGAGCCAACAATTAAATCGTATAAATCCCACTGACTTTTAAAGTTAATGGCTAGAATGTCTGGGCAAAACTGGGGAGTATATAACACAAGGAGAACTCAGGAAAAAAAAACAAACACAAATGTAGTGGCATTAAAAACATATAATGAACAAATATTCAAAAAATAAGACTAACAAAAATTATAAAAGCGCAACGTTTAAAACAAAGCAAATGAGGGGAGAGACATATTAGTGGAAGGATAAACTTATACTCTAATCACAATGAAATATCATTCTATATATTGTACATTAGAATAGACTATTATCAAAGTCTAACACATATACCTGATCATTGTGAAATTCCAATAAATATCTTGCATATTCCTACTAGAAACAAGATCCTACAACTAGTCATTTGGACCATCCCTCTACTATTAGCGTATTGATGCATCATATCCGTACTAGTAGAGGGAATGGTCCAAATGACCGTTGTAGGATCTGTTCTAGTAGGAATATGGCAGATATTTATATGGAATTCACAATGATAGGATATATGTGTGTAGAAGTTGTAATGTCTATTCTAATGTACAATATATATGAATGAGATTTCCTTGTGGTAGAGTATAAGTTTATCCTTCACTAATTATGTCTTCCACCTCAGTGCTTTGTTTTAAACGTTGCGCTTTTATAATTTTTTGTATAGCTTATTTTTGAATATTTGTTCATTATATGTTTTTAATGCCACACATTTGTGTTTTGTTTTTCCGAAGTTCTCATTGTTGTATATACTCCCCAGTTTTGCCACCAGACATTCTATAGCCATTAACTTTAAAAGTCAGGGGGATTTATACGATTTAATTGTTGGCTCTAGTCAAACATGCATCCGATATAATAGAGGGGAGACGTCACCATTAGAGGCGGGGACTGTGAGTCCGTGGCTCCAATAGTAGCTCATTACTTAATTATTCACTGAGGCTCGCGCGATGGCCAACACTACATCCTATAAGATAAGAGCTCCTCCACATCAGTGATACACCGAGAGCGGTGATCACTTGGAGGCGGGGACTGAGAGTCCGTGCTCTCAATACTAGTTCAGTATCTAATTATTCATTCAGACCCTGCGCGATTGGCCAACAGCATCCAATGGGATAAGAGCCTCTCCAAATCACGCGCATACAGAAGTGTGTGACGTCACGGCTGGGGCGGGAGTTTATACACATAATGGAGACCTCAGTAGAGCGCAGTTACTCTTTGATAAAGGGACAACCGGCCTGAAAAGCGTCAGAGTGTTTACTGTAGACCCAGATGACCACTTAATAAATACACAGCTGAGCCCTGAGGATTGGGATTATTCCCTATACACACAGCTTATGCAAAAAAGCAATATAGTAACACAAACAATACAAGCCGAGACTGTGCTAAAACATATAATATTTTCCTGTAATAAGGGGCAAAACAGTATAATGTGTAAGAAGAAAACACAGCTCTTAAGGAAAAATCTATAGTGCAGATGAAAGCTTAATTTGAGAAGGAATTGCAGCAGAATCTGGCTTGACAACAAATAATTCTAACCTTCATTTCTGTATGAGTTTTCCTATTAAGGAAAGATGAGTGCATGAGTGTATGAGCAATTTTTTGTGGGAGGTAAACAAGTTCAAAGTGAAGAAGCAATTTAATATGTCATAGTTTAAAACACGTTAAGAAAGTGTTTACTGTACTAATTTATATATAATCTAGTGCTATCTACATCTGCCTGATGAACAGTATCTTAGCAAGCTTTCCTGCTTGCCACAAAAACATTAATGTGGATATTGAAGCAGTATCTTTGTATAATTTACCTGATGTAAATGATCTAAAGCCCTTTCCCGCTTTAAACCTTTCTCACAGACTACCCCACACCTCTGGAATGCCCTTCCTGTCAATACCCGACTACCACCCTCTCTCTCCACCTTTAAGACCCGTCTTAAGACACATTTGCTTAAAGCAGCATATGAATAGCACTGTGGATAATACTATACACATGATGCATAACGCTTGGCCCCCTGCAGACACTCTTACCAGAACTCCCTCCTACTGTCTCTGTACGTTCTTCCTACCTACCAATTAGATTGTAAGCTCTTCGGAGCATGGGCACCTCTTCCAAAATGTTACTTTGATGTCTGAAGCACGTATTCCCATGATCTGTATTTGTATTATTTGTTATTTATATGATTGTCACGTGTATTACGGCTGTGAAGCGCTATGTACATTAATGGCGCTATATAAAAAAAGACATACATAATATACATATAATACTACATACAAATAGACATTTCAAAGAATATATGATCGCCTAGGACCAAACTTTTACAGGGTTCGCAAACACCAAGCAAAACAATAGAGTTAAATTAACAGGATTATTCTGCCCAGAGCCAACAGGGAGCAACACAATATACAAACACAGTAACAACTTGCCAGAATAGAAGGTTTATTGGGGACCAATAACTCACAAGTGGCAGGGCACGGCCTACGTGAGCTTATCCTAAATGCCTCCTCATTCCATCAATCTCAGAATATCCCTTTACAAGGGACCACTTCCTTTCAGTCTAATGTTCACTATTCCAGTTGGCCTCAAGTCATGAACAATGTGGAGCCCTGTTTGGCATCCGCTTCTGTAGTATCCCTGCCTCTATCTGATAACATGGAGAACTGAGTTCTAACCGATAAGAAGAGAACTCACCTCCACTGAGCGAATCAGGAGCCGAGGGCTCGACCAAAAGGACAAATCAGGAACGCGGGCAGTGACAGTGCCGAAGGACAGTCTGCTAGGGGTGGGGCATTGAAAATGTGGGAAACTGGAAGTGGCCAATGGGAACCAAGTAGGTGAGGAAAGGACCCAGGCATCTTTCCCAATTTCAGCTCCATTCCTCCCTCAGGGGTAGCACCTGGTTGCTGGTAAGAGAACAGGCTCCTCTTTTGGAGTATGTTCTGTGATGGTAGAGGGTAATCAGACTTTCAAGTAAAGGTTAAGTCTGTTTTTGGTTACCCCTGATCCATATATATTTGTTTTTATCTTTCCGGGCATGTCAGCGAGCAGGGATTGCTAGGGCATGAGTTTGATAGGGGATATTGCAGAGGAATTGATGTCAGAATGTGCCTTGGTAGTTGAGGTCCGGAGTTGTCAGTTCCCATAAAAATGTACCCGGGAATCATGCAGATTCTCGGATACATGTAGGCACATTGTTCTGGCAATATCTCCCCTTGAAAAAGCTTGTGAGACTCAGCACTAGGGTTCCCTGCTTCAGCATAGCCCAGGAAAGTAAATGGGGCACGGGATGAAAAGTGTCCCTGGAACTGTGGGGATCCCTAGGTTAAGGTGAGTACCCAAGGTAATGCTCAGGTAGCCCAGAACCTTTATTGGGTTTGTGGGTGCTCCAACCATAGATAAGGTTGTGAGGGGACTCTCAGAGGCCAGGCTAAGTCCTGTAAATAGTGTGTGGGAAATAAAGGCTGATAGAAATAAAAGTAAATTTTTCTATTCTATTCCCCATACCCAGGGCTTAGGGATGTACTAAAGTATAGTTTATAAATATATTGTAATGTACTGTTGTGTACTATAAGAGGCTGGGCCTTTCGGAACCGATGCCCACACAGACTGTCAGGGCTATGCATTGGTGCCAGTAAGTCTGCTGGACATCCGAGGTTGCAGGAGGTGTGAATGCCATTTGGGTAGCAGGGAAGGGCTCAAGTATCCAGGTCCGGAGGACAACGGCAGTCGTCTTGGATGTCATTTGTTCTGCCAGACCTAGAGTAGCCTGACCCAGCATGTGGCATGAGGTAGCCAGGGATGGAGGTTTATTTATTTATAAAATATTTTACCAGGAAGTAATACATTGATAATTACCTCTCGTTTTCAAGTATGTCCTGGGCAAAGATTTAAGACAAATAATACATGGTTACAAATACAGTTACATAAATGAACAGGGAATACATTATATACAAGACAATGCATGCACAGTTAAAGAAAATATATATTATGGGCGTATGAAACAGTTACAGACCAGATTAAAATGTGAGACAGCCTTAGATTTGAAAGAACTTAAACTGGTGGTGGATGTGAGAGTCTCCGGTAGGTTGTTCCAGTTTTGGGGTGCACGGTAAGAGAAGGAGGAACGGCCGGAAACTTTGTTGAGCCTTGGGACCATGAACATTAATTTGGAGTCTGATCTCAGATGATAAGTGCTGCCTGTGGTAGGGGTGAGGAACTTGTTCAGATAGCTGGGTAGCTTGCCCATAAAGAATTTAAAGGCAAGACAGGAAAGGTGAACTTTGCGCCTAGACTCGAGTGATGACCAATCTAGTTCTTTGAGCATTTCGCAGTGATGTGTGTTGTAGTTGCATTGGAGAACAAAACGACAAATTGAATTGTAGAGGGTGTCAAGTTTGCCAAGGTGGGTTTGAGGTGCCGAGCCATATACTATGTCTCCATAGTCAATAATTGGCATTAGCATCTGCTGTGCGATACGCTTTCTAATCATGAGACTTAGGGAGGATTTGTTCCTGTAAAGTACACCTAGTTTGGCATAGGTCTTGGTTGTCAGGGTATCAATGTGCATCCCGAATGTTAAGTGGGAGTCAAACCATATGCCCAGGTATTTAAAACTAGTGACAGGGGTTAGGGTGGTGTTAGTGTTGGTTCTAATCTGGAGCTCAGTCGCTGGAAGCTTTAAAAATTTAGTCTTGGTCCCAAATACCATTGTTATAGTCTTGTCAGTGTTTAAAAACAGTTTGTTGTAGGAAATCCTGTTTTCGAGTCTCAAAAGGTCAGACTGAAGTATGTGTTGAAGGTCAGAGAGGCTATGGCTGTGTGCATATAGGATTGTGTCATCTGCATACATGTGTATTGAGGCTTCCTTACAAGCTATGGGAAGATCATTGATGAACACTGAGAAGAGCAGGAGCCCCAGAACAGAGCTTTGCGGGACTCCACAGGTAATATCCAGGGGGTTGGAGTTAGAACCTGAGATGGACACATGTTGGGATCTACCTGATAGGTAGGACTGAAACCAGTTTAAAGCATGCTTCCCTATTCCAGAGCTCTGGAGTTTGTTAAACAGGATAGCATGATCAACAGTATCAAAAGCCTTTTCAAAATCTGGGAATACTTCACCAGTGAGTTGTCCCCGTTCCATTCCACACTGGATTTCATTGCAAACTTTTAGCAGGGTAGTTACGGTGGAGTGCTTGGGGTGAAAGCCAGATTGGAATTGGCTAGGGAAATTTGTCTTGGTATAGTAATCGCTTAATTGTATTGTATGTCTTTATTTACATAGCGCCATAAATGTACATAGCGCTTCACAATAGTAATACACGTGTGTAGAGGGAGAGGGGGAAGGCCCGGTATTAAAGGGGTTGCACCCCATATGGCCACGCCCTGACCTCACCAGGGAGGCAAGGGGTTAACTGGACTGCGGTCCAGGAATGTGGTTTACAGCTTGCTATGTCATGAAAATGTATGTTCCCTTGTTCCCATGTTTTATTATAATGTCAGTGTCTGCACCACACACACTGGGATCCATCCGGGAGGGCAAGGGTTAATAGTTGTATAGTGATTATAGTCCTTTGTTTAATTTTCCCGCCTTTTCAGGCACCTTTTTGCAATGTCCCATAGGCCGCCATTGGAGCTCCATTCATTTCAATGGAGGATCTAGCTGTTTTGGACCTGATTCCCTCAAAGACCAGCAGGTGGCGTCCGAGAGGAGGAGCGGCGGTTTCCCATTGTAAGTCAATGGGCTCATTGACTTCAATGGAGATTCCTCGATGACGTTTTCCAGAAACGAGTTGGCAGCCATCCAAACCGCAAAACCGCAAATCGGATACATTGTCTGAAAAAGAGCTTTCATCACTGATTAGTCAAGTTCAACGTCAAGTGGTGTGGGAATCTTAGGTTCTAGGGCACCCAGAAATAAAATTCTTTTTGCCCCCAGTTCCTAGGCCTCCCCTCACTCGATCACCCCCGGGTCCCAGAATCCAGGACCCCCGGAAAGGGTTGTGCTGGCAGAGCGGGTCGCGCCATAGGTTCCAATGGCGGCGGCAGAAGCAGCACGAGAAAATGGCTAAGTCCGAAACCCTACAACTCATAAGCCCATATCTCCGGTTCTGGAGGGTCCAGAGGGCCCTGGTTTGGGGTGCCTGTAGTCACTGCTCCGGCATGGCTGCAAAACCATTCCTGACCCGCTCTGACCAACCCGACGGAGTATGGACCACATAAAGTTTTGTAAGTTTTTCCCATAGACTTCAATGGCGGCCGTTTCCCATTGACCCGCTATGGCGGAGAAATCCCATAGGCTTCAACGTCGGCGATGCCCCGTTAAAAGTCTATGGCGGCGGACTCCCATAGCCACCCATGGCGGCGGGTTACCATTGAAAGTCTATGGCGGCGGAGCCCGTTGTTTTCAATGGAGATTTAGTGAAAAACTGTGATTTATTTTACAGCGGAGTATGAAACGGTTTAAAGTGGTATTTGTGTATCTCCGGTTCTGAAGGTCGCAGCGGGCTGAAACTTGGACCTTATAGTGTCCCAGTTCCGGCATTAAGGTCTGGGAAGTTTGGACCGCTGGACCTAATGGAACTGGATATTTTAATATGTTTGTGTTTTAAATTTAATATGGTATTCCAAAGCGGGGATAAAAACCTGCGAAGATTCCTTCACACAAAGGAATGCAAATAGTCAGGGGGGCGACCCAAAGTCTAGGAACCAAGTACTGATCAAAAGACTCTGCCACTCTAACTGTTTACATGAGGGCGGAGAAGCATAAAACTGGAGCGGTTTGTAAGTGTTATAACCTACACCTACAAACAAAGAAGATCCTGCCAGATACTTCATCTGGTAGACTGGCCGGCGCCCCTGATTTAAATGTGGGGCTACAGAAATTAGACCCTCAGAGTTCCAGTACGCATGGGCGAACTAGCTGGGGGGCATGGGTTAAACTGTGTTCCCACGTTAGAGATTGGATACAGCAATTGTTCTCCAATAGTCTGTATTCAATGTTAAGAATAGGGTTACAAAGGTGTATAAACTGTGGTCAACCTTACAGTCTTTGTCTTCTGATTACATCTTGAATGTCATCTGATTGCTGGAGAACTGCTATCTGATACTTCTTCATCCCCCAACCCTAAGTAAGTGTTACCTTCTTGCCTGTTAATTGTACTATATTGCTGTGTTCACCTATTTAAGGAATACATATACTTTATTATATATAAGCCTCGTTCAGTTCAACCCAATTATTTGGTGTATATTATATCTTGTCATAAGTTACCGTGACAAAGTGGTAATCAAATAAATAACAGATAATATAAATAACAGATCATGGGAATAAGTGCTTCAGACATACAAGTAACATTAAGGAAGAGGAGTCCCTGCTCCGAGGAGCTTACAGTCTAATTGGTGGGTAGGGAGAACGTACAGTGACAGTAGGAAGGAGTTCTGGTAAGTGCATCTGCAGGGGGCTAAGCTTTATATCATGTGCCCAGTATTATCCACATTGCTATTCATATGTTGTCTGGTAACCAAGATGCGGCAATGCAGAGCACAGCAGGACTCCACAGGACAGCAGCGGTGTAATAAAAAGGATTCTTTATTTAACACGTCATGGTGCAGACAGGGATGGGTGCAAAAATCTCCTTCTCTTACGCGTTTCACGCCTGTGCGGCGCTTCGTCAGAGAGTAAAGATAGGTATGCTGTGTTCCTCCTCTTATTGAGAATACTGATTGCCAGAAATTGCATTCAGCCGCCATAACCGGAAACCGGAAGTGACGCGGCTTTACCCAAATGCCGTAAGTGATGTAACGCAGTATATGCGGTTCAATGTTTCGTTTACAAACCATCCATGTTGTCATGGTGATTTTTACGTCATCTTCTGTAATGGAGCGGGAGGGGAGGAGGAATAATCTAAAGGGGGGAAACACAGCACAGATACCTCGCTAATCAACAAGTGGTGTTTAAAAATGCAAGGTATAATAAAAACAGATATAAGTATAAGCTAATTCATCAGAGGACATATAGAAAAACATGTTGCATACATTAATATGTTTGTTCTCAATCGTAATGGAGTGCGTATATACTGAGACAAACAAGACCCAAGTATAGTTACACAAAAATTCATGTTATGCATATAGTATATATAATACATAAATTATTGAAAAAACACGTATATAGGGCAATCTGGACATAAAACCATTCATAAAGAGAGAGTCTATGTTTGCAATGTTGAATTAATGACCCTATGGAAAGATATATGAATCTATACATATGTATACATCATAACTATGATTTGTAGTTTATACTCAATAATGATTACAAGAAATGCTTGAGCTCCCAATCGGTATTTATATCCCCGGGTGATAATGACCCGAGGGTATAAATCCAAAACATTTCTCTTTGATTGAGATTACCTTCTCTGTTTCCTCCCTGGTATGTTTGGGGATATATTCCAGGGCATTAAATGTAAATGTATCAATTGAACCATGAGGGCAATCATGGAAATGTTTTGATACAGGTAAATTTAGGTCATTCTTTTTTATTGAACGAAGATGTTCTGAGATTCTAATTTTTAGTGGACGAATCGTCCTTCCAATGTACATCCTGCCACAAGCACAGTACAACCTGTACACTACATAATTAGTTTTACACGTCATAAAATGATTAATTTTATATTTTTGATCTGCATGTTTGCTAATAACTTCTGTCAGAGGAATAGCATATTTACAATATGTACAGTTCCCACATTTATGGAACCCTTTGGGAAGTTTCTTAGTTTTTGGTTCAGATACAAATAGGCTTGGTAGATGGTAGCCAGATCTTTATCTAACTGTAATATCCTCCAATGCTTTTTGATAATCTTTTTAATGTGATTAGCCTGATTACTGTAAGTAGTAATAAAAAGTGGGGTTTCTGAAGTTTGATCAGAAAAGTTCATGTGTTTAGATTTTTTCTCACGTGATGAGGTGTATAACAATTCTTTACGTTCTGTACTCATGGCATTTCTAAATGCAGATTGAATGTCATGTTCAGAGTAACCTCTGCTTCTAAATCTATCATTTAGTATCTCTGACTCTTGTATGAAGGATTCCTCCGTGGAGCAAATCCTTCTCAATCTAAGATATTGTCCAGTAGGAATGCCACGTAGTAAGGGTTTTGGATGGCTGCTGTTGGCCCTGAGGAGAGAGTTGCGGGCATTAGGTTTACGGAATATGTTGGTCTGAATTTTACAGTCAATGTCCAGATATAGATTGATGTCCAAAAAATGTATGTGATTAATGTGTATCAAGGAGGTAATTTTTAAATTAAAGGTGTTATTGTTAAGATAATCAATAAACCCCCTCAGTGTAGAGTAGTCTCCCCTCCATATCAGAGGAATGTGGTGTGTGTGGTGCTCAAAATTGAACAGGTAACTTCATGAGACATATTTGGTAATGAGACCATTAGTTTGGTGGTCCGGCGATGATGGAGTGCCCCTCATTGGTGCGTTCTATTTGTCCTATTTTTGTTCCCTGTATGTGTTAGTTGGCTAATACAATTTTGATACTACTGCGGAGTGGCCTGGTTTTGTTTTCCCTGCTTCACATTGCAGGGCGTCTGGAAGCTGTGCTCTATCTACACCAACCACCCTCCCCTCCATATCAGAATGAGGTCATCAATATACCGACGATAGAAGATGATGTTTTTACGGAATGGATTAGTGTCACCAAAGATGTGAATGTTTTCCAAAAACCCATAAATAAATTCGCATAAGAAGGTGCAAAAGAAGTCCCCATAGCCGTGCCCTGTTTTTGAAGATAGAAGTGCTGATCAAATAAAAAATAGTTGTGTTGTAATAAGAAAATAATGCAATCTAATAAAAATGTGATTTGTGGGGTGTGTAAATTTGAAGTGGTAAGGAAGTGAGTGACTGCTTGAATGCCTAATTCGTGACTGATAATAGTGTATAAGGATGCCACATCTAGTGTTACCCAGAAATAATTGTGACACCAGGTGATGTTGCTTAACATAGTAAGTAGATGTGATGAGTCTCTGAGATAGGAGGGGAGACCTCTCACCAAGGGTTGTAAATAAACATCCACATACCTAGATACACCATCTCCCAAAGATCCAATGCTAGAGATGATAGGTCTCCCTGGTGGATTAACCAGGGACTTGTGGATCTTTGGGAGATGGTGAAAAATAGGTATTGTGGGAAAACGATTATTTAAATACTGAGATTCCTGGATAGATAATACCCGCAACTCTCTACCAAGATCAATAAGTGTATTTAATTCTGTTAAATATGTGGTGGTAGGATCCTTCTCCAGTCTAAGATAGCAAGTCCTATCTTTAAGCTGTCTCATAGCTTCTTCAAGGTAATGTTCTTTTAACATAACCACAGTGGCTCCGCCTTTGTCAGCGTTTTTTATCATTATCTTATCATTTGTTTTTAATTGATAGAGTATATTACGTTCTTCTGTGGTAAGATTGTCAGGTCTTATGCTGGAGAAGATATATCCTTTAGCCAAAATTTGTAAGTCACGTTCGACTAGTTTCTCAAATGTTTCTAAGAAAGGTCCTTTATTATATGCGGGACCAAAAAGTGATCTATTCTTAAGACCTGAGTTTTTGCTATGTGTTAAGAATGTTGTCACATCCTCTAATTCCTCTTCTTCATGTTCTGCTAGAAGATCTGTCAGGTCTTGCACAATAGTACATTCTTTAAAGCTAAAGGAGTCTTGATTCATTGTGTCCATCGGAGGCTCTCTAAGGGATATAGGAGACTCAGGTGGAGACAAGGTAACAGTGGGCTCAGTTCTATTAATAAACTATTTTTTTAGAGATAATTTCCTAATAAACCTCTGTACATCTATGACAGTAGAAAAAAGATCAAAATTATCATTCAATGCAAAATTCAAACCCTTGTTTAACAATCTGATTTCATCATTTTTTAGTGGTATCCCTGATATATTTAGAACATTATCATTTTCTATATTCAAGTGTCCATCTTTCTCTTTTTCTCTTTTTGATTCTTTTCTTTTGGCTGAGCGCCTGGTTCTTTTAAATAGTTTTTTGGAGCCTTAGATTGGTATGATGTAGATGATTCATATCTCCGTGTATGAGGTTGATGGTCTATTATCCTGTTCCTCCAGGTCACGTACATACCTCTCTGCGTCTGAGCCATTAGAGAAAGAGACTGATGGTGGATGTCCTTCAATATCTGAAGTATCAGACATGCTGGATATTTCTGATCTATTTTTTAAAATGGATTTGTTTGGTGTAGATTTGGTTGGATTTTCTCTCTCTCTTTGTGGATATCTTTTCTGATTCTTATTTTTGTTAGCATTTCTATATTGTATTGTTTTTTGCCACATATAAATTTGGTTATGTACATAGACCATTTTGTCTCTCTCGTATTTCTTTTGTTTTTGCGTCATTAAATCTTGTTCCATAGTTTTTATGTGTTTGCTCAATTTTTCGTCACAACTGTCAAACTCGTCCATGTCTTGTAAATCATTTAGGTTTAATTGTAGGTCTGTCACTGCTTTGGATGTGATTTTTTTCTCTTCCATTTTGTGTTCAATGATTAAGTCAATAAGTTTGAAGGAACATTCGTCGAGGAGTCTGATCCATTTAGTCTCAAAATCTTTAGATGGAAACCCAAAGGAAGGTGTTTTTGTAATCCTCAGACCCCTCGGTAGTCGTTTTGCCAACCGGTAATTTTCTAACGTTGTAATGTCCCACCATAAACGTATATATATTGATAGGGCCTTTTCAAACTTATTGAAAAACATGGGTAGATCAATGTCCTCATTATCAATTGGCAGTGTCAGGCCTTCAAAAACTTGTGCTGCTTTCTTGCTGCGTTTAGAATTATCAGTGCAGTTATGTGCATAAGACATAGATTTGTATTGACTAGTATCAGAGTCCTCTGATAAGCACTCCATCATACCTGTCTGTCACCATGTGATAAAAAGTGTAACAAAAAATATAGTCCAAACAGGGCAACCACTGTAAGTCCTTCAGTCCCAAATAGTATAATAAAGATCCTTACAGGTCATGAGCTACTATATATATACATAGATGCAAGGTAAGAGAACATAGTTATGTATATGTCTTAATTGTACGCCTACTTGTATACCCAAATACTCACCTGCATATTACCACAGCCGTTCTATTGTTCTTCTTCAATCAAGAAAATTGCTACTGATTACATATCTATTACCTAGGGTCATTAGAGCACTATTACAGAACTATGTTCTCTTACCTTGCATCTATTCATATGCTTGTTTAAGCAAGTGTGTCTTAAGGTGGGTCTTAAAGGTGGATAGAGTGGGTGCTAGTCGGGTATTGAGGGGAAGGGCATTCCAGCGGTGCGGGGCAGTCAGTGAAAAAGGTTTAAGGTGGGAGAGGGCTTTAGATACAAAGGGGGTAGAAAGAAGACATCCTTGAGAAGAACGCAAGAGTCGGCATGGTGTATAAAGAAAAATTAGGGCTGAGATCTAAGGCAGGGCAGAAGAGTGTAAAGCTTTAAAAGTGAGGAGGAGAATCGAGTGGGAGATGCGAAATTTGATCGGAAGCCAGAAGAGGGATTTCAGGAGGTGAGGCAGCAGCGTTTAGGATAGATTGTAGGGGAGTGTAGGAGGACATGTGCAGAGGTACACAATGGAGACTGTTTTAAGGTGAAATTAAAACAAGGCTTTATTGTGCCTGTCGCTTTAAACACAGCAAAAATCAACATAAGAGAATAAGCCAAACAAAAAAAACTATCTCTGCTTTGGAGACTATCTACATATGTAGCTCAGCCCTCTCTGACTGGGTTGGTTAGCTAAGGTATTTACCAGCCCCAAATCATGGAGACATTTATCAATACACATAGACATAGATAATACGTAAAGTCTTATCTGTTAGCTGGGCTGCTGTAGGGGAAGCTTCTCTGCTCTCTTGGAACCGCACCCTTGTGTGCACAGGAAATATCCAGCTCCAGGTTAGAATCTTGTCCCCTTTGTCTTGTGGTCAGCTTGTCGCTCAAGACATCTCTCCTTCCTTGGTTCAGCCCAGTTGTGGACTAAGGAATCTGCTCTGTCTCCTAGTTCAGCTCAGGTGAAATTAAAACAAGGCTTTATTGTGCCTGTCGCTTTAAACACAGCAAAAATCAACATAAGAGAATAAGCCAAACAAAAAAAACTATCTCTGCTTTGGAGAACTATCTACTATGTAGCTCAGCCCTCTTGACTGGGTTGGTTAGCTAAGGTATTACCAGCCCCAAATCATGGAGACATTTATCAATACACATAGACATAGATAATACGTAAAGTCTTATCTGTTAGCTGGGCTGCTGTAGGGGAAGCTTCTCTGCTCTCTTGGAACCGCACCCTTGTGTGCACAGGAAATGTCCAGCTCCAGGTTAGAATCTTGTCCCCTTTGTCTTGTGGTCAGCTTGTCGCTCAAGACATCTCTCCTTCCTTGGTTCAGCCCAGTTGTGGACTAAGGAATCTGCTCTGTCTCCTAGTTCAGCTCAGGTGTGACCTAAGGAATCTCACTTCCTGTCTCAAAGGCAGGCTTTTTCTACCACCTGCAATCAGCCAGGTGGTGTTAGTTATTTGCCTACCAGCAGTTAACCACCACACTGCTGGATTAGAGGCACATTTGTGAACAGGGATAAGTCCCATGTTACAGGGAGAGTGGACACATTTTTCCATGACTTTGGATAGAATTGGGAGAAGTGAGATTGGCCTGTAGTTTGAGACAGTGTTTTTGTCCCCACTTTTGAAGATTGGGACAACACTGGCAGTTTTCCAGGTCTTGGGGATAAGGCCTGCAGACAGGATAGAGTTGACTATGGAAGCAATTGGTTTGGCAATGGCTGGGGCACCAAGTCGTAGGACCCTAGATTGTAGTAAATCAGGTCCACATTGGTTGCTTAGTTTTAATTTGAGGAGCACTTGTCTAATCTCCTCTTCGGATACAGGGCCAAATTGAAAGTTGTGGGCAGTGTTTGGAGGGGTGGGACTATGTGGGTACTCCCAGGATGAGATTCAGGTTTGTGGTTTGGGCTGGGTTTCGCTAATAAGTTAGTGGCACACCCCACAAAGTAATCATTGAATGCATTTGCAATGTCAGTGGGGTTTGTTAGAGTAATATCCCCTTAGTGATATAACTTGGTTGTTGATGGTTAGAAGGCTGGAATATATTGTTGATAACGTTCCAGAAGTTAGCTGGGTTTAATGTATTCTGGTGGAGATTGTCAGAGTAATATTGTGCTTTTGCGTGCCTTGTTTGCCTTGTGCACATGTTCCGCAGACATCTGTAGTGATTGAGATCCTTGGTAGTGCCAGTTACTTTGTAGCTTTTCCATAAGGTATCCCTGAACTGGTAGAGTGCTATAAAGTCAGTTGTAACCCATGGAAGGTGGGCCCCCCATACCCTTATTTTGCCCAGTGGAGCATGGGTATCGCAGTGTTTTAATAACTCGGATTGGAAATAGTCGAGCGCAGAATCGGGAATTAAATCGATTCTGTGCCATGGTAAGGTCATCCAGAAACTGTTGTGGGTTAAAGTTTTTAAATGTTCTAGTGAGAACGTTAGAGCTTGAATGAGGCGGTTTAATTTTCCTTACACAGTACACTATTGCATGGTCACTGAAAATATCAGGAAGGATGTCAGAGGATTGGATTCTGCTGGAGTTTGAGGAGAGAATCCAATCTAGCAAGGAATGGTTATGCGATTTCAGGTTTATCCATGTGGGTTGGGAAATGAGTTGTGATAGGTTAAGTGACTTGAGTTGTATCTGGATTTTGTGGTTTTTAGGGTCAAGCCAATTGAAGTTGAAATCCCCAAGAACTAGCAGCTCACTCTTCTCATTCAGAGAGGAAATGGAGCCAAGAAACTGGGTGGATATCAGTCAGGGATTGTAGAGGGGCTTTAGGGAGGCAGTAGATGCCAGCCAGCAAGATGGGCTTAGAAAAGGGGAGGCAGATTTTACCAACTAGAGTTTCAAAAGTGGGTGGGCTTGGGGGGCAATTTAACAGTGTAAATTGTAAGGTGTCTGCAATATAAAATAACACCCCTCCTCCTCTCTTTGACCTTTCTCTCCTAGAAATGGAGTATCCCTGAATGGCGATATTTGCATCTGAGGTTTTAGGGGTTAGCCATGTTTCTGTAAGAATGATGGCTTTGGGTTTATGCATAAGGCACCATGACTTTAGTTCATCCAGTTTGGGCAGCAGGCTCCGGATATTTATATGGGAGACAGATAGCCCTTTTTGGAACTTAAAGGTGGAATTCTCAGGGGTATGGGACAGAGCTGAAATGGGAGAACCTGCTAAAGAGAGTAATAGTATGAGTTGAAATTTGGGTAGTTGTTTGCAAGTTGTAAATTTGTGGTGTTTGCCATTAGAGTGAGCAGTGGTTGGTGTGCTGGTTTTTAGAGTTCTCCACCAACATTTAGTAGATAGTGCAAGGCTTTTGAGTAGTCCAGGGTGTATGGAGATGTTGGGTGTGGGCCAGGCGGGAGGAGTTTGTAGTGGATACAGGGAGTAACATCTCCATGAGGCCAGGAGAAAAAAGTTATGATACATAGCAGGTTCATTATGCCAGAGGTAGGCAGTGCTGCATGGAGCTGTTGTGAGCAAAGTGAGTGTGTGCAGACTAAACAGGAGGGGTGTGCCTGTTCCTTGTCAAATGTTTTGTTGCATTGTAATACTAGAGTCAATTCAGGGTTTCAGTGGACTGAGTGGGTGTGGGAGGTAGTTTTGTGCAGTCAATATTGGGAGATGCTGCAGTGAAATTAGTTGTAAAGGGGTGGGGGGTTAAAATATGCAGGTTAACAAGCATGGGATCATAGTGTGGTCATATAAGCTCACCGTTTGTTGCCTTGAGTAAAAGATTTTGCAGAAAGGTGCAGTCCTCAGTCCACCTCTAGTCAAACTATAGTCTAACTATATATTGCCACTTTAAATGATCACTTTAAATGCATCACTCTTAAGATGCCTAACTTGCGCATGTAACTTGGCAATTTCAGATTTCCCACTGACCCGGCTTTTCATACTGACTTGTCTCTGATTCGCGGCTTAGAAAGTTCCCACACTAATACTATTAGAATCGTTTAAGCAATCTGATTTGAGATTCCAGGTAGAAAGCGCGCGGGCGTCCTTTTCAAAGTTGCTCATGTGCGAATAGCAAAGCAACCAGCTTTGATTTCAAGCCAGGTAAGTCTGCCCGCCAGATTCTAAGTCCAGGTTTTAGCAACCAAGTTCTCAAAATTGAACATAGGGGTCTCGTCTGGGATTTGATGCTAATTTCGGTTCCAGAGGATCAGTGGTAGCTCGCGGTCAAAAGAGTCCAAGTTCAAAGAAGTGAAGGGAGCGGTGGAATGTGGAACTACACGCCGATTTGGGAATAAGGAAATTCCGGGCTAAGTCCCAGTCAGGCAAAACTCTTATTTAGAGTTATTTGCACCAAGAAGTTACTAATTTTTGATCCACAGACTCCCAGTATAGATGCAGCCACCGTATTAGATCCCTTGCCTTGGAAAATCTGTGGCAATCTCTTAGTAAATGCCTCAACATGCCTCAACATTTCTGTGAGATTTCTAATGGCCCATCGGATTAACAAAGCAGGGGTCACTTCACTTTCAATGGGACCACAGGGACCCCCGCTGTGTTAATCCGATGGGCCATTAGGAATCTCACAGAAATGTTGGGGCGTGTTGAGGCATTTACTGTGAGATTAACCCAGATTTTTCCAGGCGTGATCTAATACTGGTGGCTGCATCTGTAAGTGTATTTTTTTTCTGTATTTTGTGTTCCATTGTGTGTAAGTGAATTTATGCAGAATAAAATGCAATTTATTTAATTACCTTGTTTTGCTCAATGAATGATCCTGATAAAAAGATGTAAACTTGTGGCCCAAGCATACAATGAGTCCCATAGAAACACACAGAAACCACACAGATACATATTAGATGCTACACACAGATACCTACAGTAACTGGGGATTATATTAATATTAATATACAAGATGAGCAGGCATTTTGCAGTGCTAAAATGGCCTTATAATAGAGGCACTAACTGGAGTGGAAGGGACAAAAATCTTGCATAACTGTGATGGTAGGGGGGTAATCAGGCTCTCAAATAAAGGTTTAAGCCCATTTGGTTACCCCTGATCCGTAATGAGGGTTCAAGAAGAGTTAGCTCTTGAGCCCAGTAACTGTTTGTGCATAAACTGTAAAATGCGACAATAAATAATGTATGTGTTTTTGCCTTTCCAGGGATACCAGCAAGCAGGGATTTATAGGGTATGAGTTTCAAGGGGGGGTTTGCAGAGAAAGTGTTGTCAGAATGTGCCTAAGTAGTTGGGTCTGGAGTGGTCAGTTCCCCTAAAAATAAACCCAGGAATTAGGTCTGATTCATGGATACATCTAGGCACATTGTCCCGACAATAACTCCCCTTAAAAATGTTTGCGCAACTCACCGCTAGGGTTCGCTGCATCAGCACAGTAAGAAAGGAAAATGGGGCATAGGGAGGCAAAGATTTCCTGTAACTATCAGGGGTCCCTAGGTTAAGGGGGTTATCCAGTTAATGCCCAGGTAGCCCAGAACCTGTATCGGTTTTCATGGGCACTCCAACCATAAGTATAAAGTTGTGAGGGGACTTTAAAGTCCAGTCTAAGTCTATTAGATCGTTAGCGGGGAATAAAGGCTAGTAGAAAATAAAGTGCAGCTTTCTATTCTATACCCCAAACCAAGAGACTTAGGATTTATTGAAGTATATTTTTAATAACATTGTGTTGAATATAGTATAAACTGTTGTGCATGGTAAATGAGCTGGGACTTTCAGAACCAATGTTCCGACAGACTGCAAGGGCTATCAAGGTGGTGCCCATAAGTCTGTTGGACATCGGAGTTCTAAGCCACCAAAGGATGCCTGAGGTGTGAAGACCAATTGGGTAGCAGGGAAGGGCTCAAGTACCCACGTCAAGGGACATCCGGGCTACCATTTGTCCCACCAGACTTGGAGGAGCCTGATCCAGCAGGTGGCATCTGAATAGCAAGGGACTAAGGTGGCAAAATTGCGCATGCCCTTTGGCAGATTCAGATACCACACTAACCCAGCGGTCCAGACCGGCATCCCTCTGATTAGCTGAGAAGAAAGTTCCCACACTATGATTTGCTGTAATATTTTGTGAATGAACTTCAAAATACTATAAGAAACCCCTCGGCCAATCAGTCGAGAGATTTCTGGTGCAAGAAGATGTGTGGGCTATTCAAAAGTGCTCTTGCACGAATAGCAGAGCACCAGCTTCAGAAAAGTCTGCCTGAAATATTTTCTAAGTCCCACTTTTGGCGGCCAAGTTCTGAGAATTAAATGTAGAGGTCACGGCTAGGGTTTCAAGACGATTTTAGTTCCAGGACGTTTGAAGCTAACTCGCGGTCAAGCAAAATCAATGCCTTTGGAGAGAAGGGAGCAGTGGCGTCTGGAACTTCATGTCGATTTGAGTTCCAGAACATTTCGGCTATGTCCCGGTCAAAGAAAAACTTTTGTTTAGAGTGCCATACAGCTAGGAAAGGCTAGTTTTTTTACCCCAGTTCCCAAGCAAGTGTGCCTTTTTTTAATGTAGTTTGTGTATCATTGTGTGTATGCCTTTTCATGCGAATAAATATACAATTCATTTCACTTTACCTGTTTTTCTCAATAAATGATCCTGGCAAAAAAGGTATAAATGTCTTCTGTCCCATGACAATAACCTTTATTATACTGTGCCATGATGCCCCTAACATCACTCCTTCATCTCAAGAGAAAACCCCTGGGGTGGCAGTCCTGATAGGCTGCCCTTAAGGGTTGATGGGAGTCTTTGGTTATCGCACTAGCTGGGGTCATCCTACAAGAATATATTGTCCGCATAGCCATGGTTGCTGCCCTTCTTCTGCTGTATGGTGAAATAATACTTCTGGAGGGCCAAACTCCACCACAACAGTTTGCCATTTAACCCCAATGCTCGGTGTAGCTAACTATTGGGGCTTTGGTCTGTAACGACTGTAAACAGTCACCTATACAGATGGGACTGAATTTTTCTCAGTGCCCAAATGATCACAAGGTAATCCTTCTCTATGATACCATAGGCTACCTCCCAATCAACCAGCTTTTGGCTCAGGTACAGATTGTGACTGGCTCACTCATAAAGGTTGGTTTACCACTTGGTTACCCCTGATCCGTGTGTTGAGGTCCTATAGTGTCAGCTCTTGGACCCAGATGTCATAAATGCATTACTGTGACTGTGTGCAAATGATGCGACATTAAAGATTTATTTGTGTTTTGCCTTTCCTGTGGTGCTGGGACCAGGAAATGTCTAGGCTGTACATTGCAGAGTGGGTTTGCCGGAGAAAATCTTTACAGAATGTGTCTATATATCGGGGTTTCAGAGTTCTGGGATACCCCAAAAGTTGGATCCGGGAATCGAGTGAAATTCTCGGATACAGCCAAGCACATTGCTCCGGGCAAACTCTGACTCTGAAAACGTTCTTATGACTTACCGCCAGGATTCCTGCTGCAGCATCATCCAGACAAGGTAAAAGGGCATGAAGGGGGTAATGTATACCTGCAATCATACACAGGGTCCCTAGTATAAAGAAGTGTCCCTAGTATAAGGAGAGGTGTCCAGATACATGCCCAGGTACCGCGGACTTGGTATAGGGGTTGAAGGGGTGCTCCAGCTATGTGATAAAGCTGAGATGGATTTCTTGTGTGAAAACGTTTTAAAAGTTATTTCTGAAGTGTGCCAAGAATGAGGCTAGTGAGTTTAGGCAATATATACCATCACTCCATCCCTGACACCAGAATAGCGACTTACACATTTTATCACACAAGATAAAGGACACAGTATATTTTATAAAAGCGATTTAATTATAATAATTAGAAAAGTTTAATAGGGATATGTACTGATAACCTGTAAATGAACTATGGGATTTCCAAGTCATGGATTCCGAGGGACCAGATGGCAACCAAGTTTGGTGCCTATGGGTCTGTGCGGAGTCCAGACTTGAAAGCCTCAGGGATGCCAAGGTGTTAGAACAGGAGGGGGGGCTGCAGTTCTGCTTGAGTACCCGCATCCTGGGCTAACACAGGGCTATCCAGCCACCATTTGCCAGAGCCCAGACTCTGTGGAGCCTGGACAGCGGGTGGCTTAGTATGCGAAGAGGCAGATGTGCCAGGTTGGCCCCTTTGCAGAATGAGAAATGGTGCCCACCCAGCTTTACAATACCAGCAAATCGGTGATTGGCTGGCAGGAGAATTCCCACACTCTGACAGGCTGTAGAGGTTTGTGAATGGGACACTGAACCCCATAAGGAGCCTTGCAGCCAATCAGGAGCGCAGATTCCAAGTGCCAAACCATCAGCAGCATATTCAAAGATACTCTGTTCTGAATAGACATGTGCTGGCTTCAAAGATTTTGACTTAGAAATTCTTCAAATCCCACTTCTGAAGAACGTAGCAGTCGCGTCTGACATTGCATGCCGAAATCAGTTCCAAGACTTTCGTGAGTATGTCCTGGTCATTGGAGAACTATAGAAAGGGACCTCGCTCAGACCCCTAGAAGGTAGAGGTGTTCACTGCCATAGAGATAAACTGTAGCCGCTCCTCCGCTGTCCCTCGGTCTCCCCACGTCGTAATCAGTGCCACATTTCAGGGGTAAACGGACTGGTAGCCGCAGCCACCAGTGCCCCTCCTGTTGCACTGGTCCCGGGAGGTGCACTTGTCCCCTCCCCGGGATCCTGCCACCCCGGCACTGGGTTTATTCCCTGATCTCCGGGCGGCTGTACAAGGGCAAGCTGAGCCGTATCCTGAGGCTCTGCAAGCTGGGCTTCGTGGTCCATGATTGCTGCTATCATGTCTGCAACCGGCTGGTTCTCATATTCCAGTCCATATGCACGGCACTTGTCCTTCAGCTGAGTTCTAGTCCGCAGGAGGTATGAGCCTTCCTCTTCACTCATGGTTCTGGGTCGCAGCAGTGAGGTGGTGTGACAACTTGTGTTACTTGTTGCACTACCGTGTGTTCAATATCTTTAGTCCCAGGAACTTGCAATTACCATCAAGTTCCCACTGGATCACAGTACCCCGCAGAATACTGTAATCCAGGTCCAGTTCAATCCCGACTGCTGCCACCAGTTATTTACAAGCCTGTCACGATAGCCTATGACAGGTTGTAAGTTACACCAAATAACTGGGTTTGAACTGAACGAGGCTTAGATATAATAAAGTATATTTATTCCGTTGGATAGGTGAACACACAATATAGTACAGTAACAGGCAAGAAGTACACTTACTTTGGGGATGGGGGATGAGAAGTATGTTGCATAGCAATTCTCCAGCAATCAGGTACAATCAAGATGGTAGAACTATAGAAAGGGACCTCGCTCAGACCCCTAGAAGGTAGAGGCGTGCTGCCTGGGGATGGGCTAGATAGATAATAAATGTGTATCGAGAGTGATACACCAAAGAATCCCCTTTAGATAGGCGCACTGCAGACCTGAAAATAAAGACGGTCAGGGGTAGGATGTGGTGTGTATAAATAAAAAACTTTATTAAATATTTGTGTATAAATAAAAACTTTATTGAATATTAGTGTAATAGTGTACACAAAACAGTATATAGTGCTGTACTATACACTGATATTCAATAAAGTTTTTATTTATACACAAATATTTAATAAAGTTTTTCATGTAAGTTAAAACAGTAGAGTCTGTTTATATGCGAGTTGCGCATGCGCCGGGGCAGTGCGTGAAGTAAATGTTTGGACGGCCCGTATAAGGTTGGTAACGGGTAAAGGGAGTACTGGGTGTCGAGGAAATGTTCAATAGTGATTACACATAGTGACACACAGACCGTAGTGCCTATGGATCACTATAGATCGTAGTTTGATATGAACCCAGTATATATGCGTATTCTTTGTACATTGGTGCGTTCATGTGTCAAAGTTTGTGCTGTATCTGGTATAGTGTGCGTCTCAAACGGGCGTAGGTACGAGGATGCTGTGCACCTTTAGTAGCAGGAGTAGTGAAAAATAGTAAACGCAGGTCTGGGCTGCTTGGTAATATTTTCAACGGGGTTTTTTGGTGCCCATGTGACCGCAGAGCTGCTCACTCGTAAACTGCTGCAATTGAGAAAATGGTATAGCACACGAGACCTAGGTAGTCAGAGCAGCTGTGTCTATACAGGGCTGCATGGAAAAAACATGCACGGTAGTATTTAAAGCAGGCAGGCTATTTTGATAGTGAATAGCAAGTGCTGCCCTGTAGCAGCACTAACACCTCTTTAAATGGGTGTATCAAATGAAAGTAAGACACAGGTCAGCGCACTAGAGGAGCTAGTAGAGATAGCTGGCGTGGTAAGGTATGAATCATACAGCTAAAGACCCGACATGCTGCATGTTTCGTCACTTCCTGTGACTTCATCCGGGGTGGGCGTTGCTTGGTTCCCGGTCGCTTCTTTATACCCTGTAGTTGCCATAGCGATCATGGGACGCCAAATGCTGTAAGGTGGTGATGCATGAGTACTGCATCCTAAACTGACCTAAGTTATTGTATGTAATACAAGTAAGAATTAACTTTGCTGGATTTCAAAAAATTGGGTTGGTGGTGACAACACTAAAATGAGTTGAAATGTGACTGTGATCTGACATAGGTTCATAGGAAAGAGTTAAAGACAAAACCTTCGTTTAAGCCAGATGGATAGTGGGTATTGAGCAGATAAATCCACCTGGCCTCCCGTTGCAGGAGTTTCTTATCCCAATTCCCCCTGCGAATGCTGGGGGGAACATGGTCTATGCCTTGAAAGTTAAGCGTATCAAGTTTCCCTGCATGGTGGTCCCTAACATGACGGGAGACCGGGGTATCCAAAGCATTCCTGATAGATCCTATATGTTCCAGGATGCGTCTCCGGAGTTCTCGCTTTGTCTTGCCAACATACTTTTTTCCACATAGACAAGTTATCAAATAGATAATTCCACTGCTCTTGCAGTTGATAAACTGTTTTATGGTGTATGTTTTATTGTTGTCAGTATTTGTAAAGGTCTTGCTTTCCTTAACATAGCCACAAGCTTTGCAGTGATGGCACTTATATGATCCTTTGACGCTCAACCAAGTTGTACTTTTTCTGTTGTTTCCCAGCGTAAAATGGCTGTGCACCAACAAATCTTTAATATTTGGTGCCCTTCTCCAGACAATTGATGGATGGCTTCTAAGTACCTTCTTCAGATCTTCCTCCAGACAATTGATGGATGGCTTCTAAGTACCTTCTTCAGATCTTCAGATCTTCGTCGTTCGTCAGGATAGGCCAATGCGCAACTCGCATATAAACAGACTCTACTGTTTTAACTTACATGACACTTCAAGGGAGACAGAACTAATGGGAGCACAGTGAGACGCTTGACAGAGGTTGACATAGACCAACAGCAGTCTATTATTAGTCAGTGTATAGTATCAGCACTATATACTGTGTGTGTACAACT
Source organism: Ascaphus truei (assembly GCA_036426205.1). Lineage (NCBI taxonomy): Eukaryota > Metazoa > Chordata > Amphibia > Anura > Ascaphidae > Ascaphus > Ascaphus truei. The sequence goes on from CM071567.1 coordinate 95,444,397, forward strand.
ATTAACCAATATTCCTAAAGTTTTTATTTTACACAAATTTTAAAAAGTTTTTTATTTATCCACACCACATCCTACACCCTGACCGTCTTTATTTTCAGGTCTGCAGTGCGCCTATCTAAAGGGGATTCTTTGGTGTATTCACTCTCGATACACATTTATTATCTATCTAGCCCCTCCCCGCAGCACGCCTCTACCTTCTAGGGGTCTGAGCGAGGTCCCTTTCTATAGTTTCTCCCTTCACAACTGGTTTCTCTACCTGTTTTTCACCTCAGCTCCCCTCTTTCAGCTACAACTATTATAAACCTGGACAATCATCAAAAATGGCAGGTTTTCTTTTCACGCACTATGGATTTCAACGATTTGGAGCTGACTCAGAAAACATTTTTCAAAAACCCAATGTCTAGAGAAGAACCCACCTTAGTAACATCAGGACGTATTTCAAAAACCTAGAACTCTTTATAAGAAACAATCACGCCTATGTGGGAGGTGTGCAGCCTCCAAAAATATCAAAAAAGTGAAGATGATAACGAGGGGTTTGAGAGTTAATTCTCTCTCCATCATACCATAATTACGAGACATTCATTAAAAAATGGGATGAGACCATAACAAAATGTTCACATGATTTAATTGATTTATAGTTGAGAACGAACTGGCTGAACTCAAAAAGGTTAACATTGACATAGAGAGAAACAAAAAGGAGGCAGTCCAATGGAAGGAATCACCCCAGTTTGAGAAATATGAAAACATCCTTCAGAAAACACTGACAACTACGTGAAAGGAATTAAGAACGCAAGCGCGTAAAATTCCTGAGAGATAGTGGGATTACAAGAGTGGCAAAATTTATAAGCACCATTCCAAGCCGAAAGGGCCAAAATACAGGATCATAGGACTCGTCCACTGACTGGGAAATGTCAGAGACTGAAGACAGTAGTGGATATCAAAACAGGATAACACGAGATCAAAATCAACAAAGGGATAAACCCCGGCACAAGGGAGAGTCACAACCCTGAACATTTTTTAGGCCAGGCCCAGGGCAAATATATTATGGCCCAGAAGACTAGAAGAGGAGGGTATTGGAGAGGAAAGGAAGAGGAAGATGGTCAGGATACAGGAGGCAAGAGAAAAGAAGACACTAAACAGGGGAACCTATGTAACAACAAGAGTGAAATCATAAATCTCTCTGAAATAACCCTTTACGGAGGCTCAACCTCGCCTCCTAGAAAAAGGTTTACCTACGTTCCCCCAATAAATTTGACCTTTTGAGACCATTAAAGATATAAACCTCTTCGCACGCAAAATGCTCCTGCACAAATTCTTCAAAGACGAGGAAGAAATGCGATACCTAATTATATGAAGAATTTCTGCAAACCCAAGATAAAGAACATCTAGTCAACTTGATCAACCTCCTGGAAGATGGGGACAAAGATCCTGGAGATGGACCCCACACAACACTGAAACCTAAAGGCCGATTTACATCCACCGCACCAGGACAGCTGCGCCAACATCTCTACATTCCTTAACTTGGTTACTAAGGATTGGAATCCCTGAAAAGAGACCAAGAATACAGAGTAATTTGAACCAAGAAGAACAAAAGGCACAAAAGAAATAAAAGATTTAAAGGAAATCACTATAAAGCCCGGCCGACACAGGAGGAATTTAGTGATACAAAAACAGAGGACTACAGAAGGAAAAACTTGAGATTGCTGCTCAGAGATAAAAAATGCTACAGGACTCTCTCTGGTGACCCAACAGTACCATTTCAAAAAACTTTGGGCAATATATACGTAAAGGTTTGGAGATTGAAAGTTATATCAAAAAACGAACATGACTTCATGATGCAAAAAGACCTACTATAGCAACTTTTATACCATCCACTTAGGTCCATAAAAACATTAAAAAACCACCTGGACGACCTATAGTAGCGGGCATCGCTCACTTACCGAACCTATCAGTATATATATAGGAAAGTACTCAGAGGATTTGTTTACATCACTACCTTCCTTCTTCCAGGACACCAAGGATGTCCTTAACAGACTTGAAGGAATACAAGTTCACGCAGGGTACTTTGCTGGTAAGCTTCGATGTGGAGTAACTGTACCAGCATAAAAACAGTGTCGGTCTCATGGCGGTAGCATACTTTTTATCATCACGTAGCTGTGTATACACTGAACATAATGCCTTCATTATCGAGCTTTTAGAGTTTGTATTGAACACAATTACTTTTTATTTGATTCCAATATTATTACAAATCCAAGGAACAGCCATGGGTACAACATGTGCCCCCACCTACGCAATTTATACCTAGCTGTGGGGGCCATCAGTGTCTTTTCAGAAGGAATGTCTATTACACAGAACACATAGATTGTGGCTACGTTACATAGACGATATCCTACTACTTTGGAAGGCACAAGGAATGATTTGGAAATCTTTCTGAAAATACTTAACCTCAACGACACAACCTTAAGTTGACATCGGAAAGTAGCCCTAACACATTACCTTTTGGACTTAAGAATCACATCAATGAGAGTGGTGTATCTCTCCACAACGAACCACAAGAAAGAGACTGCCACTAATAGTTTACCTTAGAGCCGACAGTTTTCATCCTCAACCCCTCATACGAGGTTCCCCACAGGACAATTCTTGCGCATCAGACGCAACTGCACAGATTATCTGGCATTTAAAGAAGAAAAGCACAAAATGGCGGGAATAACTTCCTAGCTGGGGATTACCTAATCGCCAACTCAAGACGGCGTATCATCGTGCAATCAACACACCACGTATTGATTTACTAAAATCTCCATCACCGGATGACAGCAAGAAAATGAGGAGATCGATGCATGCACTACCACAATCAGTGGAGAGATATCCACAGGATACTTACCAAGCATTGGCCTATCTGACGAACGCGAAGATCTGAAGAAGGTACTTAGAAGCCATCCATCAATTGTCTGGAGAAGGGCACCAAATATTAAAGATTTGTTGGTGCACAGCCACTTTACGCTGGGAAACAACAAAAAGTACAACTTGGTTGAGCTGCAAAGGATCACTATAAGTGCCATCCATGACAAGCTTGTGCTATGTTAAGGTTAGCAGACTTTGCCCTCTACATTACACCTAACAGTTTATCAACTGCAAGAGCAGTGGAATTATCTATTTGATAACTTTGTCTATGTGGAAAAAGTATGTTGGCAAGACAAAGCGAAACTCCGAGACGCATCCTGGAACATATAGGATCTATCAGAATGCTTTGGACACCCGGGTCTCCCCGTCTTGTTAGGACCCCATGCAGGAAACTTGATACGCTTAACTTTCAAGGCATAGCCATGTTCCCCCCAGCATTCCAGGGGAATTGGATAAGAAACTCCGCAACGGAGGGCAAGTGGATTTATCTGCTAATACCCCACTATCCATCTGGCTTAAACGAAGGTTTTGTCTTTAACTCTTTCCTATGAACCTATGTCAGATCACAGTCACTTTTCAACTCATTTTAGTGTTGTCACCACCAACCCAAGTTTTTTGAAATCCAGCAAGTTAATTCTTACTTGTATACATACAAAACTTAGGTCAGTTTAGGATGCAGTACTCATCATCACCACCTTACAGCATTTGGCGTCCCTGATCGCTATGGAACTACAGGTATAAAGAAGCGACCGGGAACCAGCAACGCCCCCCCGTAAGTCACAGAGTGTGACGAAACATGCAGCATGTCGGGTCTTTAGCTGTATGATTCATACCTTACCACGCCAGCTATCTCTACTAGCTCCTCTGTGCGCTGACCTGTGTCTTACTTTCATTTGATACACCCATTTAAAAAGGTGTTAGTGCTGCTACGGGCCACTTGCTATTCACTATCAAAATAGCTGCCTGCTTTAATACTACCGGGCATGTTTTTTTCCATGCAGCCCTGTATAGACACAGCTGCTCTGACTACCTAGGTCTCTGTGCTATAACCATTTTTCAATTGCAGCAGTACGAGTGAGCAGCTCGGCGGTCACATGGGCACCAAAAAACCCCGTTGAAAATATTACCAAGCAGCCCAGACCTGCGTTTACTATTTTTCACTACTCCTGCTACTAAGGTGCACAGCATCCTCGTACCTACGCCGTTTGAGACGCACACCTATACCAGATACAGCACAAACTTTGACACATGAACGACCAATGTACAAAGAATACTCATATTACTGGGTTCTATCAAACTACGATCTATAGTGATCCATAGGCACTACGGTCTGTGTCACTATGTGTAATCACTATTGAACATTTCCTCGACACCCAGTACTCCCTTTACCCTTACCAACCTTATACGGCCGTCAAAACTTTACTTCACGCACTGCCCCGGCGCATGCGCAACTCGCATATAAACAGACTCTACTGTTTTTAACTTACATGACGCATGCGCAGTGTGCACATTACGGATGTGCTGCGTGGAACTTCTCTGTTAGTCTCGGTAGAGCCTATACCTACCAATATGTCATAGGGTTACAATAACCCATCTAGATATTGACATTTAGAGCATCTGCCAAGATTTTCACACTTCAAGGGAGACAGAACTAATGGGAGCACAGTGAGACGCTTGACGGAGGTTGACATAGACCAACAGCAGTCTATTATTAGTCAGTGTATAGTACAGCACTATATACTGTTTTGTGTACACTATTACACTAATATTCAATAAAGTTTTTATTTATACACAAATATTTATAAAGTTTTTTATTTATACACACCACACACTACTCCTACCCTGACTGTCTTTATTTCAGGTCTGCAGTGCGCCTATCTAAGGGGATTCTTTGGTGTATCACTCTCGATACACATTTTATTATCTATCTAGCCCATCCCCAGGCAGCACGCCTCTACCTCTAGGGGTCTGAGCGTCCCTTTCTATAGTTCTCCCTTCACCAACTGGTTTCTCTACCTGTTTTTCACCTCAGCTCCCCTCTTTCAGCTACACTATTATAAACCTGAGACAATCATCAAAAATGGCAGGTTTTCTTTCACGCACTATGGATTTTCAACGATTGGGAGGGACTCAGAAAACATTTTTCAATAAACCCAATGTCTAGAGAAGAACCCACCGTTAGTAACATCAGGACGTATTTTCAAAACCTAGAACATCTTTATAAAAACAATCACGCCTATGGTGGGAGGTGTGCAGCCTCCAAAAATATCAAAAAAGTAAGATGATACCGAGGGGTTTGAGAGTTAATCTCTCTCCATCATACCATAATTTACAGGAGACATTCATTAAAAAATGGAATGAGACCATAACAAAATGTTCACATGATTTAATGATTTTATTAGTTGAGAACGAACTGGCTGAACTCAAAAAGGTTACATTGACATAGAGAGAAACAAAAAGGAGGCAGTCCAATGGAAGGAATCACCCCAGTTTGAGAAATATGAAAACATCCTTCAGAAAACAACTGACAACTACGTGAAAGGAATTAAAGAACGCAGCGCGTAAAATTCCTGAGAGATAGTGGGGATTACAAGAGTGGCAAAATTTATAAGCACCATTTCCAAGCCGAAAGGGCCAAAAATACAGGATCATAGTGACTGTCCACTGACTGGGAAATGTCAGAGACTGAAGACAGTAGTGGATATCAAACAGGATAACACGAGATCAAATCACAAGGGATAAAACCCCGGCACAGGGGAGAGTCACAACCCTGAACATTTTTAGGCCAGGCCCAGGAGGCAATAGATTATGGCCCAGAAAGACTAGAAGAGGAGGGGTATTGGAGAGGAAGAGGAAGAGGAAGATGGTCAGGATACAGAGGCAGAGAAAAAAGAAAGACACTAAACAGGGGGAACCTATGTAACAACAAGAGTGAAATCATAAATCTCTCGAAATAACCCTTACGGAGGCTCAACTCAGCCTCCTAGAAAAAGGTTATCCTACGTTCCCTCCAATAAATTTGACCTTTTTGAGACCATTAAAGATATAAACCTCTTCGCACGCAAAATGCTCCTGCACAATTCTTCAAGAGACGAGGAGAAATGCGATACCTAATCTATGAAATTTCTGCAAACCCAAGAAAAAACATCTAGTCAACTTGATCAACCTCCTGGAAATGGGGACAAAGATCCTGGAGATGGGACCCCCACAACACTGAAACCTAAAAGCCGATTTACACCGCCACAGGACAGCTGCGCCAACATCTCTACATTCCTAACTTGTTACTAAGGATTTGGAATCCCTGAAAAGACCAAGATAACAGAGTAATTTGAACCAAGAAGAACAAAAGGCACTAAAAGAAATAAAAGATTTAAAGAAGAAATCACTATAAAGCCGGCCGCAAGGGAGGAAATTTATTGATACAAAAAACAGAGGACTACAGAAGGGAAAACTTGAGATTGCTCAAGGATAAAAAATGCTACAGGACTCTCTCTGGTGACCCAACAGTACCATTTCAAAAAACTTTGGCAATATATTACGTAAAGGTTTGGAGATGAAAGTTATATCAAAAAACGAACATGACTTCATGATGCAAAAACCCTACTATAGCAACTTTTTATACCATCCCTAAGGTCCATAAAAACTTAAAAACCACTGGACGACCTATAGTACGGGCATCGGCTCACTTACCGAACCTATCAGTATATATATAGACAAGTACTCAGAGGATTTGTACATCACTACCTTCCTCGTCCAGGACACCAAGGATGTCCTTAAACAGACTTGAAGATACAAGTCACGCAGGGTACTTTGCTGGTAACTTCGATGTGGAGTCACTGTATACCAGCTAAAACACGAGTTCGGTCTCATGGCGGTAGCATACTTTTTATCATCACGTAGCTGTGTATACACTGAACATAATGCCTTCATTATCGAGCTTTTAGAGTTTGTATTGGAACACAATTACTTTTTATTGATTCCAAATATTATTTCAAATCCAAGGAACAGCCATGGGTACAACATGTGCCCCCACTACGCCAATTTATACTAGGTCTGGTGGGAGGCCATCAGTGTCTTTTCAGAAGGAATGTCTATGTACACAGAAACACATAGATTTGTGCTACGCTACATAGACGATATACCTACTACTTTGGAAGGGCACAAGGAATGATTTGGAAATCTTTCTGAAATACTTAACCTCAACGAACACACCTTAAGTTGACATCGGAAAGTAGCCCTAACAACATACCTTTTTGGACTTAAGAATCACTATCAATGAGGATGGTTATCTCTCTCCACAACGAACCACAAGAAAGAGACTGCCACCAATAGTTACCTTAGAGCCGACAGTTTTCATCCTCAACCCCTCATACGAGGTATCCCCACAGACAATTCTTGCGCATCAGACGCAACTGCACAGATATCATGGCATTTAAAGAAGAAAGCCACAAAAATGCGGGATAACTTCCTAGCTAGGGGATACTCTAACGCCACTCAAGACGGCGTATCATCGTGCAATCAACACACCACGTATTGATTTACTAAAACTCCATCACCGGATGACAGCAAAGAAAATGAGTGAGATCAGATGCATAGCCACTTACCACAATCAGTGGAGAGATATCCACAGGATACTTCCAAGCATTGGCCTTATCCTGACGAACGACGAAGATCTGAAGAAGTACTTAGAAGCCATCCTCAATTGTCTGGAGAAGGCACCCAAATATTAAAGATTGTGTTGGTGCACAGCCACTTTACGCTGGGAAACAACAGAAAAAGTACAACTTGGTTGAGCGTCAAAGGATCATATAAGTGCCATCACTGCAAGCTTGTGGCTATGTTAGAAAGCAAGACCTTTACAAATACTGACAACAATAAACATACACCATAAAACAGTTTATCAACTGCAAGCAGTGGAATTATCTATTTGATAACTTGTCTATGTGGAAAAAAGTATGTTGGCAAGACAAAGCGAGAACTCCGGAGACCATCCTGGAACATATGGATCTATCAGGAATGCTTTGGACACCCCGTTCCTCCTCATGTTAGGGACCACCATGCAGGGAAACTTGATACGCTTAACTTTCAAGGCATAGACCATGTTCCCCCCAGCATTCGCAGGGGGAATTGGGATAGAAACTCCTGCAACGGGAGCAGGTGGATTTATCTGCTCATACCCACTATCCATCTGGCTTAAACGAAGGTTTTGTCTTAACTCTTTTCCTATGAACCTATGTCAGATCACAGTCACATTTCAACTCATTTTAGTGTTGTCACACCACCAACCCAATTTTTTGAAATCCAGCAAAGTTAATTCTTACTTTGAACATACAATAACTTAGTCAGTTTAGGATGCAGTACTCACATCACCACCTTACAGCATTTGGCGTCCATGATCGCTATGGCAACTACAGGGTATAAAGAACGACCGGAACCAGCAACGCCCACCCCGGATGAAGTCACAGGAAGTGACGAAACATGCAGCATGTCGGGTCTTTAGCTGTATGATTCATACCTTACCACGCCAGCTATCTCTACTAGCTCCTCTAGTGCGCTGACCTGTGTCTTACTTTCATTTGATACACCCATTTAAAGAGGTGTTAGTGCTGCTACAGGGCAGCACTGCTATTCACTATCAAAATAGCCTGCCTGCTTTAAATACTACCGTGCATGTTTTTCCATGCAGCCCTGTATAGACACAGCTGCTCTGACTACCTAGGTCTCGTGTGCTATACCATTTTCTCAATTGCAGCAGTTACGAGTGAGCAGCTCTGCGGTCACATGGGCACCAAAAAACCCCGTTGAAAATATTACCAAGCAGCCCAGACCTGCGTTTACTATTTTTCACTACTCCTGCTACTAAAGGTGCACAGCATCCTCGTACCTACGCCCGTTTGAGACGCACACTATAACCAGATACAGCACAAACTTTGACACTGAACGCACAATGTACAAAGAATACGCATATATACTGGGTTCATATCAAACTACGATCTATAGTGATCCATAGGCACTACGCTCTGTGTGTCACTATGTGTAATCACTATTGAACATTTCTCCGACACCCAGTACGTCTCCCTTTACCGTTACCAACCTTATACGGGCCTCCAAACATTTTACTTCACGCACTGCCCCGGCGCATGCGCAACTCGCATATAAACAGACTCTACTGTTTTAACTTACATGACGCATGCGCAGTGTGCACATTACGTTGATGTGTCTGCGTGAACTTCTCTGTTAGTCTCGGTAGAGCCTATACCTACCATATGTCATAGGGTTACAATAACCCATCTAGATTATTGACATTTAGAGCATCTGCCAAGATTTCACACTTCAAGGGAGACAAACTAATGGACACAGTGAGACGCTTGACAGAGGTTGACATAGACCAACAGCAGTCTATTAAGTCAGTGTATAGTACAGCACTATATCTGTTTTGTGTACACTATTACCACTAATATTCAATAAAGTTTTTATTTATACACAATATTTAATAAAGTTTTTTATTTATACACACCACATCCTACCCCTGACCGTCTTTATTTTCAGGTCTGCAGTGCGCCTATCTAAAGGGGATTCTTTGGTGTATCACTCTCGATACACATTTATTATCTGTCCTGGTCATTGGAAAGGACTCCTACAGAGGTAATTTTTGTGAATTTCGTATAAAGGATAGATTTACTTGTTAGCCCCGTTCCCAGTAAGTGTGTTAACCCTGTAAATTGTAGAAAAAAAGGTTATATCTATGGCGCTTAGCCCTAAAGTAAAAAATTAATATACAACCAGATGGAAGATGATGTCCTCTGGGGCTCTCCTCATGAAGGCGGTCAGTCATGTAAAAAATATAAAAGCAAACATAGTGTAATACAGTAACTAAAATGACATACAAAAACACTAACACATACAGGACAACGAAAAGCTGAGACAATCAAATGACTGATTAGCATAAAAATACATTTAATACAACAACTCAATGTATACAATTAGAACACTAAAAAGAATAGGTCACATGTGCACTCCGACACTAACTAGGCTGGCCGCTTACCAGACATAAATAGTAAGAAGGCGATGGATATATCTGAGCTGATATTTGCCAAAACGAGAGGGGATACTCTCAGATATATCCATCCGGGGGTAAGCTTCAATTAGGTAGGAGGTTGCCACCCTCCAATCAGCTAAGACTAGCTGAACAAGAATTGGAAAACATACTGGACAGCTAACAAGCCTCCTTGAAGCTTACCCCCTCCCACATTTAAATGGTTAAAAGCTCACTCCATAGCATCTCCCACTCTCAGGGGAACTTGCTTGCTTGCAGTATGATTGTGACAAATCTAATACAGAGTGCTTTTCCTGGTAATGTACAGGTTAATAAAAGCTTCAATCAGACTTAGAACTTTGCAACTAATTTTGACAGATTTATTATAAATCATTCTTCCTGGTATTGCACAGGTTATTAAGAATTTATATTAGTGTTAGGGACCCTTGAGAATGTGGTCTGCCGTGGAGTGGCTCAGGGGCTTACAACAATTTGGCCAAAATGTTAAACTAAAAGACCATTTTATTTAATAGATATTTATACATATATATTTAGGCACTGTACCGTGTATGAGTTTCAATGGATGTGCACTGAGCTCTGTCTGTGTTTTATGTTCTGTCTCTGGTTTTAAATATATATTGCTATGCTCAGTAGCACTCCTCTGTGACACTCATATGCTTATATATATGTTGTGGTTATTTTGGGGGTTCAATAGGAGCTTGTTAGGTGTCCAGTATGTTTTGGAATTTCAAATTCACAATACCTCGATGCAATCTATAGCTGCAAGTTTACTGAAACAAAATGAAATTCATGTCTCTGCAATTGCATCAGAAGTACACTTTCCTGCCTCCTCAGAAGTTGAATCATTAGATTGTGCTGTTTTTTTCACCAGAGACATCTCTAACACATTCTCCAAAAACAGTTAGTGAAGTGTCTCCACAAAGATTATTGCAATTATCTTCTCCAACAGTCATTGAAGCATCGCCGGCAAACGTTATTGTAGCATCGCTGCCAAACGTTATTGAAGCATCGCCGCCAAACGTTACTGAAGCATCTCCACAAGCACTCATTGCAAAGACACCTGCAAAAACTAAAAGATGTACAACACAGAAGAGAAAATTAGTTCCAAAATACTGGTGCACACAATACTGTACTTGGAAGAAATGTTTTGTAAATCACACTATGAAGACAACAGATACAATTTTTCATGCACCATTGACAGAGCCAGATCGCATAATGCCACTAAGTCCACACTTGCCACAACCACCCTTGCCCCAGCCACTGATAGAAAGGAAAACACCACCCTTGCCACAGCCACATATACAAAAGAAAACACCACCCTTTCCACAGCCATCGATAGAAAGGCAAACACCACCCTTGGTAAAGCCACCTATACAAAGGCAAACACCACCCCTTCCCCAGCCACCAATTGACAGGCAAACACCACCATTGGCACAGCCATCTGCCATTATGTCCATGACATCAGCAAGTGGGCGGCCTAGAAGTTCTAATGTTTGTAGCAGAGGGAGAAACATTCACAAGACACACAAAGCAACAGGCCAATGACTAGATCGCAAATTTTGTTAACCAAAAAATAAAAAATGTGTTCGAAAATGTAACTTTTTTGTAGTTGTTGTTCTTTGGAAAATACATATAGATTCATACATTGTGTATTTTAAATCCAATGTAAGTGTACAGTTGTAAATTCCAATTTCAATGTATGTTCTTTCATACATAAAGTACCAGGGAGTACATGTTCATTCTATTTTCAATGGTCAAACAAGTCCACTAACGTGTGTCGAATATTTACTTAAATTTCTTTTTAAAAATATGGTATTGATAAACAAAACTAAAATTATATTACATACAGTGCATGTAAGAGGGCTATACATTAAAAGTATGTATTGCACAAGTATGTCCAATTATCAGCTACAAACATTGTGTTATGTGATTTCCTGAAATGCTAAATAACACAATATATGTTTTTGCAATAATTCACAATACAACTCGTAGACATGAAGTACTGTTGTTTTTAATGTATGTTCTGACAATATGTGTAATTAGTTAATTTAGAAAACAAAAGCACTGTATACAATTCTGATTTACTTAATTGAATTATAACATTGATTTTGTTCTAAAAACAAAGGCCAGCACAGTACCTCACACAATATGATTGGCAATATGGAGCAAACTACAATGGGAATGTGCAAAACTTCCCTGTCCAATACCAGTTTGCATGGGAAAACATTAGCCAAGATGCATACCTGGCTCAGCCCGTGTACTGGGCAGAAAATGGTGCGGCCGAACAAAACAACTCTGGCAACGAGAAGTATATGCATCAGAATCCAATGATTGACTCAACCATGGAGGAACCGGATCTGCCTGCCTAGATCAATGGATATCAGCAAGGACCTTTTTGACGTCTACAATAAAAGTAAATATCATGTAATATGGCTTTAATTACATTCTTGTGAAGTACTTTATTACATATGAGAGCATCATCTGCATAATTGCTATCACGCATGCGCTAAACTACACACACACGATGAAGCATAGCATAGCAACAAATAGAACATATATATCCTGCGGGATCCTATAGCATAGTGGGAAACTACTGTGATGATGAAGGGGTTAACCAGACTTATAATAAATGTCAAGCCCACTTGGTTAACCCTGACCCATGTTTAGGGACTTAGAATGCCAGCTCTGGGACCCAGATGTTGAAAATGTATTACTGCAACTGTATACTGATATTGCGACATTAAAGAATTATGTGATTTTTGCCTTTACTGGGATGCAAGGATCAGGAGATTTGTAGGCTGTACGTTTCAGGGTGGGTTTGGCGGAGAAAGTCTTTGCAGAATGTGTCTATGTATCGGGGTTCTGGAGTTATGGGATACCCCAAAAGTTGTATTCAGAGATTGAGTGATATCTTTGGATACAGCTAAGTGCATTACTCCGCCAACCTCGGACCCTGGTAACGCTCTTACGTCACACCGCCAGAGTCCCTGCTGCAGTATCTTCCAGACAAGGTAAATGGGTATGAAGGGGTTAAAATATATCTGCAGGTATACATGGAGTCCTTAGTATAGCAGGGATGCCCCAGTATAGCAGAGGTACCCACATACATTCCCAGTTATCCTGAGCCTAGAATAGCGGTTCAGGAAAGTGCTCAAGTTAGGTTATAAAGCTGAGCATGTTTGCAGTGTTTTAAAAGTTTTTAAGTATTTTTCTCTGGAGTGTAGGGAATATATACATTCACTCCACCCCTTACACCAGAATAAGAACTCATAACTTTTAGCACACAGAAGACAGGACACAATTTATTTTAATAAACAGGTATAGTTTAATGTGTATAGATATTGATAACATGTATATGAACTGAGGGCTCTCTAAGTCATTGATTCCGGAAGCCCGAGATGGCTACTAGTTGGTGCCTCTGTGTCTGTCCGGAGGCGTACTTGAAAGGCTCAGAGATGCCTAGGTGTTAGGACAGATGGGGCACTGCCGTTATTCTGGAGTACCCATATCCTGGCCTGACACAAGGCAAGCTAACACCATTTGCCAAAATCCAGACTCTGTGGAGCCTGAGCCGAGGGTGGGCTCAGTATGCAAAGAGGCAGTGGGGCCAAGTTAACCCATGCCCCCTTGCTATCTGAGAAAAGGTTCCTGCCCTGCTTTACAATACTGGCAAATCAGTGATTGGCTGGCAAGAGAATTCCCACGCTCTGATAAGCTGTCTAGGTTAGTGTATGAGAGCCAGAATGCTTAGGAGTAGGGAGCGCAGATTCCAAGCGCAGACCAAGAGCGGCGAATTCAAAGGTGCTCAGAACTGAATAGACGCGAGCCAGTATCAAGGATTTTAAAGCAGGCATTGCATACAGAAAACAGTTCCAGAACTTTTGTGAGTAACTACTGGGTCATTGGAAAGTGCTTTAAAAGGTGATCTTAATGAATTTCGTTCCGGAAACGGATTTATTCGTTAGCCCCCTTTCCAGTAAGCGTGTTAATCTTGAATTGTGTAACTTTGTGTGCCTGTCTTTTATAAGAAATAAATTACCATTTATTTTACCACCTTGTTTCGCTCAATCAAATGATCCCAGTTATAAAAAGGGGTTGTAGAACCATGACAGGCTTCCAATACTGATACTTCTGTGCTTCAGTATGTGGTAGATCTCAGACACCGGCTAGAGATGCTCATGGGGTTGGCACAGGACAACCCTAGGGATGCTCAGACCAAACAGAAAGCTTGGTATGATCAGAATGCCCCTAGGGACACACTGTATAAAAGGTGACACAAATTGCATAGCCTCCCACACGCTGATCTCTATCTGAACTTGCCCTTGTCCAGATACTGCATTGTGCATTATTCCATCTGCTTCCATGGATCAACCCTGATTCTTCGGACGCAGGAACCTGCTTGCTTCTGCCGTGCCAACCCGACAAAGCAAAAGGCGGTAGTTGTTTCCAAGCCCAAGCCAAAGCGAAAGGCAAAGGAAAATAAAGAAAACGTTCTGAAGACTCCAAAGGCTAAGAACCCTGGGCTTTATTATGTCAAGAAGAAATTTGCTGGCGTGCACAAAGCAAAACATTTGGCAGCCACCTATCCACGATGCTGCTCTCCTGTGAACCACCAGGTCACCTGTTCTAGCACCCATCCATGACGCTGCTCTGCTGGGACACCCCAGGTCACCTGTTCCAGCACCCATCCATGATGCTGATCTCCTGGGAACCCCCCAACTCACTTGCTTCTGCACCCATCCACACAGATGTCAACAGCACTCCTCGCACCAGATCCAGCTAATTCGCTCGCATGCTGAATGTTTTAAGTTGTGTCGATATCCCTGACAACTCTACGGTGCAAAAGATTGATCTTCTTTTGGAGACCATTTTGAAAATGGATAGGCATATGGAGAAGATAGAGAGGAACATCGTGGGGATCTATTCTTGCTTGGAGTCACTGCCCCTGTACCTGTATGTCCAACGCAGGGGAATGTGGTATATGTGGTGCTCAAAATTGAACAGGTAACTTCGTGAGACATATTTGGTAATGAGACCATTAATTTGGTGGTCCGGCGATGATGGAGTGCCCCTCAATAATGCAATGAAACTGCGTAATAACTGTAGGGGAAGTGACAAGTGGAGTCAGTTGAGACAACCACCGGGATGTACACAATAATCACCCTGACAGTATAATGAGGAAGGAACTATGTCCATTAACAGCAGGATTTAGATAAGGCACATTGGCACTTTACCTGCTCATCCAGGGGGCACTCTCAGGATCAGTAGCGTGCAATACATCCGTTGATGAGTCCAAGAGGGTGGTTGGTGTAGATAGAGGACAGCTCCAGACGCCCTGCAATGTGAAGCAGGGAAAACAAAACCAGGCCACTCCGCAGTAGTATCAAATTTGTATTTTGCCAACTAACACATACAGGGAACAAAAATAGGACAGATAGAACGCACCTACGCGTTTACGTCAGGGTTACTTTAACACCTTGATAAGTAACCCTTGTACGAAACGCGTAGGTGCGTTCTATCTGTCCTATTTTTGTTCCCTGTATGTGTTAGTTGGCAAAATACAAATTTGATACTACTGCGGAGTGGCCTGGTTTTGTTTTCCCTGCTTCACATTGCAGGGCGTCTGGAGCTGTGCTCTATCTACACCAACCACCCTCTTGTCCAACGCAGGAGCAGGATTTGGCACCCCCACGCTCACCCCCTCCATCTGAAGAATACGTGTACCTGTGTGCCCTTGATGAGTATGAGATGACAATCCCAGTAAGGCCACGACAGGAGATGACAACCCTGGAAAGGCCACGACTGGAGGAAAGCATGATCCCAGACCACCTACCCTCGCCCACTGCCAGAAGCACACCCGCTCCCATAGTACGCTGCCAGACATCATCTTGAGTGACCTGCGCCAGCAAGTCCGGGAGAAATATAAGATCGGAAGTGGTGGTGTAAACCAGAAATATGCCCTGCCCATCTTTAAACACCACGTTAGTTTTGAGATGTACAGCGGGTGGACCCACAACGTAAATTATGATGGGAATAAAATAAAGATGGCTCTGCCGGAAAATTTAAGGATAACCATTTCGGAGGAAGTGCAGCGTTATTTTTTTGTTAACGATAATGTTATGAGAACCATGAGAGACACCATCAATGGCCTTTTGAGGCATACAGTATAAAGGCTCGTCCCTGGAAGGCTAGACCATTTAGAATGACTTTGCTGTTTGATTGCACTGTGCTGTAGTTCAAAAGATATAGAAAAATGTTTTTACTCAAAAAAAAAAAAGTTGATTGTTTTAAATTGTTTCGTTTTTTCATGTTTTTAATGCTTGGTATGCATGTATAATCATTTATTTATATTTATATTTTGCATGCGCATGTCTGAGGGTGGGCGAAGATAAAGTGCTGGAAATTCCTCCCCCTCCCAACAATACTGTCAGGTAAGACACTGTGCTCCTGTATACAGTTGTCCAATGTAGTGATATATGCAATGTTTTACAGTAAATGCACTTTAATGCACTAATTTTTTCTTTTCTTTTCAGAGATGGCTGCTGCACTAAAAAAGGAAGGGGGGCATATTAAAAGTATTGTACTGTGTGTATATTGTAACAACCGTCTTTAATTTACACAACCCCCCCTCTCTCAATGACAAAAGAACTAAGAACTACAGAATGCAATGCAGCCATTATGAAGAAGATAAAGACTGTAAATTTGTATTACTGTATCCATGATTATTTGTATTTTTCATTCTTCCATGATTATCCAGATAAAATTAAAAAAAATCTTCTTTAAATTCAAGAGAATTATTGAAACACCCCCACTCCCAAAGAAAACATAGTTCACATTATGGTTTCTTTAAATCAGTCCTTCAAAAAGGGATGGCTCGTTTTTTTTACCTTTATTTTTACTTTAAATTTAAATTCCAATGAAACATACACGCATGCGCCTAAATGTGATGACACGCATATGCGTTTCAACAAGGTTCCAATGAGACATACACGCATGCGCATTAAAAAAAACATTATGAAAACAAGAGAAAGCCTAGCAAAAGTTGAAAGTATTGAATAATACATATAATAAAAGATTTACATTTTTATTCTTGGGGTTTCTTATAAGAGTTAATTAAACATGCAAGTGTATTGTAATTATAGTGCAAAATGCAATGTCAAACAGTAGTGATGATTATAATACAATGTAAAAAAGTATTGAATATGAAAACAGCAGCATACTGTTTAAAGTTTTATATAAAGCTCACAATTATTCTATCCTAATCAATAAAAATTGCACTGTCACTAAATTGTTGCCTACAGTACTTGGATTTTTAAATCAGATTCAGAATGCACCAGGCAACGTTTCAAAAAAGCGATATAATACTGTAGGTCGATCGAAATCCCTCCTTTTGCCTTTTTGCGCTTGATGTCAAAGTTTGTTTTCTGGGGGAAAATAACCTAATGCTATTATTTCCGGAATTGCACAGCGTCAAGGCGAGTCATTGGGAATTAAATCAAACAACTTCTGATAGGCTCCGGCTCTTGAGCCCCGCCCTCTCCCTAGCTGTCCACCAATTTTATCTAGTGTAGTAACTGCTCAGTCAATTATATTGCTGGACTACATTTTCAATAATTGTGCAAGAATTTAATTAAATTAAATAACCCAGAGAAACGCGATTGATTACAGGAGAACGGACTGATCTGCAGCTTACTGTAACTAATCACTTGTCTGTGTGCATAATGTATTTATGCACATACTGTACGTACAGTATTTTAAAAAAAGAATAATTTTTGAAAATACGTCAGCTTGAACTGCAGCTTTAAACTTAATTCTGTACTGTATAGTGTCATTATAGACTTTGCCAAATGGGTGGTGATGAGCCACTGTCACTCCTATAGTCTTCATTATACACATAGTTGACAGGTGACAGCGGGCCTGCTACACCTGTAGTTGACAGCTGATGGAAATCTTTTTGGTACATGCAAGCTTGCTGGTACCTGTACGTGAAATCAGGCTCAAACTGGAAGTTTTGCAGGTATTTAGGCGGGAACAGATAGCAAGGGTTGCCGTTCACCAGGTTTTCACTGATGGTCAGACCGTTATTGTAAGCCGGTGCAGGCGTCGGTGCAGGCGCTCTTGCCGGCGCTGTTACATTGCTGGATTGGGATTGACAAATCTTATATGGATTAAACCCAGACTTTCTACTTTTGAAGTTTCCATGATCAAACCCACTGGAAAAATCTGGTAACAGACACCAATACCCTCTTCTATCTCTGGTTGCAGGGTCAATATGAAAACAAAAACACGGATTGCTACTTAACATTTTTCTTATCCCATGCTTCCACACACGAGCGTCAGGTGAAAATGTGTAAAAATCATAGTTCGAAATGAAATATTCATAAATTTCGGCAACAGTCATCATATTATCTGCTGCAGCATTAATTGCAGAACAAATCAAAAATGCATAAGTACAGTCAGGTCCTTATATGTCTGTGTTGTACTCATTGTGTTCAGTCAGCAATTGTGCATGAGAAAGAATATAAAAAAAAGACACAGAGCATTGAGTTTTATAGTTTTTATTACAAAATGCCTAAAATTGATAACTTCTTCAGTGTGAAAAAGTGCCAAGGTCAATTCACAATGGACCACTGTGGTAGACATGGTATTTATCTGTTTTTTTAAACACCTGAAAGTCGACATAGTAACACAAGCACTGTACACATTACAATTCATGAATTTCTGCCACCTGGCGGATACGCGAAGAATTGCACCCAATTAAATCCGAAACCATTAAATTAAACAGACCAACCGCAGATCAACCGTGGGTGCCGGGAGACGTGAATACGGCATGAACGCAGGAAGCCAAAATGAATACTGCATAGAATACAGCACATCCAACGACAATGGCTCCATGATTTTTTAGAATAACGGCCGCTACAGCTGTAGGGCTCCGGGTGGACGGAGGGCATTTGAAACTTGAGACAGCTAAGGTTGAGGCAATAGTGCAATGGCCCGTTCCCAAGACTAAGAAGCAGGTTATGGCTTTACTGGGCACCGCTGGCTATTATAGGAAGTTTGTCCCACAGTACAGCGCGTGGCTAAACCCTTGACAGACTTGACACAGAAGCGACTCTCAGTTCTGGTTGTCTGGTCTCCTGCCTTTGAAGTTGCATTCCAGGCATTAAAGACCGCACTGGCCAGTGCTTCCATCCAAGCTGCACCGGACTTTTCAAAAAAGTTTTTGGTGCAGACTGATTCCTCGGACTAAGGCATCGGTGCTGTGCTCAGCCAAGTGGGGGAGGAGGGAGGAGAGTATCCTGTGGTATACCTGAGTAGAAAGCTGCTGCCCAGGGAAGTGGCTTATGCCACTATTGAAAAGGAGTGCTTGGCAATTGTATGTGCTCTACGTAAACTACAGTTCTATCTATACGGTCGCTTGTTCACCGTGATCACTGATCACAACCCCTTATTTGGCTACAACGGGTGTTGTGAGATGCCAAATTGTTGCGCTGGAGTCTTGCCCTGCAAGAATTTGACTTCACTATCAGCACAAGAAGTGCAGCGAGCATGGCAATGCAAATGGACAATCCCGCCAGGACAGTCCCAGTGAGCCTGTAACCTCAAGAGGTGTCCGGCCCGTCAAACCGCCAGACAACAGAGTAATAGAGCCTACACTTTGAGGGTGGGAGGTGTGACAGTGAGGGTGTACCCAGGCCAATAATAAAGGTACTATGCCCAGCTGGGTGCCCCTGAGCCATATTGGGGAGTTTGAAGTGTCAGCTCTGCAACCCAGTTAAGGCACGTGAACTGTATAGTAATACAAGATTTCTGTGTGTTTGACTTTTCCACACATAAGTATGGTACCAATTTATTGCATACATTTTGATATCATGCTGTCTCCTAATTGATCTATGATGTTGTCTGTCCTTGGGCTCTCCTAGTTAATTTTTGAGGTCTTTCCATGAACACACACATATTTTAAAGCAACCCCATCCCCTCCAATGCAACAGCAGCGCTGTGTTCACTGCATGTTAGCTCCTCCCCCCTCCCCTTTCCCTCTTCCCGTCCTCTCTTGCTCCACCTATACCGAGGGGCATAAAAGCAGACGGAGGAGTGTGGGAGGTTATCCCTCTCCAGTAGAAGCATACGCGAAACGTACGTCAGGGGGCAAAGGTCACAATGTCACGCACCGTGACACGCACTCCGGCAGCCTGCAGACTTAGGCTGCGGTCCCAGTAATGTCTGTGACACGCGCCTCCCCGGCGGGGGGGGGGGGCGGCACGTGCACTGCACTAACCGCGATCTGCGGTCTGTGAGGGAGAGGAGATTCTTGCGACGGGAGGGGGCGTGGTCGGGGATTTGCGGGGCGTGGCCATTATGTCACGCGGCTGGTTCGCCCTCATTGGGTGAACCGCCGGTGGGGGCGTGGCCACGCCTCCGTCGCTAGGAGTAAACAGCGCCGTGCTGCAAGGTTTTTCCCAACTCAATAAAATTGAGTTTACTCCTAGCGACGCAGGCGTGGCCACGCCCCCACCGGCGGTTCACCCAATGAGGGCGAACCAGCCGCGTGACATAATAGCCACGCCCCCGCAAATCCCCGACCACGCCCCCTCCCGTCGCAAGATTCTCCTCTTCCTCACAGACCGCAGATCATGGTTAGCGCTGTGCACGCGTCGACCCCCGCCGGGCGCGTGTGTCACAGACATTACTGGGACCGCAGCCATACACAGGCTTGACTGGGACGCCAGTGGGGCAGCACGAGCTGCATGGGCATTTGCACACAGCCACCACGGATCGCGCTACCCCCAGGGAAAGTACAGATAAGTTTGAGGGACTTCTCTCCCTCTGTTCTTTCCTCTCCCCCTCCCCTCTCCCCCCCTTGTGATGTAGGGGTATGTTTTTGAGGGATAGCATTGGGGAATTAGTGATTAGTTATTCAGCACTACCACTGCTGCCATTCCCCGCAGGGACAGTATATATTGGTTTGCAGACACCTCTATTTTTTCTCTCCCGTCCCTTTTTGTAGTTAGTACTGTATCACTCAGGGCTAGCCTATGCGGGATACAGCATCAGTTACATTATAGTATTACCACCAGCTTATGCTCTCTTCTTTTCTGCTGAACACCTCAGCAGTTAGGTTACCAACCAATTGTCATGGCTGTAGCACTAACAGCTTATCATTTTGTGTGTACTATGTGCGTGGAGCTGCAGGTACTTTGAGTCCATTTTGCATTCAACCATTGTGTAGACCCAGGCTCATGAGTGTGGATCACCTTTCCCTCTGTGTACAACACACTGTGATACTTTATGTGATTTAATTGTCTACGTTATTTTCATTGTAACTGGGCAATGGGCTTTTCTGACCAATATACCATATGTTAGTGTCAGAATACATACTGATGGTTTTATATGCATAGACGTTGTGACTATAGCAGAATCACTTGTCAGCCCATTATTTATTGGGCATGTCTGACTCATGACTCTGGTTCTTTTCCCAGTTTGTCGTGCTGTTTGATGAGTTACTTACCGGTAACTGTTTGTTGTTTGGTCCACACTAGGACAGGGGTATACGCACAGCCGTGGGCTGTGCAGCTTACTACGCCATATAACCTTGCCAATAAGTGGACACACGCACGACGCACCACAATAATTTCACTAATTTCTACTGTTATTTACCGTCTGGTTCCAAATTAATTTTATTAATTACTATTAAAGGATTTTAAGTTTACCATATTCCATTACACATTGGACCACTATTTTGTCTTCTACTTGCACATTAACTGCTGATTTAGGTACCCACAGACATGAAGTGCATTTTTTAGGGACTTATCCAGTCTTGGCAAATGGTTGCCCAGCCCAGACTTACTTTCACCAGGTAGAGGGGTTGGGTCCCATATGCTAAGTTGCAAAGGTGCTAGGTTGGTGCATGACCTTAGCAGAATAGGAAGCCACCCCTTCCGGCCTTTTGAAGTATTGGCAACTCTGGGATAGGTGGGAAAAGTTATTCCCACGGAGGGATTGGCTGCACTTGTTAGATATAGGGTTCTGAACCCTATAAGAATTCCTGCAGCCCATCGGGAATCAAATTTTAATATTCATATAGAATTATGTTATTCCTTTTTTATATACATACACATATATGTTTACATATGTGTGTCATGGTATGTGTGTCGTGTGTTTGTCTGTGTGCGTGTGTGTGTGTGTCTCGTATAGTTGAACACACTATTTTGAAACCTGAAAAATAGAAACGTACATATGAAAATTAATTATTAACTTTGAATACAGCACCTTATATTGCTCCTGTCTCCGGCTGCACCTCTGCCTTCCCCCTGCTCTTGTCACACCCCTGGTAGAAAGCAATGTCTCTTAAAACAAAAGTACAACCTTTGCCAATGGCGAGGATGATGGGTGACATCATTGGTCGCGTCGCCAGCACTATAAACGCGGCCTAAGGTAGTAAGAACACGGACGGGCTTTTCTAAGTTGCTTCTGCGCGAATAGCAGAGCAACTATTTTCAATTTCAATATGAAGAAATTAAGGGGCTTATGCAGAGAGGATAGAGATTAACAGGGAAAACGGCAATGAAATATCCACAAATTTGGGGAAAATTATGGCCGTATGCAGAAAGCGCCTTTACCTTCTTTTAGCAGATGGTAGTAAAATAGCCAAGTTTTCCTGGCTACCTGGAACACGCCATAGTAAAGGGCAGAATGGCGCGTTCCAGCGCTTCGGTCCTTCTGGCATTGCACGCTAAAATAGCATGGCGAGTTCCAGGTTCTCACCACGAGTGTGGCGACTTTTACACTTTACAAAACTGTTCTGGCGGATTTTAAAAATCACGCCATTTTCTCCTGACTAAAGGCTTTCTGGCAAGTTTTTTGGCCAGAAGATGGCGCAATTCCCTTTCCGATCCTCTCTGCATAAGCCCCTAAGTGTGGTATTTGTTCTCTAGCACCAGATCCATTTATCTTACATAGTTAAAGACATCAGTGTGTAATCCACAGCAATGGTTAAGGGGTAGAGTAATCTTGTAACAGAAATTCAGTGGTATGGATTCCTTAACGGGGCCTATATTCCCTAAAGGGACTGAGCAAGGGGATAAAAACCCACTACTCAGAACCTCATTGGGATGGACCCTGAATCTTTATTGAACCACAGAGAATAATAACATGTTGAATGAAGATTATTACTCACATCTCTGGAGCGCTCCCATCTTGTGCTTGTGCTGAAGCGAGCTGCCACTGGTAAAAGATCAGGATCAGTATCAGAGAAGATGTAGCGCACAGCAAAGAGAGTGGGTCAAAAATGTAATAAAAAAATATTCCTTTATTCATCCATTTAAAGAAAACGAAGGTGTCAAAAACCTACTACATGTTTCGTGCAGATTGCACTTTATCAAGGAGTATCTTAAACACCAATAAACACCCTTTTTAAACCCCTCACCTGAGGCTCTGTTTCGCGCCACTAACGTGATGACGTCACATGACCGACCCCCCCCGCGCGCATGCAGTGTTGTCATCGGACTACATGGCAACACACTGCCAGTCTTCTGTTGCCCTTAGTCGCATCAAATAATATGATGTGCATGCGTGCGGAAGCCCCGCAACAGCATACGTCCAGCATCCACCAATCAGAGCCGTTGTTTATTACCTGAATCTCACAAACACAACTTTATTTCACATTGTAAAAAAAGGGGGGAACATATTAAATTCTAACAAAAATATTACCCTAATAAAACAGACAAATATAATTGTGACTTTAAGAATTTCAATTTCTCGGACACAGGTAAGTTTACACAGGATAAATATTTCATCTTTAGTTTACAACTAAATCTTCTACATATACAGTAAGAATATCTGTATCATGAGTTTTAGTTATTTAAATTTTATTAAACACAATTAAGGCCGCAGCATCCCTTCTTTCTATGGGGAACCAAATGGAGTGAGTGGAAACATATAACCATACAGTTACAAAATATATAAATGGATAAAACTATATATCTCAGATATGATGATATATACATCCAACCTATATTAGAAAAAC
Source organism: Ascaphus truei (assembly GCA_036426205.1). NCBI lineage: Eukaryota > Metazoa > Chordata > Amphibia > Anura > Ascaphidae > Ascaphus > Ascaphus truei. The sequence goes on from CM071567.1 coordinate 95,468,381, forward strand.
TATCTGAGAAATGTTAAGCATAAATCATGAACCATTTTATATATATATATATATATATATATATATATATATATATATAGCATTCCTTTGATAAAGTTACTTAGTTGTGATGAAACGCGTCAAGGACGCCTTTTACGACATTACGTCACTACACACGGGCGCGCTTTACGGCCGAAGCGCGCATGTTGTATTACTGAGGCCAGCTCGTTTGCTAACTGAAAGCAGATTTATGGAACATCTTCTGCGGCAACCAATGGAGGATGAACTGTTCCTGGTAACCGGTTGTTAATCCCTGGACTGTCTACGTGATCCTGGACGGTGTTTGCCTCGTGGTGGTGATTATTATCACAAATTGCGTGTTTTAATATTTACTTTGTGAGTGTTTTTAATCCCTCTCCTATTCCCTATTTGTTATTAAATGTACAAGATTACGCTATGGGGCGTGCGCTCTCTGTTTTCTTTTTGTATGCATATATATATATACATACACACACACACACAATTAGCTAACTACACTCAATTAGCTATCATGCCTTCTTTTATATTATAGGCAAAATAGATAAATCCATAATTGAATCTAACATTATTGGTCCCCTATACCCTAACATGTCAATCTGATGTGTGCAATAAAGGAAGGAAGGGGGAGGAAAAGAGATAAGGAAAAGAGAAAGGGGGGAAGAAGAAGGAAGAAAAGAAGGGTGGAAAGGAACGGGGGGGGGGGCAAGAAAGGAAAAGAATGGAAAGAAAGGGATAGAACAGGAAAAGTGAGTAGAAGAGATACATTATTACTATCTTAAGAAATGACTCAGATTCCACTCCATGTTGAGACCCAATGGAGCCCTCGTGTTTAAGAGAAATATCCACTGGGCCTCCTTACGATCCAAAGTTTTTCCCATATCTCCTCCATTGTCTTTTCTTGTGATCCTGTCAATTCCCGTAAAAGAGAAGTTTGTCATTCCTCCTTTATCACATTCACAAAAATGTTTCCTAATGAGTCTCAAATGCTCTTGGATTATTATTTTAAAATTTCTTTTTGTCCTTCCAATATACAGTATCTTTTCTGACATCCGCATGTAATCAAATAAATAACATACATAGAATTACAATTAATTAAATAGTTAACTTTGTATTTTGTATGCGGATCGTGTGAAAAGAATAGATTGGAAGGCCTCATATATTTACAGATATTACAACTTCCACATCGGAAAGAGCCCTTTGTAATAAAAGCATTGTCTTGTCTATTCTTTGTTCTTATCTCACTAGGAGATAAAAAGGTGGAAATAGTTTTTGCTCTACAGAATATGCATCTTGGACCCAGTCCAATATGCTCTTTTAGGTCAATATCCATATGCAATGTTTATGCAGGATTGATCACACCTGATTGCTTTTTTTGTTATATTGTGATATAGTGATTCATTGTTCCCTTGTGAGTATTTCCCCATCTTTCTCTGTTGCCGGGCAGACACAACACTCTACTCATCAGAAACATCTAGAAGGGAATCCCTATCCAGATTCAACACCTCTGAGTGGTATCCCCTCTCTAAAAATCGCCCCTTTAGTTCCTCAGATTGAGTGAGAAATCCCTGCAATGTACAGTAGAGCAATTCCTCCTCAATCCGAGGACCTGACCCTTGGGAATACCCGAGATCAATGACCTGGGGTGGCAGCTGTCTGCTCTCAGGAAGAAATTTCTAGAGTTTTCCTTCCTGAAAGTGTCTGTTTGTATCTGTAAATCAAGATCTATATATAAATGGAGGTCTAGAAAGTGTATGTGTTGTATATTAAAATTAAAAGTTAATTTCAAATCATAAGGGTTTATTATTGACATACTCAAAAAAAGTATTTAAGATTTTAAAGTCCCCCTTCCAAATTATAATTAGGTCGTCAATAAAACACTTATAAAATATAATGTTATCCCTAAAGTGATTATTACTACTAAAAAGAAATTGTGACTACCACCACCCCATAAATAAATTGGCATATGAGGGGACAAAACTTGTCCCCATCGCCGTGCCTTTTAATTGTAAATAAAAATTGTGATTAAATAAAAAATAAGAGGCAGCAGGCTTAAGACTCTTTGGCCAAAGGGTTAAACTAAATGACACTTTTTTCAAGAGAATAGCTTTGGGCATATTTGTCTGTTTTTTGTTGTATACGTTTAGCCACGCCCACTAGTACTCCTTTTGACACTTGCCCCTCCCCACTTTCCAATTTGGCAGGTCAGTTTCATTTTGCCAGGTTACGACAGATCCAATGTGATTATTCTTCCTGTAATTATACAGGTTAATAAGAATTTTAACCCAGGGAGTGCTAGGACCTGCTATGGTCATGTCTTGAAAGTGACAGCAGGCTTAAGACGCTTTGGCCAAAGGGTTACACTAAATGACCCTTTTTTCAAGAGAATATATAGGTATAGCACTGTGTATTTTTGTCACATTGGAAGTAGCTTTGGGCTTCTTTGTCTGTTTTTTTTGTATATGTTTAGCCATGCCCCCTAGCACTCCTTTTGACACTTATATACATATATATATTATGTGGTAATGGTAGGGGTTTCTCAGAGCTTGTTGGGTATCTGTGTGTTCATATACCGGGGGACCCTGGAATGTGATTTCCCCCTGCCTGGTCTTACTGTTCTGGTCTGTGCTGAAGCAGGGAGATCTGGCAATGATTATTCACAAGTAACGAAGGAAGTTTTTAATATTGATGACTTTATTCTATGTACCTCTACACATATTGTATACCTATTGGAATGTGCATGTGGGTATCAATATGTAGGCAGAACCAAACGCAGCCTTAATGTTCGGATTCAGGAACATGTCAGAAATATTAAAAATGGTTTTGAAAAACATAGTGTATCTAGACACTTCCTGATACACCATAATAAAGATCCGTCAAGTCTCACTTTTAAGGGGATTCAGTTGATTCCTGTAAATAGAAGAGGAGGGGACAGAGTTAAAACATTGTCTTCTAAAGAGACATATTGGATACATAAGTTAGATACCATGTCCCCTAAGGGGTTAAATGAGGATGTGGATATTTGGGCACTTTATTGAATCTTTAGCTCACCACCCCTCTGTACCTAGGGGATGTATCATTTATCTCCGTATCTCTGTTTTCCTTTCTTTATCCTACGCTTTTTTCTAGTTACATCTTTTTATGCAAGTAATGATGGTGTCTATTTTACGTCGACTAATATTGTGTTTCTTTTATTCCAGCATGTTTTTAATTATTTATGCTAGGTTTTGTCTATATGTAAGTTTATATTAAATAGGTATTGTTTTGTTTTTTTTGTTAATAAAGTTGTTGTTTTAAAAGTAAACTACACATCTTCCCTATCACGCAGACCATTACCTATTATAGATGATTGGTCTATCCCTAATTGGTTGACCAATAAGGTATCTATGTGAGGTATTTAAGACCTCTGGGTAATGGCCTAATTATTCCCTGAAGAAGTAGTTAATTCTACGAAACTAGTTGGATGTAACATTCTATTGCCTTATATCTGCTTACATTGGCCTTTGTCTATGTATTGGCCTGTCCTGTTTTTATTTCATCCTGTGTGCTGTTTTGGACACTTGTGAGAGACTTTGTAAGACTGTTCAAACTTCCCTATTGAATCCACCACTGCTGCATCGTGGCACGCTGAGGGCACCCCAGCAAGCTGCGTTTTAACCTCTGTGCAGAGGATACACCTGCCGAGGTACAGGAGCAGCTTCATATCGGCCAGGAAGCAGGAGCGATTTCACCGAGCCCCAGTACCAGCTGCTGAACCTGGCTGCATGAAGGGAAATCCCCTTGGGAGTGAAAAGACTGACGTCCTGCCCCAGAATCAACTGAGTTGCAGCAGCAGAGGGAAGCAAGCACCTGAATCTACAGCTAACAGCTGCCGAGTGGTAAACAGTGTGATACACACTACATGCCTTTTACCAACTTTTTTCATGTACGCAGATATATTACCCCCTTTTTAATTCTATAATATATTGTTGAATTTGCTTCACTATTTGGCGTTGTGCGCTGTTTTCTTTTGTTTCCATTCTCTTAATGAGCTGAATACTGCCTGAGTACATGTTTTGGGGGTAACTAGCAGGTCTGGCCCCCTTCTACCCAAACACACCCTGACAACATTTTACCATAAAATCATCCCTGAAACCCATGCCCTGCGAATCTCCGCTGGTTAGCACTCCTGGGACAGTAAAACATACATACACCTTTATTGAAATACAGTGCACATTCCATAACTGAGTTGCTGAGCTGACACTCCCCAATATGGCTCAGGGGCACCCAGCTGGGCATTATAACTTTATTATTGGCCTGGGTACCCCCTCACCATCACACCCGGTCAGGGTCTTTTTGTCTGTATGTTGTGTATCATTGTGTGTAAGCGAATTTATGCAAATAAATCAATTTATTTCATTACCTTGTTTAGCTCAATTAATGAACTGGGTTAAAAGGTGGAAATAACCTGGTCCCCCGTGACACCGGTTAGGGTAAAACTCTCCCAATAGTGTTCCCTGCACCTAGGAAAGTTTAGTTTCGACCCCAGATCCCCAGTAAGTGTGTCTTTTCGTCTGTATTTTGTGTTCCACTGTGTGTATGCGGATTTAAACCGAATATACTACAATTTATTGCTCTACCTTGTTTTGCTCAATGAATGATCCTGGCAAAAAGGTGTAAATAACCTGGTCTCCCGTGACATTGGGGTTAATCTACTGCGCAGGGCCTAACCTGCAGTTGCAGTCTGGATGAGTACTATGCTGCCTTATTCATGGGTAGGCCTAAACCGGTAGTTGGAGCGCCATACCTTGGGAGGGTTCTGACTGGGTCAAATGTATATGGTGTGATGCCTGTCAGTACCTGGACCTGCCATGTTATGGGATGGGGTTACATACCCTTCCCCCTGGGTATAAAAGTTGACACCACCAAATTGAGTGTGTTGAATATGGGACAGTGTGATACCCTTTTCCCTACAAGAGAGTCAATGAGATTGGTAGTGGCTCTTAGGGCATCTTGGGTCTGCTCCAGGGCTTAAGATGTATCATGCTTTTATGCAATAAACCTGCCATTAGACCAACTATGGTGTGTGCTTATTGGGAAGGTGTATTGCCTGTGGGTACCATCCTGCACTCAGCATGATCCTCATGGGATGGAGGTACTGCACATTAAAGAGATGGAGAAAGCCTGCCCTGTTGCTGCTCTCCAACTCCAACTATTGAGCCACTCAGACCTCCTGAACCAGCAGGTGAGCGACAACACTGGGGACAATACCCATGTAGTGGCCAGGTCTTCCATGGCAGGGGGTAATAGGTGCTACATTGGTATTGTGTGTTTTGTGTGTTTACTGGCTTGCCAAAATGAACTTTAGTTTATTCAATTTTTGAGCCCTGTCTGGTTATAGTAAACATCCCTGAAACACATTTTATTTATTCACATATTTGTTATTTCACTATTTCAGGGTAATCCCTGTTATGCACTATGTATTTTTTTTAAAGATTTTGACATTGACGGTCAAGCGCTTGGGTTGTGTAATCTGTCACATGTGGTATTCAAAGTGGAATGAACAGCAGTTATCCCAGTAACAGCATTCAAGATGTTGTAAAAGCCCTGCTGCAAGCATCCTCCTTGCAGCAGGAAATTAATCTATAGCAGATGAAAACAATGCAGGCCAGTGGGAGAGAAACCATCTATTAAATGTACAGACTGGAACCATTAGAGGAACAACGAATTTACAGTGCAATTCTGAAAGTCATGGTTAAGCCCCTGTCCATAATAGCCACAATCATGGCAAGTGATTTAGAACCATGACTAATTCAGGAGAGCAAATTCCTGCAGAAGTTGATGTTGCCGGACGATGTTGAGGTGTACCTTCTGGCCTTCGAGTTAATTGCTGCCAGGGAGCATTGGGTCTGCACTCAGTGAGCTGGCATTGTGGCAGCCTTCCTGCTTGGTGGAGCCCAAAAAGTCTATTAAGATCAAGAAAAAGAGGCTACAGCAGACTATGAGCTTCTCAAGACCTAGATGCTGGTGCAAATGTGTGTGACTTCAGTAGTTCATGCACAGATGTTCTATAAATGGTGATACCATGATTAGCAATCCCCAAGATCGCATATGTTTGATGTGATTTACTTTGTGAGGAAGTTGCTAAAACCGGAACCTTCTCCGCCTGCCCAGATTTTCGAGATGTTGATGTGGGACCGATTCCTTTGATCTATACCCCTATGTATACCTATTTATAAAATGAGTTACTGTATAATGACAATACAAGGTTACATTAAATGAACAGAGGTTATATATTCAATTTACAGATTTCATAGAGCAGTTAGAGGTATGATTACGGGCATATGTAACATTTACAGACAACGTTAAAATTGTGTTAGAAGATATAGTATTAATGTGTTGTGTTAGAAGAGGCCCTGACTCAAGGAGCTTAAAATCTATAAGGCAGGGTAAATTGAAACATATGGTACAGTTGATGATAGTGCTGGTGGGTTTCAGATGGCAATAGGGTGAAGGGTTTCAGAATGAATGCAGCTGTGGTTTGAGAGTCCTTTGACCTTTTGGGTCATTAACATTCCAGTGGGTGGGGCTGAGGAAATACATTTCAGTATGCAAATGCAGATGTTAACCATTAGCACGCTTGTTCTGTGCATAGGGGAGAAGCTTTTTGGTAACCCTTCAGGCGTCTGCTTTTGAGGCAATGCAGATATTGTATAGGCTTAAGCATTTCAGAATATGCTACTGGTTGGGAAAAGGGTGGAACAAGGAAGTTTAACCACATATTATACCATGGTGGCCCTCCTGGAATGTTACTTGGCCACTAGAGAGCTGCCGCACTTCCCCCAACCAACCAGAATATGTAGTAGGGCTGTTTAAATGCCTTGGTCACATGGGACATGATGAAGGAGATTTAAAGTTGCAGGAGATACCAGCACCCCATACAGAGGTCTGTATCTAGGGATCCAGGGGTCACTTGACCTTAAATGAGTGGGGTTCAGCTCCAGAAACCTCTGCTTCCAACCTACTGTATGTTAAAAAATAATAAAAAGTATGAGAATTGCTTTTAGAGTTGCTCAGGGAAAAACAGAGGGACTGCTTCTCTCTGCTCTGTCTGCACAGCTCTTACAGACTGGAGGTTGGCCCAGTAGGATTAACATTGTGGGGGTCCCATCAGAAACAAGGAATTCCACAGAGGTAATCCTTCAAGGCAGTTTACCGTCTTTGGAGCTGCAAGAGCTGAAGCCATAATCCTCCCACAGTGCAGCTGTGTTCCAGCTGCACAGGCTGTCATGGGAGAACAGGCAGTTTACACTTTTTTACCAGGATCATTCATTGAGCAAAACAAAGTAATGAAATAAATTGTAATTTATTCGGCATAAATTCGAATACATACAATGAAACACAAAATACAGATGAAAAGCACACTTACCAGGGGTCTGGGGGTTTAAAACTAGACTCTTCTAGGTGCAGGGAACTATAAAGAAGAGTTTTACCCTGACCGGGACAGCACGGAATCTCCTGATTCCCAAATCGATGTGAAGTTTCACACACCACCGCACCCTTCTCTTCTGCCAACTTGGACTCTTTTGACCGCCAGCTAAAACCGATCCTCTGGAACTGAAATCGGCATCAAATCCCAGCCACTACCACTACGTTTGATTATTAGAACTTGGTCGCAAAAAGTTGGACTTAGAATCTGGCAGGCAAACTTTCCTGGCTTGAAATCAAAGCCGGTTGTTCTGCTATTCATGCAAGAACAACTTTGAAAAGCCTGCCCGCACTTCTACCGCTAGAAATCTCAAATTTGATTGGCTTAGACGATTCTTATAGTATTCTGTGTTTCATTCATGAAACTCAGCAACCAATCATCACATGGGAACTTTCTCAGTAGCCAATCAGAGACAAGCTGGTATGAAAAGCCGGTGCAGGGGGAAATCTGAAATTGCCGAGGGACATGCGCAAGCCTGCCATCTCCGTCCCTCTTGCAACCCACTGGGTCAGGCTCCACTAGGTCTGGCAGAACAAATGGCAGCCCGGACGACTGCCATTGTACTTGAGCCCTTCCTTGCTACCAAAATGGTGTTCACACCTCTTGCATTCTCTGGTTTCTTTGAACTCTGATGTCCAGCAGACATACTGGCACCAACTTAGTAGCACTGACAGTCTTTGTGGACATCGGTTCCAAAAGTCCCACTACCTTACAGTACACAGCACTATATTACAGTATTCATCATGTATTAATAAAATATAGTTTAATACATCCCTAAGCCCTGGGTATGGGGAATAGAATAGAACGTGTACTTTTATTTCTTTCAGCCCTTATTCCCCACACACTATCTAAGGGACTCTTATACTGGACTCTGAGAGTCGCCTCACAACTTTATCTATGGTTAGAGCACCCACAAACCCAATACAGGTTCTGGGCTACATGGTCATTACCTGGGGTACTCCCCTTAACCTAGAGATCCCCACAATTACAGGGACACTTTTTATCCCTGTGCCCCATTTACATTTCTGGGCTATGCTGAAGCAGGGTACCCTACCGGTGAGTCACGCAAGTGTTCTCAAGGGGAAATATGGCTGGGACAATGTGCCTACATGTATCCGAGTATCAGATATGATTCTCGGGTACATTTTTAGGGGAACCGACAACTCCCAACTATGGAACGTGCCCGGAATGATAAAAACACAACAAATATTTTTACTACATGCAGTATGTAAAAGCAATACACTGTTACTGGGTCCACGAGCTAACTCTCTTGAACCCTTATATACGTATCAGGGGTAGCTTAACCTTTATTTGGGAGCCTGGATACCCCCTACAGTCACACCAGCACAGTGCAAATCACGGCACCGAGGACAGTAGGTCTTGCTATATCCGAGACGAAGCCCTATCTGTAAGGGTGAAACGCGTAGAGGGGGAGATCGCGGTGTAGCCCTTGTGTGTTGTTACAATAAAGTTGATTTAAGAACATCCGGGAGTTTCATTGACTCAGGCATGCGCAGTTGCGCCGAAACCTCTCTTCTATCCTGATACTCCAGACGGCGGCACACAGGAGCAGACGAGGTGAGCGGGTCCCAGACCGGAGATGCAGCTGAGGTAAGATTTGACATCCCCCTGCACCGGTCAACTCTGTGGCCACGCTGAGCTCCCTCGCACACTGCTCCAGTGACTGAGACACCTAAGGTGATTTTGCCTATTGCACAGAAGCGCAGGACAGACTTTTTGGCTACTTGCTATATCTGTATTTACTACAGAAGGAAAAACATAGTAGACACTTAAAATCACTAGGTACCAGCAGCCATGCATTGCAAAAGTCTGGTTATATGTCAACAAACATATTTGGGATAAGGGTGCACTAATGCATTAATTCAGAATACATTAAAGAAAGAAACAGAGGGCACCCATCTACGCATTTTTCCTTTGTGATAATTTCCCTTTAATGTGAATGTTTCTATTTTAATATATTGCAATTTACCATAGAATATGAGGCTTCTGTCCAGATAAAACATTAAAAACCCACCTGCTGATTGTTAGCTAAAAGCAAAAGCTACGGGGATAAAAAAGAAAGAAAACATGTTATTTAAAAAATGTTTAACTTGGTTTACTGCATGATTATTATAACATTATGTGGAGAACAAAAGCACTTCTAGGAATTTCTGCAAAATGCTGCAATTATGTTGTAACTTTGATGTATGGTTATCATCGGAACTTAAAAAGACAATGCATTTGGAGAAGAGATAAGTAGTCAGCCTGAAAAGAAATATCAGCCTTCTCCACTGTAATTGCTCTGTTCCAAAGAGTTATTAGACGTAGCTTTGCTACAAACATTATTTCCATCAAAGCTTCATCGGCTTTGTTGCTCATCATATTGCTCGTCCTAGTTCACACTGCAAACTTTTTCTAGGCTTCCTAATCTACTTGGTCGATTTTTATTCCAGTTACCACAGGCCATACAGTACAAGGCAGCCCTTTTCAGTATTCCTGTGTTCTTTAACAGCCTCTTTTGTAATCTGCTTTCTAGATGTCCTGTACCTGCTATGCACTGACTTTAAACATGAATCAGACTGACTTTTGCTCATTGATTTCCATAAGTCTTCCATTCTCTGCCTGACAATGAATGGAAAGGGAAGCATTCTTGTATTGGCTTTCAAATCAATAGCCCCTGAGTGATTAACTTCCTGAAACACCATGTCACATTTGATCACTGTATCCTTAGAATGGCATACACATGTGCAGCAGACAAAATTGCACAGACTTATTGTTAACTGACAGTTTTTGATTTGGCATTTTACACAAGGAGGTGTGAGAAGGGGAGATTAAAAGTGGCACAATGTGCCAGTTCATTTATCCTCTGTAGCTCACACAGAGAGCAATCAAATTATCACAGCCAGAAATGCTTCCCTCTGTTCTCCCTGATAGTGAGATAAAGTAACGGATTATAATGGAAAGAGGAACAAATGCAACATTTTTACTCATCACAAACTGCACACTGCATTCTTACTTTTCTTAAAGCACTTCTCTTACAAGGGGAAATAGCTATTATTAAAGATGAGCCTGAAATTACATAGGCATAGATATTTTTAGGATGTCTTTTATTTGCATTCACACTATAACACTTGCATGTCATAAAAATGTGAATACATTTAAACAAATGTTTTTATCTACATGTAATTGTACACACACACACACACACATTGTAATACACACACATTAGTAATACTACTACTTTTAATAATAGTAATAATGCAATTTAAATATTATAATGGTTATTGTTATATTCTGCTATGGATTTTTCCTGAATAATTATCAGTATACTGAGTAGTTTATTCTGAAAATTACAACAATTACACAGATGTTACTATGTAATTATGATACTGGGAAGTCACTTCAGTGCCAAAATCTGATGTGATTTACAGTAGTTCACAACCAATTTCTTAAAATATAAGATCCACCAAATGTATTTTCTTTTTGTTATTAACAAAGGGCAACAAAATACCTACTATTAATTACGTTCTGTTTTTTGTTTTTGCCTCTTAAACATTTTGAGATTTTGGTTTATCTTAAATGGACTGGTTTAATTTTAGTATTATACTGTATGTAAAAATGCAATGGAATAACAAACAGTTAATCTGGAGATTGTTTTTCGTTCATTGTATCAGCCATATTGACAGAATGTTTGTTCATTTGGGCCCAAAGATTGTCTGTTGGATTAGTTCTATGGGGGTCACAGGCAGTTTCTCATCTCATCATACCAGTAGCTGTGAGTGCTGGTACTAATCCAGCTATATCGAGTTCTGTACTGTGCACTGTAAGTGTGCTGAATAGTTACATAGTTACATAGTTACATAGTTACATAGTAGATGAGGTTGTAAAAAGACGTACGTCCATCAAGTTCAATCTATGCTAAATTTAGACAACAGATACTTTATCCTATATCTATACTTACTTATTGATCCAGATGAAGGCAAACAAAAAAACCCATGAAGGGGAAAAATACATTCCTTCCTGACTCAAAGAATGGGCAATCAGATTAATCTCTGGATCAACATTCTTCCCATGTTTACTTATTTGGTATATCCCTGTATACCTTTCCTTTCTAAAAAGATGTCCAACCTTTTTTTGAAAAAAATTATTGTATCTGCCATCACAGTCTCCATGGGTAATGAATTCCACATTATAACTGCCCTTACTTTAAAGAACCTTTTCCTTTGTTGCTGGTGGAATCTCCTTTCCTCCAACCTAAAGGGATACCCTGAGTCATTTGTACTGCCCTTGGGATGAATAGTTCATTTGAAAGCTCCTTGTACTGTCCCTGAATATATTTGTATATAGTTATCATATCCCCTCTTAGATGCCTCTTTTCTTTTTTTTTTTTTTATAACTTGTATTTTATTGTGAACAAATGCATGGTATACAGAGTGAACATTATATGCATGCACAATATAAAATAGCACATGTAATGTGGGCTTTGGATCACATATATGAGAATCGCACAACTTTTCGAGCCCTACTCGGTCGTGCGAGTGCAGGTGAACAAATAATAAATAATAATAATGAAAAAAAAAAAAAAAAAAAAAAAAAAAGGGAGGGAAGGGTTGGGGGGGGGTAGAAGGGAAAGGGGAGGAGGTAAAGGTGGTTGGTAGGGAAGGATATAACAAGGCTAGTTTTTCTTGAAGCATAGATGGCCCATGAGTTGTAAGGCTATAACTAGGGCTTTATTCAGCTTTAAGTAGTTGATCCCATTGTGTGTGTGGGGGTAGTTATTTTACTCTCCTGTAGGAGAACGCATTTCTTACTATTAAAGCCAAATTGTGTCACGCTCTACCCCAGGGATGTCTGTCTGTGCTAACCAAGGGGTCCAGACTTTTAGAAAGTTATCGCCAGTATCATTAACTAAACTTGTTAATTTTTCCATCTGGCAGATAAACCAAATACGATTCCGAATCTTTGGGATAATTGGAATATCGGGGCGTTTCCATAGTGCTGCAATCTCACACCGTGTGGCTATTGCAAAATGAGCAATTAATTTGTTATGTGACTTTGATAGATCCTTTAAAGGTCTGTTTAATAGAAACAGCCAAGGGTCAGGGGGAATAGAGAGGTCAAAAATCTTCTGAATCCAATTTCTAATTTTTTCCCAGATTTGGGTTATCAACGGGCAAGACCACAGCATATGTAACAGATCAGCTGTTCCTCCACATTGTTTGGGGCACAATGGGGAGGACCCTGGTATGTATTTCGATAATTTTAGTGGGGTGAGGTACCATCTCATAAGAACTTTATATGCGTTCTCCTTCAGTGTGGTGCATATGGAACTTTTGGCAGTGGCTAGAAATATGGAGTCCCAATCCTCATCATCTAGGGATTCCCCTAAATATATCTCCCATTGGTTCTGGAATGAAGGTGTTTGCTGTTTAGATCTAGCAGATTCGACTACCTCTCCATAGATCGTAGATATAAGTCCCTTAGTGTCGGTTTCTGTCCGGCAGAGCTTTTCGAATTTCGTCAGGGGAGGGTACGGGGCAAATTTGTTATAGAATGCTCTAATCTGGAGGTATTTATAGAATTCTGAGTGGGGCAAATCTTTTTCTAATCTGATATGGTCGAATGTTTTAATTTTCAGATTATATCCTTCCATATCCTTGATTCTATTGTATCCTTTTAGTTTCCAGATTGAACTATTTGTACCAATTAGGCCAGGTGCAAAACATGGGTTATTCCAAATGGGGGACATCAGAGAACGTCCTGATGTGAGTGAGTTTTTTATGTTTGTTACTTCCCAAACCGATATGGAGTTGGTCAATGAGGTGAGCGGTAGGGCAGCGGTTTTCCTCGCTTTTTTAGGTAGCCAAATCAGGTTGCTAAGCTCTAATGGAGAGCAAGCAGAACTTTCCAATTCCACCCATCTTTTCAATTTAGGGTCTGAATGCCATTGTATAATTTGACTTAATTGAGCCGCTTTGTAATATGATAACAGGCAGGGTACCGCTAAGCCACCTGCTAAGGTAGGTCTTTTCATATTTAGTTTATTAACTCTCGGTTTTTTTCCTCCCCAGATAAAGTTAGATATTGCAGACTGAAGTGAGAGTATATCCTTCAGTTTGAGTGGCACAGGCAATGTCTGGAAGAGGTATAGGATACGGGGAAGTAGATTCATTTTAACGCTATGTATCCTACCTATCCAAGAAATCTTCTTGGAAGACCATCTGATAAGGTCTTGTTTTAATGTCCAAATCAGGTTGGGATAGTTTGCATTATAGATGCTTTTTGCATCTTTGGTGATGTGGATCCCTAGGTATTTTATAGATTTCATTTGCCAATTAAATTTAAAATTTAGTTTCAGTAGTTTCTCCGTATGTCTAGGTAGATTGATATTCAAAGCTTCGGATTTGGATTGGTTTATTTTGAACCCAGAGACCTTAGAAAATTTGTCTAGTAGGTCAAATAGGTTAGGTAGTGAAGTGAGGGGTTTTGAAATGATTAGTAGGATATCGTCTGCGTACAGGGCCGCTTTATGTGATTGGGAATAAGCGTTTAACCCTGAGATGTCCGAATTATCTCTAATGCGTGCCGCCAGGGGTTCTATACATAGGGCGAACAGGAGGGGAGATAATGGGCATCCCTGTCTTGTGCCACTTTGAATTTGGAATGAGAGTGAGGGGAAGCCCTGATGTATAACCCTGGCGGTTGGGCCCGAGTACAGCGACATAATCGCTCCACTCAACCGATCCCCAAAGCCAAATGCTGCTAGCGTCTCTTGAAGATATGGCCAGTCTATCCTATCAAAAGCTTTTTCTGCGTCCAGACTTAATAACATGGTTTGAGCATTATTTTTGTTTGCCAATTCTAGCAGATCAATAAATCGTCGAGTGTTATCCGCTGCCTGCCTCCCTTTGATGAAGCCGACCTGATCTGGATGTATTAGTCTGGGTAGGATTAGACTTAATCTGTTGGCCAACAATTTAGCATATATCTTTATATCGGTATTGATTAAGGAAATTGGCCTGTAGCTTTTACAGTTCAGCGGATCCTTGCCAGGTTTATATATTAATGATATAGACGCCCGCAGCATATCTCCGGGGATAGGTGCTCCTGCTAATATAGCGTTGAACATGTGGAGCAGCCGAGGGGCAAGTAAGATAGAGAACTTCTTATAATATAGCCCCGAGAAACCATCTGGTCCTGGCGCTTTTGATGGTTTAAGTTCTTTAATGGCTTGTGACACCTCTTCTAATGTGAAGTCGGCGCCCAGAGCCTTTCTGTCCTGCTCTGTCAATCTCTCCAGTTTTGAGCTAGCTAAGAAATCTCTTAATGCTTTGCTCGTATTGTTATTATGTGCCACTTTCCTTCCGTCATATAAGGAACCATAAAATGAACCGAATTCTTCTACTATCTTTTTGGGATTGGCTGTTTGTATGCCCGATTTTAAGCGTATAGCTTGGATGTTAAACTTAGATTGCCTATCTTTTAGCGCTCGAGCTAGCATCGTATCCGGCCTGTTAGCTTTTTCGTAAAACTTCCTCTTGGACCAACTTAGGGAATTATCTGCCCTGGAAGTCAATAACATATTCAATTCTATATTTGTATCTTTTAGATCCCTTGTTGTTTGTGGATCAGGGTTGGTTTTGTGGTTTGAGAGAAGAGAATGTAGTTTGGTTTGGAGTGTTTTGATTTTGGAATCTCTTTCTCGTTTTCTCTTAGCTGTGATATTGATTAATATGCCCCTTAAGGTTGCTTTATGAGCCTCCCAGAGAATCATATGGGATTCCACAGAGCCTGTGTTTATCTCAAAAAATTGAGCTATTTCTTGATCTATAACATCACAAATTTCAGGTATCTTAAGAATAGATTCGTTAAGTTTCCAGTTTGCACCTGGTCGATTGGCCCGGATATTGTTGCACCTTAGCTCTATTGGTGCATGGTCGGACCATGAAATATCATGGATCTCTGAATGAGTGACCATAGGAACCAGATGGCACGAGATAAAGAGGTAATCAATTCTACTATATGAGGTATGCGGGTGGGAATAAAAAGTATAATCTCTGGTAGATGGGTGGAGCTCTCTCCATATATCCACTAACTGGGTATCTTTTAGGCCTTTGTGAAGGGCGAATTGCGTCTTTTTATTGTCAGAGACTCCTCCTCCTGATCTATCTAATGCCGAATGCATTGTAATATTACAATCTCCTGCTACTATGATGCATCCTTTAGCTACTGAGTTTAGTATTTTGAAAAACTTTTCAAAGAAAATTGCATCTTGTATGCAGGGGGCGTATAGTGAAGCCAATGTGATAGGCTGTTCATGGATCGTTCCAATTACAATAATAAAGCGGCCTTCAGCGTCTTTTTTAGTCAGTTTTTAATGCCAAATATGTACTTACTTTAATACACTATGTGCGTTGTGCGCCTTGTTCTTTTGTTTTTTGTCTAGTGTCTGGGGTGTCGAGCCACCCCCAAGAAAGGCTGCAGACCCACGTTTAGTGCAAGACCCACATCTAAGGTCCACAATATTGTTTGTTTAATCACGGTGCACTGTTCACTTGATATTTGTTGTTCACTAGTTATTAGCTGCGCACTATCACCTTTTTTTCCACTGTTCAACTACGAGTACCTCTCCAACCCTCGGACCCCGGCAAGTATTGGATTAACTCTTTCTACATACCCAGACCCAGCAATGCTACAAACCACCTTCTGGGCTCGCCCCTGCTACTGTGGGTGTGTGGCACAGTCCTTCCCACCTCAGTGCCGGGGTCAGGTCTTGTTTGTGGGCTCGCGCAAGCGTTACTGGGAGGTTCTGAGAATCCCATCACGATTCTTATCGACATTAAAAACCTGATGCATATTGAGGGCACTCGTTTCTTGGGGTCCCGGCAAGCCAGATGGTCTCTCTTCTTACTCGGTTTAACTTTATAATTTCTTAACTATCCGGCTCCAAGAATTTAAAAGTGGACGCTCCCTACCACCAATTCCTGATTGACGATGTAGTGGAAGACCGCACGGAACCCATTTTTCCAGCTTCCACCTTCGACGCTTTGGAGGACATCGTTCTTGATCAGTCTCGGATCCCTGGGGCTGTCAACATGCCGGGGTGTCACCTATTTGTGTCGCCGGATATCTGACATAAAGTCCTGTAATGGGGTCACAACTCTAAGAGTGCAGGGCACCCCGATGTGAGGAGGACTAATGAACTCTTGGAGCAGAGGTTCTGATTGCTTGAGATCAGTGACCACTATGATCCACATAATGTATCTCCAATCCTAACCGGGCTATCCATGACTATGAGTCCCGCATCTGGACACGACTTCGTGGATCCACCTCAGCCTCACGGTCTAGTCCTGTTTGTGGCGAGCATCAGTTACACCAAAATAGTCAAAATAGACAAATAGTTAATTCCAAAAAGAATATCTTAAATTGTGGTGAACATAATTCCACAAATGAAGGCATAGCAGCTTCTGATTGGACTAGCAACATCTAAAGAGGGATCTACAAGCCAAAACAAAGAAGTCTGTGCATCATAGTAAAGTACAGTTGTAATAAAAGGTTTAAAAATTGGTATCACACATGCAAAGACTAGATGTTGCGACATAGTGTAGAACTTGATGGGTGAAAACAGCTGTCAGCCCTCTGTTACTTGCCATGGGCGGATTGTGAATAATGAGCAATGATAGAAAGAGGATTTCAGCAGCATTGCTCAATTGCAGGCTTCTGTTCAGAGCTTTCCCACGCTTATCGGCATCTCTCGGGAGATAACAGCTGTGCTGTCCCATGATTGCGCTCGCGATGTTTGGAAACGTAACCTGGCTCAGAGTGACGTGATGTATTACCACTCAGGATACACTCCAATCTAATTGTCCCGAAGCGTTTTGATTCTCTGAGTGAATTCCTCAAGATGACAGTATGTCCCAAAATGATGATGGATGTCCTTAATTCACATAGGTTTGCAATAGTGAAACATTGGTGTGACGGTGAGGGGGTAACAAGGCTCAATAATAAAGGTTCAGCCCACTTGGTTACCCCTGATCCTTGTGTAAAGGTCCTAGAGTGTCAGCTTTGGTTGGTTCCTCAATAATTTGGGTCATATAATTGTCTTTAAGCACCCCCAAAAACCTGTTTCCTTTATAAAAATGTGTTTATAACCTTACTGGGGTATTGCCCCATATTTTCCCAAGCAAGTGTTCCGATACTTGTGGCTGCATCAGTACCACAAGAATACACTGGCAACTCTCCCTTTCCAGCTTCTATAATGGTCGCAGAGTGCGGGGACCTCTTGATCTATTCCATGAGGGATGGAAAGGGGAGACAACAATACTGATGCTTCTGTGCTGAAGAATGTGGTAGATCTCAGGGACCGGTTAGAAATGCTTATGGGGTTGGCACAGGCTAACCTCAGGGAAGCTCAGACAAAGCAGAAGACTTGGTAAGATTGTCACGGGAGACCAGGTTTATTGACACCTTTTTATGCCGGGATCATTGATTGAGCAAAGCAAAGAGGTAAAATAAATTGTAATTTATTTCAGGAAGAGACATACACACAAAGTAACACAATTGAAAGGGTTAACACACACTGGGAACGGGGCTAATGAATAAATCTATCCTTTAAACGAAATTCACAAAAATTACCTCTGTATGAGCCCTTTCCAGTGACCGGTAGGTACTCACGAAAGTCCTGGAGCTGATTTCGGCATGCAATGCCAGCCACGACCGCAACGTTCTTCAGAAGTGGGACTTAGAAGAATTCTTGAGTCAAAATCTGTGAAGCCGGCTCGTGTCTATTCAGTACAGAGCATCTTTGAATTTGCAGCTGTTGGTTTGGTGCTTGGAATCTGCCCTCCTCATTGGCTGCAAGGCTACTTATGGGTTTCAGGGTCCCTCTTTGAAAAAGCCCATGCTTGGGTGAAACGCGTTAGAGGTGCAGGGGCATCCTTTTCCCCCCCTCTTTTTAACTATGCTTGAATAAAGGAACACTTTACAGCACAGTCCAGCATTTGCTACGTTTTTCCTGCCTCGTGGTGCCCGCTGAAACACCTCTTCCAAACCGGAACAGGTACACTCTCTCTGCATACCTCTTTAATAAAATATACTGTGTCCTGTCGTTTGTGTGATCAAATATATGTAATTGTTCTGGTGTCAGGGATGGAGTGGGAGTATATATTGCCTCACTCACTAGCCTCATTCTTGGCACACTTTAGAAATAACTTTTAAAACTTTAGCACACAAGAAATCACTCTCAGCTTTATCACATAGCTGGAGCACCCCCTGAACCCCTGTATCAGGTCCAGGGTACCTGGACATGTATCTGGGCAACTCTCCTTATACTAGTGTCAGGAAGCAGGGCTCACGCAACACCTCCTTACCTGCCTCGGAGGTTGTTGCTGCCGCCCCTTGCTCCCCGCTGGTGTATCCTCGGCGTGGTGCCGGCGATCCCGCCCGGCGCTGGCTCTTGTGGCCGCCATATTGTCGGGGCACGCGCAGGAGTACCTTACACAGCGTCCGCGTCCGGCAGTAATTTATTCACCCCTCTGGGCTTCTGGCCACGCCCCCCATCTACAGCAGCAGCCCCGCTCCTGCTTTACGCTTCACAGCTGAACACAGGCAAAGATTACAGCCTGCACCAATCGCAAGGCGCTCCACGGCACACCCCCACTCTGCCTCCTTCCCTGATTGATTCTCCCACATATATTACCCCTGTTCTCCCTGGGAATCATTGCTCTGTATAGCTTCTGCTAGTTGGGCTGGTGTTCGTTTGTGCTCTTGTTCTTTCGTGTACTTTAGGTTTGACCCGGCTTGGCTTTCGACTCTCCCTCTGGCTCTGGACCCCAGCTTACCCCTCACTATGCAGTGTCTCTCTGCCCCCGATCTCGGCTCGCTCCTCTACCTCCCGGACCTCTGGCACCCTCGACCCCCGGCTACGGCAATCACCACGATACTTCTATCTCCAGACACGGGAAGTACCTTTGGTTACCTTACTAAAGACTCCTGGCCTGGCAACGAATCTACCACACTCCAGACACGCTCCTCTGCTGCGGGTGCGTGGTATTATACTTTTCACCTCAGTCTAGGGATGGGTCTGGTCTGCGGGCAGCACTACTGTGACAACTAAGGACCCCTCTTTATACTAGGAACCCTGTGTATGATTGCAGTTATACATTAACCCATACATGCCCATTTACCTTGTCTGGAAGATGCTTTAGCAGGAATCCTGGCGGTGAGTCGTAAGAGTGTTTCCAGGGTCAGAGTTTGCCCAGAGCAATGTACTTGACTGCATCCGAGAATCTAATCTGATTCCAGGATCCAACTCTTGGGGTATTCCATAACTCTGGAACCCCGATACATAAACACATTCTGCAAAGACTTTCTCCGGCAAACCCACCCTGAAACTGCCTAGAAATCTCCCAGTTATTGAAATTTCTGGCGCAAGAAGATGGGCAGGATTTTCAAAAGTGCTCTAGCAAGGCACCGGCTTCAGAAAAGTCTGCCCGGAATATTTTCTAAGTCCCACTTTTGGTAGCCAAGTTTTGAGTATTAAACATAGTGGTCACAGCTGGAATTTCAAGCTGATTTTAGTTCCAGGACATTTGGAACTAACTCCTTGTCAAGCAAAATCAAGTCCTCCAGAGAGAAGGGAGCGGTGGCGTCTGGAACTTCATGCCGATTTGAGTTCCAGGACATTTCGAGTTAAGTCCCGTTCAGGGTAAACTTCTTATTTAGAGGTCCCTGCACATAGGAAAGTCTAGTTTTGTCCCCCAGCCCCCCAGTAAGTGTGTATTTTCTTAAGTAGTTTGTGATTCCCTGTGTGTATGCCTTTTCATGCGAATAAATTTCCAATTTATTTCACTTTGCCTGTTTTGCTCAATGAATGATCCTGGTTAAAAGGTGTAAATGCCTGGTCTCCTGTGACAGACGTAGTCACTACAGCATTGGGAGCCCTGAGGGACCATCCCCAAGAAGTACTGACTAAGTCTCAAGGAACTCAAAGAGTAATGTAATGTTGACAGAAAGAGCCCAATAAAATAGCATACCTCTAAAAAAAAATCTACATTTAGAATAATGTGCTTCTCTAAGTTTTATTGATTATTTTACATTAAGGAAAAAAAATTAAATCTCCTAAATGACTACGAGTATGTTATTTTTTAAAACGTGTAACAGAGTAACATGCAGTCTTCACTTTTTTTTGGTGTAAAAAAGATTTGAATTTTGGTTTTGCTGGAACTTTTGAATAAAAACATGAACAAAATCAATGATACATTATTTTCAAAGCTTAGCAATATTCTTGAACTTCTAACTTTTTTGCAAACTTTTCATACAGTAAATGTTTCAACAATTATTGACTCTAAATTTTACAAACAATATCATTCAGGAAATTAAACATACATAAAGAAGAGCAAGGGAAACTTGTAACATTGCATTGTTGCTAGTGTTATCTTCTTTAACAGGACTTTTGATATACAGTATGGAAATTATATCAATTTAACACTACATATCAGTGTAAAAATAGTTATCCATTACTTTATATTGGACTCAGTCAAGGTATCCCCCTTTCCCATAAATAATACAAACTCCAGTTTTGGAAGGAAAGGCCACCAATTTAATGATAACCATAAAATAAACAAACATTCTTTGTAAAGGGAAATTGCCTGGCAAAGCCCATCCAAAAACCAAAGGGCATGGATCGCGTGCCCAAACACCAGCTACTCTCTGCTGACCCAACCTGACAGTTCCACAGTAGGTTCCCAATGGACATCCAAAAGAGGAAAAGGCAATTTATTGTATATTGCATACACGCAACCACAATAATTATTTCATGACAGCAGACTCTGTGAACATAGAAGTAATGTCCAGCAAAGAGAGAGAAATGAATCCCAATATGGGTGCTTCTAAAAACCAGATGATGGCAGCAATATAGCTGATAGCCGGGATTTTAAATGACCATAAAGCCCTGCAAATTGTGTATGTAGAAAGATATTGCTCTCGATAAAGCCTAATAAAATGGACCATATGACATAAAAGGGAAGAGCCTCAGCTGGGAAGACAGAAGTGAACCCACATACTGTATAAGTCAACTCACACTATAGACCCGGCAAGAGACAAGACCCTAGGTCCAAAGGCTGAAGCACTATAAAATCTCCACAAACACAATAACCATAATAAATGCAATAAAGGGCAAGGAAATTAGCATGAACTCACATATAGTAGTCCTTGAAGGTCTCCGACAATCCCGGAAGTCGCGTGTGTCGATCCAATAACAGGAACAGGAACATGAAAAAATATGATCACGCACTGCAAAAAATAGGGCTGGAGGCAATTATGAAAAAATAAAAATGCTTTATTAAGTATGCATAATAGCCAAAGTTAAAAAAAGGGAAAGAAAAGAAAAAAGGCTCCCCTAACGCGTTTCACGCCTGTGTGGTGCTTTATCAAAGGGTAACCTGTGTTCCGGAGTAGCTCCCTTAAATACAGTCTCAATGCGGATGTAGTTTCGCGCCAAAACTCTATCAATAAGATCAGCTGGTACGAGACCGGATAGTGAGCTACAGAAGCCCAGAAGGTCAAAAATACCTCCGCATTAGAGCGCAAAGTAAGGGAGTCATGAGCATAATCTAAAACCAAACATAAGACGATATTCTATAACCTAAACATAAACAGACATCACAATAACGAAAAGATTGTACAATAACAAAGTATAAAAACATATTAATTAAAACAAGAAAAATAGAAAAACAACATTGAATAATATAAATAGAATCATAAAACAGAACAAAAAATATATCCATGGAAAACAGATTGAAAACATCAATTATATTCAAAATATTTACAGTAACCTGTAAATTAAATTTAAAAACTTATAATGGTAATTACCACCTGAATATAACAGAAAAATATGAAAAAAAAATTTTTTTAATAAAATAACTTAACCAAATTAAATATAGCTATAATAAATTAGAACATATAATTGTCAATATCAGAAATATAAACTGATATCTATCTAAACAAACATCTAAATATAATACAATAAATAATGTCTGTTCAATAGCCCAAAGTAATATATTCACACAAAAAAATCGTAATTAGAAACAATAATATGTTGGAGAAATACATGATAAATGAGGGTGAAATGACCTAGTCAAATGAATCAAATAAAATAATGAAACATGTTTATATGGAAACTTCATATTGTAGCCATAATCAATCATAATATACCATATAAGGAAAAACATAATATTAATCAATAATTGTTATATTAGTCAAACATGACCATAAAAATAAAGATGAAACTTTATTCGTACTGTCCACATTATAAAAATTGGATAAGTTCCCAATCTTGGTTGATACCAGCCGGGTGTAAGGAATCCATACTGAGAATCCAGAACATCTCACGTTTGTTGAGCATGTTCAACCTGTTATCCCCTCCCCCCCCCCCCCGTATTGGAGGCGGAATATGCTCAACAGCCGAAAAGGAGAAGTTCTGGATACCCCCCTTTGGGCACTGTGTAAAATGTCTAGAAACCGGATGTAAAATAGTATTTTTCCTTATGGCCCTGACGTGTTCCATGATTCTTAATTTTAAATGCCTAATAGTGCGACCAATTGTAAGGAATCGGGGGCCACGTCCCTTGCGGCGTGACCCCTCCTTACCCACTACCAGTACTGCAGCGGCTGCTGCCCCTGCCTCCCGTCGCTACCCATGCCGCCACCCAGTGCATACCTTGAACTCTGCTGCCGCCATCTTGGATTCTGGCACTGGTGTTACAGACTCTCAGCTGTGCTCTGCTATTTCCTGGTCTCTCAGCCACTCACGAGCAGCACCTCAACACGCCTCCGCCATGCCCCTCGTCCGGATTGGTCACTGTCGCTTTAAATATCCTGCTTTGCCCTCACTTCCTTGCTCTGCTTAGCTCCTTGCTTCCTGTGTAGCCTGGAAACTGTGTCGTGCTCCTATTTGTCTTTACTCCTACAGATTTGAACCGGCTTGTCTGACTTACCTCCCTGGCTCCCGACTTCGGCTTACCCATCACGATTCTTACCTCTCAGACCCTTGGACACGGAAACGGATTTAACTACAGAACTCTCTATACTCCTGAACTCGGCAAGTACAACGACTATTCTAAATCTTAACCCAGGCCTGGCCACACTACAACCACATCCCGGACCCGCTCCCTCTGCTGTCAGTGTGTATATTCAACATCCCACCTCAGTACAGGGGACTGGCCTGGTCTGCGGGCTGCACAGCGTGACACCAATATAGTGTCTGCCACAACCGCAGTTTAATATATAAATAATATAGTTAGAATTACAATTGATAAATGTGTTGATTTTAATGTTTCTTTTAGGTATAATAGATTTAATGTGAGTAATAGGAACTGCATATTGGCAGATCACACAATGGCCACACTTAAAGAAACCTTTCGGTATGTTCGAAATATGTTTCTGATGATGAGAGTGAAATAGACTAGGTGACAAAAAGCCCGCCAATGACTTGACCTTTTTGAAAACAATTTTCGGTCCATCATTAACAATATTTTCAAAATCCACGTCCAATTTTAGAGTTTCCCAATGTTTATTAATGATGTTTCTGATTAGATCAGCTTGTCTAGATTGTTGTGTAATGAAGTAGGGTATATTGAGGTTCCCCCTCCTCTGAGAAGAACCACCACCCCCCATTACATTTTATAGATTTACCACAGTTAGAAAGAAGATCCCCACGATCTAATAATCTAACCCCATCAAGAGCTTCCATGATGTCTGAATGATTGTATTCCCTAATCAAAAATCGATGGACTAAGTCCATAGACTATGTCTCAAAAGACTCTTAGTAGAACAAAGTCTTTTGAGTCTCAGAAATTGACCCTTTAAGATACCCCTCTTCAGGGGTCTAGAGTGATCACTATTAAACATTAAAAAAGCATTATGGGGATTAGGCTTTCTATAGATGTCCGTTTGAATTGTTTTGTTAATGTCTACGTGCAGCATTATATCCAAATAACAAATGTATTTAAGATTAATATCGTAAGTAAATGTGAGATTATAATCATTAATGTTTAAAGTGGTAAAAAAAGATTCAAACAATAAAAAATCACCATCCCAAATAAAAAACAAATCATCTATATAACGTCTATAAAATGTAATGTGCTTCCTAAAAAGATTGTGATCACCATAGATAAAAATAGATTCCCAAAAGCCCATAAACAAATTAGCATAAGAGGGTGCAAATGAAGTACCCATAGCAGTGCCTTTTAGTTGTAAGTAGAATTGTGAGTCGAAAGTAAAATAGTTGTGAGTTAATAAAAAAGAAATCGCTTCTAATATAAAAGTGCTCAGTGACGTGGGTAAATTAGATAAGCGGAGAAAATGCTGTACTGCGGCAATCCCATATTCATGCTGGATAATACTATAAAGGGACATAACGTCCATAGTCAGGGTTTTAAAGTAACAACAAATCTCTGACATGATAAGAAGAACGCATTTTAAAGGCCGTAGGCTGAATATAGAGTAAAAAAATGAACCCAAGACATATCAGTGCTAAATATATTCCAGTTGGGAAGACTGAGCATGGTGTAGATGGCAGATGTACAATAATGCTGTATGTTAGTACAGGAAGTTATAGCAGACAGTGGGTTAACATCTGTGGTATCTCTCTAATAACCACTTACAATTTTCTGAAATATGAGCTTTGAGCCTTGGGGAAAATATTAAATGATGCTGCATGTTAGGAATAGAGGAATCTTGTCTCCCTAAATCACAGGCTCCCTAGTTCCTAACTACAATGACAGCTTTGAAAGATAAATCAAGTGGTGAAATTACTGGAACCAATTCAAATCCAATTTCATGGTGATCCCTGGGGGAGCTGCAGTGTTCGGTTGAGATAGCCAGCACACTTTTTATGTTACATTACAATATCTCTCCTTGTCATTCATCATTCAGATGCCATCAATTGCCCTGGTCATAAAATAATAAATAATAATGTTTATCTTGATAAAAACCAATATTTTGTGGGTTCATCATTTGACACACGAAAACGCTGTGGTACACTATCAAAAAACTGAAAACAGAGGAATTATACACTTTACTTGTTCCTTTGCCAATAATATTTAAAATATGAGTGAAAAGCAGATTTTTTTAAGCAAAAAGTAGTACATTATTTGTAAATTGAATGTATTCAATTTTACTGATGAGCACTTCCAAGTTGTGGAAAATGCTTGGTAATTTTTTTATGCATATTTCCCTGAAACTAGGGTTTGACTAAAATAATCAATGCAAGATGTTATATGAATATCAATCTGTTTTCATATATAAATGTTAAATGCAATTGTTAAATTGAACAGGATTCAAATGCCAGGAGTCATCAAACCCTGGTAAATGAAAGTTAATATCGCACCCAGAAAAAAAGAACGCACCTTATTGCTGCAAGGTTATGACCTTTCAGTAGGTGATATTCAAATTGTAACAGCGATGATGTAATTAACTTCACTGATATTTAGTTCTAAGAGTTAATTACAACAAGTGATGCAATGGAAGAGGGGAATCTATATTTCTACCATAGGGTTATGTAAAAACAGTTATTACAAAAAACAAATTGGCGATAATACCTTAACGTCTTTGATGACTGAGGCTACCAATGTATACCACAGGCACCAAGAGCTTTAATACATTCTTAACGCTACAATACCTATCCCCTTGCCTAGGTAAGAGGCTAGTAAGGCATTGTATGAGTAGGGGTTTAACCTCTACCTGTTCTCCCCTTGGGAGGCCTATACATCCTCCCAGGGCACTTACCACAATCAACCACCCATAACCCTAACCCCAAACACACCTACCCACCTCTATAAGATTATTAGCCACAGGTACCCTAATAAAAACACATTGGATATTTGAAGGAAATACAAACAATTAAACATATGCATTAATTACATTTAAATATACATTAAGGGAGGGGGGGCAATAATACCTTCAGTGCCACTGAGACTACCTAGGATATCTTAAGGAGAGCCTATGTTGACACATTATCATTATAGAGATTCATTAATATAACGCTTACCCCATCTGTCCAACATGACCATCATCTTCAGGGTATTGTCCTCCATCACTACTCTCAAAAAGGGCCAATGGTCAACCAAAAAAAAACTACCCACAGCCCAATGACCCATTAGTAAACAAAAAATGAAACCATAAAAAATGTTAAACAAAAAAATTATTTCGAGGTCCGATGGCCTACTTTTAAATTTATGGCCTGATGTCCTATTTGTACATTTGGGCGAGGCGATGTGGTATCCTCCAACTTTCTAGAAGCCCTGGTTTCTCAGTTGCTTGAATACCATTCATAGATAAGTATTTTTCTTAAATCTTCTTTTCTTGTTTTTTTCCACTTGTCTTCTTTTTTCCGCTTGTCGGCTTCTTTCTTCATATTCAGCCTATAAAGGTAGCCTCTATAACTTCTGGTGTTATGGGAGGGCCCTGGCTTTTAATATGGCATATGGACATCACATAACATGCGGAGCTGTAACAAGCGGCACAGAGGCCAATCAATTTGGTTGCGGTAACACAAGGTTGCCACCATTTACAATGATGTTATTGTGTTTGCCAATCAACGTTGTTTGAAAAACCAATTACGTCAACCATCTTGCAATAAATGTTATTAAAAAAAAAGAGCAAATATATCGGTAAATAAATGGAAAATAAATGTAGAAATAAATAACACATTATTTAAAATATATTTTCAACAGTGTGTTTGGGATTCCTATAATAACATGAGCACATATTGAGCATCTGTAAGTATGGTATTATTTGTGGTGGTGCTAGTAACAATGATTATTTACATTTGAGGGAGTTATTATGATACCTTTGGCTCACAGCTTGCAAGCACCACTGTATATGGCTGCTTTCTTGACCGATAAAGATTATTGGCAAGGTTCATTCTATGAGGTTAGATATTGATTGTTAATATCTTGCCCTATTCACTACTGTAACTTCTTTTAAAGAATAATTGAGCAATGATAAATTATTGTCACAAAAAATTGTATTTTACGTTATTTACGCAAACCCCTTCAATAATGGAGCTACACAAAAAAAAGTATGTTTTTTTTCATCAACACAACTTATGATTTTAACCAGGATATTCATCGATAACTTAGGCTGTAGGGCCAGGAGACACCCGGTTACAACATATCTGTATCAATTTTTTCTGAATAAACATTCTTAACCCTTTTATTTTTAACCTGGCATAAAAATAATTTTAGACTTTTTTTAAGATAAGATAATTATTTTTTTTGCCATTTGTTGCCATTTTTATTTATTCATTAAAGTTAGGAACTACTCACTCAGAAGGTGATAAACACACAGATACCCAGTAAGCACATATAAACCCCAAAATTTAACACAAAATATATATATTTATATAAGTGTCAAAAAAAGTGCTACAGAGTGTGGCACTGTATGCTACAAAAATCCCCCCAAAAATGGAGCCCAGAGCTACTTCCAATATGACAAAAATACACTGTATATACAGAACAGAACAATGATATACAGCACACACTGGATAACAAGAGAATTTGTGCAGGGTGCAATGGACTACGGAGGACCCAATACCTCCAAATAACATATACAAGTAACACAAAGCCCAGCACACACTGTCTATAGAACAAATGAAATGGATAATGCCAGAAAGAAATGAAATGACATTTAATATATAACACAAACCACCAAAAACAGAACCACATCCACTACATCAAAAATGAAAACATGTAATAATAGAAACATATAGCAGGCACAAACAAAAGGAGTAAGGAAGGGGGGAGGGGGCGGTGAATAGGGTACAAATATAATATAGGGTCAAGACAACACATAAGTGGGTACAAACATGGGGAAGCACCAGGGGGGCAATGTTTCAGGGAAGCCCCTTCGTTAGGCCCGTTCCCCCTCTCTCCAATGGAACAGAGGGGTATTTCCCTGTCCCCAGACCCACAATAAAAACCTCAGATCCCAAAGAGAGACTAAATAAACCCCCACACAGTTCAAACGGAGTATGTGAACAACCAAAATAGTAGGTCAAATAGCAAATCAGAAGGAGCAGGATATATGATTTGAGGCCAAATTGCAAACCACAGCAAGTCTTTAGTGAATCTCAACAATCATGTTCCTGTCAGAAGCTGAGGGCGTCTGTGCAAACCTGTCTCTGCCACGTTGGTGATAAGCGGAAGATGACGTCATCAGGCAGTGCTGCGGGTGTATTCCTGACATGGACATCAGCTGTGGGCTCTGCTACAGGTCCCATGATGTCAGTATCTCTTTATTGGAATCCCGAAAATCACTCCGGTGTGCGTGCATGGGCAGTGCATGCCAAAACAGGAGTCTATGTAAAGTGAAAAAACGGAGAGAACTGCACATGCTCAGTAGGCTGGAAAGACTCAACATAGGATTGTAGTTACTGCATAGGCTCCAGAGGGCAGTAGAATGTTGCCAAGTCCAGGAATACATATGTAACCCTTATTCCCCCCCCCCCCTAGACTCATCTGACATATCTAGGGTATGTGAGGGCGGATTACATGTACTGGGTGGTGCATACCTGCGTGGAACAGGAGGGCCTGAGTGTCCCACGGTGGTGTGGGGGATCACAAGACCAGGCTTCTGGGTTAGTAGCCTCCATTCTCTAGTGGTGGTGCAGCGCCTCCCCAGGGTATGGGGTAGGACCCGTATAGAAGAGTGACCCTTGGTCCCAGGGTGGATGCTCCAGAATCACACAACAGTCTTTAGTAAAAGGTAATGTCTCTCTTAATTTCTCCGAGCCGCGCTCGGCAGTAGTAGCAACAACAACAGCTGCAGCAACAACAGCAATCTCCACAGCACACACGACCCTCCACTCGGTACAGGTCTTTCCTCCTCTCCTTCCCTCCAAGTGTGCACTCCGACAGGATGGACTGTGGTGGGGCCTCAATACCCCACTGCCTACCTCAGAGGGTATCCTCTGGGTGGGGGATGGATTCTCCCCATCACCCCTTCATCGGCGTGAGGGGCATTGGTCCACCTGAACTCGGCTCGCTCTCCAAATGTAATAGGCCAGAGTTCTCTCTCTTTTGCTTGCTGGTTCCCAGGACGGAGCTTGGTCTACTCCTCCAACTCCCAGGACAGAACAGCTCCAGAGTCCTATCAGAACAGACTCCAGAGTAGACTAACTGTCACTTACAGGAATGGACTGCTAAATAGTCTTAGCCCCACCCCTCATGATGTCAGCAGGACCTCCCCTCTGTCCCATGCCTGCAGCAGAGTCAGGGGCCTGCATCTATCACTCAGGGCAGGGCTTGAAGGGGGGGGAAATCCATGATTACTACTGGTGCCTGCCCTTAACAAGACTTACCTCAGTAGGAGAAAGATATGTATAGCCTGTGCTGTTTACAGGGGGCTACACTCTCCCTCTGTTGGAATCCAATGGTCCCCACTTGGACCTAGCATTAGCAGTACCACCCTGCGGTGAATAACCTGGGAAACAAACACATATCATGGCAGTGTTAGCATAACATAGGCACATGAGGTAGTTCAAGAAAACACACGGTTACTCCCAACGTGGGAGTAATGTAATGTTTTGGATCTGGCTTTCTTACTCTTCGGCCATTGTGATCCGTGATGGTCACAAAGAAAGATTGATGGACCTTGGCTCTTCAGAGTCGCCATTACAGTGGCCATGGTTACTCTCCATGAGGAGAACAGCGCTCCCGGGATTCGTTTTCCGGTGGACCCGGAAATGACGTCATCAGCGGTGCCCGTAGAATCTCCATCGGCTCCGTGGTCATGCACCGGAAGTGTGTCGAGGACCGGCATGGGCGTTGGCGGAGCATCCAATTCACGGACGGACAAGTAGGCCGCAAGCCTCTCCTTCTCGTCCTCCTCGGTTGCTGCTTTCGCCTGGCGGGAGTAAGGGGGTGGTGGAGTCTCCTTACCGCTCCGCTGCTGTTGGGTGATCTCGGGGTCCTTCGAAGTCGTCTCGGGCGCCGTTTCCACCACACTGGGAGTCACCACAGCCGTGGGACTTCTACGAGCCTCAGGCCGCACCAGCGCTCGCCGTCGGAAGGTGTCCGGACTCGTCTGCTCCTTCTTGGTACCGCTGGGGTGGTTCGCCGGTAGGCGCATCGCCACCGATGGCACGCCAACCTCTTCCTCCTAGGATATCAGTATTGGCTCCTCCGCTAGGGAGTCACCGGGTTCTTTTGCGATACAACCAGTGGGTATAGGTATGAAAAAGTCTCGCTCCGGTATCTCCACTGCGGTCGCGCTCTTCTCTGTCGCCAGCTCACTCGGTTCTGCAGCGGGCTGGGCCTTGGTTCCTCCTGCTTGGATGCAACGGGGAACCAGGGCAGTCTTGTCTTTACCTTCCGCCACCTCTGTTAATGTTCCCGGAGAGGCACCCCGCGGGGTCTCGATCAAAGGCCATGGTTCGTTCGGCCATAGGTAAAACGTGCCGCTTTGAGGGCATCGTGCCTTGGTGCTGAGGACCGCTCCTGGTAACCCGCAGTGAACGCACAAACACCGGAGGTATTCGTGCTCCGCCACCTCCACTAGCAGTAAGCCTCCTGGTAGTTGGTAGATCGTAGTGCTCATCTCGGACATGGTTAGCTCAGGGGTGGAACAGTTCAGTGTTTCAGCTCCTTGCTCCTCAAATGCCAGACAGAAGTGAAGCTCTTCGCTCTCGCTTCCTGTCCCTCCCTTTGGTGAGGACGCTCCTGA
This sequence comes from Ascaphus truei, assembly GCA_036426205.1. Lineage (NCBI taxonomy): Eukaryota > Metazoa > Chordata > Amphibia > Anura > Ascaphidae > Ascaphus > Ascaphus truei. The sequence continues at coordinate 95,499,588 of CM071567.1, forward strand.
TTGGCTCTCCTTGTGCCCCCTCCCTCTGGTGGAATCCAGAGGCGGGGCCCTCCTTTTTTCAGTGTGACACGATCTGGTTTGTTGACCAGTCACAGCACAGGTGTGTGGGCTTTCGGCTTTCACGCCGCTCCGCTCTTCTTGCAGGGGATCTGGGTTTGGCGCCAAACCCCTGCACATTTCCCGCCACATTTCTCGTACAGTTCTTTTGCACGATTCATGTGCGTGCTCCAGGATTGGCGGGAAACATCATTTTACATCGGCTGCTATCTGCTGGGCCGCTGATGGCACATTTGTCGCCATTTTGGAGGGTTCTTTGCTCCGCGGAGCACATGTAGTGATGGCCGCCATCTTCGATGCGCCCACCACATGTAATTGTGTACTCTCCTCAGTGTCTAAGGTGTAATTTGCTCCTAGACACGGACTAATCTCCTCGACACCTTCTACTTCTCTCTGCATGCTCATTCTGGTACCCACTAATATGAGGTGGCATACCCCAGGCTAGGCAGAACTCCTTCTGTGTGTGTACTGTGCTCGATGTTCATTCTGGCAAGTGCTCTGTGGTGCGTTCTGTGTGGGTGCTAGCTAGCGTACCGGGCATCTCCATAGGTACGGGTGTCCCTCTATTGGCCACTCATTAATATTTCTGACATTACACTGACTGATGACCAGGTTAGGGTACTCAATAAGGGACTATCCTTTGTCCCAACAAATTTAACTAATGATAGGGATCTGGAAGTTGAATTAGCTCGTTTTTTTAGAGCATTGAGACTGATGGCATTTTTTGCCAAACATACATTTGACTCTGTACCCCCCTCTTATGATATAGATATTAATACAAATTTCCATCTACTCACGTCAGAATGCAAGAACAAGAGTTCTTTTAATCCACCCCCATCCAATCATACTATAGAGACTTAGGGCTCTATGCAGTAAGCCCCGATAAGGCTTTTTTCGCCATTGTTTGCCTTCCAGATTCAGTAAGCGCCGATAAGTGGGAATTATCGGCAACTTTTCCTCCGAAAAAAAAATTATCGGCATCCTGCTGCCGATAAGCCACTTATCAGCACTTTTTTAACCCGGCTGAATTCAGGAAGCCCCGATCAGCTTTTCGGTGCTGATCGGCACCCCAGATTGGAGATTTTATCGGCAATCCAGCCCGCCAACTAAAGTTGGCTACTTGCTGGAGGAGAAGCATCGGCCGGGGCGACACTTAGAAAAAATCAGCCCTTTTTTCTGCCTGTGATTGATGCCGGGGGTCTCCGGAGCTGATACCCACACCAGAGCCACCCGGCATGCATCCGAGGCAGGAAAAAGGCATTTAAAGGCCACTTCATTACCTTAGCGGCTAACCGCTAAGGCAATGAAGGGGTTAAAGAGCCGTGCCATCTTTATTGTGGGTAGCGGGGGTGGGTGAAGGGGGTATTTTGCCCTTGTTGTTTGTTTAGGGCTTGCGGGGGGGTTGCGGGTGCACTTAACCCCTTCACGACCGAAGCAAGCCCTTTGCCCCCTGCCCCCCCAGCCCTTTGCCCCCTGCCCTTTGCTTCCACTGCAGCAAGGGATTCTGGGAAATGACATGCAAATGAGCACTCAGTGCCACCTTTTGTCTCAAGCTCGTATTACACAAGCCAATGCATGCTGTTTTAAACACAGCTTTTAGACAGAGGCTGGGATGAGATGCAAAGCCATTAGTCCCACTCACATACATATTTCAACCTTGATGGGTATCATCAGTGTGAGGCTGGTCTTAATGGCTAGCAGGTTTGAGACTAGACTAGGTAATCACAACTGTCATTTAGGTTATGGTGGGTAAAATATATATATATAATTAGTGTGTGTAATAGTTTTGGCAATGGTCTTTGGTTTGTATCCCTTCTGTCTGAACGATTCGGTCTATTACATCTGCACTAAAAGCCCCACGAGAACACCTGCTACAATACAGACAGAAAGAACCTACCACACGCATACGAAAAATAATCAAAGATCTGCAACCCATGCTGACAGAGGATGCGACATTAAAAGAAATCTTTCTCAAACCTCCTATTCTTGCATTCCGGCAACCACCAAACCTCAAACAGAAATTAGTCAGCAGAAAACCTCACAACGATTTTAAAGACATGGATAATGGCACATAACCGTGTAACAACAAACGCTGCAAACTCTGCAAACATATTTGCCAAGATCCCACAGCCAGTCACAACCATAGAACATTCAATGTTAAAGGATCATACAGCTGCACATATCCACAAATGGATAATAGTGCAGTTGTCCATTTAAAATACATACAGAACAATAAAGACATTAAATACATATAGCATACACCCATGTGCGGCTGCCACGATGAAGGCCATCCTCATCTTCATCCTGCCCATGCCCCATCCGCTTCTGCAAAACAGACACAAGAATAAAAACATCCAATGTAATGTCCCCTAACCCCTTAATCACCATAGCGGTTATTAACCGCTACAGTCATTAAGGGGTTAACCCACCATCACCCACATACCCTCCCCCACTAACCCCCCCACACCCTGAGGCCTAACCTCCCTCACCCACTACCCACAAGGGAGTCCTACCACATACCCTTGGGGCCAATACCCCCTCCCCCCAACACATACAGTACAATAATGTGCCAAATAACTATTATCCACATAGGGATAATACATTATTTGGCCATTATTAAACACATTAAATACCGTAGTAAAATAAAGAAAATTCTACTAAACTCATCAATAAGAAGGCCCCGTCGCCAGCATCATCCTTGGGGTCCGTTGCCAAAATAAAAAATAGCCAATACATATCAATGACATTAACATACCAATGAACCCCGTAATCCCCTTATCGGGTACTAACCTCAAAGGTAACTAAGGGGTGAAGCCATCCTGCAATGGCAACACCACTTATGCATAACATCCTCAATGAATTAAAAAGCAATTTCCTAAACAAATCTCATGTAATCATTCAATCTGAAGCCTCAAATGCCACTTAAAACATTGCATTTACAGTGTATACATGTAGCATAACATGTAAGCTACATGTACACGCTGCAAATCAATGTTAACAATACAATAATCCAACTAAAATAGCCTGACATCACAATTCGGGAGTTCCGGTTTGGAGGGCTGGCTGTGAATCACCTTCACTCTACGCGTTTCTTCCCTTAGGATTTCTTCAGGAGTGTTGGTGATGATACTATGGCTAGATTATATACCCTAACATGTGTACTGATAGGATCAACACTTAATTACTCACTGCACACACTCTCACAGCACACACTCTCACTGCACACACTCTGACTGCACACACTCTCACTGCACACACTCTCACTGCACACACTGCACACACTCCCAGCACACTGCTCACAGCACACACTCTCACAGCACACTCTCACAGCACACTCTCACAGCACACAGCTCACACAGTACTCACAGCACACAGCACACTCTCACAGCACTCACAACACACTCTCACAGCACTCACAGCACACTACACCACACCTCCCACTCCCCCTCCCTACCTTTGGTGTCGGCTGCTGAGATTGGAATGGAGCTGGCATCAGGAGGAGGGGGGTGTCAGGAGGAGGGGGGGGGGTCGGGAGGAGGGGGGATGTCGGGAGGAGGTGGGGGGGTGAGTGAGGAGCAGGCTGGGACTCGGAGGGCCACATGGGCTATGCCGTGGAGGGCCGGTAGGTATGGGGGACTGGGGGGTGGAAATGGATGCCGGTGGTGGGAGGTAAGGAGCAGGTTGTGGCTGGACCCGCCGTTGCTAGGGGACGTGTAGGGCTTCCGGCCACCTCTTCCTTCCTTCCTTCCCTCCTCACTCCCTCCCTCCCGATTAGGCGCGCGGCGGCCATTTTAAAAAAAAATTAGCGCGACTTCAGTTCTAGCGCGGTCGAATCGGGTGGCCCCCGAGGACCGCGCTATAACAGGGTTTTGCTGTATTGTGTAGATCTATCTCATTTTATAGTTATTTCTGTATATTTATAAATCTACAGCATATAATTCAGTATATCTATTGTTTATATTGCTGCATATTAATTGAACTATATATTGTGTAGATCTATCTCATTTTATAGTTATTTCGGTATATTTATATAACTACAGTATATAATACAGTATATCTATTGTTTATATTGCTGCATATTAATAGAACTATATATTGTGTAGATCTATCTCATTTGATAGTTATTTCGGTATATTTATATAACTACAGTATATAATACAGTATATCTATTGTTTATATTCCTGCATATTAATAGAACTATATATTGTGTAGATCTATCTAATTTTATACTATTTTTATTGTAAATGATGTGCTGTAATTGTGGCCTACTGCACTGTATCTTACCGGATTGTTGTTTTTCTGTACACTGTAGGGAGACAACTCTTCTGGTCGACAAAATAAGTGAAGAGAATGATGAGAAGAGTGCCTTAAGGGTCAAATACACTCTGCAGCAAAATCACAATCTCACTGTATCCGAGACCAGCATAAAGAAGATGAGACGCAGAATTGGATGGAAATATGGACACGTGAGGTTAGTACTGGACAGTACAGGAGGTTAAAGTGTTGTTTAAGAAACTGTACTGTACCTATAAAATTATTCCTTGTCATTACAGAGCGTACCCTATGATAAGGGACGTTAACAAGATCAAGAGAGTGGTCCAGGCTCAGGCATGGATCGACAGTGGAGAAACTTTCCAGGATTGCATCTTCACTGACGAGTCTACTGTTTCGCTGGAGAGATTTGCCACCTTTGCATTCCACAAAAAAAGTTGCATATCTATGAAGCCGCATCCGAAACACCCTGTGAAGATGCATGTGTGAGGTGCCATCTCTAGGCGTGGACCAGGATGCATCGTCATTTTTGAAGGTACAGTAAAATGTATGTCACACGCTTTTGCCTTATGCACTGTACTGTACTAGTGTGCAGTTTTTTGAGCACTTTTCATTTCTTGTTATAGGAATCATGAATAAAGCTTTCTTCCAAGAGAAAATTGTGCCTGAGATTGTGGAATACATCACACGTGAGTTCCCAGATGGTCGCCGTTTCTACCAGGACAACGATCCGAAGCACACTGCATCAACAGCGCATATTCTTGAGCGCGGTATCAACTGGGTGAAGACGCCAGCGGAGTAAGTGCGGTAACCGTGTCTCATTTTTTCCCACTGTTTTTACTGTGTACTGTATCTCTTTAACTAATTGTCCTTTTTCCCCCCCTCCAATGACAGATCACCAGACTTCAATCCTATCGAAATGGTCTGCATCAGCTGAAGGACCATATTCGAAAAGTCGTGAAACCCTCCAAAAAGGATGAGTTGGCGCAAGGCATACTGAGTTTTTGGAACAATGTACTCACCGTGGAACAATGCAATAAATATATTGACCATATTGCGACTGTGTTGCCCATTGTGATCACGCGTAATGGGCAAGCATCAGGAAGGTAGTATGGTATAGTACTGTACTGTAGTATTGTAAGTACAGTATGATACAGGTAAGTATGGACCAGATTTTTTTTTCCCTGAGAGAGCAGCACCAGCCACCTGGTTACAAAGTATTTAACAGTAGTCAAGTAGTCACAGTATACAGTAGTTCCAGTATAGACTAGTTTGACAGTGCTAACTGCATACTGTAGTCCAATATGGAGTAGCTATACAGTACACAATGCCACCTAACTGCTCAATTTTTTTCTTTCCTGAGAGAGCAGCACCAGCCATCTGGATGCGAAGTATTTAAAAGAACTACTGTACTGTACACATAATGAGGAAGAAGATAAAGACGGAAAAAATTATATTATTATATATATATATATATATATAATATTATATATTATTAATTAATATTATTAAATGTGCATTATTCATGATTATCCAACGGCCCTCAATTTTCATCTGACAGAAGAACTGAATAAAGACTGAATTTTGTATTATTCATGATTATTTGTATATTTGTATTTTTTGTTCCTGATAAAATAAAATAAATATTTCTTTACATTCATGATAATCATAATCATTGACAACCCCCCCCCACACCTACACCAAAGAAAAAGAAAGAATGACCAAAAAGTGGTAATTTACTGCATCAACAACATGAATCAGATAATGGTTTTTTTAACTCTCAATTTCACAGTGCTGTGCAAATCAGATTTACATATCAAATTCGAGAAGGGATTATCAAAAGCGTTACCATAAACAGAGCCTCAAAGGGTTGGGGGGGGTGGATGGGTGAGTCATGCGCAGTAATCATCAGCTAGCTCCCTTCCCAAAGAGGATTACAGAGAGGTGACTCAAAGCCAACAATAGGAAAATTAGGCATGCAGGTGCAGAGAGGTGATGCTCGGCTAGGGACGGACGATGAAAAACCCAATGGCAAGCTTTAGAAACGGAATGGTTCTGGAGAAGTGTCTGTCGATAAGAGGTTCAAATCCTTGAGCGAGCCTTGTGTGTGTGCATGGGGGAGGGGGGTACAGGGTATAGCTGCATGAAGGATTAACTGTATTGCAGTTCAAAGAAATGGCATATTTTCAAATGGCAGGTCATCATAATAATTTGATCCCTACACCCCCAAATACATAAAAAGCACACAAATCAACCATGTGCAGTCAAACGCACAGTGTCGCAGTCAAAAGCTACAGCTCAGATTGAATATCGTAATATCAAGATGGTTTAGGCAAGCTTGTGGAGAAAATAAAAATAAAAAATGAGGAGAAAAAAATATATTTTTGGGGGGTCACTCACTCTTGAACTTCGCAAGCAAGCAGTAGCGAACTTACAGACGCATGCACAGAAATCATCAGCTATCAAGCAGGAATGTGATTGAAACCAGAATGACACACATTCAAAGGAATGGTGTGGGAGAGGTGTACTGTACTGTAGATAGGATAAGAAGTTGAAATACTGCAATGCAGTAAATTATCCTGTGTGTGTGCGGGGACGAGTGAGGGGAGAGCGCTGTATATGCCGAAATGTGATACTGTAACAGTACACGACTATGCGTTTCAACAATTTTCAAATGAGACATACAGCACTGCACATGCATGTATAAATATGCAAATTTACAATTACTGCGTGCGCACACGCAGACTGTGTACTGACGTAGGTTGAACTGCTAAAGTATTAGACTTTGAAGACAACAGCTCGCGAACGCCCCCCTGAGTTTTTAGACGGTAGTGCAGTATTGCAGACAGCGCTAATAAAATGCTAATATTACGAGCGCTAAAATACCGCAATATACTCCGGAAAAAAAAACATACTGCATCTGCCTACGGTTATCAGAGTTGCGCCGCTACGGCCGCACAAGGGTAAAGGTGGCCGTCACTGTACCTCCTGCCTGGTGTGTGATCTAATTGGGGGGAGAGGTACGGTTCTACCGTGGGAGATCCTCTCAATTCCCTGGAGCCTACGGCAGATGGAGGCACTGCCCTGCTAAGTATTATGTGGGGTATGAACCCCAGAAGCCTGTTCCTGTGTCTGCAAGTCATTGCGTACGACTCAGCCCTCCAGTTGCCAGCAGGTATGTGCACCATACACCCTGTAATGGCCCCAATCTGCGATTGGGGGGTGGGGGAAACACTGTTACATTTGGAGGTGTTGCTGAGATCTGTTTACCAAACAGGACAGGCTTTCAGCGAAACAAAGCTGGAAGTAACAAGGTATGCTTCCAGAACAATTACTGAAATAAAAGGAGGGAGGCTAGGTATAGTGTTCAGGGGACCATAACAAGGGCCCACTTTCCCCGCCATGAAACTATGACTTAGACTGCCCTATTGGGTGAATGGACACAAAGGCTATTGCTGTTCTATGTCACCCTGAGGTGGGTAGTCGAGATGACTAGAAGGAGGTGTACCTGGAATCCGCAGTAGCCACTGAAGAAGGGTCTGTGTTACTGGCTGCCTAGATGGGCGGCGTAAGAGTACTGGATAGAGAGTATCTTAGGAGGGGTGCCTGGTTGTTTTCCGGTGCCTGAACCTCTGCTAGAAGATGCCAGTAGCCAGACTATGGAACCACAGAGTGCTTGTAATGGACTAAGATAGTGTACAGCGTATATATATAAATAAACCACAATATATATTATCTCCCAAATAAACAGCATAAGATCATACTTGATGTAGTACTAGGGGTATGAAGGTATACTCAACCATATACAAACATACCCTGGGGAGAGTACTAATGAAAGAAGAGTGGAAAAAAGGAGAAACAGACAAGAAAAAAGAGGAAAAACAAGGAAAAGGAAGGGAGGGCAGGGAGGGTAGAAGGAAAAGAAAGGGAGGAAGGAAAGGGAAAGAAAAGGGGGGAGGGGGGAAAGGGCAGGCGGGAAAGGGGAGGGGGGTGGATGTGGGGTTGAGATAGGGATAATGGGGAATAGAAAGAAAAAAGAGAAAAGAGCAGGAGGAAAAACAGATAAGGGGAATCAGAAGGCATGTAAATATTTAAACAGGAAAATGTTGCAATTCCCAATCAGTGTTAATCCCTGCTGGATGTAAGGTATTCATCATAAATATCCAGTACATTTCTCTCTTGTTTAGATGATTCAAACGATTCCCCTTTCTAACATGAGGTTGAATATGATCAATAGCACTAAAAGAGAATTTACTGGGATCACCTTGTGTGCAATGGGAAAAATGTTGGGCAAGTGGTAGACTGAGATCCTTGTTGTTAATGGACCTCAGATGTTCCATGATCCTAATTTTTAATGGATGAATAGTCCGGCCAATATAGCTTTTTCCACAATTACAATTAAGTTTGTAAATTACATAACTTGTATTACAAGTAATAAAAGATGTTAATCTATATGTATGGTCAGTTACTGCGTACTTAACTGTTTTTTATAGATTTGGCAAATTTACATACAGAGCAATGTCTGCATCTGAAAAAGCCTAGTGGTGGCAAAAAGCCTTTGGTACATACACCAGGAGCTGTAAAGAGACTTGGAGAAAGGTACGTGATAAGCGTATTCGCTTTCCTAAAAACGAACTTTGGACCTCCCTGTTTAAAGGGTCTAATATCAGTATCTAAGAGGGGGGTGTCCCAGTGTCTAGCAATGATGGATTTAATGTCATTGCTATGCTTACTGTGTTGCATGATAAAAAGTGGGGTGTTGTCCCCAGAACCAGTCCCCTTTCTGTTCTTCCTGCCGGAAATGTCTGTCAATAATTCGGATGTCGGGGGTCAAGAATGCTTTATGAAAAGCTACCTGTAGATCATCCCGCCTATATCCTCACTGTAGAAATCTATCAGCGAGATCCCGTGACTATTGTACAAATGAGTCGGTGGAGGAACATATCCGTCTGAGTCTAAGAAACTGACCTTTAGGGATCCTCTGATGAGGTACCGTGGATGACTACTATCAGCCTTCAAGAAGACATTTCTAGGATTTTCCTTACGGAAAATGTCCCTCTGCACTGAGCCATTTGTATCAATAAAAAGTAATAAATCTAAATATGCAATATTATGCATATGAAATGAAAAAGTAAATTTCAAGTTGAGATCATTCTGATTGAGGGACTCCACGAACTCTTCCAATAGTTGTGTGCCACCTTGCCAAATCATAATCAAATCATCAATATAACGACTAAAGAAACCAATATTTGAACGGTATGTATTTCTATCGCTGTATATATGTGTTATCTCCCAGTGACCAATAAATAAATTAGCGTAAGAAGGTGAAAAAGATGTGCCCATAGCTGTGCCACGTGTTTGTAAGTAATAATTATTGTCAAATAAAAAATAATTATGTGTGAGTAGAAATAAAATCGATTCAATAATTAAAGTGCTTTGGGCAGGTAAAATGTGTGAGGTGCCTAAAAAATATTGAATGGCTGAAATGCCGTGCTTGTGATCAATGATAGTATAAAGTGTAGTGACATCAAGAGTGAACCATATGTAATTTGAAGACTAAGTGAAATCGTGTAAGGTTTTGGGAAGGTCAGTGGAGACCCTCAAAAGGACGGCAACCCATAAACAATAAGTAAATAAGTAAAATAAGTAAAAAAGGATTAATATATCTGGACAGACCATCTCCCAAAGATCCAATACTCGTGATGATAGGCCTCCCAGGAGGCCTAATCAAAGTTTTATGGATCTTTGGGAGATGGTGAAATATAGGGATAACAGGATCAGCCAAGGATAGAAAAGCTCTTTCCTTCTCATTCAGGACCTGGAGTATCAACCCGGATCCAAAATTGTTTGGAGCTGTAGTGAAAATGTAGTACTGGGACTCCCTACATATACCGGCATCTATGGAGAGGAATTATACTCTTTGACAAAGGGCAGGGAGCCTGAAACGCATCAGAGAACCTCTCAACGCAGCATGTGAACATTGTTTTTTGCTTAGATCCTGAATAAAAAAGTTATTTTTATTTTAATGTGATCCAGTCACTGTCGTGTTCTTTTTTCTGCATCCCTCAAGCAGTGCACTGGTTGCACTTTCCTTCTACGGATACAGCCTTTTAATTATTTGCTACGGTTGCACGCTGAGTGCAGGACTGCAGGACTGTTTGCCTAGTGTGAGTACTTTCATTTGAATATCACTACAGTACTTTACTACATTCTAGTCTAGCCCAGGGAGTGTTATTTATGAAGCTATAATCTGGGTGTCACGGGAAACCAAGATTTATGCACACATTAATACCGGATTTTGGACTGAGCACACAAGATGAGTAAAATAAATTGTAATTTATTTATTTTCAGAGAAACACAAATCTTCACAGTTACACTTAATAAAACACTAACTGGGATGGGGAAACGAAATCAAATGTCCTTGGAATGAAACAAAGTCTCTGGGCACCCCTGCACGCATACAAGTGGGTGAGCAAATTGATCCGGGTAACAGTTCCTGGCTAGGGCGCAAGTTGCCACCCCTATATCTCCGCCAAAAGGACAAAGTTTGTTCAGTCCTTACAGGGTTCGTTCGGGAACCCTTAGCTCTAACGAATTCCAGAAGAGGGTGCACATCTTCGTTACGATGTAGGTTAACCCCTCACACTCCGGAACCGCTGACGCTAAGCCTTTGACGTTTCTTGGTAAAATCTTAGATGAATCAGGTGAATCTGCTAGGGACAGGCCCGCGGCATTTTTATAGGGTTATGGGTCCTATACCTAACATGCACAACCAATCCCGCCCGTTGGAACATTTCTCCCACCTATCCCTGACTTTCCAGTACTTTGCAAAGAGGGCAGAAGTTGCTTCCCGGTTTTACACGGAGCATGTGCTAACTTCACACCTGAGCTCCTTAGCATACCGGGTCCAACTCCTTACCAGGCAACATTAAGTCTGGGGTTTGGCCACCAAGTGTGAAGTGCCCATACTCCACACCGGTATCTGGTACTTACAAAATCCCGGCCATCCTAACACCTAGGATCTTTGAGGCTTTTCAACTCCGAACTTCTCATAGACACTGAGGCATCAACTCTGCAGGGTGCCTCTGAAGTACGGAGATGAAAAATCCCTCAGCTCATTCACCCGTAACATATTTGCATGTTAAAGGATTAATTACGGGGCTGACAGAAAAAGTTTCCTGTCTTCACATTTAAAAACAGCACTGAAACACATTTTATTCTTTATATGTGGTTTCTATCTTTATAAACAATATAAAACAAATATGTATGTGTGTCATATTTTTCAGCTACCTGGAATCCAAAAAGTAGATTGCTAGCTCACTCTTAGCGCAAGTTAGCCACTTAATTGGACAGGCTGTGATGTGGTCTGCGGTTTAACCTAGTTCCCACGTCAATATGTTCAGCTTAAGTGGCTAACGAAACCGGTGGATACATTTTGACAGAAAACCACTTCAGCTAGACCGCAAACCACTTATCTAATTGACTTTGCGGTTTGGAGGTCCACGGGTTAGGAAGTGGTATATACTTCAAAGCGGCCCCCCAGGCATAGACACGCTTCTTCACTTAGCGCTGGGTTCAGCGCTAGCGGCACCCCCTTGTGTCACAAATAGAGGTGGGACATTTTCATTCATTCGTTCCACAGCAGCTAGCAGCTAAGCTGCAAAATAAGGACAATAAAGGTAGAGTATGGGTAAACAGGAATTAGGGTTAACCATCCAGGCATAATACCTTTATTATTGAACACACAAAAATACAGTTAGCGCTCAGTACCAAAAAACAAACAATCAAGTATAAGGCTCCAGGTGCATAGGGAGGAGATAAAGCAAAAACACAAATGGCGAACAGAATCACCCAGGTCCCTATTGGCACGCACTCATGATGCACAAATATAATTAACAAGGATGCATATCCATTAATTCTAACCAAAATTCCAACTACCTCAATGAGGGTATATCAACGATAACAGACAGACAGTCTGTATAAAAACAGAAAATAACAAAACTTTAATGTTGACAAATAGTCACGCCGAAACAAGTGTAAGTATGTACAGGTGAGTTAAAAAATGAATAAAATTGATCCCCTGAGGGGAGGTGTATCAGGTGGAAACGTAGTAGTGAAATCAATCGGCTTAGTAGCTGTATTGTAATAATCTTAGCCTCACTACAAATCATTCCATATATAAAAGGTGGTGCGGTAATTACTAATATAACCCTGCTAAGGTATATACCCTACAAACTGAATACACGTGGTATATCATAAGCTGCAGCCGCAGCCGAGGTAAGTATAATAAAGAGTGTGGTGTATAACAACATACACACTGTATATGCAGGCAATAGATAGTGGTGCAGTAATAAACACATATACGCCTAAAAATGCCTCTGTTAGATAATGCCCCAACACTCAACCCTAACACAATAAGATCAGAAGACTGCAGCTGCAACACCACAATGTCAGCAGTGTCTGGTATACGACCGTATCTCCAAGCAGAGTGAGGAAATCTCCCCCTGAAGAAGTTTCTACAGACACGAAACGGCGTCGTGGTGCAGTGACGTCACGGTTGTGTTCAAGACAGTGGTGGTGGGAGATTTCCTCACTCTGTTTTATGATAAACTGTGGTAGTGATATTTTTGTGCATATCAATAAATAATAATAAATCTAAATAGTGAATGTGGTGAGAATCATAATTCATAGTGAATTTCAAATTTAAATCATTGTTATTAAGGTGCTCAGTGACTAATAAAAGTGAGTGCTCATCCCCATTCCAAATAAAAATAAGATCATCAATTTACCGTTTATAAAAAGTGATAAAGTGTCTAAAAGGATTTTTATCTCCAAACACGTGGACCAAAAATAGGTTGGCGTAGGAGGGGGCAAAACTTGTGCCCATCGCGGTACCACGTGTTTGGAGATAAAAATCCCCATCAAACATAAAATAATTATGTGTTAAAAGAAATTGAATTGCATTTAAAATAAATGTGCTCTGTGCCGATGAAAGATCAGAATTTTGTAAATAAAATCTGATAGCTGCCAACCCATGTTCATGTATTATAACTGTATATAATGATGTAACATCAAGAGTAAGCCAAAAATTTTTACTTTCCCACCTGATTGAGCTTAGTTGGGTCTGGAGATCTCCACTATCCTTAATATATGAAGGTAGTGATTGGACCATATCTTGTAGGAAATGATCAACATATCTTGAAACACCATCTCCCAAAGATCCAATACTAGAGACAATTGGCCTTCCAGGTGGGGAGACCAATGTCTTATGGATCTTTGGGAGATGGTGAAAGATTGGTATGATAGGATAAGGGCGAAACAAAAATTCCAATTCCCTGGCATCAAGGGCACCTAACACAGAACCATCATCTAAGAGGGATCTTAGCTCCCTAATAAAGGTTGCAGTGGGGTCTCCTCTCAGTGAAACATAAGATGACTTATCGTTTAATTGGCGAAGTGCCTCCGTTCTGTAATCAGTTTTATTTAAAACAACGATTGCTCCCCCTTGTCAGCCCCCTTGATAACCAGGGACTTGTTAGCCTTTAAAGTGTTTAATACCGATCTTTCAAGTTGGGTGAGATTATCTAATCTATGTTGTAAAGGTGAAATAGAAAAAGTATAACCCCTGGACAAAAGGGACAAGTCACGCTCTATAAGTTGCTCAAACGTAGCAAGACAATTGCCTTTCATGTGTAACGGATAGAAAACTGATTTGTTTCTAAAACCAGAAGCACGTCTACCTAAAAATGAAGAAGGAACATCTGCATCATCAATATTTTCAATGATTAGATCTTTCATATCCTGTACACAACAGTGCTCTTGAAAACTGAATTGTTTAACCTCTAGAACATTATCAGAAACATTAGAAAAAGAACCATTCTCATTGTTAATAGATACAGGTTGATCAACATTTTTCTGGTTGTAAAACCTTTTCAATGTCAACTTGCGTATATATTTGTGAAGGTAAATTATAGTGTCAAACAATTTAAAGTCACTACAATGAGCAAATTTCAAGCCTTTATCAAGGACTGATAACTCAGCCTGACTGAGAACAGTATCAGATAGATTAATAATTCCAGTCTGTTCAATTAAAAGTTCTTCTTTCTTTTCTGTGGATTTTTTATATTTCCTTTTTTGGCTCCTCCTTGTGTGTCTGTATTGACCCTGTTTTTTGACCCGAAGAAGGTTCTAGACTCATATTCCGCCTCCCTTTGGTAATTTTGGTTAAATGACGCACCTCCTCTATGTCCATTTTGCCTTTCTGCGGGACGATCAAAGTTTAAATTATCTCTGTCATTAGTTGATATTGCTTTTGGAAAGGAATCATTATCAGAACCTTCAGATTCTGCACTAGCTGAATGTGAAAACGAGATATTCTTCTTCAAAATGGATTTTTGGTGTTGTTGTCCCTTAGCTTTGTTGGACTTGTGAGGTGTTGAAGAATTGAAATTCTTAAAACTGGGGGGTTTCTGCCAAACATAGACCTGGTTACGGGCGTAATCTTGTTTGTCCATTTTAAATTTCACTTGTTTTTTGGACATGATCTCTATTTCCATACTTTTTATGTTATCAGACAAGATAAGATCAAGGTCATCAAAACCCTCCATTTCTTTGTATTGATGTAAATCTTTTTGAAGAGATGTTATTTCTAGGGAGGTTTTCTCTTTCGATTTAGCTTTAATGATGAGATCAATAAGGGTAAAAGAACATGTATGAGTGCTTCCTTCCACTTGGTCTCAAATTCTTGATTGATAAAACCAAATGTGGGGGATTTTTTTTATACGTAAACCCCTAGGGATCCTCTGTGTTATTACATAATTTTGCAAAGAAATAATATCCCACCATAGTCGTATCTTAGTAGATAAGATTTTTTCTAGCTTTGAAAAATGAATTTTCAAGTCAGACACATCTTCACAGTCTAAATCTTTTTTTTTGTAACTTAAATTTTTATTGAATCAAAACAGCAGAGAATACATTACAAAATACCTTTGTCTTGTATGTAAACAATATTTTAACAACTGTGAAAGTAGCAACGAGGTCCTACTGTGCTTCGGGACCCGGGTATTTTGGTGTGGACCATACAGTCCAAGCCGTCCCTACTTAAGTGGACAAACAGACACTTATAACACAACTTAAAGGGGAGACCAGACACACTCACAACAAAACCAAAAAAAAAAAAAGGGAGGGAAGGAGTGGGTAGATCTGGGCAGGATGGGTAGGGGAAAATGGGAGGTTGGGGGTGAGGTAAGAGGAGTGAGGTGGTAGTGGATGCAACACAAGGCCCGGCACCGAGCATCCCGAACGCTTGTGGGCTGAGTCGCCTCTCAAATTGCTGACATTATAATGCTGCTATATAGGGTCTTGGGGACAGAGAATACCACTTGTAGGCCCCTCCCAAGGAGAACGCATCCACAGCTATCAGAGCCATATTGAGGTCCTCTCTATCCCCGGGATATCTGTCTGTGCCAGCTAGGGTGTCCAGACTTTTAGAAAATTGTCACCAGTGTCGTTAACTAAACTCGTTAACTTTTCCATCTGGCAAATGAACCAAATTTGACTCCGAATCTTTGGGATGGTTGGAATATCAGATTGTTTCCATAATGCTGCGATCTCGCACCGCGTTGCAATTGCAAAACGGGCAATTAGTTTGTTGTGTGCTTTGGAAAGGCCCGTCAATGGCCTGTTCAGGAGGAACAGCCATGGGTCTGGGGGTATTGTGAGATCGAACAGTCTCTGAATCCAATGTCTAATCGCCTCCCATAGTGGAGAGATCCGTGCGCAGGACCACAGCATATGTAACAGGTCGGCTGTTCCTCCACACTGGCGAGGGCACAGGGGGGAGGATCCTGGCACAAACCTTGATAATTTCAGTGGGGTGAGGTACCATCGCATTAGGACTTTATATGCGTTCTCCTTAAGAGTGGTGCATATGGAGCTCTTTGCTGTGGCCATAAATATAGCGCTCCATTCTTCGTCCTCTAAGTTTTCTCCCAAATCTGTTTCCCATTGAGATCGGAATGAGGGTATCCGCTGTTCATGTTCACCAGAACTGATCACTTCTCCGTATAGCTGAGATGTAAGTCCCTTCGTGTCGGTCTCAGCCAGACAGAGCTTTTCGAAAGATGTTAATAGGGGGTATGGGTCAAATTTGTTATAAAATGCCCTGATCTGGAGGTATCTAAAGAATTCTGAGTGGGGAATCTCTTTTTCTTGCCTGATATGGTCGAATGTTTTGATTTTTCTGTCATGTCCCTCCAGATCTCTAATCCGATTGTAACCCTTCTGTCTCCAGATTGAGATAATACCGACCGATAGACCCAGAGCGAATTCAGGATTATTCCATATGGGCGTCACCATGGAATGTATTGTTGTGAGGGAATGCCGAATTTTCGTAGACTCCCAGATTGACAATGAGTTGGCCACAAAGGAGAGTGGCATGGTGGCGAATTTTCGCGCTGTTTTAGGTAACCAAATTAAGCTGCTTAGTTCCAGAGGTGCACATGCAACATTTTCTAATTCCACCCATCTCTTCAACTTTGGGTTAGATTGCCATTGAACAATCTGGCTTAATTGTGCCGCCTTGTAATATGATACCAGGCAGGGTACTGCTAGGCCGCCAGCCACCACAGATCTTTTCATATTTAATTTACTTACTCTCGTTTTTTTACCTCCCCAGATAAATTTGGAAATTTCAGATTGAAGTGAGTGCAAGTCCCTCCATCTGAGTGGCACTGGAAGAGTTTGGAAGAGGTATAATATACGGGGGAGTAAGTTCATTTTGACACTATGGATACGTCCAATCCAGGATATCCTTTTGGATGTCCACTTCTGTAAATCAGATTTTAAGGTCCGAATCAGGTTGGGGTAATTTGCATTGTACATGTCTTTTACAGTTTTGGTGATGTGGACACCCAAGTATTTTATGTGGTTTTGTTGCCAGATAAATTTGAAATTCAATTTTAGTAATTTCTCCGTGTGTCTAGGGAGGTTGATATTGAGGGCTTCCGACTTGGATTGATTAATTTTGAAGCCGGAGATCTTAGAGAATCGGTCTTGTAGGTCGAATAGGTTTGGTAGGGAAGTAAGGGGTTTTGTGATAATCAGGAGTATGTCATCCGCGTTCAGGGCCGCTTTATGGGTCTGGGAGTATGCGGTTAACCCTGCGATGTCTGGGTTTCCTCTGATTTGTGCCGCCAGTGGTTCGATACATAGGGCAAATAAAAGAGGGGATAATGGGCAGCCCTGTCTCGTGCCACTCTTTATTTGGAATGGCAGAGAGGGGTAGCCTTGGTGTACGACCCTGGCGGTAGGGTTAGAGTACAGCGACAGAATCGCTTCGCTCACCCGATCTCCAAAGCCAAATGTCGCAAGCGTCTCTTTTAAATATGGCCAGTCTATCCTATCGAAAGCTTTTTCTGCATCCAGACTTAACAACATGCTTTGAGTTGTCTTACTATTTGCCAAATCCAACAGATCAATAAATCGTCGTGTATTATCCGCTGCTTGCCGGCCCTTGATAAATCCGACTTGATATGGGTGTATAAGTCTGGGTAGGATGAGACTAAGTCTATTGGCCAATAATTTAGCGTATAATTTAACATCAGTGTTAATTAATGATATAGGCCGGTAACTTTTGCAGTCTAGTGGGTCTTTCACAGTTTTATGTATTAGTGATATTGACGCCTTTAACATCTCCTTGGGGATGGGGGCTCCCGCTAAAATTGCGTTAAACATGCGGAGCAACCTTGGGGCGAGTGGCTTTATAAATTTCTTATAGTAAAGCCCTGAGAATCCATCTGGCCCAGGGGCCTTTGATGGTTTCAGCTCTTTAATGGCCAGAGACAGTTCTTCAATAGTGAAGTCAGCATTCAAAGCTTCTCTGTCTGTGTCCGTCAATCTCCCTAGTTTCGAGCTGGTTAAGAAATCTCTTAGGGCACCACTCATTATAGTGTTATGTGACACTATTTCACCGTTATACAGTGTTTCATAGAAAGAGCCGAATTCATTTACTATTTTCTGAGGATTAGACGTGGGGGTACCAGATTTTAAGCGTATAGCTTGGATGTTATACTTAGCTTGCCTGTCCTTTAGCATGTGGGCCAGCATTGTATCCGGCCTGTTCGCTTTCTCGTAAAATTTCCTCTTTGACAACTCAGTGAATTGTCAGCTCTGGAGACTAGTAGCATGTTAAGTTCAATTTTGGCATCTTTTACCTCCTGTAGATTTTTAGGGTCTAAAGTTTTTTTTATGTTTCGAGGAGAGAGTCTGTAATTTGGTTTGGAGAGTGATAATTTTGGTCTCTCTCTCTCGTTTTCGTCTGGCTGTGATATTGATTAACTTGCCCCGTAATGTTGCTTTATGGGCTTCCCATAGAACTAACTGTGAGTCGACAGAGCCTGTATTTATAGTAAAGAATTGGTCTATTTCGTTACCAATGATATCACAGATCTCGGGGATTTTTAAGATTGATTCATTAAGTTTCCAATTCGTCCCAGGTCTATCAGTTCGGATATTATTGCACCTTAGCTCTATTGGTGCATGGTCAGACCATGAAATATCATGGATCCCAGCTCGGGTAACCATAGGAACCAGTTGACAGAATACAAAAAAGTAATCAATTCTGCTGTATGAGCCATGAAGGTGAGAGAAGAATGTGTAATCCCTGTCTGCCGGATGTAATTCCCTCCAGATATCTGTTAACTGGTTGGTCTTGAGGCCCCGGCGCAAAGATACACCCGCTCCTTTGTTGTATTGACCTACACCCCCTGACCTATCCAGGTGCGGTTGCATGACCATGTTAAAGTCGCCAGCTAGCACGACGTACCCTTGGGCCACTGAGTTCAGGGTTCTGAAAAACTTATCGAAAAAGATCGTGCTCTTCTCGCCGGGGGCGTACAAGCAAGCCAACGTAACTCTCTGCCCCCTAATTGCTCCTACTACAATAATGTATCTACCATCTCTATCACGTTTAGTTAGCTGCACTTCGAATGGAGTGCTATTCCGAATTAATATAGCTACCCCCCGTTTTTTAACCGCTGCTGCAGTTGGGAAAACCTGAGTAAAATCTTTGTCAAGATATTTGGGGGCACTAGATTTACCGAAGTGTGTCTCCTGTAAAAAAAGGATCTCAGCGTGTTTCCTTTTATAGTCTGAAAAAGCCAGCCTCCGTTTGGTTGGATTGTTAAAGCCCTGTATGTTGTGGGAAATAAGTATCAACGCCATTTATTAATGTGTGTGTAGAATAGCATCTGGATATCTTTGGACTCACCTAAGACTCCATACTTCGAGCATGCCAGGTCCACAGTTCCGAGACGCACCCGTACCACCTGTTTTGTGTTTTGCCGGTGTGGCTGATGTTCCTCTGAGAGGGGGAAGGAGGGAGAGGCGGGAGGGAGGGAGGGGAAGGGAGGTGGGAAGGGGGGAAAGGGAGGTGAGGGAGGGTGGGAAGGCGGGGGAGGGGGGACCACACGTAGGTAAAAACAGTAGGGAGGAAACAAAAAATAAAGTGTATATATAACATCAACACTAAAGTGACATCAAATAATAAAAAAAGAATAGTCCACCTCGGGAGCCCCCGGGGGTGTCTCTTGCGCCCATGGGGTTGGTCTCCTGGCCCAGTCTTACAAAGGGATCTCTCCTTCTTGCTGGGACCCGACCTCCCTAGGACATGTTTACGATCCCTCTTTCTCCGGGATCGTATCTGGAAATGCATGCACGCAGACACGGGGAATCAGTTACTATATTCAACTCCGCAAAACTTTTCAACGTTGGAAACTGGAACAGAAACTGCATATCATAAACATATCCTAAACATAACAGAGTACTTTGCCTTGTGTCTACCTTCTGCCGCCCTCCTTAAACCACGCCTTTAACCTTTAACTTGGAACCCAATATCTGACCCTTATCTAATTAGCTCCTTTAAGAATGCTAATTCATAGTCCTCTAGTCTGAGACGATCATGTCCATAGCATCCCTCTTCTTCTGGGTAACTCTATTGTGTATGAGGATATTTACACTAATGAACCGAGTTACTATACCCCCCCGTGAATCGGAACCCACCAGAACAAACAATTATCCCTCGTCAGTCTGTACCACCTAACCAACCTATCCCCCCTTAAATAGTGATCTGCAAATCTCCTAACAGCCCTATGTAGAGATCCCTCTGCATGAGCGCCATAGACGTAGTGGAAACGGCATGCCTCCCAGCTCATGTATATCTTATCTATCTATATACCTCTAGGAGCTACGTTGTTCAGCAGCTTAGCTGCTCCCGTGCTATACATCCTGGCATCTCAAGCTGGGAGGATAGTATTTCAGCTAGTGCTTGATAGGTATTGATAAGAATTAGTCTCTCTAGAGAGTGGCCGTGGAGCTCAACTAATTTTTTATGACGTTTACAATGAACCCTGTGGTGGGGTTAGTATCTGTGTGTGGGAACCCCCCCCCCCCCCCCCCCCCCCCCCCCCCCCCCCACTCTTCACCCCTCTCCTCCCCCCCTCTCTTCCCCCCCCCACCCCTCCTCTCCTAAAGCAAACAACATCGCCGGAGACAAACCTTACACCTCTACTCCTCAACCCACTCTCACCTACCCCCACTCTACATCTCCCCCCCTGACGCCTCCCCCCCTCTCTCCTCCCCCTCCCCTTCCCTTAGATCCTTTTTATTATAGGCGTGCTTATGGGAGACCACAGTTCTGGGTATGGTCATGAGCGGAGGCCGCCATGCCCGATCCCTTGTAGTATGGCCTGGGTCTCGCCGCTGTTGTGCTCCCTCTAGCCTCGCCGTTCCGTGTGTCCTCGGGGTAGTAGCTCTCCTCTGTGGCCATCTTGGTGAGGAGCTGCGATGTCAGCAAGCGCCTCCGCTTCCTCCTTCTACTGCGCAGGCGTCAGGTATCCAATTCTCGCGAGAAGGCAACACGGGGCGATGACGTCACTGGACAAGCCCGCGAAGATCAGTGATGTTCCCGCGTGCCTCGGGGAAGGAGCAAGGAAAGATGGGCGCTGTTCCAAAAATGTGAGTAGGACCTTCCGCGTTGTAGGGTTCCGATTCCCCTCTCTAGGGACTGGTGAGGGCTGCAAAAGAGGTCCAATGCCAATGCCATGGACAAGGTCGTTAGGGGCATTGTTGGGGTTGGCCAAAACTGTAGATTCCAGTGGTTGTGAATAGCGGAGGGTATCTTATGCAGGGCTCAGTATCTCAGTGTCTCAGTCGCGGGTTAGATCATGAGGGCACGGGAGCGCCATCTTTAGCCGCCACATGGTGAGGGGGACTCTGCGCTGATCCCAGGACCCTCCTAAGGAATCCCTTAGTGTCCTCAATATTTTTGAGGGTATGTGCCACTCCATTTTAAAGACCATGAGGGCACATGGGAATAGCCAGCGATATCTTATCTCTTGATCGCGTAGTGTTCTGGTAACGGAGGCCATTGCTCTCCGTTTTGCGAGCGTGGCAGGTGACAGATTCTGATAAACTTGAAATTTTATTTGCTCAAACTCCACCACCTTCAGTTCCCTTGCTATCCGGCATGTTTCTTCTTTGGTGCGGTAGCAGTGGAATCTAAGCACCACGTCCCTCCGGGGGTCTCCTTGCTGAGGTCTTCCCCGCAGCGCCCGGTGGCATCTGTCCAGAACCAGGTCCCTGGCAGCCATGTCTGGAAATAAATGTTCCAGCCCCCTCGAGGTGAATTCCTCTGGATCTGTTATAGATTCTGGCACCCCTCTCAGCCATATGTTACAGCGCCGGTCGCGGTTCTCTGCGTCCTCAATTTTATCTTCCAGAGAAGTAATCTGTGCCTTTAAGGTGGTCATTTGAGATTGTGTTTGTGCTGTGGATGTAGCTGTCTTATCTGCCCTGGATTCCAAAGCGGCCGTACGCTCCCCCAGTGCATCCAAATGTTTCCTAAGCGCCCTTAGTTCAGACTTAAAGAATTTTTTCATATTGCTGCAAAACTCCTTCATGTCCTTACGGTGCATTTCAGCCATATCGTCTGGTTCTTCAGGTGAGGAGTCTATTTCTGGGTCTGCTGATGCTGGCTGCACTGGAGACTCAGGTATGTCAGCCCTGGCAGCCTCTTTGCTCTTAAAATAAGTAGACACCGGCTGTGTTTTTTTCCGTAGAGTTTTGGTTGATGACATCTCTGTATATTTAGACACGCTCTGCAGGTTTTGAATTATGCAGTTGCCGTGTTTTTGCTGGAGTTAGATCGTTTTGAAGCGCCGGAGGGGATGGAGCTCACACTCTAAGCTGCCATTCACCTCCCCGTCGCGCATGCGCCCTTCACAGTCTCTAAGGTGTTATCAAAAACTTGTTGAGCTTTTTTGACTCGTTGGGAATTATCTGAGCAGTTAAAGGCAAATTGAACAGGAATATACGTATCAGTCTCATATTCACTTTCTGTAATGTTCTGATCTATTATGTAGTTTATAATAAGACGTTGTGATAGCAACAAAAAACTACATAAAAGCTGAAGGGATTAAACGCACCTTGTGTTATGTAAATGAATAAAGTAATGCTAATTCGAGCTACCCCACAACTATAATCATATTGAAAAAAAATTTGTATGTTGCTCTATAGAAAAAGCAATACTAAAAATAATAAACTTCTTGTTAGGAAAATTAACCCATTCGGTAGATGTAGGTATAAAAGATTGTCCCAATAGATGTATGACTGGTAAACTATAATCCCACGTAGCACAGTAGTAAGGATATAATAATAGACACCTGCCGGTGACCAGTACTAATGAACATCCAATTCTATGGAACACGATAACATGAATAATGTCCAGAAAATTTATAGGTCAACTGGAATAAACTCACATGGGATGAATTCATATAAATTCCTTTATCAATTGTGACACCACGTTTGTGGTGTATTTGTATTTGTATTTGTTAAGATGTGGTTGTGGCAAACAATACATAGGAAGGACCATCAGATGTTTAAAAGTTCGGATACTTGAAAATTTCGTTTAATCACCAAAAAAGATACCAACCACCCAGTGTCTCAACATTTCACTAATTGTAGCTTGGGCAATGTGAATAATTTATCATTTTTGGGTATAGAACATGTACCTTGTCCAATTAGAGGAGGTAACAGACTAAATATCCTTAATAAAAGAGAATTATATTGGATTTTCACCCTGCAGACACGTATTCCGCATGGTTTAAATTCAGACTGGGATATAGGGCCCCTCCTTTATGATACATAAATATGCTCCTTCAACAGGCCTCAATTGTTGTATCTTACAGCAATGTAGAAGCCCCTCCTTTAGGATATTTAAACATTTTCCTTCAATAGGCCCAAATTGTTGCATTCCACAGCACTGTACATGATGGCAAATTATGCTATATGGATTATATAGTATTGATGCATTTTTATTCATAAACTTTATGTCTTAATAGTTGTATAGTCTGCATGTTATTGATGCATTCTTTATAGTACTTTATGCTTAAATGATTATATGGTTTAAGTGATATTTATGCATCTCTAATTTTAATTATTATCATTAGCATTTCAGCATCTCAGTCTCTATTCAATTTTTCAGTATATTGGGTTTTGAAAATTTGATATTTATGGTTGATGTTTTTATTTACATTTATGGAGGATTTTACTTTAATTAGTGTATATTTTATGATTACAAGAACCCTATCAAGCATATGACCTTCGTTACTATGATATATATACCTACTGTAATATCTAAGGATGTTTATTTGACTATTTATTTAATTATTTTTTAATATAGAATTGTGTATTTTTCTTTATATTTGTTTTAATATTTTTAATCTATTTGTGTTTTTCCTTGGTATTATTCTTCTGGAGTGTCAATGTCAAAGTTTAATAAAGTTATCTTTTGTATTGTGACCGTGATGCGGTTGCGCCATGCACCAAGCATCGCGTGGCGCGATGACGCTATGTCTCGCGCCACTGGGTGCGCTGACTTCACGAGCTCGGTTTCGCTTGGGTTAATGGTGGTCAGTGTTCATTGGCCAGGGCTTTATGCAGTGGTAGATGGGGACTCTTGCTACACCCTTTGCGTTTCCGGGTGAGTGACTGTCACACGTTTGTGTCTTCGGACACATTCGCGTTGCGCGTTCAGGTGTGTTGATGTCAGACGTTCGCGCCGCTTGATGTACCCGGAAGTGCTGGCGCTTGGCGCATACTGCACCCTGGTCTTATATAAATAGCATAAGTAGTTATTCACCTTGATAAAGGGCTATTTATAGTCCGAAACGCGTTGGTGTGTTTTTTGTTTGTTTTTGATCCATTAAATCAGCTTTATTTTTCATCGTGGGAACGCATCCTTGTTGTTATTTTCTGGCTTTGCCAGCACTGGACGTAGTGCTCCGTTTTTTCTCTTCTTCCTTCATCTTATTCCTTTTTTAACTCACCTGTACATACCTACACTTGTTTCGGCATGACTATCTGTCAACATTAAAGTTTCGTTATTTTCTGTTTTTATACAGACTGTCTGTCTGTTATGTTTGATATACCCTCATTGGGGTAGTGGGAATTTTGGTTGAAATTAATGGATATGCATCCTTGTTAATTATATTTATTTATTATGTTAAATACCTGGGCTTATGGTTTGACTCCCACTTAACATTCGGGATGCACATTGATACCCTGACAACCAGGACCTATGCCAAACTAGGGGTACTTTACAGGAACAAATCCTCCCTAAGTCTCCTGGTCAGAAAGCGTATCGCACAGCAGATGCTAATGCCAATTATTGACTATGGAGACAGTATATGGCTCGGCTCCTCAAACCCACCTTAGCAAACTTGACACCCTCTACAATTCAATTTGTCGTTTTGTTCTCCAATGCAACTACAACACACATCACTGCGAAATGCTCAAAGAACCAGATTGGTCCACACTAGAGTCTAGGCGCAAAGTTCACCTTTCCTGTCTTGCCTTTAAATTCTTCATGGGCAAGCTACCCAGCTACCTGAACAAGCTTCTCACCCCTACCACTTGCAGCACTTATCACCTGAGATCAGACTCCAAAAGACTGTTCATGGTCCCAAGGCTCAACAAAGTATCCGGACGTTCCTCCTTCTCCTACCGTGCACCCCAAAACTGGAACAACCTACCAGAGACTCTCACATTCACCACCAGTTTAAGTTCTTTCAAATCTAAGGCTGTCTCACATTTTAATCTGGTCTGTAACTGTTACATACGCCCATAATATATATTATCTGTAACTGTTACATACGCCTATAATATATATTATCTGTATCTGTTACATACAGTACGCCTATAATATATATTATCTGTAACTGTTACATACGCCCATAATATATATTTTCTTTAACTGTGCATGCAATGTCTTGTTTATAATGTATACCCTGTTCATTTATGTAACTGTACTTGTAACCATGTATTATTTGTTTTACTCTGTGCCCAGGACATACTTGAAAACGAGAGGTAACGCCCAATGTATTACTTCCTGGTAAAATATTTTATAAATAAATAAATAAATAAATGCTACACTGGTGCAATATGGCACTATTATTTGCTCCTCCCTATGCTTCCAGAATAGCCCTGCTATATTAACAGTTAGTAAATGACTCTGTTTATGTATTTGTATGTTTTTCTTCCCTTTGTTGTTTGTTGCCCTAGCAACCAGACGTCATTACGCTTTCACGTTGTGATGTCACGTGCGTCGTGATGTCACACCACGTGACGCTGTCAGTCACTGTGGGCAGACATCTTGGGATTGTCTACAGGACACTCCATTCTCTCATTCCTCTTGTGGGCCGTCACTGGTCCGAATGACGTCATTGCGTTGTGACGTCACGTGCGTCATGACGCAGCGCCGCGCGGTTACGTCAGACGTCGGGGGCGTGCACAATTAGGTTATGAGATTGTAGGCAGCCCTGCACTTTTGGTTTTGACTGGGGAAGGTAATTATTTTGACCTTTGGGGGTATATATAGATGTGCTAGTGTTTATCACTTTTGAGGTGTTTTGTCTGAGGAAGGGACTTTGTGTCCTGAAACGTTACCACTGTTAGCTCTGATGCATTAATACATTTGGAAATCATTTGATTCCACTATATTTTGTGTGCCTCTTCCTTTCTCCTACCTTGCCAGTACTTTTGGATCCAGCTTTGGGACGCCAGGATCAACGGAAGGTGAGCACCAAAAACAAACACCTTGAGAAATTTTTCCCTTAAACAGTGGTGTGCCACTTATAATCTCCTTTCTATCTATCTATCTATCTATCTATCTATCTATCTATCTATCTATCTAGTCTGCAAGTGGTAGGGGTGAGAAGCTTGTTCAGGTAGCTGGGTAGCTTGCCCATGAAGAATTTAAAGCAAGACAGGAAGGTGAACTTTGCGCCTGACTCTTGTGGACCAATCTGGTTCTTTGAGCATTTCGCAG
The DNA here is from genome assembly GCA_036426205.1 of Ascaphus truei. NCBI lineage: Eukaryota > Metazoa > Chordata > Amphibia > Anura > Ascaphidae > Ascaphus > Ascaphus truei. The sequence continues at coordinate 95,526,301 of CM071567.1, forward strand.
TGATGTGTGTTGTAGTTGCATTGGAGAACAAAACGACAAATTGAATTGTAGAGGGTGTCAAGTTTGCTAAGGTTTTTGAGAGCCGAGCCATATACTGTCTCCATAGTCAATAATGGGCATTCATCTGCTGTGCGATACGCTTTCCTGACCAGGAGACTTAGGGAGGATTTGTTCCTGTAAAGTACCCCTAGTTTTGCATAGGTCCTGGTTGTCAGGGTATCAATGTGCATCCCGAATGTTAAGTGGGAGTCAAACCATAAGCCCAGGTATTTAACATAATAAATAATATAATAACAAGGATGCATATCCATTAATTTCAACCAAATTCCCACTACCGACCCCAATGAGGGTATATCAAACATAACAGACAGACAGTCTGTATAAAACAGAAAATAACTGAAACTTTAATGTTTGACAGATAGTCATGCCGAAACAAGTGTGGTTATGTACAGGTGAGTTAAAAAAGGAATAAGATGAAGGAAGAAGAGAAAAAAACGGAGCACTACGTCCAGTGCTGGCAAGCCAGAAAATAACAACAAGGTGCTTCCCACGATGAAAAATAAAGCTGATTTAATGGATCAAAAACAAACAAAAACACACCAACGCGTTTCGGACTATAAATAGCCCTTTATCAGGTGAATAACTACTTATGCTATTTATATAAGACCAGGGTGCAGTATGCGCCAAGCGCCAGCACTTCCGGTACATCAAGCGGCGCGAACGTCTGACATCAACACACCTGAACGCGCAACGCGAATGTGGTCCGAAGACACAAACGTGTGACAGTCACTCACCCAAACGCAAAGGGTGTAGCAAGAGTCCCCATCTACCACTGCATAAAGCCCTGGCCAATGAACACTGACCACCATTAACCCAAGCGAAAACCGAGCTCGTGAAGTCAGCGCACCCAGTGGCGCGAGACATAGCGTCATCGCGCCACGCGATGCTTGGTGCATGGCGCAACCCGCATCACGGTCACAATACAAAAGATAACTTTATTAACCTTTGACATTGACACTCCAGAAAATTACCAAGGAAAACAACAAATAGATTAAAAATATAAAACAATATAAAGAAAAATACACAATTCTATATTAAAAAATAATTAAATAAATAGTCAAATAAACATCCTTAGATATTACAGTAGGTATATATATCATAGTAACGAAGGTCATATGCTTGATAGGGTTCTTGTAATCATAAAATATACACTAATTAAAGTAAAATCCTCCATAAATGTAAATAAAAACATCAACCATAAATATCAAATTTTCAAAACCCAATATACTGAAAATTGAATAGAGACTGAGATGCTGAAATGCTAATGATAATAATTAAAATTAGAGATGCATAATATCACTTAAACCATATAATCATTTAAGCATAAAGTACTATAAAGAATGCATCAATAACATGCAGACTATACAACTATTAAACAAAGTTTATGACTAAAAATGCATCAATACTATATAATCCATATAGCATAATTTGACATACTGTACAATGCTGTGGAATGCAACAATTAAGGCCTATTGAAGGAATATGTTTAAATATCCTAAAGGAGGGGTTTCTACATTGCTATAAGATACCAATTGAGGCCTGTTAAAGGCATATTTATGTATCATAAAGGAGGGGCCCTATATCCCAGTCTGAATTTAAACCATGCGGAATACATGTCTGCAGGTGAAATCCAATATAATTCTCTTTTATTAGATATTTAGTCTGTTACTTCCTCTAATTGGACAAGGTACATGTTCTATACCCAAAAGATAAATTATTCACATTGCCCAAGCTACAATTAGTGAAATGTTGAGACACTGGGTGGTTGGTATCTTTTTTGGTGATTAAACGAAATTTCAAGTATCCGAACTTTTAACATCTGATGGTCCTTCCTATGTATTGTTTTGCCACAACCACATCTTAACAAATACAAATACAAATACACACCACAAACGTGGTGTCACAATTGATAAAGGAATTTATATGAATTCATCCCATGTGAGTTTATTCCCAGTTGACCTATAATTTTCTGGACATTATTCATGTTATCGTGTTCCCATAGAATTGGATGTTCATTAGTACTGGTCACCGGCAGTGTCTATTATTATATCCTTACTACTGTGCTACGTGGGATTATAGTTTACCAGTCTACATCTATTGGACAATCTTTTATACCTACACACATCTACCCGAGGGTTAATTTTCCTAACAAGAATTTATTATTTTTAGTATTGCTTTTTCTATAGAGCAACATACAAATTTTTTTTCAATATGATTATAGTTTGTGGGGTAGCTCGAATTAGCATTACTTTATTCATTTACATAACACAAGGTGCGTTTAATCCCTTCAGCTTTATGTAGTTTTTTGTTGCATCACAAACTCTTTATAAACTACATAATAGATCAGAACATTACAGAAAGTGAATATGAGACTGATACGTATATTCCTGTTCAATTTGCCTTTAACTGCTCAGATATTCCCAACGAGTCAAAAAAGCTCTAACAAGTTTTTGATAACACCTTAGAGACTGTGAAGGGCGCATGCGCGACGGGGAGGTGAATGGCAGCTTAGAGTGTGAGCTCCATCCCCTCCGGCGCTTCAAACACGATCTAACTCCAGCAAAACACGGCAACTGCATATTCAAAACCTGCAGAGCGTGTCTAAATATACAGAGATGTCATCAACCAAAACTCTACGCGAAAAAACACAGCCGGTGTCTACTTATTTTAAGAGCAAAGAGGCTGCCAGGGCTGACATACCTGAGTCTCCAGTGCAGCCAGCATCACAGACCCAGAAAGACTCCTCACCTGAAGAACCAGACGATATGGCTGAAATGCACCGTAAGGACATGAGGAGTTTTGCAGCAATATGAAAAATTCTTTAAGTCTGAACTAAGGGCGCTTAGGAAACATTTGGATGCACTGGGGGAGCGTAACGGCCCTTTGGAATCCAGGGCAGATAAGACAGCTACATCCACAGCACAAACACAATCTCAAATGACCACCTTAAAGGCACAGATTACTTCTCTGGAAGATAAAATTGAGGACGCAGAGAACCGCGACCGGCGCTGTAACATATGGCTGAGAGGGGTGCCAGAATCTATAACAGATCCAGAGAATTCACCTCGAGGGGCTGGAACATTTATTTCCAGACATGGCTGCCAGGGACCTGGTTCTGGACAGATGCCACCGGCGCTGCGGGGAAGACCTCAGCAAGGAGACCCCCGGAGGAGACGTGGTGCTTAGATTCCACTGCTACACCGCACCAAAGAAACATGCCGGATAGCAAGGGAACTGAAGGTGTGGAGTTTGAGCAAATAAAATTTCAAGTTTATCAGAATCTGTCACCTGCCACGCTCGCAAACGAGAGCAATGGCCTCCGTTACCAGAACACTACGCGATCAAGAGATAAGATATCGCTGGCTATTCCCATTGCCCCTCATGGTCTTTAAAATGGCGTGGCACATACCCTCAAAATATTGAGGAACTAAGGGATTCCTTAGGAGGGTCCTGGGATCAGCGCAAGATCCCCCTCACCATGTGGCGGCTAAAGATGGCCTCCCTGCCCTCATGATCTAACCCGCGACTGAGACACTGAGATACTGAGCCCTGCATAAGATACCCTCCCGCTATTCACAACCACTGGAATCTACAGTTTTTGGCCAACCCCAACAATGCCCCTAACGACCTTGTCCATGGCATTGGCATGGACCTCTTTTGCAGCCCTCACCAGTCCCTAGAGAGGGAATGGAACCCTACAACGCGGAGGTCCTACTCACATTTTTGGAACAGCGCCCATCTTTCCTTGCTCCCCCCCAGGCAACGCGGGAACATCACTGATCTTCGCGGGCTTGTCCAGTGACGTCATCGCCCCGTGTTGCCTTCCTCGCGAGAATTGGATACCTGACGCCTGCGCAGTAGAAGAGGAAGCGAGGCGCTTGCTGACATCGCAGCTCCTCACCAAGATGGCCACAGAGGAGAGCTCACACATACCCCGAGGACACACGGAACGCGAGGCTAGAGGAGCACAACAGCGGCGAGACCAGGCCTACTCTACAGGGATCGGGCATGGCGGCCTCCGCTCATGACCATACCCAGAACTGTGGTCCCCATAGCACGCCTATAATAAAAGGATCTAAGGAAGGAGGGAGAGAGAGGGGGGAGGAAGGAAGGGGGGGAGGGATCTAGGGGGGGGGATGTAGAGTGGTGGGTAGGTCGAGAGTGGTTGGGAGTAGAGGTGTAGGTTTGTCTCCGTGCGATGTTTGTTTGCTTTTGGAGATTGAGGGTGGGGGTGGGGAGCGGGTGGAGTAGAGGGGTGGGTGGGGGGTGTTGTGGGGGGTTTCCCACACACAATATACTACCCCACCCAGGTTCATTTTAACGTCTAAAAAATTAGTTGGCTCACGGGCCACTCTCTAGAGACTAATTCTTTCATCACCTATCAAGCACTAGCTGAAATACTCCATCCCCAGCTTGAGATGCCAGGATGTATAGCACGGGAGCAGCTAAGCTCTGAACAACGTAGCTCCTAGAGGTTATAGATGAATAGATATACTGACTGGAGGCATGCCGTTTCCACTACGGCTAGGGCGCTCATGCATGAGGATCTCTACTAGGGCTGTTAGGAGATTTGCAGATCACTATTTAAGGGGGATAGGTTGGTTAGGTGGTACAGACTGACGAGGGATAATTGTTTGTTCTGGTGGTTCCGATTCACGGGGGGTATAGTAACTCGTTCATTATAGTAAATATCCTCATACACATAGAGTTACCCAGAGAAGAGGATGCTATGGACATGATCGTCTCGACTAGAGGACTATAATTAGCATTCTTAAGGAGCTATTAGATAAGGGTCAGATATTGGGTTCCAAGTTAAAGGTTAAAGGCGTGGTTTAAGGAGGGCGGCAGAAGGTAGACACAAGGCAAAGTATCTGTTATGTTTAGGATATGTTTATGATATGCAGTTTCTGTTTCCCAGTTTCCAACGTTGAAAAGTTTTGCGGAGTTGAATATAGTAACTGATTCCCGTGTCTGCGTGCATGCATTTCCAGATACGATCCCGGAGAAAAGAGGGTATCGTAACATGTCCTAGGGATCGGGTCCCAGCAAGAAGGAGAGATCCCTTTGTAAGACTGGGCCGGAGACCAACCCCATGGGCAAGAGAACAAGACCCCCGGGGCTCCCGAGGTGGACTATTCTTTTATTTATTATTTGATGTCACTTTAGTGTTGATTTTATATATACCTTTATTTTTTGTTTCCTCCCTCACCTTTTTTTACCTACGTGTGGTCCCCCCTCCCCCCCCCCCCTCCCCACCCTCCCTCCCCTCCCTTTCCCCCCTCTCCCCCCTCCCTTCCCCTCCCTCCCTCGCCTCCTCTCCCTCCTTCCCCCCTCAGAGGAACATCAGCCACACCGGCAAAACACAAAACCGTGGTACGGGTGCGTCTCGGAACTGTGGACCTGGGCATGCTCGAAGTATGGAGTCTTAGGTGAGTCCCAAAGATATCCAGATGCTATCTACCACACACTTAATAAATGTGCGTTTTGATACTTATTTCCCACAACATACAGGGCTTTAACAATCCCAACCAAACGGAGCTGGCATTTTTCAGACTATAAAAGGAAACACGCTGAGATCCTTTTTTTACAGGAGACACACTTCGGTAAATCTAGTGCCCCCAAATATCTTGACAAAGATTTTACCTCAGGTTTTTCCCACTGCAGCAGCGGTTAAAAAACGGGGGGTAGCTATATTAATTCGGAATAGCACTCCTTCGAAGTGCAGCTACTAACGTGATAAGATGGTAGATACATTATTGTATTAGAGCATTAGGGGGCAGAGAGTTTACTGTTGGCTTCTTGTACGCCCCCGGCGAGAAAGCACGATCTTTTCGATAAGTTTGTTCAGAACCCTGAACTCTCAGTGGCCCAAGGTACGTCGTGCTGCTGGCGACTTTAACATGGTCATGCAACCGCACCTGGATAGGTCAGGGGTGTATGTTCATACACAAGAGCGGGTGTATCTTTGCGCCGGGCCTCAGACCAACCAGTTAACAGATATCTGGGGAATTACATCCGGCAGACAAGGATTACACATTCTTCTCTCACCTTCATGGCTCATACAGCAGAATTGATTACTTTTTTGTAGTTCTGTCAACTGGTTCCTATTGTTTACCCGAGCTGGGATCCATGATATTTCAATGGTCTGACCATGCACCAATAGAGCTAAGTGCAATAATATCCGAACTGATAGACCTGGGACGAATTGGAACTTAATGAATCAATCTTAAAATCCCCGAGATCTGTGATATCATTGGTAACGAAATAGACAATTCTTTACATAGAATACAGGCTCTGTCGACTCACAGTTAGTTCTATGGGAAGCCCATAAAGCAACATTACGGGGCAAGTTAATCAATAATCACATCCAGACGAAAACGAGAGAGAGAGACCAAATTATCACTCCCAAACCCCAAATTCAGACCACTCCTCCTCGAACATAAAAAAACTTTAGACCCTAAAAATCTACAGAGGTAAAAGATGCCCAAAATTGACCTTAACATCTACTAGTCTTCCAGAGCTGACAATTCACTGAGTTTGTCAAAGAGGAAATTTTACGAGAAAGCGAACAGGCCGATACAATGCTGGCCCACATGCTAAAGGACAGGCAAGCAATGTATAACATCCAAGCTATACGCTTAAAATCTGGTACCCGCCCACGTCCAATCGCTCAAGAAATAGTAAATGAATTCGGCTCTTTCTATTAAAACACTGTATAACGGTGAAATAGTGTCACATAACACTATAATTGGTGCCCTACAGATTTCTAACCAGCTCGAAACTAGGGAGATTGACGGACACAGACAGAGAAACTTTGAATGCTGACTTCCACTATTGAATAACTGTCTCTGGCCATTAAAGAGCTAAACCATCAAAGGCCCCGGGGCCAAGAGGATTCTCAGGCTTTACTATCGAAATTTATAAGCCACTCGCCCCAAGGTTGCTCCGCATGTTTAAACGGCAATTTTAGCGGGAGCCCCCATCCCCAGGAGATGTTAAAGGCGCAATATACTAATCAATAAAACTGTGAAAGACCCACTAGACTGCAAAAGTTACCTGGCCTATATCATTAATTAACACTGATGTTAAATTATACCCTAAACAATTATTGGCCAATAACTAGTCTCATCCTACCCAGACTTATACACCCATATCAAGTCGGATTTATCAAGGGCCCGGCAAGCAGCTGGATAATACACGACGATTTAATTGATCTGTTGGATTTGGCAAATAGTAAACAACTCAAAGCATTTTGTTAGTCGGGATGCAGAAAAAAGCTTTCGATAGGATAGACTGGCCATATTTAAAAGAGACGCTTGCGACATTTGGCTTTGGAGATCGGTGAGCGAAGCGATTCTGTCGCTGTACTCTAACCCACCGACCGCCAGTGGTCGTACACCAAGGCTACCCTCTCTGCACTTCCAAATAAAGAGTGTCACGAGACAGGGCTCCCATTATCCCCTCTTTTATTTGCCCTATGTATCGAACCACTGGCGGCACAAATCAGAGAAACCCAGACATCGCAGGGTTAACCGCATACCTCCCATACCCATAAAGCGTCCCTGAACGCGGATGACATACTCCTGATTATCAAAAACCTTACTTACTTCCCTACCAAACCTTTCGACCTACAAGACCGATTCTCTAAGATCTCCGCTTCAAATTATCATCCAAGTCGGAAGCCCTCAATATCACCTCCCTAGACACACGGAGAAATTACAAAATTGAATTTCAAATTATCTGTCAACAAAACCACATAAATACTTGGGTGTCCACATCACCAAAACTGTAAAAGACATGTACAATGCAAATTACCCACAACCTGATTCGGACCTTAAAATCTGATTTACAGAAGTGGACATCCAAAAGGATATCCTGGATTGGACGTATCCATATGTCAAAATGAACTACTCCCCCGTATATTATAACTCTTCCAAACTCTTCCAGTGCCACTCATATGGAGGGACTTGCACTCACTTCATCAATCTGAAATTTCCAAATTTATCTGGGGAGTAAAAAACGAGAGTAAGTAAATTAAATTGAAAAGATCTGTGGTTCTGGCTGCCTATGCAGTACCCTGCCTGGTATCATATTACAAGGCGGCACAATTAAGCCGATTGTTCAATGGCAATCCTAACCCAAAGTTGAAGAGATGGGTGGAATTAGAAATGTTGCACATGTGCACCTCTGGAACTAAGCAGCTTAATTTGGTTACCTAAAACAACGCGAAATTCGCCACCATGCCACTCTCCTTTGTGGCCACTCATTGTCATCGGGAGTCTACGAAAATTCGGCATCCCTCACAACAATACATGTCCATGGTGACGCCCATATGGAATAATCCTGAATTCGCTCTGGGTCTATCGTTCGGTATTATCTCAATCTGGAGACAGTAAGGGTTACAATCGGATTAGAGATCTGGAGGGACATGACAGAAAAATCAAAACATTCGACCATATCAGCAAGAAAAGATATTCCCCACTCAGCATTCTTTAGATACCTCCAGATCAGGGCATTTTATAACAAATTTTGACCCATACCCCATTTAACAAACATCTTTTCGAAAGCTCTGTCTGGCTGAGACCCGACCAAGGGACTTACATCTCAGCTATACGGAGAAGTGATCATTTTCTGGTGAACATGACAGCGGATACCCTCATTCAGCCATCTCAATGGGAAACAGATTGGGAGAACACTTAGAGGACAGAATGGATCGCTATATTATGCCACAGCAAAGAGCTCCATATGCACCAAACTCTTAAGGAGAACGCATATAAAGTCCTAATGCTATGGTACCTCACCCCACTGAAATTAATCAAGGTTTGTTGCCAGAATCCCCCCCCTGTGTCCCTCGCCAGTGTGGAGGAACATCCGACCTGTTACTATCGTGGTCCTGCGCACGTATCTCTCCACTATGGGTAGGCTTAGACATTGGATTCAGAGACTGTTCGATCTCACAATACCCCCAGACCCATGGCTGTTCCTCCCTGAACGAACAGGCCATTGACGGGCCTTTCCAAAGCACACAACAAACTAATTGCCCGTTTGCAATTGCAACGCGGTGCGAGATCGCAGCATTATGGAAACAATTCTGATATTCCAACCATCCCAAAGATTCGGAGTCTCAATTTGGTTCTTTGCCAGATGCAAAAGTTTAACGAGTTTATTTACGACACTGTGACAATTTCTAAAAGTCTGGACACCCGAGCTGGCCACAGACAGATATCCCGGGGAAGAGAGGACCATCAACTATGGCTCTGATAGCTGTGGATGACGTTCTTCCTTGGGAGGGGCCTACAAGTGGTATTCTCGTCCCCAAGACGCCTATATGCCAGCATTATAATGTCACAATTTGGAGGCGTACTCGCCCACAAGCGTTCGGGATGCTCGTTGCCGGGCTTGTGTTGCTCCACTACCACCTCCTCCTCTTACCTCCACCCCCCACCTCCCCTTTTCCCCTACCCATCCTCCCAGATCTAACCCACAAACTCCTTCCCCTCCCTTTTTTTTTTTTGGTTTGTGTTTGTTGAGTGTGTCCTGGTCTCCCTTTAAGTGTGTTTATAAGTGTCTGTTTTGGTCCACTATAAGTAGGGACGGCTTTGGACCTGGTATGGTCCAACCAAAAAATACCCCGGTGTCCCCCGACGCACAGTAGGACCTCGTTCTACTTTTCACATGTTGTTAAATATTGTTTACATACAAGACAAAAGGTATTTTTAATGTATTCTCTGACCGTTTTGATTCAATAAAAATTTAAAGTTAACAAAACAAGATTTAAGACTGTTAAGATGTGTCTGTACTTTGGGGAAATTTCATTTTTTCAAAGCTAAAAAAATCTTATCTACTATATCACGACATTGGTGGGATATTATTTCTTTGCAAAATTAGTATAACACAGAGGATCCCTAGGGGTTTACGTATACAAAAATCCCCCACATTATGGTTGTTATATCATCAAAATTTGAGACGCAAGTGGAGGAAGCACTCTACATGTTCTTTTACCCTATTGATCTCATCATTACAAGCTAAATCGAAAGAGAAAACCTCTCCCTAACAAATAACAATCTCTTCAAAAAGATTTACACATCAATACAAAGAAATGGCAGGGTTTGATGACCCTTGATCTTATCTTGTCTGATACCATAAAAAGTATGGAAATAGAGAATCATTCCAAAAACAACGTGACATTTAAAAATTGACAAACAATGAATTACGCGCCGTAAACCAGTCTATGGTTTGGCAGAACCCCCCCAGTTTTTAAGAATTTCAATTCTTCAACCCTCACAAGTCCAACAAAGCTAGGGGACACACACACCAAAAATCCATTTGAAGAAGAATATCTCGTTTTCACATTCAGCTAGTCAGAATCTGAAGTGTCTATTAATGATTTCCTGTTCCAAAAGCAACTATCAACTATGTACAGATATAATTTTAAAATACTTTGATCGCCCGCACAAAGGCAAAATGGACATAGAGATGTGGCGCATTTAATACCAAATAATCCAAGGGAGGCGGGATAGAGTCTAGAACCTTCTTCGGTCCAAAAACAGTGACAATACAGACACACAAGTAGGATGCCAAAAAAGGATATAAAAAATCCACACGAAAAGAAAGAAAACGTTTAATTGAACAGACTGGCATTATTAATCTATCTGATCTGTTTCTCAGTCAGGCTGATTTAGCAGTCCTTGATAAGGCTTAATATTGCTCATTGTATGACTTTAAATTGTTTGCACACTATAATTTACCTTCCAAATATATACGCAAGTGACAGATTGAAAAGGTTTTACACACCAGAAAAATGTTGATCACCCTGGTCTCTATTAACATTAGATGGTTCTTTTTCTATGTTTCTGATAATTGTTCTAGAGAGTTAAACAAATTCAGTTTTTCAGTAGCACTTTTGTGTACGAGGATATGAAAGATCTATCATTAAAATATTGATGATGCGATGTTCCTTCTTCATTTTAGGTAGTACTGCTTCTGGTTTTAGAAACAAATCAGTTTTTCTATCCGTTAGCACCACAAAATGAAGGTGCAATTGTCTTCTACGTTTGGAGCCCTTATAGAGCGTGACTTGTCCCTTTGTCCAGTGGGTTATACTTTATTTCTATTTCACCTTTCACAGTAGATTAGATAATCTCACCCGACTTTGAAAGATCGGTATATAAACCTTTAAGGCCTTAACAGTCCCTTGGTTTCAAGGGTGCATGACAAGGGGAGCAAAATCGTTGTTTTGAATAATAAAACTGATTACAGAACGGATGGCACTCTGCCAATTAAACGATAAGTCCCATCTTATGTTTTCACTGAGAGGAGACCCCACCTGCAAACCCTTTTAGGGAGCTAAGTATCCCTCTAGATGATGGTTCTGTTTAGGTCCCTTGATGCCATGGAATTGGAATTTTTGTTTTTTCGCCCTTATCCTATCATACGCAATCTTTCACCCATCTCCCTAAGTATCCCTAAGACTTGGTCTCCCCACCTGGAAAGGCCAATTGTCTCTATATTGGATCTTTTTTGTCTTTGGGAGATGTGTTCAAGATCATGTTGATCATTTCCTACACAGATATGGTCCATCACTGACTACGGATTCATAATTAAGGGATAGTGGAGATCTCCAGCCCAACTAACTCAATCAGGTGGAAAGTAAAAATTTTTGGCTTACGATCTTGATGTTACTCATTATATACAGTTAATAAGTACACTGAACCATGGTTGGGCACTATCATTTTTATTTACAAAATTCTGATCTTTCATCGGCACAAGAGCAAACCTTTATTTAAATTGCAATTCATTTCTTTTAACACTATTCTTTTATGTGTTGAATGGGGATTTTTATCGCCAACCACTGGTACCGGTGGGCCAGTTTGCACCCTAAAACCGAAGAACGAAAGAATAAGAACCTACCCAGACGCGAAGAGGGGGTTCGTGCCCAAAAATTTTTTTCCACTCTCTCGGAGGCGCCATCGAATCCTCTTTTAGTCGACACCGTGCTTACAAGTTTTTAGATAACAAATTGATCGCTTATTTTTATCTTGGTAATGGAAGACGGTCAAATGTTCTTTTTTGGATGGATAGCTCCTTCTATTAGAGCACCTTAATAGCAATGATTTAAATGTTGAAATTCCTATGAAATTATGATTCATCACCACATTCACTATTTAGTATTATATATTATTTATTGATATCACAAAAATTCACTAACATCAGTTTACTCATAAACAGAGTGGATGGAAATCTCCCACCACCACTGCTTGTCTTGAACACACCTGACCGTCACTGCACTGCAACGACGCCGTTCGTGTCGTAGAAACTTGTCTCAGGGAGATGTCCCATGCTCACGTGTGCTTGGATATACTTGCCGTATACCAGACACCTGCTGTTACCTCTTATTGGTGTGTTGCAGCTGCAGTCTTCCTGATCTTATTTGTGTTTAGGTTGAGTGTTGTGGCAATTATCTAACCGAGGCATTTTTCGGCGTATATGTGTTTTTACTGCAAGCCACTATCTTATTGCCTGCTATACAGTGTGTATGTTTGTTATAACACCACAACTCTGTATCTACTTACCATCGTACCGTCTGCTTCTGCTGCAGCTTATGATATGACCACGTGTATTCAGTTTTGTAGGGTATATACCTTAGCAGGGTTATCTAGTAATTACCACCGCCCACCTTTTATATAATGGAATTATTGTGAGTGAGCTAAAATTAACAATACCTAGCTACTAAGCCGATTGATTTCACTACTTACACGTTATCCCCTGATACAACCTCCCCCTCAAGGGGACATTTTTATCACTTTTTTAACTCACCTTACATACTTAACACTGTTTCGTGTCGGCGTGACTATTTGTCACCATTAAAGGTTTTTGTTATTTTTTTTTTAATACAGACTGTCTGTCTGTTTATCGTTGATATACCCTCATGAGTAGTTGGAATTTGGTTAAATTAATGGTATGCAATCCTTGTTTATTATATGTTGTGCTCATAGTGCGTGCCAATAAGGTACCTGGTGTTCTGTTCGGCCATTTGTGTTTTTGCTTTGTCTCCTCCCTATGCACCTGGAGCTTTACTTGATTGTTTTGTTTTTTGGTACTGATCGCTAACTTGTGATTGGTTTGTGTGTTCAATATATACAGGTATATCCTGGATGTTACAACCCTACTCATTCCTGTTTACCCATACTCCTTACCTTTATTTCCTTATTTTGGCAGCGTTAGCTGCTTAGCTGCTGTGGAACGAATGAATTAAATGTTCCCACCTCTATTTGTGTACACATGGGTGCCCCCGCTGACGCTGAACCCCAGTCGCTAAGTGAAAAGCGTGTCTATGCCTGGGGGTGGTCCAGGGTCCCCGTCTCACCAAGCGGGGTGCTCCCCTGCTGGTGCCAGTGCGGGGGGCCCGCGGGGGAATCCCGGGGGTCCCACGAGGGGGGAGAAGTACAGGGATACTGCCGGGGGGGCCATGACACTATAATGTTGACACCTCCAAATACGCTAATGGAGAACATTTACGAAAAAAGTATTTATAACTAAAATACAACCCGCCTAAACCTAACAACAGTACCGTAATGGGCAAATACTATTATCCACTATACTGGATAAGAATGCATGTGGCCCCCCATTTGTAAACAAGGGGGATAAAAAGTTTCCAAGTAAATCTATACAGTCGTTTAGTACCAATCAAAAAAAAAAATCCACTACCTTGTTACAGGCACCCACGATGAAGGCCGTCTATCCTCACATCTTCATCCTCTGCCCATGCCCCTCGAGTGCTGCAAAGACATACACAGAATAAAATCATCCAATGTAATGTCCCCCTAACCCTTAATCAAATAGCGGTTATTAACTGCTACAGGCATTAAGGGGGTTAACGACACCCAGAACCCACCACTCGGGAGGCCTCATACCCCCCCCACTAAACCCACCACCCGCTGAGGCCTAACCACCACTTACACCTACTAACCCAGCGGGAGGCCTACCCACATACCCTTGGGGTCAAACCCCGTAAACTCCCCCCACCCCAGTACCCACAATGAAAAACAATACACTGCCCCACAATAAACACATCATATATTTATAAAAAATAACCCCCCCCCCTGTGCCTCCCCATAAATACATGGATTTATCCTGTTTATACAGGGTTCATACCCACAGCCATGTGAGTCCCGGTGGCCTGACGGGGGGTCACCTCAAGAACTACAGGTTGCCAGCAACTTGTTTTCATCAGGTCTGGAGCCGTGTTGTGGGTCCCGCCAGGCTACCATGCCCACCAGGTGGTCTCCTTGCGAACCGTGGGCCAACAATTGGGTCCCCACGGTAGCGGCCCAATGGATTGTCTTGGAGCCACCCCCCCCCCGCGGTCAGACGCCAAGGTGTCTGAGGGGCCATGGGTGGTTCCCACGGGGGCTCTGGGCGACATCCTAATGGGTGTGAGCACTACGGCTCCACAGTTCCCCACACGATGTGAGGCCATCGTTCTTTCCCGCCCCACAGCTACGGACCGCCATGGGTCGATGTGTCCCCCACAATAGTCGGTGCCATTCTGGGTTGCCCACGGCCCACACAGGTGTCCTCCGTGGACACGCTAGCCCTGGATACCCGTGAAAAGCCCTCCAGAGGGAACTCTCAGGTGGTTCTCAGAGGTGCGTCTCTCGCAGACCAAAGGAACCAACCCTGGATGTAAAAAAAATAAACATCGTACCCTGACAACATCAATACATACATTAACCCTCCCCCCAACACCAGCAACTATATATATACATATATACATGACACGATGGGAAACTCTTAAACAACTACTAGTGGGTTTATTAGCCACATCCAAAATAATTACGGGGTGCACTGTCCCTTTAAGAAACTACATTTTTGAAAAATTAAAGCCTAGTCCATTAGGGACACTAACTCACTTTTGAGCCCCTTACTAACAGGACAGGCAGCTTTATCGGTCCTGCCCCAAAACATCTGCTACACAAACGAGTAACCAATAAGCATATAATAAAGTCTTTCTGTAATGCCGCTCCAACAGCAGAAACAGGAACACGTTCCGGGCGGCCGAGGCAAGCTGTGTCCAGCCGCAGCAGAATGGACGATTTATCCTGGGTTGGGGGGTCCCACGTGGTCCCGACAGCCTTTCCTCCTCGCAGGAATGGGGGACCAGAGCAACAGCACAGTTCCCAGCCGGGAGAGTACTCACCACCTCCTGTGGAAAAACAAGCTTCTCGTGTGGTGGGCACTTGTGACTTAAACCTGCTTTTCAAGTCACCAGCTCTTCAGGCCTAATCCTGCCTTAATTAGGCTGCAGGTGTGCTTCTTTCTGGTTTGGAGATTAACACACTCTGTGAAACTGGCGTGAGACGTCTCTCCATTCACTATCAAGCCTATGAGTCAGTGACTCTGTCACATATATATATGAGAGAGAGATAGAGAGAGATATTATCACACATAAAGAGTAGATAGAAGAACCTATCACCTGAGATCAGACTCCAAAAGACTATTCATGGTCCCAAGGCTCAACAAAGTATCCGGACGTTCCTCCTTCTCCTTCCGTGCACCCCAAAACTGGAACAACCTACCAGAGACTCTCACATCCACCACCAGTTTAAGTTCTTTCAAATCTAAGGCTGTCTCACATTTTAACCTGGTCTGTAACTGTTTCATACGCTCATAATATATATTTTCTTTAACTGTGCACGCAATGTCTTGTATATTATGTATACCCTGTTCATTTATGTAACTGTACTTGTAACCATGTATTATTTGTTTTACTCTGTGCCCAGGACATACTTGAAAACGAGAGGTAACTCTCAATGTATTACTTCCTGGTAAAATATTTTATAAATAAATAAATAAATATTTGTGCATCATGAGTGCGTGCCAATAGGGACCTTGGTGATTCTGTTCGCCATTTGTGTTTTTGCTTTACCTTTATTATTGGCCTGGTTAACCCCCTCTTGCCATACTGGGGTCCAGCTGTTTATTGATTTTGAACAGTTAGGTCAGCCAAGGTGTTGGTTTTTCATGTTTTCTCCCCTCAATTGGAGCTTTATGTGATTAGTCTCACAAGCAAGTCTTTATTGGATAAATCACCTGCAATTCATGTAGATTTGATGTAATGTTTGGATATAAATACACATAAGCATATCGTGCATTTAAATGCACTTTTCTGAGCACAGATACAGAGCTTGCCTCTAATGTTCCTACATGGTTACTAATTTATTCTGTGGCTCGAAAATGATGGCATTGTGATGGTTATTAAAGCTGGATCATATGATAGTTAAGGGTTAAACCCTTTTCACGTGTGGATCCTACAATCAATGTTTTTTATTTTTTTGCACTAAATACTGTGTTGTTCTATAAATAAATAAGAGCACATTTTAAGGAGATTTATTCATACTTATATAAATACATAAAATATTCAATTTTTCTTTTTTTTCTTCCTTTTTATTTTTTTTTATTGCTATTTTTACATCATGGACTCTATAAGTGAATCACCATTAATTAATTTGGATACACCCATCGCTAAAGAAAATTATGTGTCAAGCGGTGCAGTCAATACCGGGCGACCCAGGAGAGCAGCACCTGTTTTTGAAGAGACAAATGAAATTTTTTTTGACGATCAAACAGATTTGCCACTCTACTTTTCAAGGTTGGAAAAGTGTCTTAGCCAAGATATACGTATATGGTGGGATATTACCACGCTTAAAAATTACCTAAGAGTCAAACGTATACCAAGAGAGCTAAGGATTAAAAAAATTCCCTCTTTTGGCTTTCTAAGTAAAGAATTTGAACAAAGTTGTACAGTTATCCTAGACAACTGCTCATTCCAGTTAATGGAGCTTGTTGTTCAATCAAAGATTGCCAAGAAAGTAATTACACAAAACAACATACAGAGTGTACAACAACAGTTGAAGAAATGTCATAATGATCCCGATTTTAACACCAGAGATAAGAAATTGTTGCAGGACATACTGTACATACCTTGGAAGAAGAGATTATGTTGAAGAAACAACAGAAGTTCGAGCTCGACAAATTAGACTATGAAAGGAAACAAAGATATATCTGGCAGAAGCTCAGTCATCCACCAAGAACCAGAAAAGGGGGGGGAAGGAGAACACAAAATGGATGTGTCTCCTAAAAGAATTCACTATACTGCACTCCTACATTCCTTAAATTTTACTTTAATAAATTTACATAAAACATATGTTACCAAAACGCCGTGTATGGTGAATTAAAATAAATTAAATTGACATACACACGCATCCGTGTCAATGAATATACGTTGGAATGGTCTCAAACAACTAAATGTAGTTGAGACTGCAAGACAGAGGACGCTAATAGTCAGGGTATAAACCCCTCTGAGGCACCATGAGACCAAGTGAGTATAATATAGATATGGCCTATCAATGTGTGATTTTAAATAAAAATTCGGAGTCCTGATTTAACCTATAGACCACAGAGCACTTAGGGATAATAGTATATTACCATCTAGTTAATATAATAGTGCAGCTGATATTGTGGTAGTGAAGAGAGGGTGATTCACAGCATAGTGAAACTATTGTTCACAGCCTTGAATCAGTGAATCATTGTGCAAAACACACTCCTCAATGATGTATCATATAGAGAGCAGGAAAGCTAGCACACAGAGTATTGGTGAAATATAGCCAGTAGTAGGTCTATGTACATAGATAGAGCCAGGAGACTACAAAGCACTACATAAAAGCAGTCCAAGTAGGAGACTGACAACATTGCGCGTCCAACACGCGTTTCCCTCCAGCAAAGGAGCTTCCTCAGGGACAAATCGACGAATTTGTCCCTGAGGGAAGCTCCTTTGCTGGAGGGAAACGCGTGTTGGACGCGAATGTTGTCAGTCTCCTACTTGAGGGCTTTTATGTAGTGCTTTGTAGTCTCCTGGCTCTATCTATGTAGACCTACTACTGGTATATTTCACCAATACTCTGTGGTGCTAGCTTTCCTGCTCTCTATATGATACATCATTGAGGAGTGTGTGCACAATGATTCACACGATTCAAAGGCTGTGAACAATAGTTTCACTATGCTGTGAAACACCCTCTCTTCACTACCAACAAATCAGCTGCACTATTATATTTACTAGATGGTAATATACTATTATCCCTAAGTGCTCTGTGGCTCTAGGTTAAATCAGGACTCCTGAATTTTATTATAAAATCACACATTGAGTAGGCCATATCTATATATACACTGGTCTCATAGGTGCCTCAGAGGGGTTTATACCCTGACTATTAGCGTCCTCTGTTTTGCAGTCTCAACTACATTTAGGTGTTTGAGACATTCAACGTATATTCAATTGAACACGGATGCGTGGTATTGTCAATTTAATTTATTTTTAATTCAACATACACGGCGTTTTGGTAACATATGTTTTATGTAAATTTATAAAGTAAAATTTTAAGGAATGTAGGAGTGCAGTATAGTGAATTCTTTTAGGAGACACATCCATTTTGTGTTCTCCTTCCCCCTTTTTGATTCACTTTGCACCCACATATTTGATTACCATTATTATCTACTTATTACTTCTTCAATTTGTGTGGCTTTGTGATCACTCCCTAACTCCCGTGTTTTCTCCAAGATCCACCAAGAACCCCTGGGAAGTTTCAACGAAGGAATTCAGATAATCAGTTGGGACAATGTGGCAATTCGACACCACGGAAATCGATTCTTAAGAAGAAAAACTGCGGTGATGTGTCAAGTATGTCATACGCTTCTGATAGTGATGCCAGATCATATGCGGTTTCCTTTTCTAATAGTGACACCACTAATAAAGAGGAATCTAGAGGAGGACTAGACCAGAGTCCCCCAGCCAGAGCCTCCACATTGGAACACTCCTATCCCCTGCCTTCTCTTTTTTTACAGAGGGACTTAAAAAATCACAAAGGACCACGCAGTCGAAAAGGAGAAGTTCCTCAAAACAAAAGGAAAAAGCACCTTTGAATGAGTTTAACAATGTAATTAATATTTCTGATGTAGATCTGTCTGTCGTTGAAATCTCAATTTTAAATAAGGGCCTACATTTTGCCCCCTCTAAGGATTTCACGTTGTTTGATACAACAATTGACTTGCAGAAATTTACCAGAAAGTTAACATTGAAGACATTCTTTATTTATCAATAAGGGAGATGTGGTTGGTGGGGCTCCTGCCGTGTGCGAGGGGGAGGTTGACTGTAACGTGTAGCTCACCACAAACGAAGCGCAACTGCGGTGCTGAGGTAGGGAATTGTTTAACGCCGACCAACAGCCATGCGGGCTGCCTAGGATGTAGAGTAGTTGTGCAAGCCAGGTCAGGATTATAGATTGGAGAATAGTTATGAGTACTTGCCAGGTTAGGAGTGTAGAGTTGCAGATCGTCAGGGTGTGTAGCCAAGTTCAGGATTGGAGAGTAGCGGATAGTAGCCAGGTTCAGGAAAGGACAGTATCGGATCATTGGAGTACTTAGCCAAGGTTAGGACTGGAGACTGGAGAATGGTCGTTCGTAGCTGGATCAGGAGAGGAGAGGTGCGGAGTCCAAGAGATAAGCAGGGTCAGGCAACAAGAGGTTAACAAGCAAGGCACGGCAACGAAAGGTCACAGGAACTGGAATGCAGCAAGGCATGGTGTCACACTAGAATATGCTCAGCAATGAGTGTATGCAGCAGGAAGATATATAAAGGAAGGGACTCCAATAGCCAGCCAGGGTGGAACCAGGAAGTAGACTCCAATAGGCTGCTGGTGCATAGAGGTGTGCCCTTTGATGCTGCCTAATCAGGTATGGGGGCGGAACCGATCGTGCGCCGACCCGCGCGTGTAACGGAGGTCAGGGGGCAGAGCCTGGGTCGCACGTTACTCCCACGCCGGTCCTGTTTATCATTAGAGTGGGTGCGGAGCTTGAAAGGCACGTCAGCGGGGAGGCTGGACGAGCGCACCCGTCGTGCGTTAGAGCAGGGGGTTGAGTCAGATCCCGCGGGAGGAGAGTAAGACCACACAAGATCCGCGTGTGCTCGTAACGGGGCCACAAGATGGTGCATCCTGTGTGACAGTCACGGAAGGGTTGTTGAGGTGAGGAGACGTTCTGCGAACGCCAGGATGGTGAATCCTCCCAGTACGCCCCCATTAAGAGCGACTCCACAATGGCTTATCAGGGAATTTGGAATGAAAAATGCGAACCAGTCTGGCTGCATGGACCTGAAGACTCGGAATCCAGGATCTTTCCTCCGGACCGAAACCGCTCCAATGCACCAGATAATGCAGAGATCCTCTAGAGATCTTCGAATCAAGAATGGATTGAATCTCATACTCAGGTTGGCCTTGAACCATATGAGGAGAAGTGGAGGGAACTGGAACTGATTAAGCATTCTGGACCACAGGTTTAAGAAGTGAAACATGAAACACGGAAGGGATCCTCATGGAAGACGGGAGAGCGAGCCGATACGCAACTGGATTGATCCTCTCGGAAATAGAGAAGGATCCAAGATATCTGGGTGTGAATTTAATAGAGGGGACTTTCAGCCTGATATTCCTGGATGAAAGCCAGACTTTGTCGCCAGGTTTAAGGTCCAGGGCAGGTCTGCGATGGCGATCTGCCTGATTCTTCTGCCTATTGACTACTTGCCTGATGTTGACCTGAATCCTTTCCCACAAGTCTTGTAACCCCGGATGGGTTGAATCCGTAATTTACGAATAAAGGGGACTCCAGGGTTGAACTACTCCGTGCGTTGTTGTGGGCGTATTCTGCACAGGGTAAGAGTTCAGCCCAGTCATCTTGGGAGTCTGATATTAAGCATCTCTTCTACTTCCCTCTCTATGCTACCCTTTACCTCTGCTGACACTCTGTATACATGCTTATGCAGAGGTCTCAGATCACCGGTAAGCACTGGGTGATCTGTGATATGTGTTCTGCCTGGCTTGTCTGTGAACAGAACCCTATGCTGCTCTAACATAGACTTTGCCTGTACTTTCTGCTGTACACTTAGCTGGGACCCTATCTCAACCTGCTCTACTGTGCCCCGCGGCCTAGACTCCCCTAGGAGGTTAGGCAGAGCATTGCTCGCCGGGTCCTCCATCGGTGGGCTACAAATAGCCAGCACTGATGCCAGACTGTTTAAAATATTCCTTAAGCATACAGTATTTATA
Source organism: Ascaphus truei (assembly GCA_036426205.1). NCBI lineage: Eukaryota > Metazoa > Chordata > Amphibia > Anura > Ascaphidae > Ascaphus > Ascaphus truei. The sequence goes on from CM071567.1 coordinate 95,547,510, forward strand.
TGATAAGTCCTATTTCTACCTGTCTCTCCATCTAACTGTACAACATAGTTGCACTCATTCATCTTCCTGAGAACCGTGTACTGCAGCTATTAATTTGTTCTGACAAGTGGGCTTCAGAAAAAATACCTGTTGTCCTGGGATAAATGATCTGCTATGAGCATTTTGATCATACCAAGTCTTCTGCTTTGTCTGAGCCTCCCTGAGATTAGCCTGTGCTAACCCATAAACATTTGGCAAGGAGTGTGGCGATTCCAGGGGTGGCAAGTCCATTAGCCACTGGGGTTTCTACTGCCGCACTCCACAGAACCGGTTTCCCAACAATATCCAGGTGGGCACCTGCTCCCTCCCCAAGTCCTTCCTCCACCCCCAGAGCTGGATTAACCTCCTGTGCCCCTGGTTGAAGTGTGACCACTGCAACTGCAGTTGAGAGTATGTCCCCCTCTGGTAAAGCAATGCGTGCTTCGTGAGATTCCAAGTCCTCCTCCAGTTATTTCTTTGACTGACCGTCCGTCAGCAACCCATAGCTTTCACACTGGGCAAAAATTTTGGGTTGGTCCCATGACCGTTACCGACCCGATTGCTTGTCCATGTTCACCTGAGGGCACTAAGCTAAGGATCAAAGAGAACCTGTGTATTCTGAGCTTTCTGAAACATGTGTACGTTACCGCTTGTCTTGGGAGCTTGCAATCTTTGAGTTTCCCTCTATATAACAAGACCCCACAGGATTTTATAACATAGGCTCAATCGATCCCACAGCTACCACCAGTTAATATATAAGCCTGTCACGGGATACCAGGGTTATTAACACCTTTTATACCGGGATCATTTGATTGAGCAAGACAAGGAGGTAAAATAAACTGTAATTTATTCCACGAAAAGACATACACACAATGTAACACAATTTGCACTGAAAACACACTTACTGGGATAGGGGCTAACGAAATAAACTTTCTTGGAATGAAATGTACCATCCGCGACAGCTACGTACCGTTTTCAGAACTTGGCCCCTGAAAAACGTGACTTACTGCTGCGGCACAGTTTATTCGAGCATTTGCCCGTTCTGTGCCGCAGCAGTAGCCTGGCGCGCGCCCGAGTGTGACGGGCGCGCGCCGAAGCAGCGGAAGAGCGCCCTCCGATCGGGGCGCTCTCCCTACCGCTGCCGGGTCCGCCGGGTCCCCCGGAACCCCCTGCCGCTGTCCCGCGATCGCGGGACACCAGGGCTCCCTCGGGGAGCCCCTGGACACGCGTGCAGGGGGCGCACGCTCCCGATGACGCGTGACCGCGCGTCTATGACGCGCGGCACGCCGAGGGGCGGCCACTAGCAAGCCGGGAGATTTCCCGGCTTGCGGTACCGACCACACTTCAATAAAGTGTGTCGGTACTGTAGAAAATTTCTTGAGTTGAAAATCTCTGAAGCCGGCTCGCGTCTATTTCTCACAGAGCATCTTTCTCGTATATCTTGAATTTCCGCTGATGGTTTGGCGCTTGGAATCTGAGGTCCTGATTGGATGCAAGGTTTCGTATAGGTTTTGGAGTCCTATTCAGAAAACACTACAGCCAATCAGCACATGGGAATTTTTTTGCCAGCCTATCACCAAGTTGCCGGTATACTGAAGCCGGGCGGGCACCGATTTTGATTCTGCTAAGGGTCATGCGCCATAATGGTACCTCTGCCTCTTAGCATATAGAGCCCACCTGATGTCCCGGCTCCACAGAATCTGGGTCTGGGCAAATGGTTAGACGGGTAGCCCTTTGTTAGACCAGGACGGGGCTACTCAAAGATAACTACAGTACTCCTCCTGTTCTAACACCTGGGCATCACTAATGATTTCATCTCCGAGTCCCGAGCAGACTCAGTGGCACCAAGCCTGGAAGTCATCTAGTCTCTCGGAACCACGGACTTGGAAATCCCACAGTCACATATACATACAGTATGTTACAAACATACAGTGGCGGCCGCCTTTAACCTCCTGCGGCCGCCAACGCGGGATTTTTAAAAACGCGGGCAGATGCGGTGTTTTTTCGGCTGTTTTCCGGCACCGCGGGCGCTTTCAATGTTAAGCGCCATTAGCGCTTGTCTGATGATGTGGCCGACGCGCGGAAAAGCCCGAGACAAATTGAAAACATCCCCGCATTTTTACGGGTAAGTAGGAGGATAGGAGGGGCCGCAGCAGTATATACCTATTAAATATAAACCTTTAATAAAATATACTTTTTTCCTGTGTCTTGTGTTAACATGTCTACTGTAAGTCCCCATTTCTGGTGCCAGGGATAGAATAAGAAGATATCCCTCTACTCTTATGAGCCTCATCCCTGTCACACTATAGAAACCTTACTTTGGACTTTGCACACAAAATAAAAACCTTGCAGCTTTATCACATAGGTGGAGCACCCCTGAACCGGAATACCAGGTTCAGGGTGACTTGGGCATGAACTGGACATCCCACCTTATGCGAGGGACCCCTGGACCGTTCTGGGAATACCTTGATCCCTGCTGCCCTTTTTACCTTTCCTGTTTTTGATGAAGCAGGGAACCCTGGTGTGAGTCGCAAGAACGTTTCCAGGGTAGGATTTTGACAGGAGCACTGTGCTTCAATGTGCCCGAGAATCTTACCTGATTCCTGTGTACATCTTTGGGGTATCCCATAACTTGGGAGCCCCGCTACATAGCCACAATCTAAAAGAAGTTTCTCTGCAAAACCCGCACTAAAACTCAAAGCCTAGCAAGCTCCTCTAGCCAGCACTCCTGGAAAGGTAAAAACACAAAAATACTGTATTGTCACATAATTTACACACAGTCACAGTGATGCACATACGACAGTCAGGTCCAAGAGCTGACACTCTAGTACTGGCAAACAAGAATCAGGGGTAACCATTTATTATTGAGCCGGGTTACCCCTCACCATCACACTTGGTATACAGCCCCTCACAATGCGTCCATCCTGAAGCTGGGGAGTGTTGCCCCAGACTTGGTTTTCTGGACTCCTCAGTGACCTCTGGATCTGTTGGTCCCAGATGCAGGGGGATGTTGACTTCTTCAGTGGGCAGGGGTACCAAATGCTACCCTGCCTGGAGAAGTGCCCTGCTTTTGTTCCTGGTGCTAGCTGCTATCGGAGCAGTATTCTCTGCAAAAGATCAGATGAGGTGCCCCAGGTCGAGTAGCACCTCAGTATCCAACCCAGGCAAAACACCTACATCCCGCATACCTCGACTGGCACCCCAGTCAAAGAACACACAGGAGATCTGGATTGACCTAGGTCCCCCATCTGGCATGGTTACCTGCATCCCTGTGCCCGAGAGAAAATCTTCTGGATTGACCATTTCAGGTTTCACTAGAGTGACAGTGCCCCCAGAGTTGATCAGGTTGGCTGCCTGGTGAGCTCTGATGATCATTGCCTCAAATGCTTTATCCTCACATCGTTGGAACGCAGCACAACAGCTGCAACCTGAGGCCCATCTGCTGTGCCACTTGCGGAGGGGGTAGAAATCACTGCCTGGGTCCACTGTTGGACCTGCTGGAGAGCTCCATGCTGCTCAGCTTTGAGTACCAGTCCCACGAAGGCCACTGGGTTGGCAGCTGGAGTGCTTCGCCCATGAGCGGGTCCGCTCAGGACAATCTGGCCTGATGTGCCCAATCCAATTGCACTGGTAGCACCACATATCGTGCCTGAATTCTGAAGACTTGGATGTACAGTACTCTCCTCTGCAGATGCTTTGGGCTTCCCCTGTGGAACACTGGTATTGATCTCAGGGCCCCTGGGTGCCTGTGTCAGAGTGGCTCCATTCGGCACAGGTATCGTCCTGCTCAACAGCACATGGCTGGTGACATACTCATCAGCCAGGCTGACTGCATTCCGGCAAGTGGTTGGCTTTCTGTGAAACACCCATTCCCTTACCTCAGCCTAACCACAAATGCCATCATGAAAATCAAATAGAAACTAAGAAACATCAATACAATTAGCATCAATCAATTAATCCATTTCCTCAAACAATTACAATACAATACAAATCAATTATACATACGTCATGAAAAGAAAGATGGCCGGCCTCACATGGTACGGTAGCCAATCAGAGTGTGGGAAATACATCCCAACTCTGATTTGTTCTAGTACCATGTGACAGGCTTTCAATGACGTCACATCCGTTCTCCCCCAAGCCTCTGTCACATGGTCTACTAGAGCCAATCAGAGTTGGGATGAGTTCCCACGCTCTGATTGGCTACTGTACCATGTGTCGCCGGCCATCTTTGTTTTCATGACGTCATCTTAAAGGCAATTGAAACTCAGCCATTCTGATTGGCTGGCGTCATTACCTTTAAATGAGTCATCATTTTTTTTTCCGGCCAAATCACATGTTTTTTACAGCCCAATCAGAACCGTGGGAAACATTTGACCAAAATGTGAGTCATAGGCCTATAAAAGCCTATGTCGCCTCATTTTGAAGCCAGTTGCCGAGGAGGGAACACCTCCCCTCCTAAGAAGAAAAGAAGGGCGTGGTGGAAGAAGATGGAAGAAGACGGAGAAGACCCCAAAGAAGAAAAGAAGACTCCAAGACAGATGGGAAGGATTACAAATAGAAGAAAAAAGACACAGACGTGGATTGTAAGGGTTATTATTTTATGGTTACCTGTGGATTGGTTCCAGTGCTTCTGGGTCGCCTGGATTTCGGTGAGTAGGCATCTAATGGTGAGTAAACAAAAGAAAAGTTTATTATTTTTACTTTTATAGGTTTTTTGGATTTTTGATTCATGTCTTTTATTTTTTCAGTCCCATGTAATGCCCGTGAATGTATCTATGTATATACATACATTCATGGACACTGAATGGGTGTATTCTATGTGATTTTTGTATGTAAATGCATTGTTTTTTATGCTCTATTATTGCCCCTGTATGTTATGTTTATCTATCTATATGGATAGACATACAGGGATAATAATTGATTGTTTTGCTAATGTTTATGTTCTTTTCATGTATGGCTAATGTATTTATCAGCTTTATTTTATCATTGTTGTGAATAATGTAATTTGTATTTAGTTACAGGTTATTTGTAATGGCTTATTTCTGGTAGTTAGATTGGAATGATGGTGGTTACTTTCAATTAGAATTCTTTTGGCAATGGTTTGGCTTTAGGAATTGAATAGGGAATTGTATAATTGATTTGTATTGCATTGTAATTGTTTGAGGAAATGGATTAATTGATTGATGCTAATTGTATTGATGTTTCTTAGTTACTATTTGATTTTCATGATGGCATTTGTGGTTAGGGGACATTGTTCATAGTGTATTTTATTGTTACATATATTTTGCATAGTGTTACATGATGCACACATTAATTGCATCATGTACACACTCAATGCAATTGTGTGACATTTCATATACATTTGTGTAGCTGCTGGTTTGTTGGTTTATATTTACAATCGATGCTGGATTTATTGTAACATGCAATGTGGTGATTTTAAGATTAAGAATTCATGTTTTGATTTTTTCCTTTTTTTATGTGTTTCATAATGGGCAAATAATCTATTATCTATACCTGGATAATAGTTATTTTGCACATTATTGTACTGTATGTGTATGTATGTATTTAATGTATAGGCCCGGCTTATTTTTTTTACATACAGGGTTGGTTCCATTGGTTCTGTGAGAGACCTCTGGAGACCACCTGAGGTATCCTCGGGCTTCTCACGGGTATCAGGCTGCGTGGTCCACGGGGGACACCTGCGGGGAAGAACCGGTGGCCACACATCCGTGGGGGCACCGCGGACCCATAGGGACCATCCGTGGGTCGCCAGACCCCCGTGGGAACCACCCGAGGCCCCTCAGACACCTGTGGGTCTGACCCGGGGCCCCCAGACATCCGCGGGCCTACCGTGGGGACCCAATTGTGGCCCACGGTGACCCGTGGAGACCACCTGGTGGGCCATGGCGCCTGGCGGGACCCACCAACAGGTCTCCAGACCCTGTATGAAACAAGTTGCTGGTAGCCTGTAGGTCTGTGAGGTGACCCGTCAGGCCCACCAGGGACTCACGTGGGCCTGGGGTGTGAAACCTGTATATTAAAGAATAAATCATGTATTTATTGGGGGGGCACAGGGGGTGGGTTATGAATTTAATAAATAGAATGATGTTTATTGTGGGGCAGTGTATTGTTTTTATTGTGGGTACTGGGGGTGGGGGGAGGGGGTATTGGCCCCAAGGGTATGTGGGTAGGCCTCCCGGCTGGGTAGTGGGTGAGGGTGGTTAGGCCTCACGGGGTGGGGGGGGTTAGTGGGGGAGGGTATGTAGGCCTCCCGAGTGGTGGGTGAGGGTGGGTTAACCCCTTAATGACTGTAGCGGTTAATAACCGCTAAGGTGATTAAGGGGTTAGGGGACATTACATTGGATGTTTTTATTCTTGTGTATGTTTTGCAGCATCGGAGGGGGCATGGTCAGGATGAAGATGAGGAGGAAGACGGCCTTCATCGTGGGTGCCTGTAAAAGGTAAGTGTAATATATTTTTACTGTATTTATTGTCATTTATATGTATTTAAAATGGGCAAATGCAATTATTATCCAAATGTGGATAATAGTCTTTTTGCCCATTACAGTAGTGTATGTGTTAGGGGGCGGGGGGATGTGTGTTGTATATTGCTATGTTTATTGGGGGCAATAAACATGCTTTTGTGCCTTAACCCCTTCATTGCCTTAGCGAATAGCCACTATGGTAATGAAGCTGCTTTAATGTATTTTTATAAATAGTGTGCGGGAGCAGGGGGTCCCCTGAGCTGAACCGCATTGATTTCTGCCTCAGGGACCCCCTGCTTCCCGAGTTACAGGCCCCGGTTTGGGGCATCGGAGCCCAGTTTTGCCGCCATCTTTATAGAGCCCACATCGCGTCTTGGACGCTATAAAGATGGCGGCGACACTGGCCTCCGATGCCCATACTGGGGCCTGTAACTCGGGAAGCAGGGGGTCTCTGAGGCAGAAATCAATGCGTTTCAGCTCAGGGGACCCCCTCCTCCTGCACACTATTATTAAAATGTACATTAATGCTGCTTCATTACCATAGCGGATAGCCGCTACGGTAAGGAATTATTGATTATTGTTATGTGTGTTTTGACAGTAGTGTAGATGTGTAGGGGGTCTCCAGAGCTGAACCGCATTGGTTTCAGGTCTGAGGACTCCCTACTTCAGGAGATACAGGCCCCTTTATGGGGTACCGGTATCACCTGCAGAATGTAAATAACCCGGTCACGTGACGTGGAAGCTTTAAAGTGCAGGGGATACCGGCACCCCATAACGGGGCCTGTACTCCTGAAGTAGGGGTCCTCGGACCTGAAACCAATGCGGTTCAACTCCGGAGATCCCCTGCTCATGTACACTATAAATAAAATGTATTTATTTAGTGTACGATCGCTTGTAACAGCCTTGCATGGAGATGGCAAATCTCCATGCAAATGTAACATGCGGCTTTTTTTCCTATCAGGTAGCGTACGGGAACTTTAAGTGTGATAGCAGAGGGAAAAAAATCTTGCACACACGATAAGCCAGTTTTGGGCACGTCCGATAGGAAATGGGCTAAGGGCCTTAGTGAATCACGCTGCTGGCTTCATTTTTTATCGGACGTGCTAATTTTTTTCAGGCCAGCGCGAAAGCTTGGAGCTTAGTGCATAGCCCCCACAATCTGGCTCACAGATTCTTTTAGGATTCTAAGGTTCAATCACAAAACCCAGCAGCCAATCAACACGTGGGAACTTTCCCAAGCAGCCAATCAGAGCCAAGACGGCTAGCAAAGCCAGGTCAGCGGGAAATCCGAAATAGCCAAGAGACATGCACAAACCTGCCACCTCTCTCCTTGGCTATCCCAATGCCACCCACTGGGCAGGCGCCAACAAGTCTAGCAGAGCAAGTGGCATCCTGGAGGACTGCCATTGATCTCCGGACCTGGTGCTCCACCTTTCCCCACTGACCAAATGCTATTCTCACCTCTGGACTTCCTCTGGCTTCTTTGAACTCCGATGTCCAGCATTCTTACCGGCGCCTATGGGTTAGATTGGGCAGCCTGTTTGGACATTGGTTCCGAATGTAAATAGCACATTACATTACATTAAAGTATATTTTTGTACACTTCTGAGTCTTGGGGGACGGGGCAGAAAAGGAAAAATGTTGTAGTTTTATTTCTATCTGCCTTATTTCCACACACTTTCCCTTGGACTCAGTTTGAACCCTCAGAGTCCCCCCTCAACCTTATATATGGTTGGGGCACTGACACTGACACTGGCTGGGGTACCTTAACCTAGGGATTCCCTCAGCGACAGGAATACATGTTGTATCCCTGTGCCTAATTCTCCTTTCTGGGCTGTGCTGAAGCAGGGAACCCTAGGGGTGAGTCGTACAAGCATTTTGAAGGGGAGATATTGCCGGGATAATGTGCCTACATGTATCCGAGAATCAGCCATGATTCTTGGGTACATTTATAGGGGAACCGAGAACTCCGGACCCCGACCTGCTAGGCACATTCTGTCAATGGTTCCTCCTCAAATGCCCCTTTTAAACTCATACCCTTGCAATCAAAGCTAACTCTCTTGGACCCAATATACACGGATCAGGGGTAGTCAAAATGGGTTTGACCTTTAATTGAGAGCCTGGTTACCCCCTTCCGTCACATTTAGTTTATACAGTAGTTCTACAAAGCAGAAAATCAGCAATGTTTGTTCCTTTTTTCTTGCAATTGTTTATGAAATAAAAAGTAGATTTTCTGAAGATAATTAATTAAAAATTGATAATCCCAGATTAAATGAAACCGTATGTAAAAAAAAGATTATTCCTACATAATTATTCAAAGAATAAACGCATAAAGTGCATGAAGGAAAGACAGGTGGGAAGTAATGTGAATGTGAAAAAATTGCCATCATCCCACTTTAATTAGTGTTATAAAATGGCTCTCTCTTCAGTAATAAGTAGATATGACAAAGATGTGTTTCACATATTTAAGAGGGTAATTAAACTGCCACATGCTCAAACCAATATACATACAGAACTGATTAAAAATGTGAATCTGCTGAAACAATGATTGATGAGTATTTAATGTGCATGGGTATTAAATTGTAAGAGGGGCTGGATAATAAATTAATCATACTACACTACAGTAGCTTCTACTAAGAAAAAAAATGTGTAATATACATTTAAAGACCAAATAAGAGCAAACATATTTGAACTTGGATACTTTCTTTTAATATAACGCTACAGTTGATCTGAACTCAAGAGTATGGATATACCAAAAAATTGTTTACACAATAAGTTTATTTATAAATGTTAAGGTTTAAGCATGGGTTTTGCCTTGCATAAAAGGAGAGCATGGAGCAAAAGTAAGTGAAACTGCTATGGGTGCTCACTGGGGCTAGGACAGGAAAAATTGATGCTTCTTATGAAGAAAAGAGAGAAATCACTCACGTCGACTTTTAGAGGTGATTTTTACATGCCGGGAATACTGGCACCCCACATGGTTATCCCAGCCAATCAGATGGTGTGGAAACCATTTGTCAATCAAATGTGACGTCACAGGCTGTATAAAAGCCTGGGCAGCCTCATTTGATGGCACAGAGCTGATGAAGCAACATCTACAGTATTCCCATTTGGATTGACAGATGAAGAACAGATGAAGAGAACGAACCAGGAGTAGATTACAAGTACAGATGAAGATAAAGAAGACCCTGTCATGGGTGACAGGTTCTACAACACCTTTTTATAACTGGGATCATTTGATTGAGAAAAACAAGATGGTAAAATAAATGGTAAGTTATTTTTTATAAAAGACAGACACATAAAGTTACACAATTCAAGATTAACACACTTACTAGGGATGGGGCTAACGAATACATTCGTTTTCAGAACAAAATTCCTAACGATCACCTTTTTAGAGCACTTTCCAATGACCGGTAGTTACTCACAAAAAGTCCTGGACATCTGTTACATTGCCGCTGTTGGTGTGGCACTTGGAATCTCCTTGGAATCTGCACTTCCCATTGGCTGCAGGCCCTCTTAAGCTTTTAGGCCCTCATACACTAACCTGGAAAGCTTATCAGAGCGTGGGAATTCTTCTGCCAGCCAATCACTGATTTGCCAGTATTATAAAACAGGGCGGGCACCTTTTCTCAGCTAGCAAGGGGGCATGGGTTAACTTGGCCCCTCCGCCTCTTTGCATACTGAGCCCACCCTCTGCTCAGGCTCCACAGAGTCTGGATTTTGGCAAATGGTGTTAGCTTGCCTTGTGTCAGGCTACACTATGGGTACTCCAGAATAAGGGCAGTGCCCTTCCTGTCCTAACACCTAGGCATCTCTGGGCCTTTCAAGTAAGACCTCCGGACAGACACAGAAGCACCAACTAGTAGCCATCTGGGGCTTGCGGAATCCATGACATACATTATCAATATCTACACACAATAAACTATACCCGTTTAATAAAAGATATGGTGCCCTGTCTTCTTTGTGCTAAAAGTTATGAGTTCCTATTCTGGTGTCATGAATGGAGTGAGTGTATATATTCTCTACAATCACTTGCCTCATTCCTGGCACTCATGAGAAAAACACTTTTAAACTATTTAAAACACTGCAAACATATTCAGTTTTATAACCTTATCTCGAGAACCTTCCGGAATCCCTACTCTAGGTTCAGGATACCTGGGCATGTATGTGGGTACCTCTGCTATACTGGGGAATCCCTGCTATACTAAGGACTGTGTGTATACCTGTAGATATATTTTTACCCCTTCATACACATTTACCTTGTCTGGAAGATGCTGCAGCACAGGCTCTGGCGGTGAGTCGTAAGAATGTTTCCAGGTTCCGAGGTTGGCGGAGTAATGCACATAGCTGTATCCGAAGATATCAGTCAATCTCCAGATACAACTTCTGGGGTATCCCATTGTGGCGGGAGAGGGTTAACAGGTCAATAATAAAGGTATTATGCCCGGCTGGTTAACCCTAATCCCTGTTGGGACTGAAGAGGTTAAACTGTATTGGCCCCATCATATCATGTTTTCCCCTACACTATCTTTTTTGTCCCTTTTTTGCAGCTAAGAAACTAGCTGCAGTTACACTGAATGAATGAAAATGTGCAACTGTATTTGTGACACAAGGGGGAGCTTCTAGCGCTAAGTGAAGAAGTGTGCCTGTGAATAAGTGGCTGTTTTGAAGAATAGGTATCACTTCCTAAGCCGTAGACCTCTAAACCGCAAAGTCAATTGGATAAGTGGTTTGTGGTGTAGCTGAAGTGCCTTCTTGTCAAAATGTATCCAGCAGTCTTGTTATCCACTTAAGCTGAGATTGTTGGCATGTGTCTGCGGTTACCGAATCAAAAGCCAGCACGGATACATTGTATGCTGGCTTGTAACACAGACCAATTATAGGTTAAACCGCAAACCACATCACAGAGCCCATTTAATTAAGTGGATATCTTGTGCTAGGAAAGAGCGAGCACTCTAATTTTTGGAGTGCAGTTAGTTACACGTGTACTATGAATATACATATAAATTTTAGAGTTGTTACATATGCAGAACATACATTTATAAACATACTATATTTCAATGGTGTTCTAAATGCAAAGGCAGAAAACCCTTTCTGCCAGTCCGGCAATGAATCCATTAACATGCCCATATGTTATGGATGAATGAGCTGAGGGATTTTTCATCTCTGGACTTCAAAGGGCACCCTGCTAAGGTGATGCCCCAGTGTCTAAGAGAAGTCGGGAGTTGAAAAGCCTCATAGACCCTAGGTGTTAGGGTGACCAGGATATTGTTAAGTACTTCACACTTGATAGCCAAACCCCAGACTGCTGTTGCCAGTTAAGAAGTTGGGCCCAGTATGCTAAGTAGCTCAGGTGTGAGGTTAGCACATGCTCTGTGCAAACCGTGAAGCAACTTCTGCCCTCTTTTTAAGGTACTGGCAAGTCGTGGATAGGTGGGAAAAATCATTCCCACTAGAGGATTGGGTGTGTATGTATGTAAAAGGATAAATCATGTATTTATGGGGGGCACACGGGATGGGTTATGTATTTAATAAATAGAATGATGTTTATTGTGGGGCAGTGTGTTGTTTTTATTGTGGGTACTGGGGGTGGGGGGAAGGGGTATTGGCCCCAAGGGTATGTGGGTAGGCCTCCCTTGTAGAAAGTGGGTGAGGGTGGTTAGGCCTCACGGGGTGGGGGGTTAGTGTGGGAGGTTATGTAGGCCTCCCGAGTGGTGGGTGAGGGTGGGTTAACCCCTCATGACTGTAGCGGTTAATAACCGCTATGGTGATTAAGGGGTTAGGGGACATTACATTGGCTATTGTAATTGTTGTGCATGTTTTGCAGCACCGTAGGGGCATGGGCAGAATGAAGATGAGGATGAAGATGGACTTCATCGTGGGTGCCTGTAGAAGGTAAGTGTAAAATGCTTTGACTGTATTTATTGAATGTTATATGTATTTAAAATGGCCAAATGCATTATTATCCATATTTGGATAATAGTAATTTTGGCCATTACTGTATAGTATGTGTTAGGGGGGTGTATTTCGTTATAATTATTGTTTATTATTTTTGGAGGTGCAACATTAGTACCGCAGGCCCGCGGTACCCTGGGACTCCCGCGGGGACCCCGTGACGGCCGCAGGGACCCCCGGACTCCCGCAGGGACCCCCGCACTCCCGCGGGGACCCCCGCTTGGTGAGCCAGGAACCCCCGGACACAACCGCGGGGTCAGCCGGGGACACCCTCGTGACCCTTGGGCTCCCTCGGGGACCCCCGCGGGGTCAGCCGGGGACACCCGCCGGCCTGCTGTATGGGTTTTGCGCATGCAAAAATAAAAAGCAAGAATTTTTTCTAAGTCCAGATTTCTTTGCGTCTACTCTGACCTGGCGTGTTCTGATAAACGCAACTTTCGCGTGTGCTAAGTTTGCGTTGCTTAGTGCATCCCGCTTAAGGGCAGAATTTAACGCAAACAGGGTTGCGATCCAGCAAAATTGGACTTAGAAAAATTCCTGAAAAAGACATTTTCAGATCGCAAAGTGCCTGTTTGCGTTGCTTAGTGCATCGGGTTGAGCAAAAAATCACGTTCGAAGAGCACTTTGCGGTCTAAAAGTGACTTAACGGAGCTTAGTGCATAGCCCCCTTAGAATCTTTTCTGTTTTTAAAATCCTTGAAGCTGGCTCACGTCTATTCAGTTCTGAGCATCTTTGAATTCGCCGCTGTTGGTCAGCACTTGGAATCTGCGCTCCCCATTGGCTGCAGGCCCTTTTAAGCATTCAAGCTCTCATACACTAACCTGGACAGCTTATCAGAGCGTGGGAATTCTCCTGATAGCCAATCACCGATTTGCCAGTATTGTAAAGCAGGGCAGGCACCTTTTCTCAGGTAGCAAAGGGGCATGGGCTTTTCTAGCCCCTCTCCCTCTTTGCATACTGAGCCCAGCTCAGGCTCCACAGAGTCTGAATTTTGGGCAAATGGTCATCGGACCGCCTTGTGTTAGGCCAGGATGCGGGTACTCAAAGATAACTGCAGTGCCCGTCCTGTCCTAACACATTGGCATCCCTGAGCCTTTCAAGTACGGACTTGGATAGACACAGAGGCACCAAGATTGGTCGCCAGCTGGGTTTTCTGGAATCCATGACTTAGAAAGCCCTCAGTTCATATTCAGGTTATCAATATACAGTATTTACACATTAAACTATACCCGTTTAATAAAAGATATGGTGTCTTTGTGACGGTGAGGGGGTACCCAGGCCAGTAAATTAAAGTATTATGCCCGGATGGATGCCCCTGAGTCATATTTGGAAAATGTGGAGTGTCAGCTCTGCAGCTCAGTAATGGTTATGACCCTGTGAATGTATTAGAATTGTCTGTGTGTGTCCCGCTAGGTATAAGGGAACCACATTACTACTCTGAGTGCAACTGTGTGTTTGCATTGCAACAGTGTTTCGCTGCCAACCACAGAAAGAGAAAAAGCTTTTAAAACACTGCAGCTTGCTGCATAGCGTAAAAGCAGTGTGCTAATTCTGGCTAGGAATGTCCTAGTGCTTTGATTTTTGCTATGCGTGCGGCTGGGGGTATATCATCAGAACGGTTATAGTTTATGTTTTAGAAACTTTTATGAAAAAGCATGAATGAAAGTCCCCCTCTTAAAGGTTTATTAAAAGTATAAGAGCCAAGGAATTTACATTCGGGTGGGCAGAGCAGCGGAAACACTTGATTCACAAGTACCATGATCAAAAGGTATATGGCAGGACATCCCTGCATGTGAGTCATGCATAAATTAACCCCGGACTTCTAAGGCACCCTGCAGGGATGGGCCCAGAATGTCTGACCAGGTCCGTAGTTAACAAAAGACCTGCGTGTAAAAGAGTTAAGTGGGGTGGGGTGTGTTAAAAGTGTTCCCCTGGCATATGTCCAGATGTCCGGGGGAAGGTAGACAAGATGTCGCCGGGGAAGTGGGCTTGGCTAGGTATGTTATGTTGAACAGGTGCGAAGTTCGTGCTTGCCCTTGGCATACCTTGAAGCTCCTTCTCCCAGTTACATGAAGTCCTGGCAACCTTGCCATAGGTGGGAAGTTTGGTTCAAACGCAGCGATTGGCTGCAGAGTATAGAGATAGGACCAGCCAATCAGATGGTGTGGAAACCATTTGTCAATCAAATGTGACGTCACAGGCTGTATAAAAGCCTGGGCAGCCTCATTTGATGGCACAGAGCTGATGAAGCAACATCTACAGTATTCCCATTTGGATTGACAGATAAAGAACAGATGAAGAGAACGAACCAGGAGTAGATTACAAGATCAGATGAAATAAGATAGACCCTGTCATGGGTGACAGGTTCTACAACACCTTTTTATAACTGGGATCATTTGATTGAGAAAAACAAGATGGTAAAATAAATGGTAAGTTATTTTTTATAAAAGACAGACACATAAACGTTACACAAATCAAGATAACACACTTCTAGGGGATGGTGCTACGAATACATTCTGTTTCAAGAACAAAATTCTAACGATCACCTTTTTAGAGCACTTCCAATGACCGGTAGTTACTCACAAAAAGTCCTGGACATCTGTTACATTGCCGCTGTTTGTGTGGCACTTGGAATCTACCTTGGAATCTGCACTTCCCATTGGCTGCAGGCCCTCTTAAGCTTTTAGGCCCTCATACACTAACCTGGAAAGCTAATCAAGCGTGGGAATTCTTCTGCCAGCAATCACTGATTTGCCAGTATTGTAAACCAGGGCGGGCCCTTTCTCAGCTAGCAGGGGGCATGGGTTAACTGGCCCTCCGCCCTTTGCAATACTGAGCCCACCTCTGCTCAGGCTCCACAGAGTCTGGATTTTGGCAAATGGTGTTAGCTTGCCTTGTGTCAGGCTACACTATGTACTCCAGATAAGGCAGTGCCCTTCCCTGTCCTAACACCTAGGCATCTCTGGGGCCTTTCAAGTAAGAACCTCCGACAGACACAGAAGCACAACTAGTAGCCATCTGGGGCTTCCGGAATCCATACAACATTATCAAAATCTACACACAATAAACTATACCCGTTTAATAACAGATATGGTTGCCCTGTCTTCTTTGTGCTAAAAGACTTTCAGATCGCAAAAGTGCCTGTTTGCGTTGCTTAGTGCATCGGGTTGAGCAAAAAATCACGTTCGAAGAGCACTTTGCGGTCTAAAGTGACTTAAACGGAGCTTAGTGCATAGCCCCCTAGAATCTTTTCGTTTTAAAATCCTTGAAGCTCTCACGTCTATTCAGTTGAGCATCTTTGAATTCGCCGCTGTTGGTCACACTTGAATCTGCGCTCCCCATTGGGCAGGCCCTTTTAAGCCTTCAAGCCTCAACACTAACCTGGACAGCTTATCAGAGCGTGGGAATTCTCCTGATAGCAATCACCGATTTGCCAGTATTGTAAAGCAGGGCAGGCACCTTTTCTCAGTAGCAAAGGGGCAGGGCTTTTCTAGCCCCTCTCCCTCTTTGCATACTAGCCCAGCTCAGGCTCCACAAGTCTGAATTTTGGGCAAATGGTCATCGGACCGCTTGTGTTAGGCCAGATGCGGTTACTCAAAGATAACTGCAGTGCCCGTCCTGTCCTAACACTTGGCATCCCTGAGCCTTTCAAGTACGGACTTGGATACACAGGGCACCAAGATTGGTCGCCAGCTGGGTTTTCTGGAATCCATGACTTAGAAAGCCCTCAGTTCATATTCAGGTTATCAATATACAGTATTTACACATTAAACTATACCCGTTTAATAAAAGATATGGTGTCTTTGTGACGGTGAGGGGGTACCCAGGCCAGTAATTAAAGTATTATGCCCGGATGGATTGCCCCTAGTCATATTTGGAAAATGGTGAGTGTCAGCTCTGCAGCTCAGTATGGTTATGACCCTGTGAATGTATTAGATTGTCTGTGTGTGTCCCGCTAGGTATAAGGAACCATACTACTCTGAGTGCAACTGTGTGTTTGCATCCACAGTGTTTCGCTGCCAACCACAAAAAGAGAAAGCTTTTAAACACAGCAGCTTGCTGCATAGCGTAAAAGCAGTGTGCTAATTCTGGCTAGGAATGTCCTAGTCTTTGATTTTGCTATGCGTGCGGCTGGGGGTATATCATCAGAACGGTTATAGTTTATGTTTTAAGAACTTTTATGAAAAAGCATGAATGAATTCCCCCTCTAAAGGTTTATTAAAAGTATAAGAGCCAAGGAATTTACATCGGGTGGGCAGAGCAGCGGAAACACTGATTCACAGTACATGATCAAAATGTATATGGCAGGACATCCCTGCATGTGAGTCATGCATAATTAACCCCGGACTTCTAAGGCACCCTGCAGGGATGGGCCAGAATGTCTGACCAGGTCCGTAGTTAACAAAAGACCTGCGTGTAAAGAGTTAAGTGGGGTGGGGGGTGTTAAAAGTGTTCCCCTGGCATATGTCCAGAGTCCGGGGGAAGGTAGACAATGTCGCCGGGGAATGGGGCTTGGCTGGTATGTTATGTTAACAGGTGCGAAGTTCGTGCTTGCCCTTGGCATACCTTGAAGCTCCTTCTCCCAGTTACATGAAGTCCTGGCAACCTTGCCATAGGTGGAAGTTTGGTTCAAACGCAGCGATTGGCTGCAGAGTATAGAGATAGGACCAGCCAATCAGATGGTGTGGAAACCATTTGTCAATCAAATGTGACGTCACAGGCTGTAAAAAGCCTGGGCAGCCTCATTTGATGGCACAGAGCTGATGAAGCAACATCTACAGTATTCCCATTTGGATTGACAGATAAGAACAGATGAAGAGAACGAACCAGGAGTAGATTACAAGTACAGATGAAGTAAAAGAAGACCCTGTCATGGTGACAGGTTCTACAACACCTTTTTAAACTGGGATCATTTGATTGAAGAAAACAAGATGGTAAATAAATGGTAAGTTATTTTTATAAAAGACAGACACTAAAGTTACACAATTCAATTAACACACTTACTAGGGATGGGGCAACGAATACATCGTTTTCAGAACAAAATTCCTAACGATCACCTTTTTAGAGCACTTTCCCAATGACCGTAGTTACCACAAAAGTCCTGGACTCTGTTCTTTGCCGCTGTTGTGTGGCACTTGGAATCTCCTTGGAATTGCACTTCCCATTGGCTGCAGGCCCTCTTAAACTTTAGGCCCTCATACACTACACCTGGAAAGCTTATCAGAGCGTGGGAATTCTTCTGCCAGCCAATCACTGATTGCCAGTATTATAAAACAGGGCGGGCACCTTTTCTCAGCTACAAGGGGGCATGGGTTAACTTGGCCCCTCCGCCTCTTTGCTATACTGAGCCACCCCTCGGCTCAGGCTCACAGAGTCTGGATTTTGGCAAATGGTGTTAGCTTGCCTTGTGTCAGCTACACTATGGGTACTCCAAATAAGGGCAGTGCCCTTCCTGTCCTAACACCTAGGCATCTCTGGGCCTTTCAAGTAAGACCTCCGACAGACACAGAAGCACCAACTAGTAGCCATCTGGGGCTTGCGGAATCCATGACATACATTATCAATATCTACACACAATAAACTATACCTTTTAATAAAGATATGGTGCCCTGTCTTCTTTGTGCTAAAAGTTATGAGTTCCTATTCTGGTGTCATGAATGGAGTGAGTGTATATATTCTCTACAATCACTTCCCTCATTCCTGGCACTCATAGAAAAACACTTTTAAACTATTTAAAACACTGCAAACATATTCATTTTTATAACCTTATCTCGAGAACCTTCCGGAATCCCTACTCTAGGTTCAGATACCTGGGCATGTATGTGGGTACCTCTGCTATACTGGGGAATCCCTCTATACTAAGGACTGTGTTTATACCTGTAGATATATTTTTACCCCTTCATACACATTTACCTTGTCTGGAAGATGCTGCAGCACAGGCTCTGGCGGTGAGTCGTAAGAATGTTTCCAGGTTCCGAGGTTGCGGAGTAATTGCACATACTGTTCCGAAATATCAGTCAATCTCCAGATACAACTTCTGGGGTATCCCATTGTGGCGGGAGAGGGTTACCAGGTCAATAATAAAGGTATTATGCCCGGCTGGTTAACCCTAATCCCTGTTGGGACTAGAAGAGGTTAAACTGTATTGGCCCCATCATATCCATGTTTTCCCCCTACACTATCTTTTTTGTCCCTTTTTTGGCAGCTAAGAAACTAGCTGCAGTTACACTGAATGAATGAAAATGTGCAACTGTATTTGTGACACAAGGGGGAGCTTCTAGCGCTAGTGAAGAAGTGTGCCTGTGAATAAGTGCTGTTTGGAAGAATAGGTATCACTTCCTAAGCCGTAGACCTCTAAACCGCAAAGTCAATGGATAAGTGGTTTGTGGTGTAGCTGAAGTGCCTTCTTGTCAAAATGTATCCAGCAGTCTTGTTATCCACTTAACCTAGATTGTTGGCGTTTGTCTCGGTTACCGAATCAAAAGCCACACGGAACTTGTATGCTGGCTTGTAACACAGACCAATTATAGGTTAAACCGCAAACCACTTCACAGAGCCCTTTAATTAATGGATATCTTGTGCTAGGAAAAGCGAGCGCTCTAATTTTTGGAGTGCAGTTAGTTACACATGTACTATGAATATACTATGAATTTTAGAGTTGTTACTATGCAGACATACTTTATAAACAACTATATTTCAATGGTGTTCTAAATGCAAAGGCAGAAACCCTTTCTGCCAGTCCGGCAATGAATCCTTAACATGCCCATATGTTTGGATGAATGAGCTGAGGGATTTTTCATCTCTGGACTTCAAAGGGCACCATGCTAAGGTGATGCCCCAGTTGCTAGAGAATCGGGAGTTGAAAAGCCTCATAGACCCTAGGTGTTAGGGTGACAAGGATTTGTTAAGTACTCACACTTGATAGCCAACCCCAGACTGCTGTCGCCATTTAAGAAGTTGGGCCCAGTATGCTAAGTAGCTCAGGTGTGAGGTTAGCACATGCTCTGTGCAAACCGTGAAGCAACTTCGCGCCCTCTTTTTAAGGTACTGGCAAGTCTTGGATAGGTGGAAAATCATTCCCACTGAGGATTGGTGTGTATGTATGTAAAAGGATAATCATGTATTTATGGGGGCACACGGATGGGTTAGGTATTTATAATAGAATGATGGTTATTGTGGGGCAGTGTGTTGTTTTATTGTGGGTACTGGGGGTGGGGGGAAGGGTATTGGCCCCAAGGGTATGTGGGTAGGCCTCCCTTGTGGAAAGTGGGTGAGGGTGGTTAGGCCTCACGGTGGGGGGTTGTGTGGAGGTTATGTAAGCCTACCCGAGTGGTGGGTGAGGGTGGGTTAACCCCTCATGACTGTACGGTTAATAACCGCTATGGTGATTAAGGGGTTAGGGGACATTACATTACATTGGCTATTGTATTGTTGTGCATGTTTTGCAGCACGTAGGGGCATGGGCAGAATGAAATGAGGATGAAATGGACTTCATCGTGGGTGCCTGTAGAAGGTAAGTGTAAATGCTTTGACTTATTTATTGAATTTATTGTATTTAAAATGGCCAATGCATTATTATCCATATTTGGATAAGTAATTTTGGCCATTACTGTATAGTATGTGTTAGGGGGGTGTATTTCGTTATATTATTGTTTATATTATTTTTGGAGGTACAACATTAGTACCGCAGGCCCGCGGTACCCTGGACTCCCGCGGGGACCCCGTGACGGCCGCAGGGACCCCGGACTCCCGCAGGGACCCCCGCACTCCCGCGGGGACCCCCCTTGGTGATCCAGGAACCCCCGGACACAACCGCGGGGTCATCCGGGACACCCTCGTACCCTTGGGCTCCCTCGAGACCCCCGCGGGTTCCCGGGACACCCCGCTGGCCTGCTGTATGGGTTTTGCGCATGCAAAATAAAAGCAAGATTTTTTTTCTAAGTCCAGATTTCTTTGCGTCTACTCTGACCTGCGTGTTTCTGTAAACGCAACTTTCGCGTGTGCTAAGTTTGCGTTGCTTAGTGCATCCCGCTTAAGGGCAGAATTTAACGCACACGGGGTTGCGATCCAGCAAAATTGGACTAGAAAAATTCCCTGAAAAAAGACATTTCAGATCGCAAAGTGCCTGTTTGCGTTGCTTAGTGCATCGGGTTGAGCAAAAAATCACGTTCGAAGAGCACTTTGCGGTCTAAAAGTGACTTAACGGAGCTTAGTGCATAGCCCCCTTAGAATCTTTTCTGTTTTTAAAATCCTTGAAGCTGGCTCACGTCTATCAGTTCTGAGCATCTTTGAATTTGCCGCTGTTGTTCAGCACTTGGAATCTGCGCTCCCCTTGGCTGCAGCCCTTTTTAAGCATTCAAGCTCTCATACCTACAACCTGGACAGCTTATCAGAGCGTGGGAATTCTCCTGATAGCCAATCACCGATTTGCCAGTATTGTAAAGCAGGGCGGGCACCTTTTCTCAGGTAGCAAAGGGGCCTAGGCTTTTCTAGCCCTCTCCCTCTTTGCATACTGAGCCCAGCTCAGGCTCCACAGAGTCTGAATTTTGGGCAAATGGTCCATCGGACCGCCTTGTGTTAGGCCAGGATGCGGGTACTCAAAGATAACTGCAGTGCCCGTCCTGTCCTAACACATTGGCATCCCTGAGCCTTTCAAGTACGGACTTGGATGACACAGAGCCCAAGATTGGTCGCCACTGGGTTTTTCGGAATCCATGACTTAGAAAGCCCTCAGTTCATATCAGGTTATCAATATCCAGTATTTACACATTAAACTATAACCCGTTTAATAAAAAGATATGGTGTCTTTGTGACGGTGAGGGGGTACCCAGGCCTAAATTAAGTATTATGCCCGGCTGGATGCCCCTGAGTCATATTTGGAAATGTGGAGTGTCAGCTCTGCAGCTCAGTAATGGTTATGACCCTGTGAATGTATTAGAATTGTCTGTGTGTGTCCGCCTAGGTATAAGGGAACCACATTACTACTCTGATGCAACTGTGTGTTTGCATTGCAACAGTGTTTCGCTGCCAACCACAGAAAGAGAAAAAGCTTTTAAAACACTGCAGCTTGCTGCATAGCGTAAAAGCAGTGTGCTAATTCTGGCTAGGAATTTCCTAGTGCTTGGATTTTGCTATGCGTGCGCTGGGGGTATATCATCAGAACGGTTATAGTTTATGTTTATAAACTTTTATGAAAAAGCAGGAATGAAAGTCCCCTCTTAAAGGTTTATTAAAAGTATAAAGGCCAGGAATTTCATTCGGGGTGGGCAGAGCAGCGGAAACACTTGATTCACAAGTACCATGATCAAAAGGTATATGGCAGGACATCCCTGCATGTGAGTCATGCATAATTACCCCGGACTTCTAAGCACCCTGCAGGGATGGGCCCCAGAATGTCTACCAGGTCCGTAGTTTAACAAAAGACCTGCGTAAAAGAGTTAAGTGGGGTGGGGTGTGTTAAAAGTGTTCCCCTGGCATAGTCCAGATGCCGGGGAAAGGTAGACAAGATGTCGGCCGGGGAAGTGGGCTTGGCTAGGTATGTTATGTTGAACAGGTGCGAAGTTCGTGCTTGCCCTTGGCATACCTTGAAGCTCCTTCTCCCAGTTACATGAAGTCCTGGCAACCTTGCCATAGGTGGGAAGTTTGGTTCAAACGCAGCGATTGGCTGCAGAGTATAGAGATAGGACTTTGGTGATTTTAAAAGTCCGTGCAGCCAATCGGGGATTAGATTCATCATGTGGTAGAAAGATTCACGTAAGCTGGATTCAAAACTTTATCCCATTGTAACGCGTCTGTAGTTCGAAAGAACTAAGGAATCTAAGATGAATATTGCAGCGGGAAAACTAAAAGATTACTTTCGGCAGAGAAATTGTGGTTTCGAGCGGTGACACTAGCCAAAGACTGTTTCACGGCTCTATTTGAACACCAACCCCGCTCCTTGAATTGATGCATAGAGACTTTATATCTGTGAAGTGCGTTCGGGAACATTTCATTTCTTTTTGCCCTGTCCCAGTAAGTGTTATTTTGTATTATTTCGTAGATCAAGCTGTGTATGTTCATGTTGAAATAAATCATAATTTATTTTATCAATCGCTTTGCTCAATCAAAGGATCCGGGTAATTAAGGTATTAAAAGTTCTGTCTCTCGTGGCAGGCTTGTCTTCTGTGTGCTGAAAGTTATGAGTTCCTATTCTGTTGTCATGAATGGAGTGAGTGTATATATTCCCTACAATCACTAGCCTCATTCCTGGCACACATGAGAAAAATACTTTTAAACTTTTTAAAACACAGCAAACATGCTCAGCTTTAAAACCATAGCTCGAGCACCTTTCTGAACCCCTACTCTAGGCTCAGGATACCTGGATACCTGGGCATGTATGTGGGTACCTCTGCTATAGTGGGGAATCCCTGCTAAACTAAGGACTCGGTATACTTGCAGATATATTTGAACCCCTTCATGCCCATTTACCTTGTCTGGAAGATGCAGGGACTCTGGTAGTGAGTTGTAAGAACGTTTCCAGGGTCCGAGGTTGGCGGATAATGCGTTTACATGGGTCAGGGTTAACCAATTAGGCTTGACCTTTATTATAAGCCTGGTTAACCCCTTCACCATCACACATCCCCTACTCAATTGCAGGCTGTGTTACGATCGCCTCGTCCGGCGGTTTAATTGGCCTGTGTCTTGGGGATATTAGTTCGTGGGGACTGTCCTGGCGGGAAAGTCCATCGGCATTGCCGTGCTCACTGCTGTTCTTGTGCTGGGCAAGACTCCAACGAAGGTGCTTGCCATTTTCCCCAGACACCCTTTGCAACTAACAAAAGGGATTGTGATTAGTGATCACCGTGAATTTCTGGCCATACAAATAGGGCTGCAGTTTCCTCAGAGCTCACACAATGGCCAAACATTTTTTCTCAATGGTGGCATAAGCCACCTCCCTGGGCAGTAACTTTCTGCTCAGGTACACCGCTCTCCTCCTCCTCCCCCACTTTACTGAGTACAGCACCAATACCGTAATCGGAGGCATTGGTCTGCACCAAAAATCTTTTGAATAGTCAGGGGCTGCAAGGATGGGTGCACTGGATATCGCTGTCTTGAGTGCCTGAAACACTGTTTCACAGGCAGGAAACCAGGCTATCAGAACTGGGAGTCGCTTCTGTGTCAGATCTGTCAAGGGTTTAGCCACGGCGCTGTACTGTGGGACAAACTTCCTATAAAAGCCAGCGGTGCCTAAAAAAGCCATAAGCTGCTTCTTAGTCTTGGGAACAGGCCACTACACTATAGCCTCAACTTTAGCTGGTTCAGACTTGAGATGCCCTCTGCCCATCCTGTGCCCTAGGTACAGAACCTCTGCTATACCCACTAAACACTTGGTGGGTTTCAATGTGAGCCCTGCCTCTCTAATTCTGTTCAACACCACAGCTAAATGAACTAGGTGGCTGTCCCATGTCCCGCAAAACACTGCTATGACATCCAGGTATGCCCTTGCAAAACCCTGCATCCCTTCCAGTAACCTATTGACCAGGCGTTGAAAGGTAGCCGGGGCATTTTTCATCATAAATGGCATGACTATAAATTCATGGAGGCCACTTGGAGTAATGAATGCTGACTTCTCCCTAGCTTCCTGGGTCAGCAGGATCTGCCAATACACCTTGCTCAGATCCATGGTTGTCAGATACTTTGCCCTCACGAGCTCATCTAATAGCTCATTCATGTGGGGCATGCGATAAGCATCTGACACCGTCCCTGCATTGAGCTCAAGGGCTCTGGGATGGTACAATTACCCATAGGGCCAGCATTTCCTCTACCTCCCTCTCTAAACTGCTCTTCACATCTGTTGATACCCAATAGGCATGCTTATGTAGAGGTCGCAGCTCACCTGTGTGCACTGGGTGATCTGTGATATGTGATCTGCCTGGCTTGTCCGTGAACAGAACCCTATACTGATCTAGCATATATCTCACCTGTACCCTCTGCTGCTCACTGAGCTCGGACCCTATCTCAACCTGCTCTACTGTGCCCCCCTTCCTTGTCTCCCCTAGGAGGTTCGGCAGAGCATTGCTCGCTGGGTCTCCCATCGGTGGGCTACAGATAGCCAGCACTGATGCCACACTTGGCGCAAAATACTCTTTCAGCATGGTTATATGATAAGTTCTAGTTCTTCCTGTCTCACCATCTAACTTCACAACATAGTTGTACTCATTCATCTTTCTGAGACCCATGTACGGTCCAGACCAGGCAGCCATTAATTTGTTCTGCCGAGTGGGCTTTAGAACAAGCACTTGCTGTCCTATGATCAATGATCTGCTACAGGCATTTTGGTCATACCAAGCTTTCTGCTTGGTCTGAGCCTCCTTGAGATTAGCCTGTGCCAATCCCATAAGCATTTCTATCAGGTCTCTGAGATCCACTACATACTGAAGCACAGAAGCATCAGTATTAGTGGTCTCCCCTTCCCATCCCGCATGGAATAGATCCAGAGGACCCTGCACCCTGCGACCATATCGCAGCTCAAAGGGAGAGAACCCGGTAGATTCTTGCGGTACCTCTCGGTATGCAAACAACAAATGCTGTAGGTGAATCTCCCAGTCCTTCCCCTCAGCCTCTATAAAAGCTTGCAGCATCTGCTTCACGGTACAATTGAACTTCTCACATAATCCGTTTGTCTTGGTGTGATAAGGGGTCGTACGCTGGTGCTTCACCCCACACGCATCCCAGAGACACTGTAACAATTCACTCATGAATTGTGACCCTTTATCGGTTAGAATCTCACTAGGGAAACCTACTCTAGTAAAAATCACTAACAATGCTTTTGCTACTGCCCTACCTTTGATGGTGGAAAGCGCTACAGCCTCAGCGTACCGGGTGGCAAAATCCACCACCTTGAGAATGTAACGCTTGCCCGACCAACTTGGGATCATAGAGAACCCACTATATCCATAGCTACCCTCTGGAATGGATCCCCAAGTACCGGTAATGGGTTCAGGGGTGCCCTCACCCAATCAACTGCCTTACCTACTCGCTGGCAGGCATAACAGGAGCGGCTGAAATCTGTCACTGCCCCGATGCCCCCGGCCAGTTGTAATGCAGCAACAGCCAGGCTTTCGTCCGAGTGACCCCCTGATACCCAGCTAGGGGAATTGAGTGGGCTACCTGTAACAACTGGTGCCTATACTCCCTGGGTACTACTTACTGTCTCCTACCGGTCCAGACCCTATCTAGACCCATAGCCGTCTGCTCTCTATATTTGAGAACCGTTCTGACCCACTGTCTGAGTTAGACTCGGATGCCCGGAGCCTCATGCGTTCCAAGCTGGGATCAGTGGGAAGGGTTTTATATCTCTGGCGCTCAGCATGGATAGGTGAATAAGAAGAATATATACAACCAGATGATGTTGCTGGCAGATCCAATGATGAACTCCACGTGAGGGTAGTCAAATATGAAATATAAAAAAATAAGAAAACATAGTGTAATACTGTAAAATACTGAATACACAGACAGACTGAACAAGACTAACAACTGTTGCTGAAACAGACAGGTGACTGGTATAAAACACATTTAATAAATCATATAAAATAAAAGAAATGCAATGAATGGTCACAAAGAGTGAATCAGTGACAAGGGTCCCACTGAAAAAATCCTGCTGGGGCTGAATTGCCCGCTTACCAGAGGATGCATGATAGCTTGCAGTGGATAATCAGAGAGTATCCCCTCTCATAGAACGCCGGTCTGCTCCATGCGCTCCTCACTGGCATCGGCCGCGTGTGGATGTTAGGCATCGGCTTCCAGATGGGGCAAATAGCCCTGCTCTAGCTGGGGCGAAAAACTCTGACTCTCTGTGTCTCCTCCGTCCTCCGTCTGTCGCACATGCGCAGAGATGTGAGCCATCGCAGGTTCCAGCTGCAGATTCACCAGACCCCTCGCCTGCAGTGTGTGGGGCTGGTGGCGGCGGATTCGAAAGTACTCCGAACGGAAGGAGACAGCACGGCAGTGGCATGCGGGGAGAAATCAGCAGATGGAAAGGCAGTGAAACAGTGTGACCAACAAGCTGGGATCAGACTTCACCGCATCCCTAAACTGTGTCCCTAATTCTGGCCACCCATCCTTAGTCTTTAAGTATGGGAAACAGTGAACAGGTAAAGGTGAAGGTGTCAGTGCACTGTCGTGACCTAGTCTGGCTTACCTGCCTGGTCTCCACAGAGACCCCTGGAACTGTTGGTCCCAAATTCTGGGGGAAGGTGGAACCTTCAGGTGCAACTCCTGATGACTGACTCCTGGTAATCGCTGAAACAGGAGCCAGATCCACCGTAAAAACGCATGTTACATGCCCCAAGTCATTGCCAAGGAGGACCTCAGCACCTAACCTGGGCAATACTCCCACCTCCCACATGCCACGTCCAGCACCCCAATTAAGAAAGATCAGGGATACTTGGAAGGAGTTTGGTCTTCCATCTGGCATGATCACTTGCAACCCTGCGCTCGGGACCAAATATTCTGGCTGGACCATATCAGGCCGGAGCAGGGTAACAGTGGCACCGGAGTCCAGTAAGCCGGCTGCTTGGCGAGCTCCGATGGTCACTGGTCACAGATGCCTCTGCCGGACAACGTGGGACTGCATCCTGACTGGTGCAATCTGATGTCCCTGTGTCTCCGCTGCTGGTTCCTTGGTGACAAGTGCAAATCACTCAGTGGAGGTCCCCCGCAGGGCTGGTCTGATGGCTGTGCATGGCTCCTCTGTGTGTGCCTGTCACACACGGGCGACCGGCCTTGCAGCTGGAGAGTGTTGCCCGTGATGGGGTCCACCGGACCTCTGACGGTCCGGACAGTCTGGCTTGATGTGCCCAGTCTTGTTGCACTGATAGCACCTCCTTTCATGTCGGAACTCTGCAGTTTTGGTTGAGCTGTCTGTTGCTGCAGGTTTACCCTTCCACTGAGGAGTGCTTTTGGCTCCTTTGCCTGAAGTGGCTGTGTCCTGGGTAGCCCCTTTCTTTTGCAACACCACTCGACTGGTGACAAACTCATCAGCCAGCTTTGCAGCGTCTGTGTAAGTCTTTGGCTTGCGGTCAAAGATCCACTCCCGCACATCCACAGGACATTGCTGCAAAAACTGTTCTTTATAAATCAAGTCCAGAAGCAAGTGGTACTTTGTAGCACCATACCCCACCACCCACTGTCCTCCCTGCAAAGCCATGTGGGAGACAAACAGCATGTACTGTAGGACTCACCGGCCCGTATCTCCTCAGAACGAAACATGCCACAATACGCTTCTGGGGTGAGTGCATACTTGGTTAACAGTAGGGCTTTCACATGCCTGTAGTCATTGCCATCCTCGTGTGTGATTGCCTGCAAAATCTCTTTGGCCACACCGGACAATAACGGGTCAAGCCACAAAACCCAGTCCTGTTCTGGTACCTAGTATCTGTGACACTGGACTTCAAATTTCCATAGAAACCCATCAATTTTTTCCGTGCCATCCACGAACATCCCAAAGCTGTGATGGTCCACTTGGGGGGTTGCCTACTCTCCATTATCAAGATGGGAGAGCGGGGCTGATGTTCCTTGTGCTTCTGCAAGAAGCCGGACCCTCTCGTCCAGGGTTCCCCCTCTCACCATGAGGCAAGGAGTGTGGTGATTCTGAGGGTGGCAAGTCCATTAGCAACTGGGGCTACAACGGCCGCACTCCCCCCAACCGATGCCCCAATAACATCCTTGTGGGTAGCCGCTCCCTCCCATGTCCATCCTCCGCCACCGGGGCAGGAATAACCTTCTGTGCCCCTGGCTGAAATGTTACCACTGCAACTGCAGTTGAAAGCAAGTCCTCCACTGGTAATGGAAACAAAAGAAAACAGCGCACAACGCCAAATAGTGAAGCAAATTCAACAATATATTATAGAATTAAAAAGGGGGTAATATATCTGCGTACATGAAAAAAGTTGGTAAAAGGCATGTAGTGTGTATCACACTGTTTACCACTCGGCAGCTGTTAGCTGTAGATTCAGGTGCTTGCTTCCCTCTGCTGCTGCAGCTCAGTTGATTCTTGGGCAGGACGTCAGTCTTTTCACTCCCAAGGGGATTTCCCTTCATGCACCCAGGTTCAGCAGCTGGTACTGGGGCTCGGTGAAATCGCTCCTGCTTCCTGGCCGATATGAAGCTGCTCCTGTACCTCGGCAGGTGTATCCTCTGCACAGAGGTTAAAACGCAGCTTGCTGGGGTGCCCTCAGCGTGCCACGATGCCGCTCCGTCGCGGGACGCTGTGTAATGACGTCACTGTCTACACAGCAGTGGTGGATTCAATAGGGAAGTTTGAACAGTCTTACAAAGTCTCTCACAAGTGTCCAAAACAGCACACAGGATGAAATAAAAACAGGACAGGCCAATACATAGACAAAGGCCAATGTAAGCAGATATAAGGCAATAGAATGTTACATCCAACTAGTTTCGTCCCTAAATCAGAGGTTCTCGACCTTTTTGCTGCAGTTGCCACAGCCTTGCCCCCTGAGACCTGCAACTTTTTTTCTGCCCACACTTGAACATACCTTTTTCGGCTGAGCCACATCTCCCTGCCCCTAATCAATATGCGGGCAACCCCCATGGGTGTAGAGGTTTCTTCAATTCAAGCTAACTCCTTCCCGGTTTCCCTCTGCAAGGTCTAAAGTGGCGTATATCATTGCTCTGCTTACCAGAGACGCTCTGGCTTGGGCATCTCCCATCTTGGAACAGAGACCAGACCTTACCCAGGATTTTGCATGCTTCACGATGGAGTTAAGCAAGTCTTCGATATCCCTGGCCGTAAGGTGACCGCAGCATCCTCCTTTTCTACCTTTCCCAGGGGCATCGGCCCGTCTCCAGGAATATACTAGAGTTTCGAACTATCAAAGTAGAGATGGGCTGGAACTAGGAAGCCTTGTCGGCTGCTTTCTGGCAGGGTTTATCCGAGTCTCTCAAAGACGAACTAGCCGCTCAGGAATGACCTAACAACCTAGAGGAACTCATCGTGGTGTATATCCGCGTCGATCAGCGCCTTCTGGAGAGGAAGGCCGAGTGCTCTCGCTCCAGGACCCTGCCGGCCAGATCACCTGCTTTTTATTTTACTCCCACAGATCTGCAGGTTAGAGACGATCCAGAACCCGTGCAGCTTGGAAGCCATCAATTGTCCTTCTTGGAGAGACAGCGCCGGCATGATATCGCGAACTCTGCCATTACTGCGGTCATCCGTGTTCAAGGATCAAGTGCTTTGCTGTCCATTCAAACCGGGAAATGCCAGCGCCCAATGAGGTACAGGGGAATCACATTGGGTACTATTGCTCCTTCCACTACTATCCAGGAAATCTTGCCGACCAGGATCATGCTTCCCATATCCCTCAGTGGATGCACACAAGAAAACAGCGAGCGCACATGTGAAGAAAGTAATAAAATAATAAAACACTGTGTTAGATGTCTATTAATGGTACATCGTAGAATCAATGGGGGTAATGGGATGGAGTAATGGTCATGCTTATATAGACAAACACTCAGACGGCCAAATGTGAGTGACAGTCACATCTGTTGCAGAGTGTTGTTGCCTCTGATGTGGTCTCTACTGTACTCACAGCCCCTGGTCGTCAGATCTTCCTTCCAGGGTATATGGATGTATGCAGATGCCACGGGTGTATGTGCGTGCCCTTGTAGATGGGATATGCAGATACTCTCTGTTACTCCTGCTGCGTGTCTTGTCCAGTAATACCTCAGAGAGAGGAATGAAAACAGTGGGGACAAATCCCAATACAGAATAATGGGCGGTGATAGGTACAAAAATAGTAACTAAATCACTCACATGGGCTTATGTGAGTGTCCTCACATCAAAACACTGGATGGTGAGCCTTAGGTGGATTATTCCTTCTTGCTCAACTCTTTTCAGTCACTCAGTGGAAGTGTAAAGTGTAGTACAGTAGAGACCACATCAGAGGCAACAACACTCTGCAACAGATGTGAATGTCACTCACATTTGGCCGTGTGTGTTTGTCTATATAAGCATGACCATTACTCCATCCCATTACCCCCATTGATTCTACGATGTACCATTAATAGACATCTAATACAGTGTTTTATTATTTTATTACTTTCTTCACATGTGCGCTCGCTGTTTTCTTGTGTGCATCTACTTTCTGAGGATCCAGGGAGGGTCCTCCTTCAGCTGAGCAGCAGCGACAGTTTGGGCCAGTATATTTTCCAAATACTTTCGGCCTCTCACTATCGTTCACCCCAGTTCTGCATGATTGTGAATTTCACTTTGTTGTATTATACAACATCTTATAGAGGCAGCGCCCCAGTATTTCCACTCTTCCCATATCCCTCAGTGGGCCTGAATTCCAAATCACAGCATCCGCATTCATCGACTCCGGGTCAGGATGCAACTTTATTGACCACAATTTCGCCTTGAAGAACGCAATCCCACTCAACCGCAAATCTGTGTCCTTTCGGGTTGGAGGCCATCGACGGGCGTCCTCTCCAGGCAGCTTTCATTACTTTGGAGACCAGTAAACTCTATCTCCTAATGAAGGACAGCCACAAAGAGGAAATATCTCTGGACGTTAACCATACTCCATCCATGGAGGTAATCTTGGGCCTTCCTTGGCTTCAACGAGCCAATCCTCATCTCATTTGGACCGAAAAGGAACCCATACAGTGGAGTAACCATTGTGCTGAGTCTTGTATTAGCCCCCGACAACAATTCTGCGGTCTAAAAATACCCAAGGAGAATAAGGACGCCTTACCTGAAGTCAACGCAGACTTCAAAGATGTTTTTGACAAGGTACGTTCAGAGATACTTCCCCCTCCCGCGCCTTTGATTGCCCGATCGATCTCTTGCCCTTTCTCTTCCTGAGACTAAAGCAATGTCGGCGTAGATCCATGAAAACTTTAAGAAAGGGTTTATTCGTAATTCTTCATCCCAGCCGATGCAGGATTTTTCAAAAAAAAAGACGGATCTCTCCGTCCTTGCATAGATGACAGAGGGCTTAATAAGATCTCCTAGAAAAACAGCTATCCCTTACCTCTTATTTCTGAACTTTTTGACCGCCTTCAAGGGTCTACTATTTTTTCTAAACTGGATCTCTGGGGTGTGTATAACTCAGGGCGACGAGTTGAAGATGGCCTTCAACACTCGTGAAGGCCATTATGAGTATCTGGTCGTGCCCTTTGGTCTGTGTACCCCCCGGCCGTGTTCCAAGAGTTCGTTAACAAAATCTTTCAGGATCTCCTCAATATTTTTGTTATTGTTTATCTAGACAACATTCTTATTTTTTCTAAATCCCTTCCGGAGCACATCAATCATACCAAACTGGTTTTATCTCGTCCCCGAGAGAATCACCTCTATGCCAAACTAGAGAAATTCCAGTTCCACCAGACTTCTACTGCATTTCTAGGCTACATTATTTCAGACTCCGGCTTCTCCATGGATCAAGCCAAACTCAAAGCAGTCTTGGACTGGCCACTACCCACTTCTCTTAAAGCGATCCAGTGATTTTTAGGATTCGTGGATTACTGCCGTAGATTCATTCGAAATGTTTCATCCATGGTAGCCCTGATCATAGCCTTAACTAAAAAAGGGGCAGATGCCACTTCCTGGCCACCCGATGCACTCCAGGCCTTCAACCTACTCAAAAAGCATACATTTCCACCCCTATCTTGGTTCATCCAGATCCTAAACTTCTTTTTTAACCTGGAGGTGGATGTATCGGACGTGGGCGCCGGGGCCATATTATCTCAGACTCTCACCCCAGGCAAAGCAACACCCTTGCGTGTTCTTTTCAAAGAAATTCTCATCGGCAGAGCAGAACTATGATGTCGGTAACCGGGAGCTCTTAGCTATCAAACTTGCGTTACAAGAGTGGAGACATCTCCTGGAGGGTACTGAGAACCCAATCACCATTCTCACTGATCATAAAAACTTGTTACACATAGAAAGAGCTCGACTTCTGGGAGCTTGCCAAGCCAAATTCATTTGACGTCTTGGACGACATCGTGGCTACCCAAACACACATTCCAAAAAGTCTAGAGGTTCCGGAGGATTGCTTGAACACCGCACCACGATTTCACAAAAAAATATAAGAATGGGGTCACTCGTCCAAGTCTGCCAGTCACCCTGGTACCAGAAGAACCACAGACCTTATCAGACAAACCTTTTTGTGGCCCACCATGTTAAAGCGACAATAAGATAAGTGCTGCACACCAAGACAAAAAGCGAGTAAATTGCAAAAGATACAGTTACCGGCGCTCCCATCAATGAACGAAAGGAAGCATCCAATCCAAAGTACAAAATGAAGGATAGAAGACAGGGCACACGGAATTGAAATTAACAAAATAATTTAATTGAAGCTGACACAGCTGACACAACGTTTCGACCAGAATGGTCTTTGTCAAGTGTAAGTGGCTTGATGCCTAGATCCCAAATTATACCTTTTATAACACCCACAATACCCATAATGCTCACTGAAACAATCAACTGAATTGAACACATATGTGAAATGGTTACCTCCTCCTTAATCAAAGGCATTATGTAAATCCTGAGGTAAACCCCTCCTCTCTCTTAGAAGCATAATTGCTTATAATGCCCCATGGAAATCAGTTCTCCATACAGTCAAAAAATCCAGTCATCATTCATCATCTGTATTTAGTGCTATCATCCTGTATTATGCTATTTTATAGCAAGTATTAAGTTGTTCTGACAGGGTATAGAACCCACTAGTCAGTACCCACGTTATCATATTTTTGATTATTTACGCTCCATTTGCACATATTCTAGTGCTTCAATCCTCATTTGGATATTTAGACTACCTTGTCCTTACTGGCTATTTTTGTTTTTATCATATGAAAGGTCTTGTCAATCTTTCCATTGGTTTAGCAAATCGTGCAGAAATTAAAATATTTAATGACGAGGAGATTAATAAAATATTATTTAAATCTAAACCAGAGGAGGCATTTGGGCCTGATCGCCCAACTGATCACATTAAGGATCCAGAAAGACTAAAGAAGAAGCAAACAGAGTTATTTTCCCACGGAAACACATTATCAGAGTACTACAAACAAAAATTAATCCCTAGAGGATTCCGGATAAAAAAATAGACCTACCACAGGGAGTGAGAACAGTGTCTTTTGTGACAATTGGTGTAAGATTTTTAACAGACCATCTCTTGATTTGATACTTCTCGTTATAGAAGAAGTGGGTAAACAACTTAATACTGTCAGACATGATATTCTAAAAATAGAGATTATCATTGAACAGACTCATCAAAATGAGATAACTGTGACATCCTTTGCTAAATTAAAACAAAAATTACAAAAATGTAAGGATGATTTGATTCATTTAAAAAAACAGAAATGTAAAAAAATAGTGACAGATTATAAAGAGAACACAATGTACCATTGGACTAAATCTGAACGACGTCCTAATTTCCATAATAGATCAAGAACAACAAAAAAACCTACAGTTCTTAATAGTGACTCTGACACTGGTTCATCCGTGGAGGGTGGACACCAACAAACCCCAGGGACATCATCCTCTTTTTTAGAAAGAGGGAGGGTCAGGAGAAAAAGAAAGGAAAAAAAGATGAAAGACCAGGAGGAGGGGTAGAAAACCCGTGCACACCACCGGTGTTGCGGCCAAGACAATTTTAAGTAAGCACAATCTTGTGAATTTGTCTAACCATCTTTTGTCTGATATGGAGATTCTTTTTTTGTCTAAAGGTCCCTCTTTCGTTCCGACCACCAGACCTGATCCCTTTGAATTAGAGGTTGAGCTTTACAAACTTGAAAGGAACCTTAATCTCAAATCCTTCTTTTTCAGCAAGTCCATTGATCAGAATGAGCAGCAGGGGCAGCAACCAGAGCAGGTAAAGGTGAATCCATGTAAATTAAAATCCAGGTTTGTAGCCCCTTTTAAAAATGCAGGCGTTAATGTATTTATGCGCTTAGTAAAGAGTGATATAAATCGATATTTTAAAAGGAAGCATTACTCTAACTTTAATCTTACTCTTGCAGAGAAGGCAATCCTTAAAAATCTTAAAGAGAATAAGGACATTATTTTTAAAAAGGCCGACAAAGGGGGAGCTTTGGTTGTACAAGATTACAGCAATTACAAGAATGAGGCAATAGGACAGCTCAATAATGAGGAATGTTACATGAAATTAGACCACGATCCCACACTTAAATATTAGACAGAGATTAAGGGGATTTTACAGATGGGGTTTAACAATTTGTGGATTACTGAAGAGGCGGTTGATTTTCTGACCATGAAGAGCCCTAGATGGCCAGTACTCTAACTTTCACCAAAACTCCATAAGGATTTACATAAACCCCGTGGGAAACCAATAATCTCTGCTACATGTTCTATTAGTCAGCCGCTAGCTATCTACGTTGACACTTTCTTGCAACCCATGGTGGTCAAAAGAAGGTCAAACATTCGTGATACCTTTGATTTTTTTTAGAAAAAATAAGGTCTATACCTCTTGATGGGAAAGATATAATAATGGTGACACTAGATGTGTCTAGTTTATACACTGTTATACCTCATGAAGATGGTTTAAATACAATTCGTCGTAATCTCACATCAATACACAAGACTAATCCCCCCGTCGACTATATTATGCTCCTTCTTCATTTAATTTTGTACAAAAATTACTTTGCATTTGAAAATTCTTTTTATTTACCGACAGCAGGAACTGCAATGGGTAGTACTATGACTCCATCTTATGCTAACCTTTACATGAATGATTTTGAAGAAAAAATTATTTTTCCTACACCTTTTTTCAACAATATGCAAAATAATACTGCAGATACATTGACGATTAGTTTTTTCTATGGAATAATACCTCAGATGAATTGGTAACATTGTTGGATTACCTTGAGTGTCTTGATACCACTATACGCTTCACTAATAGAACACCATTCTGGTCATTGTTGACAGATTCTCGAAGCAATCACACTTCATTTTATTAAAAGGATTGCCCAATTCAGCCACCTTGGCAGACGTCTTCATCAGGGAGATTTTCCGCATCCACGGCATACCGCTGACAATAGTCTCCGACCGCGGATCCCAATTTATCTCAAAATTCTGGCGCTCTTTTTCTTAAAGAATGAGCATCTCCCTACACTTCTCCTCAGGGTACCACCATCCACGGCATACCGCTGATAATAGTCTCCGACCGCGGATCCCAATTTATCTCAAAATTCTGGCGCTCTTTTTCTTAAAGAATGAGCATCTCCCTACACTTCTCCTCAGGGTACCACCCCCAGACAATGGACAGACCTAGATGACTAATCAGACCTTGGAGCAGTACCTACGGTGCTTCGTCTCAGAGTCCCAGGATGACTGGGTAGACCTGCTCCCCATGGCAGAATTTCGCCCACAACTCATTGAGGAATGAGTCCAAACGGTAATCACCATTTTTTATTAATTATGGGTTCCACCCAGCACGCCTCCCCATCTCCTCTCCTTCCGGGGTCCCAGCAGTGGACAATAGGATCTATTTCCTACAGGAGTCATGGAGGAGGATCCAAAGGACTCTCGAGGAAGATACACTCCGACAGAAAGCCCAGGTGTATCGTCACCGTCGCAAGAACCCCTAGTACAAACCAGGAGATAGAGTGTGGTTATCTTCAAAGAATATCAGGCTCAAGACACCAACTCTCAAATTGGCTCCGAGATTCTTGGGTTCTTACCCAATCCTGTAGAGAGTCAACCCGGTCACCTACCGTCTCAAACTTCCTTCGTCCATGAAAATACCTTTGGTGTTTCACGTTTCTCACTGAAACCCGTATTACACAGCTCCAAATTTCTGGATTCCTCTACCGCTCCACCATCACCAGTACTCATACAAGGACAGGAGGAGTACGAGATACAAGCGATTATCGGCTCCCGAATATCATGGGGAGCAGTGCAATACCTGGTGCACTGGAAAGGGTTAGGACCAGAGGAACGGTCCTGGATACCTCATCACCAGATACATGCTCCCAACCTCATCAAACAATTTCCCTCAAAGTACATTACGTCGTCAAGAGGCCGCTCCTCAGGAGGGTGGTACTATAACAAATCGGGGAACACGTCCCCTGTGGTATGCTCTCTCCTTACCTGCAGCTTCAAACACCTCCACGGACATCACTACGCATGCGCATGCACAGAGAGGTATCACAGGGACTGGCCCCGCCTCCCGTTCACATCACGGCGCCATGCGCCGTACACATGTGTCGCGTGTGCACCACTCCACAGCTGCGTGTCAACATCACTGATCTAGTTTATCACTCCCATTTGTCTCCTGCACTGCTCCACCTATCCCTGCCTCCGCTATGGCCGCACCTTTACTCCTTCCCCCTGTCTCATTGGGTCTGTTCTTCTATTTATGCTCAGCTTTGCCACTTGCACTTTGACTGAGCATAATTCCTTGTAGCCTGTGTGTTCCCACTTACCCATTCCTAGTTTGTCTTGCCTTGCTCTAACCTTGTTGCTGTTTGATTCCCTTTGTACCGACCTGGCTTGAACCTTGGACTCCGCTCTTCTGGATTACTGACCCCGGCATGCCATTGACCTTCCGCATCTCTCCAACCCCTGACCACAGCACCTGGACATCGACTATTCTCCAGGCTCCAACACCTAACCACGGCACCCTGGATATTGCCTATTCTATTGGCTCCGACATCGGCAAGTATCAGGACTGTTCTCCAATCTCCAATACTGACACGGCTAACCTGACTATCCACTCTCCAGACGTGCCCTCGATGCTGTGGGTGGCGATAACACTTTCCCACCATAGTACCGGGTCCGCCTTGTTTGTGGTGAGCATCAGTGTTACAGTGAGCTTCCAAGTCCTCCTCCAGTAAAGTCTTTGACCGACCAACAGTCAGTAAACCATAGCTTTCACAACGGGCAACAATCTTTGTGCGGTTCCATGACCGGTACCATCCTGATCGCTTGTCCATGTTCATCCGCGGGCACTAAAGTAAGGGAAAAGAGAACCTGTCTTTTTCTCGTTTTGTGTAACGTGTGTAGGTTACCGCTTGTTTTGGGACGTTAAAAGCCACGCAGAGTTTATAACATAGGCTCAATCTGTCCCACACGCTGCAACCAGTTTTAGATGTTTTAGAAGAAGTGAAGAGGTGAATCCGGTGCGACAGCAAACAGCCCAATGACGTCAGATCCCGAATTTTGAACACAGTAGCTTTATTGAACACACAGATGGAACAGCAGGCTGCAGCACAGCCTCCTCCTCTACGCATTTCACGCTCTACTGGCGCTTCGTCTAGGAACTCCTAGTTTTTCCCAAAGCTCAGTGCGGTGACTGAAACTCTGACTGACTGACTGGACTGGTGAGGGACTCTCCGTACTAGTTGTCTGGTCTTCCACCTGCAAAGTTGCTTGTCAGGCATTGTTGACCACACTGAAATGTGCTCTAATCACCACAGCACCCGACGTCTCTAAAAAGTCTGGGGTGCAGACAAATGCCTTGGACTATGGCATCAGGACTGTTTTCAGCCCAGTAGGGGAGGAGGGCAGTGGGCACTGTAGTGCCACTGGACAATTTCACAAGGATCGTCTTGTTTCACAGCTAACCTCAAGAGCTATGCCGCCCGTCAAACTGCCGGAGGCAGTTATGCCAGCAACTACGCTTTGAGGTGGGGAGGTGTGACGGTGAAGGGGTACCTATGCCATGAAAATAAAGGTATTCTACCCGGCCAGGTACCCCTGAGTCAGAAAAAGTATTTTTAGAGTGTCAGTTCTGCGACCCAGAGCTGACTGCAGTTCTAAAAATGTGTGTTAATCTGTTTAAAATGTTCCCGGGGGGGGGATAAGGGCCTGCTAGCCTGTGTTTAAGGGGTTAATTGGAGAAGTGCGCCTGTGATTTGTGGTAAGCAGTGAAGGATACAACATTGTAACACTGGCTCACCACAAGACAAACAGGGACACAGCCTTAACCACAGAGTCAAGTGGATACTTGACTTGTGTTAGTTAAGTGTTTCCGAAATTGCAACAATTTCTGATGTTGTTAGTGTCAATTTAGGTGAATTTGATAATTGCATCTGCGGTTGGATTGCTACATTGAGTTCCGACCACAGACTGGGAAATATACTGTTTAAGCACCACAGATCAAAGCCTTACACAATTAAAGGTATAACTTTAGTTAGGAATGTCCTAGCTTTCTGATTTTTTGTATGCAAAGGGTTAGAAGGGAATCATGCAGATTGACATGATTTTATTAATTGTACCATGTGTATAAATATATAAATGGGCTTAGCCCTGGTGTAGGTACATTTAAAATTCGATGAGCTGGGGAATTTAAATGACATTCACAGAGCCAGCCTATGCATTAAAAGATTCACCCAGATAATTTGTGTTTAGCCATTCTAGGGGAAGTCATAAAATACAATGAATGTCCATGTCATGGTGGACCAGTACTTATTAACACTTTTATATTTTTGAGATTCTCGATTGAACACAACAAGGAGGGCAAAATAAATTGTCATTTATTTCCTTAATAGACTAACACACGACAATCTCAGAATACACTTAATACGACACTTAGTGGGATGGGGAAACTAAATAAATTGTCCTTTGCACGAAAGCTGCAGAAATAAAGTCTCTGGCTTAAAGTTCTTTTGGCTAGGTCGCAAGATGCCAACCTAATAACTCGGCCAAATGAAGAAAGTTCGTAGCAGTTCGTTAGAATCCGTTTGGGAGTCTCCAGGGCTAACGAATTCCTGAAGTAGGGGTAAATCCTTAGTTACGATGTTGTTAACCCTTTGCGTCCTGGAACCGCTACCGCTGTACTTGAACAGAATCCTGTGCGAAGCTTGGATATGTCATGAATCACACAGGGGATAGCTCGGCGGGCAGTTTTATAGGGTTCACAGACCTATCTATAACATGCATGCCCAATTCCCTCTGTGGGAACATTTAACCCTCAGGCTAAACAAACCTTCTTTACTTCACTAATCAACACACACAATTCTAACCCATACTGACTCTTCTCTGTCTTTGACTCTCTACTCAAACCACCCCCAGCTGCCTCTTCTTCCTCCATTTTACCTCAGAATTTTGCTGACTACTTCAAGGAAAAGGTGGAATCCATTCATCAGAACATCCCCTCTGTTTCCTCCTCCCATCCTACACTGCTTCCTAACTCTCCTCCTGCCGTCCTTGACTCTTTTTCCGCTGTCACAGAGGAGGATGTATCACTACTGATCTCCTCTTCTCCCTCTACCACTTGCCCTCTTGACCCCATTCCCTCTCATCTCCTAAAACATCTTGTTCCTACTATAACCCCTATGCTCACACACATATTTAACACCTCCCTCTATTCTGGTACCTTTCCCTCCTCCTTCAAACATGCAACCGTAATACCATTACTCAAAAACAGCAAGCTTGACCCTACCTGTCTTTTTAACTATCGACCTGTCTCCCTCCTGCCTTTTGCCTCCAAACTCCTTGAACGTCTTGTTTTCTCTCGTTTGCTCCACTTTCTCAACGCCCATTCTCTCCTAGACCCTCTACAATCTGGCTTCCGCACTGCTCACTCGACTGAAACAGCCCTCACTAAAATAACTAATGACCTCCATGCTGCCAAAGACAGAGGTCATTACACTCTGCTCATATTACTCGACCTCTCTGCAGCATTT
The DNA here is from genome assembly GCA_036426205.1 of Ascaphus truei. Taxonomy (NCBI): domain Eukaryota; kingdom Metazoa; phylum Chordata; class Amphibia; order Anura; family Ascaphidae; genus Ascaphus; species Ascaphus truei. The sequence goes on from CM071567.1 coordinate 95,587,610, forward strand.
GACACTGTGGACCACCCTCTTCTCCTTCACATTCTCCATACTCTTGGAATTCGTAACAAAGCTCTGTCCTGGATCACCTTTTACCTCTCCCATCGTACTTTCAGTGTCTCTTCTCCTAACATCTTCTACTCCTCCATAGATCTCTCTGTGGGGGTGCTGCAGGGTTCTGTCCTGGGACCTCTTCTCTTTTCTCTGTACACACTTTCTCTAGGTGACTTAATCACATCCCTTGGGTCTAAATATCACCTCTATGCTGACGACACACAAATTTACTTTTCAACCCCTGAACTTACACCTGCTGTACAGTCCAAAGTCTCAGAATGCCTCTCTGCGATATCATCCTGGCTGGCCCTCCGCCGACTTAAACTTAACATGACAAAAACAGAGCTCCTCATACTGCCTCCCAAACCTGGCCTTACTACCTCCTTCCACATTACTGTTGGAAGTACCATCATTCACCCAGTAGCCCAAGCACGCTGCCTAGGGGTCACACTTGACTCCTCTCTCACATTCTCCTCTCACATTCAAAATGTCTCTAAAACCTGTCGCTTATTCCTCCGCAATATTACAAAGATTTGCTCTTTCCTCTGTTGCTCGACTGCTAAAACGCTGAATCAGGCCCTCATTCTCTCCCGTCTCGACTACTGTAACCTCCTGTTGTTCGGCCTTCCTGCCTCTCACCTGTCTCCCCTACAATCTATCCTAAACGCTGCTGCCAGAATCCCTCTACTCTTTCCTAAATCTGTCTCAGCGTCTCCCCTGCTCAAATCACTCTCCTGGCTTCTTATCAAATCCCGTATCACACATGCAATTTTCCTCCTCACTTTTAAAGCTTACACTCTTCTGCCCCTACTTACATCTCATCCCTAATTTCTCGCTATGCACCATCCCGATTCTCGCGTTCTGCTCAAGAATGTCTTCTCTCTACCCCTTTGTATCTAAAGCCCTCTCCCGCCTTAAATCTTTCTCACTGACTGCCCCAGACCTCGGAATGCCTTTCCCCTCGATATCCGACTAGCACCCACTCTATCCACCTTTAAGACCCACCTTAATACACACTTGCTTAAAGAAGCATATGAGTAGCACCAAAGATATTGCTAGACACGATACATAAAGCTTGGCCCACTGCAGAAGCACTTACCAAAATGCCCTCCTACTGTTTCTGTACGTTTCTCCTACATACCAATTAGATTGTAAGCTCCTCGGAGCAGGGACTCCTCTTCCTAAATGTTACATTTGTCTGAAGCACTTATTCCCATGACCTGTTATTTATATCTTCTTATTGTTTGTTATTTATATGATTACCACGTGTATTACTACTGTGACGCGCTATGTACATTAATGACGCTACACAAATATAGACATACAATACAATACAATACAACCCACCCATCTCCGATTTGCCCGTAGTTTGCAAAACGGGCAAAAAAGGCTTTCCTGTTTGCAATGCACATGTGCCAGCTTGACACCCATGCGGTTTAGCATACCTGGGGTACACCCCTTATCTGGCGACCCTTAGTCTGGTGTTTGGCCCCAATGTGTGAATGGCTCATGCTGAGTACCGGGATCTGGCACTCAGCAACATCCTGGCCATTTTCACACTTTGGATCTCTGAGGCTTTTCATCACTGTCCTTCCTAGACTCAGAGGCTCCTACTTAGCGGGGTCTCTTTGAAGTACATTAAGGAAAATACTCTCAGCTCATTCACCCCTGGCATATTTACATGCCAAAAGGATTTTTCCCGAGCTCACAGAAAAAACTGTTCCTGCCTGTACATTTGAAAACTTACAGTATTTTACACTTTATTAAAACATTATGTTCTGGGGGTGTCACAACTGTAATTTTTTTTATGTGTGAGTGGTTTCATTACTTGGACGTGCACACCAAAAACCAGGGTGCTAGCTTTCTCCATTCACGAGTTAGTCAGCTTAATTGAAAGGCTTTCTTGTGGGATGCCAAGTTGACCTACTTCTCACGTCAATTGACCGACTTCCCACGGCAATAGACTTTCCGCCTTTCAAGTTACGGGAGCTGACAAGGGATGGATACATTCTATCGGTGAACCACTTCAAATCTAACCGCAAACCACTTATTCAATTGAACTTGCGGTTACATGGTCGAGTGCTTGAAAATGGATACCTATGCTTCAAACAGACCTCCCGTATCCAGCCACGCTTCTTCAATCAGCGTTGGCTTTGGTGCTCACAACTCCATCTTGTGCCAGAAAACCTTATAGCACACTTTGTATGTAATTCTATTATGGCAGACAGGGAACAGTCTGTAACATGGGGTTAAGAAGGCTGGGACAGGGCAAATACATCAGTGTCATGTATATACTTTTAACCCCTTCACTCCCAATGCGAGTTGGGGTTAATTAGCCGGGTATAATACCTTTATTAAGGGCCTGATTAACTCCCCCATCGTCACACCTCCCCCACTCAAAGCACAGGGTCTGCCCTGACCACATCGTCCGGTGGTTGGGCTGACCTGCCAGCTCTTGAAGTTATGAGTTCATGAGGACTGTCCTGGTGGGAAAGGCCATCAGGATTGCCATGCTCGCTGCTCTTCTTGTGCTGGATAGTAAAGTCAAATTCCTGTGGCAAGACTCCAGCGCAAGAGTTTAGCATTTTCCCCCCGACACCCTCTGTAACCAACTTAACGGATTGGGGCCCCTGATTACTGTAAAAGATCTGCCATACAGCTAGGGCTGTAATTTCCTTAAAGCCCATAATTTGGCCAGACACTCTTTTTCAATGGTGGCATATGCCACCTCTCTGGGCAGCAGCTTGTGCCTCAGATGCACCACTGGGTGTTCACTGCCCTCCTCCCCCACTTGGCTGAGTACAGCACCAATGCCATAATCTGAAGCATCAACTTTTTTGCATAGTCTGGTGCAGCAAGAATAGGGGCACTGGACAGTGCAATCTTTAATGCCTGAAAGGAGAACTCAAAGGCAGGAGACCAGACTACCAGCACAGACTGTCGCTTTTTGGTCAAGTCAGTCAGGGGTTTGGCAATGGTGCTATACTGAGAGACACACTTTCTGTAGTAGTCTGCGGTGCCTAAGGCCTCGGGCATGGTCAGCGCGTGCTGAGGCGCGCTGGTACTTACCAGTGAGCCCCTACAGCCGCAATGAGGGCGGCTTTAGTAGGGGCTCACCTACACTTCCGCAAGTGCGCGGAAGCGTAGGCCTTAGGGAAATTTTTAAATCAAGCGCTTGCCGTAGCGCGGGGCCGGTCACCTGAGCGGTTCGCCCAATGAGGGTGAACCAGCTCCGTGACGTCACTGGCCCAACCGCCGACACGCCCCCGACACGCCCCCGGATGGCGCGCTGTCTAAGGCCAGGGAAAGCGGGTGCCTCAGTGCGCCTCCGCACACCAGCAAGAACCTTGGCCGAGGCCTAAGAAAGCCATAACCTACTTCTTGGTTTTGGGAACGGGCCACTTCACTATTGCTTCCACCTTAGCTAGTCCTGGCTTAAGATGCCCGCCACCCACCCTGTGCCCTAGGTACAGTACCTCTGCCATCCCTACTAAGCACTTGGGGGGTTTGAAGGTGAGTCCCACTTCCCTAATCCTGGCTGGCACCGCAGCTACATGCACTAAATGTGAGTCCCACGAATTACTAAAGACAGCAATGTCATCCAGGTATGCCCTTGCAAACCCTTGCATAACCTCCAGCAAACGATTGACCAGGCGTTGGAAGGTAGCCGGTGCATTCTTCATCCGAAATGGCATCACTAGAAATTCATAGAGGCCACTTGGAGTAATAAATGCCGACTTCTCCCTATCCTCCTTGGTCAAGGGGATCTGCCAATACCCTTTGCTCAGATCCATGGTGGTCAGAAACCTTGCCCCCGCGAGTTCATCTAGCAACTCATCCATGCGGGGCATGGGATAACATCTGACACAGTCCCTGCATTGAGCTGCCGGTAGTCCACACAGAACCGGGTGGTCCCATCCTTCTTAAGTACCAGGACTACCAGACAAGCCCAAGGGCTCTGGGATGGTACAATTAACCCTAGGGCCAGGATCTCTTCTACCTCCCTCTCTATACTGCCCTTAATCCTTCTGACACTCTATAAGCGTGCTTATGCAGAGGTCTCAGATCCCTTGTAAGAACTGGGTGATCTGTAATGTGTGTCTTGACTGGCATATCTGTGAACAGATCCCTATACTTCTCTAGCATAGCTCTGGCCTCTGCTCTCTGCCTGACACTCAACTGAGACCCTATCTCAACCCGCTCTACTGTACCTCCCTGCCTAGCCTCCCCAGGATATCTGGCAGAGCATTGCTTGCCAGATCCCCCATCGGTGGGCTACAAATGGCCAGCATTGATGCCACACTTGGTGTTATGTACTCCCTGAGCATGTTTATACTACGGTCTTCAGTAATACAACAGGTACTCAGCAGTCTTCTGCTGGATACAGTCTCTTGGCTTAGTTATCACTGAAGATGGTCCCTGGACCGCCACTATAGGCCAAGGGCACCCACAGCCAACCTAGCACTTCCCCACCTCCCTAGCGGAGGAATAGATATTGGTCCACACTCACTCATACCCGTAGGGAAGAGCACATGGGTAGGCTCCAATCTCAGGCTCCCAGACATTTGACCTGCCTTCCTCAGAGGGATGGAACAAACTCAAATTTTTGGGCGGTCCTGCCCTTAAGTACAGCCAGAAGTCCCAGCTACAACAGGATGTGCCACCCTCTGCTGTTACTCAAGTGCAGTACCAAAGGTGAAGAGGAAAACCCTATACCAACTACTGGCAAGCCAGTAAATACCAGGGTTTACTGCCAGCCCATTGCGTAGAATAGTAGCCAGGGGTACCCCGCTAAACATATATTAACACAATGTACATCAGAAATTTTAAGGTAAAAATAATTCAATTCAAAGCCATACAAGTCCTTCAATTGTAAGGTGAACTTGTAACAACTCAAAATAAAGTTTACAACAGAAAGCAAATTAAAGTTCAATAAAGGATATGATTGAAGAAAGCAGTCAAGTCAGTTCCCAAAACTGACAGTCAATATAAAATAGTTAATAACAACTGCCACTCACAAAAACGTTTTTTACTGTTATTTTTGTGTTAAGACTAACATTTATGCTTCTTAATAGCGACAGTTACGCAATATTAGAAAATAGACATTTCTGTAATTTGACTCGGTGACACCTATATATAAGTTACTTACCTACATCTTTATATTTTTTTGTTGCTTTTTTTATGTGATGCAAAAACAAAATCCACCAGAGTAATGTGACCTGTTTAATTTTTATTCCTCCACACTCATTACCATCACGTCAAATCCTTTTTCTGACTCACCTTCTCCGTAACTACAAAAAACAAAACACAAAGGGAGCCCAGAGCTCCTTCCAATATGACAAAAATACACAGTGTGTTTGTGACAGATTCAATGCAGATCATTCTTCCTGTAATTATACAGGTAAATAAGAATTTTAATCAGTTAGTGTTAGGACCTGCGATGTTATGATCATGCCTTGAAGTGGCTCGCAGGCTTATAATGCTTTGGCCAAAGCGTTAAACTAAATGACATTTATATATATATATTGTGACAGAAACCAGGGGATGGTAATAAATTCCATATATAGGGCTCCCAGGATACTGAACAGTTTCTATCCTGTCTGGCCTGGGAGTGCAGCCTTATAATACATGCACTCCATCCCACAGTTTTGGGCAAGCGCTGGAACTGAGGGATTTCTGTCACCTGTCATGCTAATTAGAAATCAGGTATGTAAGACTGATTTCCTGTTTGCTCTTGTCTCTTCTCCAGAGCCTGGAAGGCTGCTGAACACAGTGGGGAGAAGCCCCTTCCCCACACAGGTTCAATTGTTCTATTCATTTGGCTAACTCTGCAAAAGTACCTTGTTTTGTTGTTGGAAAGTGGAAAAGCCACTTCCACCCTGAGTTAGGGAAATCTAAGTTAAGTTATCGCTCAGGTGAGCAGCTTTTGTTTTGATGTGTTTTGTTGTATGCACTGTGGCAGTCTCAGTGCCTGGGACTGAATAAACCAGGCACAGCCTGTTTAAAGGAACAGTACGTGACGCCTCCTCATTTAACCTACCCCAAAAGACCGTGTTCTAACCGTCCCGGACAAGCAGCGGAGCCCCGGAGTAAGCTGTTTGTCACCTATGGTGGAGAATGCGGGCAGAACACTAAAAGGTCTGGGGGTTAAAGAACTTTAAAAAAAAAAGAGAGAAAAAAAAAAGTTTTTTTTCTCTCTCTCCAAACAAGATGGAAGACGTGGTGAGTGCGCTGGTACGCAATGTCGCTGTCCAGAAAGACGCGAATGAAGCCCTGCAACAGGCGAATGCAAACCAGCAAGAGACAAACCGCTTGCTGAGAGAGGAGCAACAGCGGTTCGCTCAGGGCTTACAGCAGGAACTCGAGATCCTGAGGGGGACTATCAGTAACCTTCCACTGGCAGCGGCAGCCCCAGTTCCGAAAATGACCAGGGCAAGCCACTACCTTCAGAAGATGGGACCCTCGGATGATGTGGAAGCCTATCTTCTCACGTTTGAACGCACGGCACAGAGAGAGGGATGGCCAGAAGCTGAGTGGGCTGGTCTAATCGCACCCTTCCTAAGCGGCGAACCCCAGAAGGCTTACTTTGATCTAGAGCCAGCCGAAGCTAACGTCTATGCAAAATTGAAGTTCGAGATCCTCGCCCGCCTCGGCGTAACCACGGCTGTTCGTGCCCAAAGGTTTCACGCATGGTCCTTCACGATGGATAAAGCCACCCGAAGCCAGATGTATGACCTCATCCACCTCGCCCGGAAGTGGCTACAACCCGAGATCAACTCAGCAAGCCACATCGTGGAACGGTTGGTCATGGACCAGTTCTTGAGGAAACTTCCCTCTGCCTTACGCCATTGGGTCAGTCGGAGTGACCCCCACAATGCGGATGAGCTTGTGGCCCTCGTAGAAAGGTACAATGCAGCAGGAGAGCACCCGCAACCCACAGTCGTGGAGCAACCCCACTACCCGAGGTTCCAGGACTCTTCCAGAGACGGTAAAAGGGTACCGGGGTTAAGGGGAGCTGAAGAGCGGCGACCACCTTCACGCAGCACCAGCAACAGTGGTTCGCACACTAAGGGCAATAGCCAACATGGGGAGCCGGGAAAAGGCTCTAAGTGGGACACAGACTATGTACCTAAATGTGTAAATTGTCATGAGAGGGGCCACACAGCAAAAATCTGCCCACTAAATGATGAGCCCATGCAATGCAACAGCGTGGAACCTTATTCGCTGTTGTCCCAATGTATGCGCCCTAGCCCAGAGGACCCCTTGAATAACCATCTGTGGGCATTTGTAAAGGTTAATGGTAGGAGGGTTCGGGCCTTCTGGACTCTGGGAGCATGGTCACACTAGTGTCCGAATCCCGCTTGCTCTTTCCATTAAGAAGAAAACAGAGAAACATTTCACAACTGAATAGGCAATTTGTTTTTTATAACATAGGGTATAATCATGAATATTCCCACTGTTGATGTTTTTTTTAAAAGATTTGTTCTTTAGAATTTCCAAGTCGTGGGTCTTGTACCCAACACGGCACATGATGTGTTATAGGACCAGACTTCCCCATTTTTCTAAAATATTGGTCCCTCGCGACCGCTAGGAATCGCGCCCAGAGTTTCAATACGCGGACCATAACGAGTATTAGAAGCACTACATCCTTTCCTCCCCGTTCAGAAATGGATGGTTGCAGGCCAATAGAGGGTGAAAAGAATAGTGCTGTAAATTCCCTTCCCCCCACCACTACTTTGGTATAATAACCCTCAAATCAGGATGTTGACAGAACCTTACCACCCCAGAACCGGATAGACCCTCTCTGAACGTAGAGGTCAGTCCTGGTTTTAAGAAGCCCATGGTGAGAGCCCCACATTAAGGTGGCAAGGGGAATATCGGACCCGATAGTACCTTGGCACAACCATAGTCGCTGCTTTTACCGCTATTCGAGGGTGAGAAACGACCTAGTAATCGGGTTGATAACAGAAACATCAGTTACAACCTCAAACAATGTTGTGGTACCCTACACCATAACAGAACGAATTCGTACTTAGTGAGTGTTACAACAACAACTCGCACAGTCATCCATTGGTGGGACACCTAGGGGTGAGAAAGACAAAAAAACGGTTCTCTCGAGCTTCTATTGGCCTGGTTCTGGCAGAAATTACGATATTTGTTCCTCATGCCCCATGTCAGTCAGATCACCCACCCCACGCCTTCAGGCGTACCGCATCCCTTGGTACCCCTTCCCTAATATAGGTACATTGGACCGATGCTAATGGATCTAGTAGGACCCTAATAAAGTCTGCTAGGGGCATCAGCATATTTGGTAATATTAGATTAATGCCACCCGATATCCTGAGGCAGTTCCCCTACGTAGCACCTCTGCCAAAAACATAGCACAAGAGTTATAGTTCTTTTTTCCCGGGTTGGAATTCCTAAAGAGTTCTATCTGACCAGTGAACACCGTTTATGGTCCCAAGTCAAAGAGTTATGTATAACTCCTAAAATCAGCATCTCGAACCTCGTCGTATCATCCACAAACAGATGGTTTTAGTGGAAAAGGTTCATAAAAACCTTAAAAGACATGTTACGGTCGTGCGTCGATAAGATGGAAAAACTCTGTGATGTTTGTTACCGTACCTTTTATTGTCCACTTAGGGAGTTCCCCAATCTCCCAAGAGGCTTCTCTCTCCCCGTTGAACTATTGTATGGCCGACACCCAAGGCGTTACTGGGATATAGCCACAAAGACTTGGGAACACGAGTTCCCCTTAACAGAAGTGTACATAGAGCATGTTGCCCAGATGCAGGAACCGCATTTCTGCAGTCCTACCCAAGTGAGGACACTGGAGAAAGCTCAAAGCACGAGGAATACGTATAATAAGGGTGCGAGGGCATAATTTTTTTTCAGGTGATAGCGGTAACAGTTTTCTGGTTCCCACCGCTGGAAAGTAATTCTCCTTGCTAAATGGCATGGGCCCATATGGGATCGTGGAAATGAGGGGAGAGAATAATTATAAGGTAAGACAGAAAAACCGGTATGGAGGAAACCTGACAATTTTACCATATAGAGAGAGAGAGACATGATTAAGCCACTGTAAAAATGAGTGGGTGAAAGGTGGGTATCAGGGCAGGGTGGCTTAACACCTAAATTATTTTGCGGTTTGTAACAGGGGACTTATCCCTGTTCACAAATGTGCCTCTAATCCAGCAGTGTGGTGGTTAACTGCTGGTAGGCAATTAACTAACCCCACCTACCTGATTGCTTAGAAAAGCCTGTCTTGTGAGACAGGAAGTGACTCCTTAGCTCTGACTGAGAGCTGAACTTTGGAGACAGAGCAGTGGTTCTTGAGTGTCCCAGGAGAGACTGACCAAGAGAACACAGATCTCTGGAGCTGACAAATAAGACTTCTAAACCTGGATGCTGGCATTTTCTGTGCACACATGGGTGCGGATCCAGGAGAGCAGAGAAGCTTACTCTACAGCAGCTAACAGATAAGACTTTCATTCTTAAGAGACTTCTTATATCTGCATATTTCATGCTATGTGTTTGGGGCTGGGAGAAATGCTTAACTAAGGGAGATGTGAATTAATTGCATCGTTTTTCACTAGAACTACTCCCAAGTGAATAGAAGCTTTGTCCCCCCCCCCCCCTGTGTTTGGATGATTTCCTGATGAAAAGGAAAAGGCACAATAAAGCCTTATTATAATTTCACCTTATAAAGTCTCCAATTGTATATCTTTGTGAACGTCCGTCTACACGGTTATTAACCGATAAGGTGATTAAGAGGTTAAGTGATACCAGAATTTATTTGCAATGTATTTTTGTGGCAACGGAGGACAGAGGGACTTTGCTGTCGGAGGGACTTCGTATTGCTGAGGAAGTAAAACTGTATTTATTTTATTATGCTAGTTAATGTGTTTAATAATGGACAAATAATCTATTATCAATATCTGGATAATAGTTATTTTGCCCATTACTGTACTGTACATGTTGGTGGTGGGGGTGTAGGGGGTGGGGGGGTATTGATTTACTAAATGTAGGCCCATTTATTTTTTTTTACATACGGTGTTTGTACCTTAGGTGTGCAGGGAACTCTGGAGACCACCTGAGGACCCCTGGACGCCCACGAGTACCACCTGCGGACCCACACACTGAGGACACCTGTGGGAATGAACCGGGGGCCCCACAGCTGTGGGGGACCCGCGGACCCGCAGGGACCACCCGAGGGCCACAGACCCCTTTGGGAACCACCCGAAGGCCTCAGACACCAGTGGGGCTGACCCGGGGACCCCTAGACACCCACGGGCCCACCCGTGGACCCCATTTGGGGCCCACGGTGACCCGCGGAGACCACCTTGAGGCCCACAGTGCCTGGCGGGGACCATCCGGAGGCTTCCAGACCATCGTGTACTGGTGCTCTGTGGGGCCTGTGGACACCCGTTGGGATCACCGGGGACTCCCGTGGGCCTGGGGTATTAAGCCTTTGTGTCAAATAATAAATCATGTTTTATGGGGGGGCACAGGGGGTGGGTTATTTATTGTTTATTAAATACAGTAATGTTTCTTGTGGGGCTGTGTATTGTTTTTATTGTGGGTAGTGGGGGTGGGGAAAAATGTGTATTCTGCCACACCTCTCTAGAAAAAAAATTCTTCTTTTGATTTAACACCTCCATGACTGAATATGTTGCATCCAAATGTCATGATTGTGTGATTTTTAACAACAATTAGTAATACTGGCTTGCATCATCGCTTTCACTGTGTATTAATGAATAGTGTTTCTTTTCTGATTACATAATTTTATATTATGTGTGCAACACATCTCATTCAAACTATAATGTCTGCTTGGATTAATACAATACAGGCATACCCCGCATTGACGTACGCAATGGGACCAGAGCATGTATCTAAAGCGAAAATGTACTTAAATTGAAGCACTACCTTTTCTCACTTATCGATGCATGTACTGTACTGCAATCGTTATATACGTGCATAACTGATGTAAATAACGCATTTGTAACAGGCTCTATAGTCTCCCCGCTTGCGCACAGGTTCGGTACAGGTAGGGAGCTGGTATTGCTGTTCAGGACATGATGACAGGCGCATGCGTGAGCTGCCGTTTGCCTATTGGGCGATATGTACTTACTCGCGAGTGTACTTAAAGTGAGTGTACTTAAAGCGGGGTATGCCTGTACACGTTATAGATACTATACAACACATGTGGTCTCGTTAACACTAATGTGGTTGATTTGTCTGCCTATTTAAAGGATACATGGAAACACTTACCTTGGAGGGTGAAATGGAGGTCATAGGCAATTATGCGGTGATGGAGTTCGTATTGAGGAGGAGGAGAGAGATTCTTTTGCAATGGACGGAGTGGAGGGAGAGGCAATTACAGGTCAGGCATACATTGGCGCCACGTAACTTCAGAATAAGATGCTTCCTAGAGAGGTTAAGTAAGGCCGAGGTGATTAGCCGCTATCACTAGAGCTCAGCGGCTATCTTGGAACTCTATAAAGAGTTAAGAGAAGATTTAGAGCCAACAACAGGCAGGAGTCATGCAGTGCCTGGCCTTGTTAAATTGCTGAGCTCATTACATTTTCTTGCTTCTGCATCTTTTCAGACAACTGTGGGCATAGTCGGTGGGGTCTTGCAGTCAACATTCTCATGGGTCCTTAGCCAGTTTCTATGTGCACTGACTAGATGCGCTAGGGATTGTATACATTTTCCTAGTGAACAGACAGAGTGACAGGCACTGAAGACTGCATTTTATAATGTAACAGGGCTACCCAATTTGATGGGTGCTATAGATTGCACAGATGTTGCATTGACCCCACTACGTGCAATTGAGAGGAGTTTCCGTAACAGGAAACATTACCACTTGCTGAATTTGCAAATTGTATGTGACGCAAACATGAAAATTCTGAGTGTGGTAGCCCTATTCCCAGGTGCCTGCCACGATTCCCATATCCTGCAGAAAACTTTAGTCTTCCATGCATTTGAAGTGGGAGAATTCGAGGATGGTTGGCTATTGGGTCAGTCAATGTTATACAAACTGCACTTATATCTAAAGTTCATGTACAGGTTAATGTTTAATTCTGTTTTGATAATATATAATGTAACAACAAATCATTTGAAACATTTTATATGGGGTTTTTTTTTAAATACAAAAAATATAATCCATCTTAAGCAGCTTTAAATTTTCATTAATTATTAATCACTCAAGAATAGGGAATTAGTGGCCAAAACAGTAATTGCTTACATATTGCAGTATTTATACTATAGCCATCACAGGTGTCATGTTTAGAATGTTCAAGGAATGTCCTCGTGACACTATGTCAAAGCTATAAAATTATAAATATTGTATTTAATGTCATGTGTGGAACATTCTTCAATCATTTTCAGGTACTAGGACAAGTCAATAGGCAATTTTTGGAATATTTATTATGTATGATATCAACATTTGTGTTTTAACTGTCTTATAGGTGACTCGAGATATGGAAGCAGGCCCTGGCTCCTGACCAAACTGGGTAATACTCAAACCCCTGCAGAAGAACGTTATAATGCGGCCCACGTCTCCACCCACCCGTGATTTAGAGGACACTTGGACTGTTGAAAAGTCGCTTCAGATGTCTTAACAGATCTGAGGGTGCCCTACAGCATTCACCACATAAGGTTGCTGACATAGTGATTTCTTGTTGCATTCTGCACAACATTGTACTACGTCACAATTATCAAGGCAACATTCGGAAGGATCTAGAGGAGGAATCTCTCGTGCATCCTGCAGGAATTAGAGAGCATTCAGCCAGTGGGGTGGAGACCCGTCGGACTGTAATCAAAAATTATTTCACATGTAAGATTTTCATTTACATAGAAGATAATCTATACTCATCTTGTGAGGTGTGTCACATTTCATTGTGTGTATCTAATCATAGTATCCTGCTCTCTGAATTGGAATGCACATTTTCGACTGAATTAACACAAGTTCACGTGAGAACGGTATGTGAGTGTTTAACACATTTGTCCTTCTCTAAATCATGTTTGCCCCCTACAATGTGTGCATCATATAATGCAGAATGTTGTTCAAGAAGATAAGAGATATTGCTTTACTGATGAATATGCAGAGAATATTATATTTAGACTTACCAAGTACTTTACATTTAAATATATGTAATGGTTATCACCTTTTCATGTAATAATTACTCATTGTAATGAATTTTTTTATGGTTGAGGATTTGTGATTGCTTATATTTAGTTAATTGTTTTTGTTCACATTCCTTACTTAAATATAATTGTCAATTAATGAACAATTACAACATACATTATTTTAAAATGACTGCAGGAGTCTGAGCTGCTTTCATGGGGTTATCTTGTATCAGTAACCTGGTATGTGTCCCTAACAATAGTGAGATTACTTTGATGGCAACTTGACACACTGCAATTATCATTTGATGTGAATGCTTCATATAATTACTCATTTTTAATTTCATGAATACATGAAATTTAGACGATAACACATTGTGTAGTCCTTCACACAATGTAGGAAAACATTATTTAAAGTATTTATGACTGGTGTAAAAGGGCATGAACATGAGCTATCCGTAGCTATCCTGCACAGACACAATGTTTATAAATCAAAAGTTTATTGTCATGTTCCAAAAATAATTAGAATCGATTCTAATTATTTAGAAATTACGTTAATAGTTTGGATATAAATTTTCGAAAATACACATTAGAGAATACATGATTTTCTTAAGAAAAAAACTCAGTTAGGCTGAGTCCCCAGTCTTCACTGTGGCACACACACCCGGCAGGGGGGCGGCGCGTGCTCAGCACTACACCGCGATCTACGGTCTGGGGGGAGAGGGAAGGTTTGCGATGGGAGAGAGCGTGGCTGTGGGTTTGCGGGGGCGTGGCCATGACGTCCCGCGGCTGGTTCGCCCTTATTGGCTGAACCGCCGGTGGGGGAGTGGCCACGCCTCCATCGCAGATGTTGAGTTCAAATTCTCCTGCCTCCCTGAAAACCTGTCGCGCACCGCTCGGGAAAGGTGCGCGACAAGGTAGGGACTGGGACCGGCCGGACTGGGGGGGCGGGGCTTGATAGCACAGCGCACGCTGAGCCATGCGCTGTGGCAGTGACTGGGACTGCAGCCTTAGTGTGGACAGTTTACTTTGTCTCATAGCATGAGTGACAACATTAAGTATAAAACGGTCAAATTCATGTTTTCATCATGTGCGCAGGATGTAAAAGTTGTAAGTTGTTCTGTGTTTGGATACTTCCATTCACATGATCTTCTGTCTGTGGAATGGAGATGTCAACATCTGTGAAACAAGTAGTTATTTAATGTTACTTATAATTGTACACATTTAACAAAAACATTTCATCAGCATATAAACACATACGTGTTTTTGTATTGTAAAAGTTGTCTATTACACATGACATTTTTATTATTTATTAATTTGGGCACATCTTCAAAAAATATTGTACAGGCATACCCCGCATTAACATACGTAATGGGACCGGAGCATGTATGTAAAGCGAAAATGTACTTAAAGTGAAGCACTACCTTTTTCCCACTTATCGATGCATGTACTGTACTGCAAATGTCATATACATGCATAACTGATGTAAATAACACATGTGTAACAGGCTCTATAGTCTCCCCGCTTGCGCACAGCTTCGGTACAGGTAGGGAGCCGGTATTGCTGTTCAGGACGTGCTGAAAGGCGCATGCGTGAGCTGCCATTTGCCTATTGAGAGATATGTACTTATTCGCGAGTGTACTTAAAGTGAGTGTCCTTAAACCGGGGTATGCCTGTAATTATTTGTGCTTTGTTATGCATGAAAACGTTATCTAACAAAAGATGAATATTAAACAAGTTAAAATGCACAAACATATCTCTGATACAGTTGCTTTTTTCTCTGTTCGGTATTGAATAGCGCTATATATTAGAGATGCGTAACACAACAGAGATTTCTTGTTTGAAGACATTTCTAACGGCATGTGCTCTCATGGAATGGAGGAAAATAACGCAAAGTCTTCCTTGAAAATCATCTTGTGTACAAAAGTATCCAATTTTTCAGAATGTGTTCAACCCGGTTCAAGGTCATTAGACAAAGGATGAAGTGTCCATGTAATCTTCTCCCACATACAGGTGGTCAGTGTATTGCATAATTTTACAGGCCATATTCAACTTAATTCATTAGGCAAAATACAAAACACACATTTTTGTGAAATAAGATTGTGTGTAAGAAAATTTGGCAAATGTTACCAATTATTTTTTATGTTTATCTGTGTGTACTAAATAATTAGATATTTCTCATGTCAGCATAATGATCCTTCAACAGACATGAGAATCGCAGTGCTGTTTAGTGCACATGAAATGTTTAATCATGCTCAGTTAATATTTTCACATTGTTAAGTATGTGTCTTTAGCATTACTGAATTAAAGTAAGTTCTTTTAAATGTGTAAAATATGTATAATCATTTCACACTTCACTGTGTATACAGTTCGAATAAGATATCCGTCATACATGAACTATATAAAATTAAATGCAGCACTGATATTTGTAGATACACTATTCATGAGCACCACATGCTGAAATAAGGATAGATTAATTGATCATTGTTCTCATGACACGTATCATACCATGCACTCCGTTATACATATTTTGGGAATATTTTGTGGTTATTTCAAACAGCGGTAATCAGTTATTTTGTATATGCTTAGTGTATCATTTAAGGGGCCAACATGGAGAAGTATAGCCTATGGTAAAAAAATGAATATTTATGAAAATTTAGAGAAGATCTTATGTGATAGCTTATTTTTTTTTTTAGTTTTGTTTTTTTTGTGAAGACCGGGTGGTAGGCCTTGATCTGATCACATTTTCCGTGGTAGGTGTAGAAGTGCTTGGTGGAGCACAAATAGGTGCCACACATTTGGCCATTACACGGGCCACTACAGTAGTTTATATGGTACATTGTGGTTGTGCCAGTCCCAGTGCTTCTGGCTGTGGCATTGCCAGTCCCAGTGCTTCTTGCTTTGGATATGCCTGGTATGGCATTGGCTGTGGCATTGGCTGTGGCATTGGCTGTGGCATTGCCAGTCCCAGTGCTTCTGGCTGTGGATATGCCTGTTGTGGCATTGGCTGTGGCATTGGTTGTGGCATTGCCAGACACCGTGCCTGTGCCAGTGCTTCCAACAGTGAATTTGGCTGTGGCTGTGGCATTGGCTGTGCCATTGGCTGTGGGCATTTTGCTGTGGCTGTGCCATACATTGTGCTATAATAGTTAAACTGTTAGAAATGGCCTTTAGAGAATCCAGTTGTTGTTGTGTGAAAATGCCTCTCATGTTGATTAGTTTGTCACAAATGGTCCAATTTGTTTTCTGCTGTTTTCTGCCCCAGCCTGTGGATGTTGAAAAAACAATTGCTCCGCAGATTTTAAGGATGCAAATTCAGCTGCACACCTACAGTATTGTCCCCTTGGCCTGCTTGGAGAGGCTCACTGTCCTCATCGTCTTCTATTTCAGAATGTGGTATATCCTGGTCCTGATTGTAACCCTCGAGAAATAGTTGTGGTGCAGAATCATCGGGGTCTTATACATCCAGTTCTCGGAGTGCCTCAGCATATTCATGTTCGACGGTTTCTTCCAAAGATTGAATCTCTTGTGTCTCCTCAACAAATTCCTCCTCACTTTCCAATTCGTCAAGATTTTGTGTTGACAAATCAGAGTCTGTTTCGTTCTCCACAACTATAACATTCAAAATATACAGTAATTGGTTATGAACATAATGACAAACTAATGATGTGCTACTGTTATTTTGGCTGCAGATTTATATTGTTATGCATTGTATCATCTGCTTTACAATAAATTTGTATAATTTTTGAACATCAATATTATTTGTTTTGTGCATATGCCATTCCCATCAGCTAATCAAAACATAATATTTGTGTCGAAGTGGTGGATATGTAATGAAAATTGGAACTATACACTTTAAATTAAAATGTGAAGCTTACATACACATTTCTGGTGCTATCCAATTTGTTAAACACGAGTACAACATCTACTGTCATATTGCCATTACATTAGTGACACAGATCTACTTTGAATGCAGTTATCCTTTGTAAATTTTGTAGACACTAAATATATTGAGTTAATGAATGCTAATATGTTTCTTAATATTATGCCTACACACACTCATGTATGTTATTGTCCATCTAAAAAGTTTTTTGGGGACACATGAGGTCAGTGAATTTTATGAAGACCTCCGATGGTTACGTTTAAAACACATGACTGTACAACAGTGAAAGTAAGTACTGTGTGCAACATTTTAGGTGCTTATGTGAAAGTGTGGTCATTACAGAATGTGCATGTGAATTGAAATAGTTTAGGATCTCACCTTCAGCTGTTGCGACTCTGGCTGTAAAAATACAACAGGAAAATATTGTTAGTTATCTCAGTATATGATATACAGTAAATATACAAAATGTATTTTTTAAAACATACCACAATTTGTCACTTTCATATACGGACATAAATTTTATTTGGGCTATTGTGCACATATGATGTGACATAGTGCATTTCCTATCATATTTTTAATAGTTCAAAAATTACATCTATCTATCTGTCACATACATGCACTACTCTTTTATTTTTTGAATTTGAGATGTAATGTACAGTATCTCACAAAAATGCTAGGCAAAACATACAATGGCCCAACCATGACTGTTTAGATACTTAATAATAATAGATGGAGACACATACATGTAAGTGCACATTTCTTAAGATGCTCTAAATTGTCTAAGTGTATCAGTTACATAACAAGCCAGATTTTGAAAAAGTGAACATAATGACCTGTGTAATTTATGGATTAGTTGACAGCATCATATAAACTAGAGTGAATATTTTCAAGATGTATAAATGATTGACTTTTAATCCAGTATTTAGGCATTAATTAGACAGATTGAATATCATATTACTCAACTTGTGATGGCTGTGAAAGAATGGGCCCGATATCCCTATCCCCTCCAATCCCAAAAAACAGGTGTGGATCCACAATGGAGTACATGTTCCGTTCATAAGATTGCAAGTAGAGAGATGCAGAAGAACCACATCCTGTGCCACATGCATGGCGACCAGCCTTTGCCATTTTTTTCAGTCGCAGTTTAATATCGCCAAAACGTTTTTTGCATGTCTCGACTGTTCTTCTGAATTTACCACATGCACTGACCCATGTGCTGATCGCTGACTGTGGCAATGGAGGGGTTAATCAGGCCATTAATAAAGGCATTACAAGGGGGCGTGCCGATGACGTCAGCCAGAGCAGACGGGTGAAGGGAGAGCTCCGGAGACCTACTCAGATAATCACCTAATATAGACATTTTCCGTCCGACAAAAAATCCCCCAAAGACTCCCTCTTACCTTCCAAAGCACGAGAGATGTCAAATAAGGGGAAAAACCAGCCTGCCCAGGGGGTTGGCAGATACTTTACCCCCGCGAAACAGCACACCGATGCAGGGGGAAAAAAACAAGATGGCTGATCACCGCCAGGAGCACGAGGCACACAAGGCCGATCAGACCCTGCAAGCCCCGCTGAAACCCCCCCCCCCCGGACGGGGGAATCACGAAAGAGTTCCTCGAGGAACTACACACCAAACTGCAGAGAAGACTGCAAGCTGACCTCAAGGAAGCGGTCACGGCAATCAAGAAGGACATTCAAGGCCTCCAGGAGCGCACCACGACACTGGAGAACAGGCTTGAAGAGGCCCTGCAACACCAAACTGATGCCGATGAATAAATAATTCGGCTAGGCCGAGAAATTCACTCACTCCGCGACGGCCTGGAGGATCAAGAAAACAGGGATC
This sequence comes from Ascaphus truei, assembly GCA_036426205.1. Taxonomy (NCBI): domain Eukaryota; kingdom Metazoa; phylum Chordata; class Amphibia; order Anura; family Ascaphidae; genus Ascaphus; species Ascaphus truei. The sequence continues at coordinate 95,606,506 of CM071567.1, forward strand.
GCCGCCAGAATCTACGGATCCGCGGCATCCCGGAAGCGGTCCAACCCGGCCACCTGCGAGAATACCTGGCAGATCTATTCACCTCCATATGTGCAGACCTAGAACAACACGACATGGAGATCGACAGAGCGCACAGAGCGCTGGGCCCACGATCTGACGACGCGAACCGACGGCAGGATGTGATCGTGCGGCTCCACAGTTACTCCACTAAGGACAAGCTCATCGGAGCGTGCCGGGTGAGAGACACTATCATGTTCCGGGGCGAAACACTCCAGGTCTACAATGACCTGTCGAAGTTAACGGTGGACCGTCGGAAAGAGATGCGCCCCCTCACACTGCTCCTCCGCGAGAAGGGCATAAAATACAAGTGGGGATTCCCTTTTAAACTGGTTATAAACCATAAAGGCAAATTCCTCTCTATACGGTACCCCGAAGGTATGGAACACCTAGCGAAAGCCTTGGGCCTTGCCCTGGAGCCTCTCCGGACCGCCGAACCAACCAGAAATCGATCCAGTGACAAGGAGGATCAGCCGGTAAGAACCTCGGAAAGGATCGCGGAGCAACGACATTCCCGTGATAAATGAGGCAACCGCTGCAGTACTTACTCAATCAGCCGTCCCGTGAGAGCTCCATCATCTGTCCCCGGAAGGTAAGATGGCGGCACGAGAGGCCTTGCCTTTCCAGGAGGCGCCCCATCGATTTTCAGAAGGACTGCAACTGACGCTGCCCCTCTCACGCGGTACATCTCCGTCTACTACCTTCTCAGCACACAGGATTACGTGACGTGCTTGCCCAGACACCGAGAACCCTGTTCGAGAGAGTCACCTGAGTAACACCAGACCCTACTCCACTTTGTTCCTCTTCCCCCCTCCCTCGCCTGAGGGAGGACTGACACACTACCTGAGGCCGCGAGTCGGGGCAGATCCTGTCTTTTTTAGGAATCACCTTGATGTGTGACAGAGCCTCAGGACAAACTTGATCCAGATCGCTGCACCCCGCTGAAGATCTCTAAGGGACATGGTCTGTAACATAGAAACACGCATACACCTTCTCAGTTAGTTTTACCCCTATACCCCAAGTTATGTAACTTCCCCTGGTTGCGCGCAGCGCTGAATGTTGACACAGAGTTTATTTAGCTTAAGATAAAGACCCCCCCTCACTGCATTCTTAGAAGGAAGTCCTATCCCGCCCTCAATGTCGTCCGCTAAACTGGCCATAATTCTCAAAGAGGGAAAGGACCCCACTCAATGCGGATGTTATAGACCAATCTCATTGTTGAACAACGACCTCAAATTATATAGTAAGATCCTGGCGAACAGACTCAATCCCATCCTGCCGAGACTAATACACACAGACCAGGTCGGCTTTGTCCTGGGCCGCCAGGCCTCGGACAATACCCGCAAGATAATTAATATAGTCGACCATACCCACCTGACAGGCACAAAGGCTATGCTACTGAGTTTAGATGCGGAGAAGGCATTTGACAGGATTTATTGGCTATTTCTTGACCACACGCTGACAAAATTTGGCTTCAGAGACTCATTTCTAACAGGAGTTCGGGCGCTCTACCAAAACCCGTCCGCTATGGTACGGTTATCTGGCGGAGGCTCCGAAAGGTTCCAAATTAAAAATGGAAAACGACATGGATGCCCCCTATCCCCCCTTCTTTTTGCCCTCACGATCTAACCACTGGCGTCTAAAATTCGAAAAAACCCGAATATACAGGGTATAGTTATTGGAAAAGAACATGACCAGGGAGGTTCCAGGCGGTTCCCCTCTCCCCCCGCCTTGTACCCACATGCAACGTACAAATAAAGACAGAAAACGGGAGCTGGAGGTAAAATGGCCGCGGCTATTTATTTATACAGAAAACCTAATGGGGTAAATGCACTCCCTGCCAGAGTGTGCTCCTTTGTCAGGAGGGGGAGGGGACGGTCAGCCGGCCCTCGAACCGCTGACCTCGTGTCCCCTACGCGAGCGGGCTCTCGAGGTCATGGATAACTGACCTTGCCCACTCGTACTCCCCCCGGGCTCAAACGGCCCAGCTCCCAGTCTGGCAAGAACAAGCACCTACCCCCCAAGAGCCGCCACCGATGGGCCTATTTAACCCCCCTTAAACTAGGCCCGTACCGCCAACCCTCCAGACCCTCTCGAAGCCCTCCCGGAAACTGAAATAAGTCTATCCCGCCTGGCATGCCTAGCAGCGGGACCCATGCTTCTCTACCAGCCCAGCCTGTCCTTACTATTTATCTGGGGCTGCCAATCGCGCCTGGAGCAGTAGTTACTCAACTTGCCATGGTTTTTAAAGATGCCCCGAGAATCGCTTTTTTCGCAGCACTATCCCTCACCCGGTCCCGGACATACCCACCTCCGGAGCCGCAGGCCGCCTTTGCCCAGCGCTATCTGGGATTTCACCTTTTTTTACTGCTGCAGGCTTCTTACCCGCCCTCAGTGACCCCTGGGGAATAGACCCTGGCAGTGGACTGGGCCACGCCTCCTCCCTTGCTCGCTCTGTGTCGCACACTGCAAGCCTTGACGCCTTGCCCTATCTCCTCGATGCTGCCCTAAACGCGACTCCTTACCATTACCCGATACGCCATATGCCGTACCTTCCACGGCGTGTCCCCATCAACCGCCCGCCGGGTGCGTGATGCTGCCGGGTGGGTCCGCTACCGTGCCCCTGACCCCGGCCGTGGCTGAAGAATTGAAAGACACCGGGGTCCGGCTGATGGCTGTTGGTACTGGAGTGGGATTCGCGGTGCCAGTGACATCCAATCTGAAGTGGATGCTGTCAAAATGTATCTCTCATCTTGTTAGCGTTCTTAACTTGAAAGGGGGGGAGTCTATTGCCATGAGAACTAGGATAACCATGGAAACCACAATAGACACCTTTCAATTAAGTACGCTAACTCGAGAACCAAGTGGGCTAGCATTCTGATTTTTGGCCTGCAGCCCAGAATAAATAAACCATACACCCACATATAAAGTTTATTCCCGTAGCATAAGCAGAACATACTTGACTAATAAAATGTATTTTACTGTTAGTTTTAAATGCACAGGCAGGAAAGGTTTTTTCTGCAAGCCCGGGAAAAATCCTTTAGTATGTAAATATGCTAAGGGTGAATGAGCTAAGGGTATTTTCCTCCAAAGAGCCCCTGCTAAGTGGGAGACTCTGAGTATAGTGAAGTGCAGGGTTGAAAAGACTCAGAGATTCCAACTGTGAAAATGGCGGGGAAGTTGCTGAGTGCCCGATCCCCATACTCAGCATGAGCCATTGACACATTGGGACCAAACCCTAGACTGAGGATCGCCAAGTTGAGGGTGGATCCCCGTATGTTAAACCGCATAGGTGTCAGGCTGACACATGCGCTTCGCAAACCGGAAAGCTCTTTTTGCCCGTTCTTCAAACTTTGGTCAAATCGGGGATTGGTGGGTTAAATGTTCCCATGGAGGCGATTGGGCATGCATGTTATAGACAGGTCTGTGAACCCTATAAAACGGCCTGCCGAGCTATCCCCTGTGTGATTCATGACTGATCCAAGCTTTGCACAAGATTCCGTTTGAGTACAGCGGTAGCGGTTCCATGACGCAAGGGTTAACAACATTGTAACTAAGGATTTAACCCTACTTCAGGAATTCATTAGCCCTGGTGACTCTCAAACAAATTCTAACGAACCAGAACAAAATTCTTTCACTTGGCGGAGAAATTAAGTTGGCAGCTTGCGACCTAGCCAAACGGACTTTAAATCAGAGACTGCATTTCTTCCGCTTTTGTTCAAAGGACAATTTATTTTGTTTCCCTATCCCAGTAAGTGTTATAGTAAGTGTATTCTGAGGTTGTCGTGTGTTTATCTATTAAGGAAATCAATGACAATTTATTTTGCCCTCTTGTTGTTGTTCAATCAAGAATCCCAAAAATAAAGTGTTAATAAGTGTGTAACCGTGAACCTGACCACAGTTGTTGCCTTATTTTCTTCACATGCTTTTTTTATTCGTTCCTCGCTGTGTGGTATTATAGTATATATATATCTTTTATCTATATATCTCTGTGTGTGTCCAACATTTGATTACTCACTGGTACACGACTATAAGCTACTGTACATATAAGTAGTGTGATTTCATAATTTCTGCAAATATATTAACTAGTGCAATATATGAAAGGGATGTTGTAAATGATAGTATGAGTATGTGTATAACAACGAAAATCTACATGTAGTTAGACACCCATTAGTGTATGTAATGTGCGCATTCGTGACTAAGAAAATGTGTCCATACATCAGCAGCACACCTCAGTTATAGCATACATGTTTAACATCTCAATGTTACAGTAATAAGTGTATTCAATTGAAACGTTTAACTGTTTAGATACATTTAATTCTTAATGAGTACACTTAATTTGATGATTAATGTTCTAACCTGCCGATGATCCGTAGAGTTTAGGAAACGACGCCATAACACCTTCCACAAGGATCTCATTTTCTGTGTGTAAAACGTGGGTTTCGTATCCCCTCCACGCGCTGCATGTAGGTTGGAGGCTGATCATCAGCATCATCATCATCAGCCTGCCCTGCCTCAGTTGTCGGATGCTGTACACTGTCCCTCTCTCCCTGTCCACAACTCCTGCTTCCCTCCCCCACCTGCACTCCCCCACATGCACTAGTAGCATGGGACATACCTGCACAGGACGTTCCTGCAGTGCCAGCACGGGACGTACCTGCACTGCCAGCATGGGACATTCCTGCACGTGCCACTCCTCTTCCATGCTCCACCACTACTCCAGGCCCCGCACTCCCCCACTCCCACGCTCCTTCACTCTTCCACTCTTCCACTCTCCACTCCTCCTCTCCATGTCACTCTGTCACTCACAAGAAACAAATATCCAAAAAATGACGCACTAACAAAGTACTTGCACACTAACAAGACAAAAAAAATTGAAAAACAAACAGAAAAACTCACTTAGTAATCAGCAACAAATTACTCACAAATCTCTCCTCCTACCACCAAGTCCAGTCTATCTCACCCTTACTCCCAACAGCACCGACACACAATGAATAAAATGGCTGCTTTATATAGGGTGTGTAATACATTTTCGTGCAGACGTTTGATTATAATTTCTCACATGTGCTTCCCTCATTTATCAGTTCAGCACTTCAGCACTTAATCCCTACAGTACTATTTCTAGGATATAAAAAAAACAATATAGAAAGTAATTAACAACGATATTATGGTGAAGGGGTTCACTCCTTCCAAGGACTTTCCCACAGATACCCCCAGGAAACTAAGGGGACATGCACAAACCTCAAGGGACACTGTTGTAAGTAAGACCTTACTTGCGTGTAGGCGTGAAGGTGCCCAAATTATTAACACATTTCTATATATATTTTAATCAAAGGGTAAGGGAGCATGGGTCTCCTGAGCGGAACCGCATTGGTTTCAGCCACGGGGACCCCCTACTTCATGAGATACAGGCCCCGTTATGAGGTGCTGGTATCCCCCTGCAGGATTTAAAATCCCCGGTCACGTGATGCGGGAGGGGATACCAGCACCCCATATCTGGGCCTGTATCTTGGGAAGCAGGGGGTCCCCAAGGCTGAAATCAATGTGGTTCAGCTCAGGAGACCCCCTGCACATGTAGAATATTATTATAATGTATATTTATGCTTCACGATCACCTGTAAGAGCCGTGCATGGAGACGCAGCGTCTCCATGCAGTTCTTACAGGCTTTTTTTTCTATCGCCTATGGCGATTTACAAGTTTAAGCATGATAGCGGGGGGGAGGGGGAAGCAGCTCTCGCAATCTGGCATATTTTTGCTCGGCTGGAACAAAATGCCCTGAACATGTTAGTGAATCGCGCCTTTGGCTTCACTTTTTTTCGTCCGAGCAAAAATTTTCCAATCGGGCGCAAAAACGCAGAGCTTAGACCACATTCTGTAAAGAATTTCTCCGACAAACCTACCCTGAAACTTACAGCCCAGAAATCTCCCGATCCCAGCCTCTCAGTAAAGGCAAAAGTCACATAAATCTTAATTGTCGAAAAATTAGTATAAAGTTGAAGTAATACATTTTCGACACCTGGGTCCCAAAGCTGACACTCTAAGACCCAAACACAAGGGTAAGAGTTAATCAAGTGAGCTTGACCTTTATTGATGAGCCTGGTTAACCCCTTCACTGTCACACTGGGAATGCAAACATTTGCTCTGCATTTTGGGTGAATGACCCCCGGCCCAATCTCCACCCCAGGACACCATCTCCTTTATCCCTATGCCTCTCCTCCCCCTCCAGACCCAGCAGTAGCCATTTTCTCTGGACATGTGGGCAGCACAAGTGGTTTATCCGCACTGCATGTCCAGAGACTTTGCCTCTGCTTTATTGTTGAACAAAACACTTTTTTATTCTTGCAGATACATTACACACAGGAATAACGTGTACATTTTTACATCATATGCAAGGGGCTATGGGCATGCAAAAGCAGGGTAGCCCAGAGGTCTAGTGGTCAGAAAAGCCCCAGGGAAGGATGGCAGGGGCCGGGGCTTAGCTTAACCTTTTTTTACTGGTCCCTGGACCCCTTTGTCATCACAGTATGTGCTAAAAAAAAAAAAGGTGTATCTATCCTTTAAAAAGGAATAGTTCAAACTTATTTTCAAATTATCTGCCAAATTGAGCATAGCTTTAAACCTAAAAATTATGTTTATGTTGTTACTGCAGAATTTAGTTGATATGTATCACTCAAAAAATATTTGATGCAGCATGGATGTTACCTTATGTAGGCTAACAAGATGTATTATTTTCATAGTATGGATATTACAAAAAGGATTACACTAATAATAAAAAAAATACATATCTCTGTTTTCATTTAAAATTTAACAATCAGATATTCAACACGTCAAACTTAATTTCAATCAATTACTGTAAGTATGTATCATACGTATAAAGTCACATAACACCCTTTATACATGCAATGCACATTTTATTAAGGTTTGTACTACTTTTTAGCACTAAAATGTTGACACAAAAAAATGTAAATATGATTTTATTACGTAAGCCCTTTTGGGTTTACCCAGATATACACCAAAGAAAATGACTCCCTTTTTTGTCCAGTTTCATAGTACTGTAAATGTAAAATAATAAATATAACTAATATAAACCTAAATGCCTTGTTAGCTAAAAAGCAATAAATGACCCTGTTTAGAATCTTTTTAATGGGTTTCCAAAAAAAAGTCACTGTATTTTAATTAATTGTTTTTATGGATATATTTTATTTCATTTTATACAATTTACAGAATATCCCCCAAAAAGAATTGAATAGTTTAGTCAGCAAGTAATTTTAATTTCATATCACTAGCAATCAATGTTCAAAACTATATGATATGCATTTCTAAAGCATTCCGGTATCAGGAATGTATTCTTTATCCAGTTGACTGTAATTATGAATAATATAATATATATAATATATTAATATGTATTTTTCTATTACCAATACTTCTCTCTCATATTTTCAATATTTGTTTTTCAAGATTTTTATGCTCCTGTTACACAGAAAGCTTGATCTGCTATGTTAAATATTAAGTCCAAGTGATAAAAAATCCTTGTAGGAGATTTTATATTTATTTTCATAGGCACTTTTTTTATTTAAAATGTGGAACCAAAGCCGAAATGTATAAGTACTGCAATCCAAGAAATCCATTAATATTTACTGAAGATAAGAGCATGGCTTTCGAATGGGCTCCTTGTTTTCTACCTGTCATACAACAACATTGTTGTCAATTTGTGTCTGAAACCTTGGTAGCCACTGAGGGTTGGATTTCTATTGTAGACTACACTGACTTTGAATGCAAAATGTTGTGTTCCTGCTCAGTTAAGTTTACCTTTGACATATTTAATGCCCTTCTTTAGTAATAATTTGTGTCATTTTAAAGCTCCAACTGAAATGCGTATATGTTAAAAACAGAATAGCACAGTACATTTTAACATTTACTACTGGCAAACAGAGAATAATATTCTTGCCTATAAAAATATAGAGGGCGAGCGAATACTAAACACACTGACATAACAAACAACTTGTAAAATAAAAACATTAGGCACTGAAATGAGTACTGTGTTTCCAGATGGCACATCTATCTTTCCTGGCTCTGTAAATGTATGGAACTAGCAGTGTTCTGTTTGCTGAACAAAATGTGTTGTTTCAAAGTTAATTCCAACAATGGTTCTCAGGCAAGCTTGTTACCGTACTTCTTCTCCAACTCAGAACTTTACTAGGCCAGGGTCTAGTGAATTGCCTTCTGATAAGACATGTAATGTCTACTATACAATAAAACAGCACCGATGTAATCCCACTTACAATTCCCACACTCATACTATAGGTGCTCAATTCTATATGTTAGCTCTCAAACATAAGGTATACTTTTTATATGTGTGACGGTGAAGGCATAAACCAGGCTCACTAATAAAGGTTCAGCCCACTGGGTTACCCCTGATCTGTGTGTTGAGGTCCTTGAGTGTCAGCTCTTGGACCCAGATGTCCTAAATGCATTACTGTGACTGTGTGCAAATTATGCGACATTAAAGATTAAAGTGTGTTTTGCCTTTCCTGGGGTTCTGGGACTGAGAGATTTCTAGGAAGTAAGTTTCAGTATAAGGCTATATACATTATATACTCTCACTCCATCCCTGACACCAGAACAGGGACTTACATATTTTTATCACACCGAAGACAGGACACAGTTTTTTATTAAAGAGTTATACTAGCTGGGACTGTGTTATATTAACTGCTGGCAGAGGTGGGATCAATTGAGCCTATGTTATAAAATCTTGCAGGGTCTTAAAACATAGCGGGGAAACTCAAAGATTGCGAGCTCCCAAAACAAGCGGTAACTTACACACGTTTCACAAGGCAAGGAAAACAGGGGCTCTCTTTGCCCCTAAGCTTAGCGCCCTCAGGCGAAGATGGACAAGCGATCGGGTCGGTACTGGTCATGGGACTGAACCAAGATTGTTGCCTGGTCTGAAAGCTATGGGCTACCGATAGACGGTCAGTCAAAGGTTATCCTGGAGGAGGACTTGGAAGCTCACGAAGCCTGGATGGCTTCCCCAGAGGAGGATACACTCTCAACTGCTGTTGCAGTGATAACACTTCAGCCCAGAGCACAGGAGGTTAATCCAGCCCTGGTGGCAGAGAAGGACATGTGAGGGAGAAGGTGCCAGCAGGGGCATAGCTTGGGCACTGGTGCAGGGAAATGTAGCCAAAGTAGCCCCAGTGGCTAATTGACAAGCCACAACCGGAATCACCTCACTCTTTGCCTCATGGGGAGAGGGGGCTGTGATGGTGAAGGGTAGCCAGGCCATTAATAAAGGTAATGTGAAGGAACTTCTCAAGGAGAGAAAGATGCTTCGCACAGCACAAAAATAGATGAAGGCTGATGTGGGATAAAAATAAGCTTTATTTGCACAAGGTGCAAGCGAGTCCTCTTGACGCGTTTCGGCCTGGAAGGCCTTTGACAAGGTGTGTGTGTGTGTGTGTGTGTGTGTGTGTGTGTGTGTGTGTGTATATATATATATATATATATATATACACACTGTCTACAAGGACATCCATACTTACCTATAGAAGGAAGACCTGACGATTGGGAATCGTGAGTACAGCAGTGACAATATCAGACATATCCATACTCTGCAACATTTGGCCGTGTGAGTGTTTGTTTTTATGAACATTTCCATTACTCCATCCCATCATCCTAACTTGTTTTATGATGTACCATTAGCAGACATCTAATACACTTTCTCATTAATATCATTTCTTTCATGTGCGCTCACTGTTATCTTGTGTACATCTACAGTACTATGTGAGGATCCAGGGAAGTCCTTGTTCAGCTGAGCAAAGCGACAGTTTGGGCCAGTATATTTTCCAATACTTTCGGCCACTCACTGCCGTTCACCTAAGTACTATATTATTGTGTATTTTTCACCTCATTGTATTGCACATTCAGGTAGCGCCCCAGTATCTCCACTTTTTCAAATATAAATATATGACTGAAATTCCATAATGACCCCACTATTAGACAATCTAGAATTTGAACAAGGCTTATATCGAAGCACACGTTTCTAAATTAGGAAAAAGCAAACATTATGAGACCTTGAACTCAGGTTTCCACGAAGGAGAGTTGGAGCACTACTACACAAAAAGACACTATATTAGGTAAGAGGGGTTTATCAGATCTTTGTACACCTCGAGAAAGAGCGGAAGCTCGAAACATGTCGGTGGGGGCCTGAGGGCTCATTTTTTCTTTGCAACCATGCTCTGACCCATTAAACCTTTACTATTTTTGGGACACACTCTCTAGCAATTTATTTTTGTGTAGTAGTGCTCCAACTCTCCTTCGTGGAAACCTGTCTATTGCTGTGAGTACCGGATGCACACACCTATGAAGGTTCAATCCCTGGAGGACCACCTTTAAGAACAAGTGAGTTATTTCACTCAATCTTGCACCATACAGTATGTTCCTATTCAATGTTTTGGCTGGACACTAGCTAGTGTGAGTATTTACCGATTCAGAGGTGATACTCTTCCAGTTTATTGATAACTAGTGGAATGAGGTGTGTTATTTTATAGGTGGTCACCATTATTAATATGGGATACTTCTAGGATACAACGTATAGCAATTAAGAATTATCTGAAGTTGTTGGGTCTATGGTTTGAGCACCACACAGCCTTTATCTTTTTTTTAGACCTTGAACTCAGTCAATTTTATTATTTTTCCTGAGAAAAGTGTCTGCCTAACTGCAAACTTTTCCATTTGATACAAATCAGGGCTTTTTAAACCGAAATAAAACCTGAATCTCCGTTGTCTAATTTTGTGAGGCTATGTCTAGGGACTATAGAATGGCAGATACTCACATCACAACTTTATGGTTATTTTTCTTGGCCAAATGTAGACTCTCAAGAAAAATTTACGTTCATCAGGCAATGGGAGGCAGACCTTGGTGATGAGCTGGATGGGGAAGATTGGGAATAAATATTGGACGCAGTAGCTAGCAGCTCCATATGCACAACCATCAAGCATAACATGTACAGGGTCATGCTGAGATGGTACCAGACTCAATTGTTATTAAATAAACTTTTACCAGGCTACTCACTACTGAGTCCAAAGGGTTGCTGTGAACATGCATCCTTCTTACAAATGTTGTGGTACCACATATGTATGAGAGGCACCTGTGCACAAAAAGGAACACACCTGAGATACCTGGGAAATGTGCCAATTTGTATATATGGTAATTATAATCAAATGATTACCATTAGAGTGTATGAGAAAAGAGAATTATAAACAAGTTTTATACGCCATGTAATCAATTGTCATTGCTAACCAACCACAATGTTACAACAGCTCTTTGAGTCTGATGGCTCTATTATGACTTCAATTGCACAGCAATTGCAGAACTTTAATAAAGAAAAAATAGCAAGTGATCTCAGTAGAAGCCTATTGTATTTGTCTGTACAGAAAAATAATTGAACAAGAAACCATGCATTATTTGGCTATAAAAGTATTCACTTTTTCTTGCAGATTGCATGGGAAGCAGAACATTTCTCTTATATCCTGGACATAACAAATGAAGCATGATGAGCCCTACTTATTATTTAATCAGAAACCTTGTTCTCTGCAGTGTGAGATAAAGGACTCATTTTGTATAATGTAGCTTCAAAAAGGAATCATGCTGTGTTTTTGTATTACAAACAGGATTAGAACTATGAAAGTAAGTTACACTATCTTCTAACTTTACCACTGATATGCTAACTGCCTTCAGAAAAGAATAGTAATTGTCATGACCTCTCATTTATCATTCTATGCCTACAAATGTATTTAGCATTAGCAATACATATTAAAATGTCAATAAACTGTCTGTGATATTTGAAACCTAGTTTGCATTTTTATTAGTCTCTTCTGTTAGCATTTTCAAAAATGGAATTTATTAATTACCAATTTAAATCCATACTTTGATACCATGGGTCATTATTAAATGGGTCACTTCAGCATTAATAGCTCTGACCAAGTGCAATATTTCCATTTCATCAGTTTTCACTTCAAGTAATTAAAGTGTGCTTGCACAGTATAACAGCCTATTTATTATGTTAACTAGACAACGCAAAAAATTAGTATGGTACTGTGCTTGATGACAGACACTATTTTACTATTTTTCTATTACAATAATGCATTCCTTTGATATAAAATACTATACTCAAGGTTCAACCTGTATTATTATGTATGAGGAATTAAAAAAATATACAATATATATTTATGTTGCTTCTAACAGTCTTTATAATTTTGTTTATAAACACACAATCCCAGAATGCTCTAATTCCAGAACCCACCACATGATATATATATATATATATATATATATATTTTTTTTTCTTTCCCTTTTTTATTCACAGTTTCATGTTTGCATTTGGGCTTTATTAGCACCATTTAGTTAAATTATTATATTAGACACTTACACATTGATAATATGTTGGTTTATCCTCGGTATTAATATTATATTTTATTTGATTACCATCACTTAGGCGCTGCTTTATTTGTTTTTTCATATATATATATATATATATATATATATATATATATATATATATATATATATCAACTGTAAATATTACTGTATGTTCATTTGCATGTCGTAGACAGGTCTGCAACCCTGCCTTTCCCCACTATCGCCCAGCATACAGCACTTCAACTGCAGCAAGGGACTCTGGGAAATGACATGCAAATGAGCACTCAGTGCCACCTTTTGTCTCAAGCTCGTATTACACAAGCAAATCCTCAAGCCAATGCATGCTGTTTTAAACACAGCATTTAGACAGAGGCTGGGATGAGATGCAAAGCCAGTCAACCACTCACAGAACATGATTACCTATATTATATATATATATATATATATATATATATATATATATATATATATATATAACTGTTTTCTGAATTGTCCCTCTCCCCTCCCTCCTCTCTCTGTCTGTCTCCCCTCCCTCCTCTCTGTATCTGGATATCTTATTTACCCTGTATATCTTAACTGCTCTATACCTACACCGAAATAACCTATACTGCTTTTTTCCAGATCTGACTCTCAAGCTTCAGACGGGAGGCATCAGAATCCCCCCTAACCCAGAAGACAGGTAGAGAACACCTCCCTTCCAACATATAACATTGAGGGAATAAGGGTACCAGGACATTGAGGGATTGCGGATCAGGTAAGATCCCAGCTGGGATTGCTGCTTTAGATATTGTGAAGCGGGGGTATCTAGACACTGGATAAAGGGTGCAGGAAACTAGTCATTCACATCTGGCTTTTTTTTGTAAATCCGACATTTACACACACACACACACACACGCATATGCACACGCACACACACACACACACATACACTAATTGTAGTACAATGTAATACAATAAATAAACTTATCTCAAAAACAAATGTTGTTCTTACTAGGATTTATTCATTTATTTTTATTTTTTTTAAAGCGGGCCTGGGGGCGGGACTAGGGTGGGGTTGGGGGCGGGGTTGGGGCGGGGCTAGGGCAGGGTTGGGGGCGGGACTAGGTGGTGAGTAGATTTTTTTGTTCGGCGAGTAGATTTTTGGGTGATTTGTCGACCACTGAATATATATATAAATATATATATACCCAATATAGAATACCGCTTTCGCGCACTTTCACATGTCTTAGACAGGTCTGCAACCCTGCCTTTCAACCATTATCACCTGGTGCTTCCACTGCAGCAAGGGATTCTGGGAAGTGACATGCAAATGACCATACAATGTGACACCTTTTGCCTGAAATCCATTTACATGGAACCCATATAAGCAAATTCTCTGCTGTTCACACAGCTTTTAAGCACAGCATGGGATTAGATGCAAAGCCCGTCAAACCACTCACAGACATGTTTCAACCTTAATGGGTCTCATCAGTTTGAGGTAGGTTGTACTGGCTTTACAATTTTCAAGGCTGGGTAAACATGTCTGCTCCAAAAGCTTTTACACTGTGATCCACTTCTCCAGTAGCCTGCTGCTGTACCGTTTGGTCTGTCTGCCTTGCTGGTTACTGTGCGTGCCATTACAAGCCTGGTGGAATCGGAAGTCTTTCATGACACATCTATATACCGGACTTACCCTCTCCTCATGCGCTACAAACAGCTGCAAACGAGTATTAAGCTCATATGCAGCTGTTACATAGCTGCATGGCTTTACTTCTATTGCCTCTCCCTGGAAGTTCATGTTACATCAAGGGATTCTATTATGGGACACTGTGATTATTAGGCAAATGGTGTGTGATATGGGATTTATATTATTTAGGCACATCCTTAGTTATATTACTCATTTTGTTTGCTTATCTCATTTATATTCATATTATGTCATGGTTTTTTTTGTATATTTTCCATTACTTTCTGCTTAGGTATTGTATTTTGACCGGCCGGTCAAATTCTAGGGGAAACTTTATTTTCCCCTGGGTTTGTAATTAAATATCTCTAGGCAGTAACTGTGGATGATATACTTTGTGTTTAGTTCTCTTCAGCAGCTTTATTTAGGAGATTAGCAGTTGGTGTTTTAATGTTTTTATATTTTTTTCTGTGTTGCAAATAAAATCCATCCTCCCTCCTCTCTCTGTCTCTCTGTCTCCCCTCCCTCCTCTCTCTGTCTCTCTGTCTCTCTGTCTCCCCTCCCTCCTCTCTCTCGTCCTCTCTCTCCCTCCCTCCTCTCTCTGTCTCTCTGTCTCCCCTCCCTCCTCTCTCTGTCCTGTCTACCCTCCCTCCTCTTCTTTATCTGGATATCTTATTTACCCTGTATATCTTAACTGCTCTATACCTACACCGAAATAACCTATACTGCTTTTTTCCAGATCTGACTCTCAAGCTTCAGACGGGAGGCATCAGAATCCCCCCTAACCCAGAAGACAGGTAGAGAACACCTCCCTTCCAATATATAACATTGAGGGAATGAGGGTACCTGGACATAGAGGGACTGCGGATCAGGTAAGATCCCAGCTGGGATTGCTGCTTTAGATATTGTGAAGTGGGGGTATCTAGACACTGGATAAAGGGTGCAGGTACTTAGGTATTGTATTTTGACCGGCCGGTCTTTATTGCATTTCTAGGGGAAACTTTATTTTCCCCTGGGTTTGTAATTAAATATCTCTAGGCAGTAACTGTGGATGATATACTTTGTGTTTAGTCTCTTCAGCAGCTTATTTAGGAGATAGCAGTTGGTGTTTTATGTTTTTATATTTTTTTCTGTGTTGCAAATAAAAATCCATTTTATTATTCCACTACATTTGAGTGCTTTTTGTTTATATATATTATATAATATATATATAAATAGATATATATATAGTATCTATAGATATATTATTCTATATATCTAATATATATATATATATATATATAATACGTATATATTATATCAACTGTAAATATTACTGTATGTTCATTTGCATGTCTTAGACAGGTCTGCAACCCTGTCTTTCCCCATTATCACCCACACCACACGGCGTTTCCACTGCAGCAAGGGATTCTGGGAAATGACATGCAAATGAACACGCAGTGCCACCTTTGTCTCAAGCTCGTATTACACAAGCAAATCCTCAAGCCACAACATACTGCTTTAAACACAGCTTTTAGGCAGAGGCTGGGATGAGATGCAACAGCCAGTAAACCCACTCCACAGACGTTTATATATATATATATATATATATATATATATATATATATATATATATATATATCTATATTTATATAGTCCCTAACTGACGGTATAGCAACGTGACACACACTGCACTATAGGCCGTCCCTATAACACAGCATCCTTAAGTGGCTTAAGGGTCAATCTCCTAGGGCATTCGGGGTTGCCTATCCTATATAGGTAGGTCTTGTACCCACCCTACTCATAATACGGGCCCTGGGCATGACTTGATCAAGGGATTAACGTAGTAAATTAAAACAGGATTTTTTGCAAATCATAATTTTGTCATTAGTTTTAAATGCTTGTCAGCTTAGAACTGTCATAGCTCATTTGAATAAGGATGTCGGTAAACCACAGTTCAGCTTAGTTCCAACGCAGCATTTATTGTTAAAGTTCCCGTTAATTTGCTTTTCATACATTGTTAGTATAGCCAGGTCCCCTCCGGTCCCCGGGTGCAATTATGTCTTCCCCTTACCTTCCTTAATGTTACTTTTACAGTATGTCTAAAGCACTTATTCCCATGATCTGTTATTTATATTATTTGTTATTTATATGACATGTATTACTACTGTGAAGCGCTATGTACATTTATGGCGCTATATAAATAAAGACATACAATACAATACAATACATAGGGGTGATGCGGGAGGCGTGGGGCTGCTGTGGCAAGCGCATCGCCAGAGGCTCCGGCGGCTGCCTCTGCAGGGTGCCGCCATGTCAGGTTGCGCACGCACTCACAGAGGCTCGTGCATGCGCAGAGATATTTGCGATGGCCATGACAGTCGTGCATGCGCAGTGATGTTAGTGCCATGCGCAGAGATATTTGCGATGGCCATGACAGTCGTGCATGCGCAGTGATGTTAGTGCATGCAGCTGCAATAGAAAAGGGCTCAGTGGGGAACTACAAATCCCATGCTGCATAGGGAGAGGGCACCATGTGATCCACGACAGCCAATGACACTGCTGTTTCTCCTGGAAGGGGAAAAGAGATACATATTGCATGCTGGGAGTGGAGAGGTCACTCAGGATCCGGACAGAGAGGGTGCAGGTAGGGTCCAGGGAGCAGTGCTCTCTTGGACTAGGCTAGATGCCCCCCAATGTCCCAGTTAGATCCTCTGAGTAGATACTGTGTGCAGAGAGTACAGTAGCACATTGTTGGTCTTTTGCTAGGCGTGCCTCATGCTGTTGTGTAGTCTCTGCGGCTCGTGATCTTGTAGCACGTTGTTGGTCTTTTGCAAGGTGTGCCTCATGCTCTTTGTAGTCTGTGTGACTGTTGATGTAGTGGGTGTGTCTCAGTGTTTTTGTTGGTGTTGTTGTCGTTCTGTTGCTCTTCTGACTTTGGCTCTGTCTCTTTGTTGTGCAAGGCGTGTTTGGCGCTCTACTGTTTGATTAGCAGGTGATGTTGTGTGTGTGTGTCTGTGTGTGTGTTGAGGAAATGGTGTGTTAGGATGCTGTGTGTTTCTTTGTCCCTTTGATGTACTTGCTGTCTGTGTATTATTTGGAAGTAGTGTGTGATGTTCTGGTGTGCTATTTGTTGGTGTTGATGTTGTGGTTGTGAGTATTTGTTGTTGAGCTATTGTGTCATGCGTTGGGAGTTGTGTGTGTTGATTGTGTGTGGGCATTTTGAATTGTGTGAACTGGGTGTGTGCATAGTGTGAGGTAGTACACATCGTGGATGTGTGTGTGTGTGTGTGTGTGTGTGTGTGTGTGTGGTGTCAGGGTGTGTATGTTTTTTGTTTTGCGAAGGTGTATTTTGGGAGGCATGTTTTGTGTTGGGAAGATGTGTTGTTTGTGTTGAGATTTTGATGTGCGGTATTGTAGGTGGTGTAGAGCTGTTGTGTGTGTCACTTGTGGTGTGTTGTCGAAAGTAGGCGGTGTGTGTGTGTTGCGGTAGGCGTGGTGTGTGATGTTAGTGAAGTGTTTCAGTGCATGTGTGCTTAGTATACTTCCTGATGTTGTTGTGTGAAGGGTCAATTGGATCCAATTGTTGCATTCTGTGTTTTGGGTACAGCGTTCTGGTGTGGAGGTGTTCAAGGCCTCAGGCGGTGGTCTGTGAAAGGGTTATAAATGGGTTAAGTGTGACAGTCTTGAGGGGTGTTTTGTGGTTGTTGTTTGGTGCGTGTGTGTGAATGTTGTGTGGGTGTGTGTTTGAGTATTTTGGGAATGTTGGTTGTGTGTGTGGCTGAATAGTGTGTGTATGTGTGTTGTGTGTGATTGTTGCTTGTGTGGGTTGGGTGGGTGGATGAGTGAGTGTGGGTTGGTTGGTTGGGTGAGTGTGGGATGTGTTGGTGAGTGAGTTTTTGGTGGGTGAGTGAGTTAGTGTGGAGTAGGTAGGTGAGTGAGTGTGGGGTGGTGTGGGTGAGTGTGGTTTCTGTAGTGTTGTGTGTGTGTGTGTGTGTGTGTGGGTGGGTGAGTGTTGTGTGTGTCTGTGATGAATGTTTGTGCACCAAATGACAGATATGGGCCAATTAGCATTGTGTTCATAATTGATTTTATTGAAACGAACAGCCGACTGGCTGTGTGAGGTGTGGTGGGAGCTGAGGGGGTGTGTTGGTGTGCATGTTTGGGGGGGTGTGTTTGCTTTGTACGTAAGGGGGGGGTGGTGTTTGAGGTGCAAGGGGAGGGGGGGCATACACGTGGGAATCTGCATTGTCTTGAGTGTAGTGTGTGTGGCACTAGGGTGAAGATGAGGTGTGTTTCCAGTGTAGAGTGTGTTGTGGGGGTAGGGGAGTGTTGAATTGTTGTTGTGTGTGGTGTATCAGCACAGGAGGGGTGTGTGTGTGAGTTGAGTGTTGTGTGATTGTTGTGTGGGTGTGTGTGAGTGTTGTGTGTGGGTATGCTGACTGTTTGTGCAGGAAATGACACAGACGGCAGAATTAGTATTGTGTTGTGAATATCTTTTATTTCAACGAAGAGCTGATTTCCTGTGGGAGGTGTGGTGGCAGCAGAGGGTGTGTTGGTGCGCACGTTTGGGGGGGTGGCGGGTTGAGGTGCAAGGGGAGGGGGGTCCCACACCTGTAAATCTGCATTGTGTTGAGTGTAGTGTGTTTCTGGCAGCACGGTGAAGGGGAGGTGTGTTTCCCGGGGCCGAGGGTGTGTTGGTGTGTTTTTTGGCGTCCGTGTGGGTGTGTGTTGAAGCGTTGTGTAGGGGAGGTGGGTTGAATATGCCGCAGCGACCGTTGTGCGTTGTGGTGTTTGTGGGGTGGGGGGTAGGTAGGGGTGTTTTGAAGTGTTGTTTTGTGTGGTGTATCAGCACAGAAGGGTTGGGTGTGTGTGTGAGGCCTTGTGTCATGGCAGAGGGCGTGTGGTGTGGCTGAGGACGTGTGGCGTGGCTGAGGGCGTGTGTGTGTGTGTGCGCGTGTCGCGTGTGTGAGTGCGTGTCTGAGGTGGTGTGTGGGGGAGGCGTGGCTGAGGCCGTGTGTGTGTGCGGGTGGCGCGTGGCTGAGGGCGTGTCTGAGGGCGTGTGTGTGGTGCGTGAAGGCGTGTGTGTGGTGCGTGAGGGCGTGTGCGTGAGGGCGTGTGTGTGATGCGTGAGCGCGTGTGTGTGGTGCGTGAGGGCGTGGCTGAGGGCATGGCTGAGGGTGTGTGTGTGCGCGTGGCTGAGGGGGTGTGTGTGTGCGTGGCTGAGGGGGGGGGGTGCGGGTGGCTGAGGGGGGGTGTGCGCGCGTGGCTGAGGGGGTGTGTGTGCGCGTGGCTGAGGGGGTGTGTGTGCGCGTGGCTGAGGAGGTGTGTGTTTTGTGTTGCTGAGGGCGTGGTTCGTGGCTAAGGGCGTGTGGCTGGCTGTTGGGTGTGTGGGTGAGTGTTGTGTGTGTGTTTGTGTGTAAGTGACACTGTGATCCTATATTGTGTTTGCAAGCAGACATGTGGCAGGAGGTTGAGAGGATGTGGCAGGAGGTCTTGTTCAATTGAATGAGTGCTATGTAATATTGTGAAGCACTGATGTTGCAGGAGGGTGAAGGTGAGGTGTGTGGCCCTAAGGTGTTGGTCTGTTTGCGGGCTACGTGCGGCTTTGTGGTGGTGGTGGGG
Source organism: Ascaphus truei (assembly GCA_036426205.1). NCBI lineage: Eukaryota > Metazoa > Chordata > Amphibia > Anura > Ascaphidae > Ascaphus > Ascaphus truei. The sequence continues at coordinate 95,626,249 of CM071567.1, forward strand.
GGGGTGTTCACGGGAGGGTTTGTGGGGTGGTGTGGGCTACGGTCGTGTTTTGGGGGGGCGTGCGGGATCCAGGAGGGCTTGCGGCGTACAGTGAAATACTGATGTGGCAGGAGGATTGAAGGCGAGGTGTGTGGTCCCTGGAGGGGGGTTGTGGCGTCCACCAGGAGGTGTTGTTGTGTTTGCGGGCTAGGTGCTACTTTGGGGGGGGGGGGGTGGGCCACGTGAGTGTTTTTGGGGGGCGGCCGGGATACAGGAGGGCTTGCTGTGTAGGGTGGTGTAAACAGACAGAAAAAAGATTCCTCCCTGAATGCACTCAGAAAGGCCAGTAATTTGTAATATGAGTATATATTTAAAAACCTTTTAATCGCAAGAGACCTCTCAACCTTTGAGAAAGCGCGATCACGCGCGAAACGTGCGTCAGGTGACCAGAACGTGGTGACGTCACCGCATCCAAGATGGCGCCCCGCGTATTGTAGGTGCTGCCTGAGACGGGACACCTCTCCACCTGGCATTCTACTCCCCTTCTCCCTCACATATAACGGCGCCAAAGGACGATACAAGCGCCAAGGAAGGCTAATGTAGTAAAACTCACCAGCGTGCAAGACATTATGTCTAGGGTAATAGGAGTAGACTGCATTATATGTTTTTGCCTCCTTCATCACCACCAGCGTACTGAGTGACAGTCTGACACCTATGAGGATACTTACTTTAATGCTATATAACAGGGGGGGCTGAGTACTGGGGATAGCAGTGCACACCTACCGTGAACAGCACTGCTGTTCATGCACTGTGCATATCCCTACATGGAGACACATTATGATGAATAAGTCAGTGTGTTTGTTGCCCCAACCAATCAGGTATCCATATTGTGGGTCTGATTAGTGTGTTTCACGGTTTCAAGCTAGATTACTAGTATGTGACCTCTGCACCCATACCAACGGTAGTATACAGAGGCTATAACTGTACTGGTCCTGAACCGTGTCTCAGGGCGCCCACGAGAGCACACTTTGTGCTTGCCCTTTGCAGAGCTCTCACTCATCAGCTACGTATCCTATGTGTAAATCCACACATTATTTTTTGTGTCGTGGTTTAGTATTTATTTTTATTTTTATCACTATTATCTTTTTGCCGTCGTTGTTGTTCACCCTGTTCTGGGGTATTATTTACACACCGTATAAGTCGGTCTAGGGACATCACACAGAGTATACTATCTGACCATTCGGCTTTGAGTAATCACCCCTCAGATTTAGCTTCAAGACCTACATCATGTCAGGTTCATTGAATATGATATTATGGATTTCCAAGGTGATAGGCGCATCCCAATTACTGGTGCCACATACAGGGGTTATACTGAGACGAAAGCAGTCCACATTTAAGGTGGTTTGTAATATCAATATCTCCTTCGATGTGGAGGAAGATTTTGGTTGGTTTGCATTTAAGGGGCTGGTCCTGGACTTTGTATCTACCATCGCCCCTCTTTACAAATAGTTTATACCTTCTTATGCGTAAGTTTTTAATAGGTTTACATATATATACATATACAAAATTACGGCCTTTCTGAGTGCATTCAGGGAGGAATCTTTTTTCTGTCTGTTTACATATACCCTATCCTCTTTTGCACCAGTATTTGGCACGACTCAATAGTCACTACTGTTTTCATTCTCGCTGATGCGGGAGCATCCCCCATCCCCTCCCTTCCCCTCCTCCCACTCCTGGATTTATTTGTGTAGGGTGGTGGTTGCGCTCCACGTGCGTGGTTGTGATGCGGGGCCTCCGGAGGTAGGCATTGCGCTTCACATGCGTGGTTGTGATGCGGGGCCTCCGGAGGTAGGTGTTGTGGCGTCCTCCGGGAGGTGTTGGATTTTTTGTGGGCTACGTGCGGCTTGGGGGGGTTTGCCGGTTGTGGCCACGGGAGGGTTATGGGGGTGTGGGCTATGTGAGTATTTTGGGGGGGTTGGCCGGGATACAGGAGGGCTTGCGGCGTACCGGAGGGGTTGCACTCCATGGGAGGGGTTGTGATGCGGGCTACGGGAGGCTGTGTGGGGGGGGGGAGCGTTCGGGCTAGGGGAGGGTGTGGCGGGCCTCGGAGGGGGGACTGTGATGTGCGAGAAGACCAAAAAGGAAGCGGGTGGCGATTGTCCCCCCCCCCCCCCCCCCGGTGTTCTGTGACAAGTGCGTTAGCAGAGCAGAGGGTGTCGCCGAGCAGGGCGGGGGAGCCCCACAGAGGGGAGAAAGGATACGGGAGGAGGGGAGGGTTGTTGGCGGGCTAGGTGAGGGGGGGGTGTAATACGAAAGACACTAGATGGCGCTCAAAAACTAATCTATGTATGCTGCAAATAACAGTGAGAACATAAAAAAGGAAATAAATCATGTAAACTTCACCAGTGCAATAAAATAAAAGTAAAACACTCAAACCCTTGTAGGATGATTTTCAGGGTCCACACTCAGAGTACATGGAACGAAATCAGGGGAGCGTCAGTACCTGAAAAAATATATACAAACTACCATAGTGTATACTGTAATAAACAAAACAATAATACGGTAGGGCTCCAAGGAGCAACAGGAGCTGGATTAGGTATATAGTCCAAAAAATATATTGCGGGAGAACATATCCCAGAAGAGAGAACAGAAGTCAAGGATAAAAAAGCCATATAAATTTATCCGGACATAGGGAAAGTTCAAGGTACAAGATACCGGAGTATATAACAGGCGGGGTAACAGGTTAGAGATGGAACGCCGAGTCGCGACCTCGTGGACCTCCCTGCACGTCTTCTCTCTGCCGGTATCAGTCCTGTGCTGCAGGCTGATGCGATACGTCCTTCCGTGTTTCACGGAACAGTTGGCGCCACCGGAAACATAGCTGGAGACTGTCTCCCAGGATATCTCGTTGAGGGCTTACGATTACGCGTTTCGCCGTATAGGGTGGACGGCTTCTCTCAGGAGTGACTTAGACCCTTAGGGGGATACTATTATACCCTTCAATGAAAATGACCTTCTCCCGATGGGTGGGAGTTACACTGCCTCTTATCCCTGTTATTCACAGGGGAAGGAGCAGGTGAACTCCCACCCACAGCGGAGAAGGTCATTTTTCATTGGAAGGTATAACTAGTATCCCCCTAAGGGATACGTCACTCCTGACGAAGCCTCCACCCTATACGGCGAAACGCGTAGAGCGTAACCCTAACTAGATATCCTGAGGGAGACGTCCAGCTGATGTTCCGGTGGCGCCACTGTTCCGTGAAACGTAAAGTGACGTATCGTCTCCAGCCTGCACACAGGACTGATACCGGCAGAGGAGACAGACGGCAGGAGGTCCAACGAGGTCGACGTCGGCGTTCATCTCTACCTGTACCACCGCCTGTTATGACTCCGGTATCTTGTAAGCCTTGACTTTTACCATTTCCGGATAAATTTTATATGGCTTTTTATCCTTGACTCTGTGTCTCTCTTCTGGGATATCGTTCTCCCTAATTATATGCTGTTTTGGATATATTACCTAATCCAGACTCCTGTTGCTCCTTGGAGCCCTACCGTATTATATGTTTTGTTTATTAGGCAGTATACACTATGGTAGTTGATATATATTTCCAGGTACTGACGCTCCCCTGATTTCGTTCCATTGTACTCTAGGTGAGGGGGTTGTTGCGGCCTCCGGAGGGGGGGACTGTGTTGCGTGCTAGTGGAGGAGATGCGGGTGTTGTCCGGTGGCGATCAGGTTCCGTGGCGGTGGTAGTGAGTAGCAGAGTGTGTGTATGTTTGCTGGGGGTCTGTGGTGTTTTGGCAGTGAACGTGCGTTCCGGTGTGGTTGTGTTGACAGGGTAGGCAGGAGTGTGTGCGGGTGGAAGAGGGGCTGCGGTACCGGGAGAGATCTGGCGTGCGGTCGTGGTCTGCATTGGTGGGGGGGTGAGGGTGGTGGGTGGTTGTTAGGAGGCGCGGTGTGTGCTCCGTGAGCATGCGGTGTGTGGAGGTGATCGTGCGCTGTTGTGTGAGAGTGGGGAGTGTTGCAGTGGTGAAAACTATATATATATATATATATGAGAGTCTGTACCTGATTCCGCAGTTCGTTTGGTGGTATCAGGCGGTGAGGGTTTTGTGGGTTGAGAGGTGAGAGCTGTGAAGCGTCGTCTCCCAGAGCAGTGAGGGTTAGGTGCTGTGAAGCATTACCAAATCTCCAAGAGCAGTGAGGGTTAGGTGCTTCCCAAAGTTCAGTGAGGGCTGGGAGAGTGTGGCAGTGGTGTTGGTGTGTTGGCCACAGGCCAATGAGAGGTGTGCGGGGGCGGGCGTGGGGCCAATGGAGCTATGTCATTGGCCTGAGGCAGTGGTGTCGGTGCCAATGAGAGGTGTGCGGGGGCAGGCGGGCGGGCAGGCAAAGGGAGCAATCTCATTGGCCTGAAGCGGATTGGACTGAGGCGGAGTGACGGGCCAAAGGTCCAATGCGATTGCCCCTAGACACTGGGAGACACAGGACAGACAGACAAACACACATACGACGGTTTGAGAAATATATATATAAGAAGATAGAAGATAGATAGATAGATAGATAGATAGATAGATAGATAGATAGATAGATAGATAGATAGATAGATATGTACAAATAAATACAGTATTTTTTTCATATTATTAAATATATTATGTTTGCAATATACTGTATACTGTATGTTTGTTTTTGTCTGTGTATATATGCATACACATACTGTACTGTAAATATTTGTGCATGTCAATAAATTGAAATGTAAAAAGAAAACACTTTTAAATAATTTTTGCTGTTTTTCTTTTACTTTCTATATTTAAGGCGAGTATACCATGAAATATCACACTGATAATACTTTCACCAAAGGAAAACCACTGATAGACATTCTCCTCTTTTAACTCCAACTGAGTGTGAAATACATCTTGATATATTTATAGAAGATGGTTAGAACTATTGGTAATTGAGTCAGCAAATAACCCCACCATAAAAGATGTGTAACCCCACCATAAAAGAATGAAAGCTAGGCTAGTCATCCTGATGCAGAGGAGAAATGTAGACAATGGAAAGATTGGTTGAAATTCAGATGAGAATCACAATCATAAATATTACTTTTAAATTGTGCCTGTTATAAGGACATACAAAACTGAAAATTTATGCTTATTACTTCAAAGATTACATTGGAAAGACATGCATTTTATAAAAATTTGCAATTCTAAAGAAAGAAAGCTTGATGACTAGGAATTGGGGTATTGCTGGAGTATAATATGAAAATTGTAGGAATTTTTTTTAAGCAGCTATACAAAAAATATGATTTTAAAGGCATTGGAGCCTACAGGCTAAAGGTATCTGTTTTCCCCCCGTGATCACTGTCCACATCTCTGTGTTTGGTGTCACCTCCAAACAATTAGTCCGAGAGTGATGGAGTGGGGAAAACAACAGATTTTTCACATAAGTGGAATAGTTCCCAGCACTCAGTAAGAACAATATGGTCTAGAAATAAGCAACATTGCGTTTAATGTGAAAACACAAATTCATACATACGCACACAGCCACTAATGTGGAATGAACTCTCAAAAACATAGCAATATCTAAAAAGTGATGTGTGACAAATAAGAGACCAAGCATTAGAAGAATGTGATTGGAGGACATAGGGTAAGGGAAGGGAGGGAAAGAGAGAGAGAGAAGGGGGGGGAGACAAAAAGCACAATAGAATCCAGGGAAATTAGGGGGGTAAAATTTTGGGGGTGAGCCCCTTCAGGCCCATTCCTAATAATCTGGGGGATCAATGGAACTTTCCTCTCCCTGATCTAGAACCTCCAAAAAGAAATAATGAAATGCTGCAAACACCACTGCACGTAGGGATAAGCCCAGGCACTATCACAGCAGTACGTGGTTCACTATGGGTTAACCAGCAACCTATGTATATCCATGCCGTATGTGACGCCGTCAGGTGTATTATGGGTTACTCGACTAGGATTACTGCGGGTTCCATCTGCCATAGGATTCTACAGATATACGCATGCCAGTATCTGCTATTTTTAGGTGCTGTTAAGGACCAAGTTCATCACTTTTATAGTACATACACATTTGCAGTGGTGTATCTGTGCACGTGCAATACCCATGACAACCACTGGTGTCTGCTACATTTAAACAGTTGAGCCATAGCACTCATGTGGTTGCCTTGACAACTGGGCCTGCTGATGCAGCATCAGTTTGTTTACATGCAATCACACTGACAGCTTGGGTTTGATCATGTGACTTGAATTCCCCAATAGGAGTACAGACATGGAGTTGGAGCATTATCTAATTAGATTGTATTATGCACAGCTGCTTTGTCGCCCGATGATGATGTTTTTTGATGATGTGGAGATGTTTATGTCACTGGGGTGTTGGGGTATATAAGTCACTCCCTGTCCTGTGTCTGTTGCACCCCCCAGAGGAAGATCCCCCTGTGGGATCGAAACGTTGGAGTTATGTGCTGTTTAATACATTTATTTTAATTCACCTGATTGCTGTCTCCTTTTTGCTGCCATGTGGTAATGTATACTTTTATATATATATATATATACAGTGGCGACAACCTTTATTCTAAATCGGCTAGAACCGCGAACTTCAGATATCCCGGTTATGTGCGGTTTTGTGTCATTTTCGCCCGGAGTGAACTGTGTTATTTTCGCGCCCGTGATATTAGCATTTTATTCTCGCTGTCTGCAATACTCCAATGCCGTGTAAAAACTCAGGGGGGCGTTTGCGAGCTGTTGTCTTTGAAGTCTAATACCTTCGCGGTTCAACCTACATCAGTACACAGTCTGTGCGTGCTCGCGCAGTAATTGTAAAATTGCATATTTAAAGTACATGCATTTGCAGTGCTGTGCTGCTGTACGGTATGTCTCATTTGAAAATTGTTGAAATGCATAGGCGTGTACAGTACTGTAGCAGTGTAAAGGGAACCCTCGCTACTAACATTGTTTGAGTAACCCTTTTGGCAATATTGTATCTCCTTTCACATGTCAGTGCTACACACTGTATCAAACATTTAGAAACCATATACTGTATCATTGCATAAACTTACCTGCCCTGTTAGAGGGTATAGAGCTACAGTAGCCTAGAATTTATTTGGGATACATACTCCTTTTTGGTCTACCCTTCCTCCTCCTTATTTTTAATTCGCCGCTAACATAGGATTTATATATTGAGGACCGTATATTTTAATTGAGGATCTCTCCCAATAAATTTCTTTTTAACTTAATTTCATAACACACATTGCATCTCTCCCACACTATTCCTTTGAACGTGTCTGGTTTGAATCACATTCCTGCTTGACAGCAGGAATTTACTGCGCATGCGCTTGTAACTTTGCCCACCACTGCTTGCTTGCCTGAGTGAGTGACCAAAAAGAAATTTAAAATTAAAAAATTTTTATGGTAAATTTTTTTTTTTTCCTTTCTCCACAAGCCTGCAAAAACCATCTTACTGTATAACGATATTCAATCTGTGCTGTACAGTAGCTTTTGACTGCGACCATGTGTGTTTGATTAGTGTGCTTTGTACCTACTGTATTTGGGGGTTGTATTTGGGGGTTTATTGATCAAATTATTATGATGAACTGCCTTTTGAAATTACTCTACTGTACTCTACAGTATGTAATTTCTTTGAACTGCAGCACAACTAATCCTTCATCCCTCCCCCACGCACACACAAACTATTTTAGACAGACACCTCCACAGTCATTAATTTTCTGAAGTTAGTCATTGTGTTTTTAATCCGTCCCTAGCCAAGCTACTCTAAGCCTCTTTGAGATGGGAGCTAGCTGCTTACTGCGCATGAGTCATCCAACCCCCCCTCCCCTCTCCACAGAGTCATTCTACAGACACCTCCACAGTCATTCATTTTCTGAAGTTAGTCATTGTGTTTTTAATCCGTCCCTAGCCAAGCCTATGTCCCAGCAGGGACCGAAAGCCACGAGGGACGCCGCCTTCCCCTTGCTCCGGCGCTACACAGAGCATACACTGAATAAAATCTCACGTGAGCTCAATGACGTCAGCGAGGTTTCAGCCGGAGAGAGTTCACAGTGTAAACAGGAACTTGAATGTCTGAATGGCTGGTAGCAAAATGCTAGCAACGCAGCACAAGTGCAATATATGCAGATGAGTGTCAGTATAAAATATACAAACTGGACAGTAGGCTCCACAGCAATCTCTACGTGTTTCGTCTCGAACGGGCTGAGTTGTACTCAAAAATGCATTTTATTCAGCTCTGTTTGTGAGTGTGTATTTTTATCCCTTATTCCATAAATTTATTGTTATACAATTTTACGCTATGAGTGCGCCTGTTTTTTCTGTGTTTTTGTAGAAATCCTCAAGGAAGTGGTGTTCCCTTCATTCGGGCTGCAGTGACTCTTTTGGATAGCAATTGGAATATCTTTTGATTTGTATATATTTTTTATATATATTTTTCTGGACATTTTTTTTTATATTTTTTTATGTATTTTTAATGTATTTTATTAGTTTAATACATTTATTTTTATTCTATCCACTGTGCTTAGCATAGGTTTTTTATTCATATCTGTATTATTTTTACTTTTATTTTTACAATCACCTTTTATTTTTATAGAGATATTATATAGTGATAGGTTGGCGCTAATATTTTTTCTCTTGTTGTGATATATATATATATATATATATATATATATATATATGTGTGTGTATTGTGACATAGTCCAAAGATGTTAGGCAGCTTTCTGCCCCATTTTAGGTCAGAAAGTGCAGGAATAGTTAAAAATGATCCGTTCCACATCTTCCCATTAACTGAGGCAGCTGGATGGAAAATCCAGACCACAGATTACAATGGCTCTAGTTCTCCCTCACCTGCTCTTCTAATCACATGCACAGGTATTTAGAGCAGAGAGGTTTTGCATTTCACTCTCTCTCCTTAGAGCCTGGAGGCTGGGGGTATCGCTGCTCCCCGGAATCCAGTTCGGGGTGGGCGGCCCCTCCAAGTATCACAGTACCAGAGGATTTGCCTGGACACTTGGGACCGAGTTCCCACCATGAACAGATAAGACAAAACAAATGGTTATTGCTGTTGCTAAAAGACTGTGCTGTATCTAGTGACCCCAAATGAGAGAGCATTGTTTTAAGCTGGGGAACCAGGTTAGTTGGCCAGCAGCTGTTAGAGAGACTGATTCTGATGTGTATATATATATATATATATATATATATATATTATTTTTTCCGTCTGTATCTTGTTCCTCATTCTGTGAACAGTACAGTAGTTCATTGAGAGAGGAGAGGTTTTGTGTACATCAATACAGCTGTTTATATACTGTACATTGTACTGTAGACAACAAATTAGACTGGACACAAAACCCCACCTCCCCCCAGGCCACCCTTTTTTCCTGAAACGGCATGAAAACAAAAAATTAGTGCAGTTACAGTATGTATGTGCGTACGTACAGTACTGTATTATGGCATTGTGTGATGTGTAAGAAAAAAATTGAGCAGTTAGTACTGTAGGCAGCCACTGTTGTACTGTCAACCTAGTCTATACTGGAACTACTGTATACTCTGACTACTGTTAAATACTGTGTACTGTAACCTGATGGCTGGTGCTGCTTTCTCTGTAAAGAAAAAACTGTACTGTATACTCTGACTATTGGAAAAGAAAAAATCTGTGCCATACTTACCTGTATCATGCTGTACTTACAATACTACAGCACAGTACTACTTTCCTGATGCTTGCCCACTACGCGCGATGACAATGGGCAACACAGTGGCAATATGGTCTATATATTTATTGCAGCGTTCCACGGTGAGTACATCGTTCCAAAAACTCATTATGCCTTTCAACAACTCGTCCTTTTTGGAGGGTTTCGCCACTATCCGGATATGGTCCTTCAGCTGATGCCAGACCATTTCGATTGGATTGAAGTCTGGCGATCTGTCATTGGAAAAAAAGGACAATTGGTTTAAGAGATAAAAACAGTGGGGAACAAAAATGGGACACGGTCTACTGCACTTACTCCGCTGGCGTCTTCACCCAGTTGATGCCGCGCTCAAGGATATGCGCTGTTGACATGGTGTGCTTCGGATCGTTGTCCTGGTAGAAGCGGTGACCATTGGGGAACTCGCGTGTGATGTATTGCACTATCTCAGGCACAATGTTGTCTTGGAAGAAAGCTTTATTCATGATTCCTATAGCAAGAAAAGAAAAGTGCTCAAAAAACTGCACAATAGTGCATACAGTAAGGCAACTCTAGTAAAGTACAGTGCATTAGGCGACATTATATTTGATAAATTTTACCTTCAAAGATGACAATGCATCCCGGTCCACGCCTAGAGATGGCACCCTACACATGCAGCTTCACAGGGTGTTTTGGCCGCGGCTTCAAAGATATGCGGCCTTTTTTGTGGAATGCAAAGCTTGCAAATCTCTCCAGCGACACAGAAGACTCATCAGTGAAGATGCAATCCTGGAAAGTCTCCCCACTGTCGATCCATGCCTGGGCCTGGACCACTCTTTTTATTTTGTTTGTGTCCCGTATCATGGGGTACGCTCTATAATGACAAGGAATAAAAAAATTTAGCGGCACAGTACAGTACAGTTTCAGAAACAACACTTTTACCTCCTGTACTTTCCAGTACTAACCTCACACGTCCATATTTCCATCCAATGCTGTGTCTCATCTTCTTTATGCTGCTCTCGGATACAGTCAGATTGTGCTTTTCCTGCAGAGTGTTTTTAACCCTTGATGCACTCCTCTCATCATTCTCCTCACTTATTTTGTCCACCAGAAGAGTTGTCTCCCTACAATGTAAAGAACATATATTGTTTTATTAATATGCAGCAATATAAAATGTATATAAATATAATGTTGTAATATAAATATACAAAATATATATACTGTTGTAATATAAATATAAATATACAAAAAATATATACTGTTGTAATATAAATATAAATATACAAAATATATATACTGTTGTAATATAAATATATATACTATTGTAATATAAATATAAATATACAAAATACAGTATATATACTGCACAGTTGTAATATAAATATAAATATACAAAATATGTTGTAATATAACCGGTGATACACACCAATACCCTCCAACAAATTGTGGCTCAATACGATAAAAACAGGGATCGCTACATAACCTTTTCCTTACTGCACGCTTCCACGTATGAGGAGTTGGCGAAAATTTGTAAAAGTCATAGTTTTCGATAAAATACTGATAAATTTGAACAACTGTTGCCATCTTATCCTCTGTTGCATTAATCGCGGCCCATATCAAATACGCGTAACTTCTGTCGGGTTTTTGGAAAGCAGGCTGCACTTGAACACTCATGGCGGGCGGGTCTCTGGAGAATACTATAACCGAAACTGGTCTTTGTCTTTCTTTAATATGAAAAGCCTAAATTGATACATTTTTGCAACCTCTTCCTTCAGTCTCAAGGCCAAGTTACAATAGCACATTGTGGTATCTTTTTTAAACGAAACACCTGCAAGTCGACTCATTACTGACTGACGCGCATGCGCATTACAATTCATGAATATCTGCCATCTGGTGGACACGCGAAGCATTGCAGCCTATTAAATCTGAACCATTCTCAATAAACGCATCAACCGCGCGTCAGCCGCGCATGACCCGTGGCTGGGAACGCAAAATGAACGCGGCATGCGCCAGGTGAAGAGCGTCGCATTCCAGGAACAAGCCAAGGAAAAAACGGTGATTTGTTAGAATAAAAGCTGCCGCAGCAGTATATATATATATATATATATATGTCTGTAGAGTGATAGTATCAAGAACAGTGGTTAACCAGCGATAATAATTATAAGCTAAAAAATACAGAGTCCCCCTCCCCCTACTCCCCCCTCCTTCTCCTCTCTCCTTCCATCCCCTCCCCTCTCTTCCTCCTCCCATCTCCCTCCGTCCACCCCACCTCACCCCTACTCCTGACCCCACCAAGGCTACCCCTTTTATCCACCTCCTCCCCCCACTCCTCCCACCTTGCCTCCGCACCCCCCCCCCCCCCTCCCCCCCTCCCCCCCTCCCCCTGTCCTCCTCCTCCCCTCTCCTCCAACTCCTCCCCCCACTACCTCAATCAAAAACATCAATGTTAACACGGTGAGGGGGTAACCAGGCTTTATAATAAAGGTTAAGCCCACTTGGTTACACCTGAACTGTATTACACCATGTAATAAAATATGTGACAATTGCAATTTTTTATGTTTTACCCTTTCCAGGAGTGCTAGCAAGTGGAGACGTCCAGGCTGTGTTTCAGGGTAGGTTTGCCAAAGAAATTTCTTTCAGGTTGCGTCTCTTTAGCGGGGTTACTGAAGACCCCAAAAATTCAGGTTAGATTCCCGGCTACATTGTGCAGTGCTTCGGTCAAAACCCTACCATGAAAGCATTGTTGCGGTTCACCGCTAGTCTGCCTGCTTCAGCACAGACCAGAGGGTAAAACATGGCACCGGGGGGGTAATGTACCCCTAGACCTTTACCGGGGTCCCCCAGTGTAATGAGGGGATGCCCAGTTTATGCCCATACCTCCTAAACCTAGTATAAAAGTTTGGGGATTACTCCAGCCAGGGATAAGGCTGTGAGAGTTTTAAAAGTAAAGTTAAAATGTTTAAAAGTCTAGTTTGCTGGGTGTAAGAAATAAAGGCTAGTGTAAGGGGAACAGTTTAGATTTAATCTCATACATCAAATGTGATGGTGAAGGGGTTAACAAGGCTCACTAATAAAGGTTCAGCCCACTTGGTTACCCTATACGTGTGTTGGGGTCCTAGAGTGTCAGAAGTAGCAGGCATTATTGCACCCACTGGCATGCACCAGTGAGTGAATAATGCGTTAGCTGAACTCCTTTGTTGCGCGTGGCTAATTCAGACAGTGGTGTCTGCTCCCGCTGGCATGTTTTGTGTCTCCCTCGCCAACGAAGCATTAACATCTACTACTGTATATACTGTGTGCATGTAAAAGCCATAAAGTGCTGTACTTTTTAGTAATAAGCTACAGGGATCTACTGTAGCGGTGCAATATATCCTCATTTTGTATGATGCACCTAAGTTCCAATTGTATAAAATTAACAGTTATTTACTTTTTTTGGTATTTGCAGCAAACACATGTTACCAATGTCACAAGAAGTGACGCAGGAAGACTGTGCTTCATAGATATAATACACTTCTCAGTAAGTTCTGTACTATCATCACATAGTCGTTGCAAGAACATACGAAGGTAAACTTTGCAAGATGGATACAATTATATACATATATGCACAAATAAATACAGTATTTTTTTCATATTATTAAATATATTATGTTATATTATTGCAAAATACTGTATACTGTATGTTTGTTTTTGTCTGTATATATGCATACACATATACTGTACTGTAAATATTTGTGCATATGTGCATGTCAATAAATTGAAATGTAAAAAGAAAACACTTTTAAATAATTTTTGCTGTTTTTCTTTTACTTTCTATATTTAAGGCGAGTATACCATGAAACATCACACTGATAATACTTTCACCAAAGGAAAACCATTGATTTATATTCTCCTCTTTTAACTCCAACTGAGTGTGAAATACATCTTGATATATGTATAGAAGATGGTTAGAACTATTGGTAATTGAGTCAGCAAATAACCCCACCATAAAAGATGTGTAACCCCACCATAAAAGAATGAAAGCTAGGCTAGTCATCCTGATACAGAGGAAAAATGTAGACAATGGAAAGATTGCTGGAAATTCAGATGAGAATCACAATCATAAATATTACTTTTAAAATATGCCTGTTACAAGGACATACAAAACTGAAAAGTTATGCTTATTACTTCAAAGATTACATTGGAAAGACATGCATTTTATAAAATTTTGCAATTCTAAAGAAAGAAAGCTTATTGAGGACTAGGAATTGGGGTATTGCTAGAGTATAATATGAAAATTGTAGGAATTTTTTTTAGCAGATATACAAAAAATATGATTTTAAAGGCATTGGAGCCTACAGGCTTAAGGTATCTGTTTTTCCCCCATGACAACTGTCCACATCTCTGTGTGTGGCGTCACCTCCAAACAATTAGTCCCAGAGTGATGGAGTGGGGAAAACAACAGATTTTTAACATAAGGAGTGGAATAGTTCCCAGCACTCAGTAAGAACAATATGGTCTAGAAATAAGCAACATTGAGTTGAATGTGAAAACACAAATTCAAACATACGCACAAAGCCACTAATGTGGAATGAACTCTCAAAAACATAGCAATATCTAAAAAGTGATGTGTGACAAATAAGAGAGCAAGCATTAGAAGAATGTGATTGGAGGACATAGGGTAAGGGAAGGGAGGGAAAGAGAGAGGGAGAAGGGGGGGGGCGCAAGACAAAAGGTACAATAGAATCCAGGGAAATGAGGAGGGTAACATTTTGCGGTGAGCCCCTTCTTAAGGCCCATTCCAAATAATCAGGGGGATCAATGGAACTTCCCTCGCCCTGATCTTGAACCTCCAAAAAGAAATGGTGAAATGCTGCAAACACCACTGCACGTAGGGATAAGCCCAGGCACTATCACACAAACAGCTTCTCATAAATGGCCACCACGCATAATTATACTGGATAATGGAAAGAACAATGTAACTACATATACTATGTCAGAGCAATTGGATCCAGTTAACAACTGTGGTGAGCACACTGTAACAAAGCACTATGGTGCAGTTGAGTGCGCAACCCAGGCTTATATAGAGAAAAAAATCAGTATTGGCTGAAACAAACAGGAAGACCACCATCAAAGTTCCAGTTTTGAACAAGCATTTAAGCAAAAGCTGCAAGTCTTTCTCATGATCGGATCCTGGAATGGCGTTTCTGCTGCAGGCAGTGGAGCATGTGCTTCTGTGACTCCCTCATGGCTGTGCTATAACCATGCTTCACAGCGTACAAGTCATCGGGGGGCATTGTTTCATGATGTACTGGCTCCACACACCAGCTGCGGAGGCTACCGATGTCACATTGGGGCATCGCTTTGTGGATCGGTGATTGGTTGGACCTGCGAGCGTCATCAGGATGTCACGGGTCACCCGTTATGCTGCACTCCCATCGGCCGCCCAACATTGTTGACATGCTGGGAACTCCGTCACTATGGTGACCACACACTGTATGCTGAGAAGTCAAATCAATGTTCACTCCAAAGCTCAGTTATAGCTGATAAGGTCCCAAATAAATCACAAAATGTCTGTAAACTCGGTGCTCAAAAATGCTCATTCACCCAGCAGGAATGGTGATTACATAAGAAGGAACTGCATAAACAATATATGCTAGCAAGGTGGAAGCTCAAATAAATCACAAGGTATTACCCCAGCAGAAACCCAACAAAAACAGGGGGTGGAGGGAAGGACCCTCCAGTGGTGGGGAATAAAGTGAGGAAACCTATACAGTCTATGTGCAGGTGCCATGTTCCTTGATCTAGGTGATACTATTTGTCATCCACCCGGCAGGGATGATGTGTACATGTAAACAAAAGCACAAAATATCACATGTTTAGGAAGGGGAAAACCCCAATGCGCTACACTGTGTAACCACAATCCGGTTTATAAAGATGGGAATACCCTCCCGGCCTCAGAAGAGATGATCACATATCTTGTATAGGGACTGTCCCAGCAAAAAACTGCGTATATATTTCAGAGGGTAACCTAGATGGTTGTGAGTGCATTTGTTTATTTTTTATGTATAAAAATAATTTTATTGGATTATGCTGTCTCTTCCATTAAGCACACTTGGTTATCCCTGATCCGTGTTTTAAGGTCCTAGAGTGTCAGCTCTTTGACCTGACTGTCGTATATGCATTACTGTGACTGTGTGTAAATTATGCGACAATATAGTATTTTTGTTTTTTTGCCTTTCCAAGGGTGCCAGCAAGGAGAGATTGCTGGGCTAGGAGTTCAGGGTGGGTTTTGCGGAGAAAGTCTTGTCAGATTGTGGCTATGTAGCAGGGTCCCTGAGTTACAGAATTGTAACAATTCAAAGATGTACCCGGGAATCAGGTAGGATTCTCGGATAGAAAAATCACCCTTACCGGAGGAGGGGGGGGTGGATCAGCAGGCACCACTGTGCAGGAAAGAGATGCAGACGGCTGGACTGGGCTAAAAATGCTTTATTTGGACATGGATTAAAAAACCAAGAGGAGGGGAGCAATCCCTGCACCTCTAACGCGTTTCACCCAAGTATGGGCTTTTTCAAAGAGTAATTTTACTCGTGTGCAATCCCCTGAAATACCGGAAGTAAACCGGACATGACGTCACTCAGCCAATGAGGTGCGAGCGCTCCCGAGATAGTATGACTGGAGGCTGCACTCCCAGCTATCGTGTGTACGTGTGGCACATTTCGGCATTAGGGACATGCGCAATAGACACAGTGCAAGATAAAGAGACATAGTGCAAGATAAAAACAAGTAGTACATAATTAACATTTGAAACATATATGAAATATACCTTAATCATAACCATTAGTCCTAGTGTGAGTGGTAGATATGCAAATGAAATATGCAAGAATGAAAACAGCATCACTCAATTACAAGACTATGGTAAATAAAGACAACATCTTGCAAAAATTAAGAAATAATACAAAATTAAAAAACGAGTAGATTCGGGGTTTTTTGGATTTTCAATTAGTATAAACATTAATTTAAACATGAATTCATTATTTTCACATATAGATATGCATAGTTAAAGGATATCAGGTAATCACAATAATAATCTTAGATAATAATATTATCTAAATAGGTTACCAATATATAAATATATAGGGTGACACACATTGTTATGTTTGAGATATACAATGGTTGCAATGAATTTCGTTGTTGTGACCAAGTTTTTTAGAACACATACATGATTAATGATATAATAATGAATGATTGAGGTTGAGGGGGGGGAGGGGGGGAGGGGGGGGGGGGGGGAAGGGGAGGGGGAAAGGGGGGGAGGGAAAGGGGAGGAATGAGAAGGCATATACTGTAAAGTCATAAATTCTAAATTCTTAAATTATGCAATACTGACCATGTATTATCAATGAGAAATACATTTCATATGAACGAGAACGTATATATGTGCAGAGATGACAAGAGACATGGCAGACAAATTTAATTGTGTAACTGTACATAAAAATTATTGTAATTAAACTACCAAGGTATCTTATAAGGTCTAAAGATGGCCACACATAGTGTAATAATTTAATTTGAACTGACAGTGCTATAGAATAGTTTTTCGGGCAACTATATTTGCTATGTTTGAATAGCATTTGTTCAGAGTAACGTATGAGGGTTTATTTAAAGATTTATTTAAAATGTGTTGTGGCTGAACCACATAGGTAAAGCATGTGTTTCGTGCAATGGTTCCCAGTGGAAATAAATCATTGAAGGAAATGTTTTATCTCCCAGTCAACGTTTATTCCTCTTGGTGTCATGGTGTCCATTGTGAAGATCCAGAACATTTCCTTTTGATTAAGGATGTTCTGGCGGTCACCACGTCTGACTGGCGGTGGAATGTATTCTATCCCACTAAATGTTAACAGGTCTAATTTCCCTTTTGGACATTCCAAAAAATGTCTTGCCACTGGGAACCTTTGATCTTTGTTCTTTATACTTCTAATATGCTCCATTATTCGAAGTTTTAATGGGCGTATTGTTCTCCCTATGTAGCTCCTACCACAACCACATGTCAATTTGTATATCACATAGTTGGTATTGCATGTGATAAAGCTCCTCAATTTGATTTTATCTTTATTTATTCTTGAATGCATCACTTTTACAGATTTTGCATGGGTGCAGACTTTGCAAAAACCACACTTGAAAAAACCTGTGGGAGGAACAAAACCCCTAGTCTTTCTGTGAGGGTTTGTGTATATACTGGGTGAAATGTAGTTTGACAAAGTTTTTGCTTTTTTAAAAACAAATTTTGGTAATTCTTGAATGTATGGTTTTAATTTGGTATCTAAAGTCAAGATGTTCCAATGTTTTGCTACTATGGAGCGGATTGAATTGGCTTGTCGGCTATGTTGTGTGACAAAGTATAAAGGTGTATGAGCTTTCCCTTGTTCTGTTTTTTTAATTTCTTTCTGGTTTTTTAACAAGTCTGTGCGTGAAGTATGGAAAGCGCATTCAAAAGCTTTCTGTAGGTCCAATTTACAGTATCCTCTATTGCAAAATCTAGTGGCCAATTGTTTTGATTGATATATAAATTGGTCTGTATCTGAACAGATACGTTTTAACCTTAAAAACTGAGCTTTAGGTATGCCTTTAATTAAAGGGCTAGGATGACCGCTATCCGCTTTTAAAAATGTATTTCGGGAATTGGGTTTCCTAAAGATATCGGATTGAATACACTGGTTTGAATCAATGTATAGTAGTAAATCCAGATATTCGATTTTTTGACAATGATAAGAAAAAGTAAAATGTAGGTTGTAATCATTTTTGTTCAAATGATCCACAAACTCCGTCAGGGACCTTGTGTCACCTTCCCAAATCAAAAACAAATCGTCAATAAATCTTCCATAAAAAATAATATTATTACGAAAAGGATTTGTATGGCTAAAAATGTGTAAAAGTTCCCAGTAACCCATAAATAAATTTGCGTACGATAGTGCAAATGAAGTGCCCATTGCTGTGCCACGTGTCTGTAAGTAATAAATGGTGTCGAATAAAAAATCATTGTGCGTGAGTAAATAAAGAATGGATTCAATAATAAAAGTGATCTGTGCAGGTGATAAAAGTGAGTGATTGAGAAAGTGTTGTACTGCTGTGATACCTTGTGAATGATCAATGATTGTGTAAAGAGAAGTGACATCTAATGTGACCCATAAATAATTCTGGGACCAAGTGAAATGTGAAAGTGAATTTAATAAATCAGTGGAATCTTGAAGGTATGACGGGAGTTTGTGGACCAGTGGCTGTAAAAAAATATCAATATATCTGGATAACCCATCTCCCAAAGATCCAATACTCGATATTATTGGCCGTCCCGTAGGGTCGACCAGAGATTTGTGGATCTTTGGGAGATGGTGGAAAATGGGGATAACCGGGTTTTGGACGGACAGAAAGCTTCTCTCCCTCTCATTAAGTACCTGCAAAATTACACCAAAATCTAGGATGTTGTTTAACTGTTCAAGGAATACATCAGTAGGATCAGATTTAAGGGTAATATACGAGCTCTTATCTTGTAATTGTCTCAAAGCCTCTATCCTATATTTGACACTATTCTGGATTACGATTGCACCCCCCTTATCGGCATTTTTTATGATCAGATTTTTGTTTGTCATCAAGCTCTGAATACTTAATCGATCTTGTTTATTCACATTGGTGCCGAGATTGGGGGTGAAATTATAACCTTTAGCCATCAACAGTAAGTCTCTTTCAACCAGTTTTTCGAAGGTGGCTATGTGTGGACCTTTTACATAAAACGGATAAAAATTAGAGCGAGTTTTTAGTCCTGAGTCTCTAGAACCTACCAGAAAGGAGGATGAAGGCATTACCTCCTCCTCTGTGGTTTGCTCATTTAAGAGGCTGTTCATGTCTTGGAGGGTGCATAACTCACGGAATGAGATTAAATCGTCTTGTGTGACTGAGTCTAAATCCTGTGAAGTGACAGAGTTAGTGGTGATAGAAGCATTAGTTACATCATCAACATTCACAGTTGCAACATCTTTATGGAAAAACTTTTTTAGTATCAGTTTTCTAACAAAACATTGTAGCTCGATAATGGTATTAAACAACTTAAAGTTTTCAAAAGGTGCAAAATTAAGTCCCTTGTTTAGTAACGATAACTCATTCCCAGAGAGAGGAACCCCCGAAATGTTGATAACATTGTCTTGTTTTTCTAGGTGTATTTTTTCCTCTTTGAGACTGCGCCCTCGTCTCTGTGAGCGCCTAGTCCTTGGTCGTTTTTTGTTTGAGAAAATAGTGAGGGTACATATCTCTGTTCTCTTTGTCCATGTTCAGAATCATGGTCACTACTACATTCATATTGGTCTGAGATTTTATTTGTAGAAAAAGACACTCCATGTGATCTGTAGTCGCTATCAGAAGCATCTGAAAAGCTTGATTGTTCACCTGTTTTCTTTTTTAATATAGAGGGGCGTGGTGTAGATCTCTCTTTTGTGCCTTGGGGATTCTGTTGGTTCTTTTGTTTAGTTTTTTTTTTTTTTATTAGGTGTGTTGGTACTCCTTGTGGAGCATGGTGGTTTCTGCCAGATATAAATTTGACCGCGCTCATAGTCCAGGCGATCCCTATCAAATTTTATCTGTTTTTTCTCCATGATTTCTTTATCAAGTTTGCCAATATTCTGATGTAAAATTTTATCATTACTGACGAAATTGGGCATATTTTCAAACTTGTCTAGTTGATCCTGGAGTTTTTTTATATTATTCACCAATAAGTTCTTCCCAACAATTTTAGTTTGTATAATTAGCTCCATAAGCCTCATTGAGCAAGAATCTAATATGCTAGTCCAACTCTCCTCGAACCCTTTACTTATAAAGCCAAATGATGGTGTTTTCTTTATCCTTAAACCTCTTGGAATTCTTTTAGTTCGTACATAGTTTTCCAAGGAGGTAATCTCCCACCATAATTTAATTTTCTGGCTTAACAGTTTTTCCAAGGTCACAAAATATAAAGATAGGTTAATTTTATCATCACATAGAATGTCCTTTGAATCATTAAAAATGTATGCTGCTTGTTTGGAACATCCTGCATTGTCTGAGCAGTATGCAACATAGGGTGTTGTTTTTGTATTCATGTCACAAACTTCTTCATTGTCTGATGAAGCCATTGTATTCCTAGTCTCGTTGTATAGATGAGTATATAGCTTGATTAATAATGTCACTTTTGTTGTATTCTATGCATTCATGTGAAAAAAAAAGAGTTTGTATATATGCATATGTGAATGTAGATTCACTTCATGGTGATAGTCATTGTTTTTTGAAAGTCATTATTGAAAAAATCCCCATCTCAAAGTTAGTACAAAATCCATAATGAAAAATATATGTATGTATAATTTAATGAAAAAATGAACAAATGAATGAAAAAATGAAAAAAGCAACAGTCCAGCCAGTATGCAAAAAAACTCTTTATATATAAAAAAAAAATATATATGTTTGAGTGGATGCTTGAGCTACTAGTATATGATATGTAACAAATGGATATTGAGTTATGGTAAAGTGGTCCCCCGAACCCGAACAGGCCTTTAGAAGCCTGAAAGAAGCTCTCTGTGCCCAACCATTGTTTGGTCAAGGACCTACTTCTCCAAAGAGTTCGTCGTCCAAACCGACGCATCTCTCATCTGAGGTAGGGCTGGGGCGGTAACTCCTCCCAGGAGTCTCAAGGTGAGGAACACCCCATCCTTTACTTTAAGTAATGAAACTAATCCCACAGGAGAAAAATTACTCACATAGTAAGAGAAAGAGTTCTTTGAATAAAGTGGGCGTAAGACGCTCAAATACTACCTGTTGGGGAGAAATTCGGTTGGTTCACAATCATCACCCCTTTCCTTGGAGTGTCAAAACAGGGGAAAAGAAATGCTAGAGTGACCAGGTGGGTTTCCTAAGCCTACAAACCCTTAAAATTTTCTGTGGAACACAGGTCAGGGCACAAACATGGCAATCTGACGTTTCAAGGCTGCACTCCCTAATATCCCATGTCGCTCATTCCTCAGGGTCTGAGCTGGGGGGGAGGGATATGTGACAGAAAACCCATGGGATGGGATAATAATTGCCATATATAGGGCTCCCAGGATACTGAAACAGTTTCTATCCTGTCTGGCCTGGGCAGGATGGCCCTTATAAACATGCACCTCCATCCCACAGTTTTGGGCAAGACGCTGGAACTGAGGGATTTCTGTCAACCTGTCATGCTTAATGAAATCAGGTAGTTAAACTGATTTCTGTTTGCTCTTGTCTCTTCGTCCAGAGCCTGGAAGGCTGCTGAACCACAGTGGGGAGAAGCGCCCCTTCCCACCACAGGTTCAATTGTTTATTCATTTGGCTAACTCTGCAAAAGCACCACTGGTTGTTGTTGTTGTGAAAGTGAAAAGCCCACTTCCACACCCTGAGTTATTGGGAAATCTAGTTAAGTTTATTCGCTTCAGGTGAGAAGCAGCTTTTTGTTTGGTGTGTTGTGTTGTAGGATTGTTGTTTGCATGTGGCACGTCTCATGCCTGGAAACGTATAAACCAGGCACGCTCTGTTTATTAAAGAACAGTACTTACGCTCCTCATTTAACCTACCCCACAATAGACCGTGTTCTAACCGTCACCGGACAAGCAGCGGAGCCCCGGAGTAAGCTGTTTGTCACAATATATATATATATATATATATATATATATATTTCACTGTGAATTTTTGTCATATTGGAAGTAGCTCTGGGCTCCCTTTGTTTTTTGTTTTTTGTAGTATACAGTGTCACGCTCACTTGTTGACTCTTTTTGACCCTTATATACATATATATATATATAAATATATATATATATGAAATACGATACCGTTGTTTAGACAAAATCACATATAAATAAAACGGAAATAGCCGTGTTAGTCCAGTTGCGATAGTGTAGAATAAATGAGTTCTTCAGTATTAACTGATACCTTTTTTATTTGGACTAACAATTTGTCATAGGACAAGCTTTCAAGAGTTTTTCTCTATTGCAGACCTGAAGAAGAGAGGAAAACTCTCGAAAGCTTGTCCTATGACATAAATTGTTTCGCATCCAAATAAAAAAGATATCAACTAATACTGAAAACTCATTTATTCTGCACTATATAAATATATATATATATATACAGTTAGGTCCGGAAATAATTGGACACTGACACAATTTTCATAATTTTGGCTCTGTACGCCACCACAATGGATTTGAAATTAAACAACCGAGATGCAATAGAAGTGCAGACTTTCAGCTTTAATTCAAGGGGTTGAACAAAAATATCGTATGAAACGTTTAGGAATTGCAACCATTTTCATACACAGTCCTCTTATTTCAGGGGCTCAAATGTAATTGGACAAATTAACACAATCATAAATAAAATGTTCATTTTTAATACTTTGTCGAGAATCCTTTGCAGGCAATGACTGCTTCAAGTCTGGAACACATGGACATCACCAAACGCTGGGTTTCCTCCTTTGTGATGCTTTGCCAGGCCTTTACTGCAGCTGTCTTCAGTTGTTGTTTGTTCGTGGGTCTTTCTGCCTTAAGTTTTGTCTTCAGCAACGATCGAGTGAAATGCATGCTCGATCGGTTGAGATCAGGTGATTGACTCGGCCATTGCAGAATATTCCACTTCTTTGCCTTAAAAAACTCCTGGGTTGTTTCGCAGTATGTTTTGGGTCATTGTCCATCTGTAAAGTGAAGCACCATCCAATCAACTTTGCTGAACTTGGCTGAATCTGAGCAGACAATATATCTATATACACTTCAGAATTCATCCGGCTGCTTCTGTCTTCTGTCACATCATCTGTAAACACTAGTGACCCAGTGACATTGTAAACCATGCATGCCCATGCCATCACACTGCCTCCATCGTGTTTTACAGATGATGTGGTATGCTTCGGATCATGAGCCGTTCCAAGCCTTCTCCATACTTTTTTCTTCCCATCATTCAGGTACAGGTTAATCTTAGTTTCCTCTGTCCAAAGAATGCTGTTCCAGAACTGGGCTGGCTTTTTTAGATATTGTTTGGCAAAGTCTAATCTGGCCTTTATATTCTTGAGGCTTAAGAATGGTTTGCACCTTGTGGTGAACCCTCTGTATTTGCTCTCGTGAAGTCTTCGCTTTATGGTAGACTTGGATAATGATATGCCTACCTCCTGGAGAATGTTCTTCACTTGGCTGGACGTTGTGAAGGGGTTTTTCTTTACCATGGAAAGGATACTACGATCATCCACCACTGTTGTCTTCCATGGACGTCCAGGCCTTTTTGTGTTGCAGAGCTCACCAGTGCGTTCTTTTTTTTCCAGAATGTACCAAACTGTTGATTTGGCCACTCCTAAAGTTCCTGCTATTTCTCTGATGGATTTTCTTTTTTTCTGCAGCCTAAGGATGACCTGTTTAACTTGCATTGAGAGCTCCTTTGACCGCGTGTTGTGGGTTCCCAGCAACAGCTTCCAAATGCGAATGCCACACCTGGAATCAACTCTAGACCTTTTAAATACTTAATTGATGAAGAAATAACAAAGGAATAGCCCACACCTGCCCATGAAACAGCTTTTGAGTCAATTGTCCAATTACTTTTGGTCCCTTGAAAAAGAGGGGGCTACATATTAAAGAGATGTAATTCCTAAACCCTTCCTCCAATTTGGATGTGAATACCCTCAAATTAAAGGTGATAGGCTGCACTTGGGGGGGGGGAGAGTAGCGGGTCCCTCCGCTCAAGCCACGCCCCCCCTCCCTGTCAAACCGCCCACCACCCGCCCACCTCCTGCTCCGGCTCCCGCTCCCTACAGACCGCATATCGCGGTCTGTGTATCTCAGCGCACCGCCTGTCAGCAGTGCGGGTGCGCTGACTCTGGGAGCGGGGCCTTAGCCTAACACTAGGGCATGGTACCAGTTTCTGGCGGTCTCCAATACCAATGGCATTTTCAGGTATAAATGAATATATATCTATAAACAAACATGCTATGGTAGCGTTAAAAATCATCTCCCACAATGTAAAAGGCTTCAACAGCCCACACAAGCGTAAACTTGTCTTCAATAATTACAAAAAAGAGGACGCTGATGTGCTATTCCTTCAGGAGATGCATTTCAGCAGGACCTCATGCCCAACATTTCTCCACAAACACTTCACTCAGATATTCCCATTATCAGCGTCCACCAAAAAAAGGGGGAATAGCAATTATATTAAACTCAAAGATAAGCAAAAATAGAACAAAGTCCCAAATGTCAGTGCTTCCGAATCTCAAGTGGAGCAAATGGCAAAATAATGTAAGCCAAATAAATTGTATTTCTCCTTGTATCAAATAGTGTCACAATGTATTGTAATAGCTCATAGATTGGGTAGTGCAATAAGTATCAATCCTCTGTGGCAGGGAGAAAAATAGGATGCTGTGTATATACAGCTTCCACTAACTCTGCTGTCTAAATAGATGCACTCCTTACAGCTTAGTAAACTGTCTGTGTACATATGTGACAATGAAGCAAGATTGAAACAACTCACGATTGCGATGCCATTCCAGATACGAAGTGTGCCTCACGTAGAGACTGAAGATCGCGTTCAAAGAGTTTTTTGAAAGTTTCTAGATGTGATCCCTTATTGTATGCTGGGTAAAAAAAATATTTTTTTTTTGAAGGAGGAATGTTTAGTCCCTTCAATAAATAATGATTGGTCATTTTGATCTATCTGAATTAAATCTGGGTCATTTTATTCTGCTAGTAGATCTTGTATGGTACTGTATTCTCTAAAGTCAAATCTCGACATCTCTGTGTCATCCGATGAAGGACCAGGATCAATATGATCCTGATCATTCAAAGGAGGACAAACAGCGTCAGATACATTTCTAGACATAAAGAACTTTTTTAAGGATAACTTTCTAATAAATGTTTGAAGGTCAATGACCGTATCAAACAAATGAAAATCATCATTAAGAGCGAAATGTAACTCAATCTCATCCAGCTGTAGATCTACACCTGAAATATTAATCACATTGTGGTCAATATATAGGAGTTCATCTTTTTTTTCTTTTGTAGCCCTTCTTTTGGACGAGCGTCTAGTCCTTTTATTGTATTTTTTTATGCCTTTGACCATAAGAAGTTGAAGGTATTTCTTGCGATGATGTAGTGTATAGTAGTTGACGAGTATCTTGATCTGAGCTCCCAAATCACCCCGTATCCTCATCCCTTGAAAAAGAAACTACTGATTGTCTATTTTCACAATCCAATGTATCTGAAAAGCTAGAGGCATCTGAATATTTATTTTTTAATATTGATTTTTTAGAAATAGATTTCTTTGAATAACTCATATCTGTGGAGAATTTTTTTTAGAGGTATTCCTTTTCTGATAAGGTGTTCTAACCTGTGCCGGTTTCTGCCATATGCATATCTGATTATGCTCATAGCCCGATTGATCTCTATCGAACTTCTTTTGTTTTTTTGATCATTATATTTTTTTTCCATATTCATAATGTTTTTCTATAATTTTTTGTCAAGTGTGTCAAAATCATCCATATCTTTTAAGGAATCTAAGTTTGATTGTAGATCAGTGATATTTTGTTGTATAAGTTTTCTTTCACCTGTTTTAATAATTAGATCCATTAATCTTGATGAGCAATCATCCAATATGCTAATCCAATTCGATTCAAATTCTTTCGAAAGAAAGCCAAAAGAGGGAGTTTTTTTAATTCTAAGTCCTCTCGTGATCCTTTTTAGTCTCATATAATTTTTAAGTGAGGTAATGTTCCACCATAGACGGATCTTATGAGATAAGGGTTTCTCCAATTTCAAAAAATACATTGCAAGATCCATATCATCTTCACATGTAGATTGTGTAGTGCCATCAAAATCATGTGCTGCTCTTTTTCTTCGACCTGTATCATCTGCACAGTTCTGAACATATGTAGTTATTATAGGATTGTTTGTCTCAGAGTCTTCTGAATTACTCTCCATTATAAAACAACTGTACCAAGTGTCACTATAAAAAATGTTTTTTCTTATTATTCCCCGAGAGAAGATCCCTCCGGTCTAAAAGTTGATTCGAAGGCCTCATTTAATTCTTGATCATTATATCCTCTCGCACGGAATCTAGCCAATAGATCCCGTGCATGATTCTCAAAATTTTCTTCCGTGGAGCATAGTCATTTCAGCCTTAACAACTGATCCTTTGGAATCCCCTTCTTCAGGGGTCTTGTGTGGTTGCTACTGGCCAATAGAAATGAATTTCTAGAATTGGGCTTTCTGTATATGTCTGTCTGTATATTTCCCACTGGATCTATGTATAACATAAGGTCTAGGAAACAAATATGATGGATATTGTGCTCATATGTGAATTGTAAATTATACTGATTTGTGTTTAAAGTGCAAATGAAGTCTCCTAATGTTTGTGCATCACCATCCCAAATGAAAAGCAGGTCATCTATATAGCACCTGAAAAATGTAATACAGTATGATGTCTAAAAGAATTAAGTTCACATATATAAAACGTGACTCCCATAACCCCATAAATAAATTCACATAAGATGGTGCGAAGGAGGTGCCCATAGCTGTGCCCATAAGTTGTAAGAAAAATTGTGAATCAAAACTAAAATAATTGTGCGTAAGTAAAAAGGTGATGGATTCAATAAGGAACGTGCAAAGTGCAGGTGATAAACCAGATGCATTAAGAAAATACTACACTGGCGACACACTTTATTCGAGCTCGGCTAGTCCCACGAATTCGGGTATACCCGGGTGTATTGAGGTTTGTGACTGTTTTCTGCCCGAGTGCATTGGGTTATTTTCCAGGCAGGGATTGAAGCATTTTATTCCCGCTGGCTGCAATACTGCACAGTATATATATATATACTGCATTACAATTCATGAATTTATGCCATCTGGTAGACACGCGAAGCATTGCAGCCTATTAAATCCTAATCATTATCATTTAACAGATCAGCCGCCCATCAGCCAGGCATGAACCCAGGCTGGGAAGGCAAACACAACGGGGCTTGTCAGAGGTGAGGAGCGGCGCATTCCAGGTATCTGCCAGGTACATACTGGGTATTTGCTCGAATAAAGTGTGTCGGTGCAGTATCTTGCTTCAATACCCTGTTGATGTTTAATGATAGAATATAATGACATTACATCTATGGTAACCCATCTAAAGCTTGTTTCTTAGACCGCTGGTGTATGAAGTTATGTTAATAGACTATATGCACAGTCTTTAACATTGTGGTGTGATGTATGGGCACCTCCTCCGCACAGTTCAGGTGTATTCCCATTCGCCCGCACCTACCTGTGAATACCTTGTTACCATTGGTGGGTGTTGATTAGAGGAATGTGGTAGTGCACCTGTGTGGCAGGGAAGAGGCTAATTAATACATTTTGTTCCAAACCAGGGTCACTCTTTGATAAAGCGCCTTGAGGGCGGGAAACGCATCAGAGGACTCAGTGTTTTTATTCTTTTTGGCTACTATGTCCTAATAAATTTATTTTGTACCTATTTTTGCCTCCAGCCTACATTCAAACCAGCAGTGCTCACTCCTTCCTTTTTCTACAATGCCTATCCTTCGTTTGGACTGAAGCACGAATGGGAACAGAGATCTTCATACATTTGTTCCTGGACAGGAGTCTCCTCTGTGTGAGCTTACGTGTACATAGTACGCCGACTGAATCTGAGCCAGTGTGGTGTGGGGCGCCTGCATGAATGTACAGCGGAGCCATGGGAGGATACAGACGCATCTAAGGAGCGACCCACATAGGAAGATTGGATATCCAGACAGGTAGGGTCAGCGTCCATCTTTCCCTGTTATAGGAGCCCCGGGCAGAATCTTCAGGTGCCTGCAGTGAGTACTCAATATGCGCACACACCACCTACAACTGGGCTAACAGATGCCTTGTCACACAAGAGACTGTTTAAGTTCTTATACCTGTTCCCACATATATACATATTTCTACAAGTGGATACGTCATATTCTAATACCGGAGCCCAGCGATAGAGCCCCCATCAGGGACTCTCGTCCCCCCCTTTTTCTAATATTTAATTAGTTACCTTTCAGATCTTCTAGATCTGTGTATGTTATGCCAGGTACAGCTAGTTTATTTTAATGTATCATCCTCTGTTGGTATGGGTTGTAGATCTTTGATTTCCCTCTACGGCAGGGTTGTATGCGGCTGCTAGGGGTAAACGTGTGATTTGTTTTTTTTTATTGTATTGGAGCAGGTGTTCTTGTGTGGCTTTTAGCGCTGATGTGATTGTTTGGAAATAGTCTTTGGCTTGTATCCCTTCTGTCACAAGAATTCAGCCAGGTTTGCATTGTATTGTATTGTATGTCTTTATTTATATAGCGCCATTAATGTATATAGCGCTTCACAGTAGTAATACGCGTGGTAATCAAATAAATAACAGATAATATAAATAACAGATCATCGGAATAAGTGCTTCAGACATAAAAGTAACATTAAGGAAGAGGAGTCCCTGCTACGAGGAGCTTACAGTCTAATTAGTGGGTAGGGAGAACGTACAGAGACAGTATTATTTATTTATTTATAAAATATTTTACCAGGAAGTAATACATAGTATGTCCTGGGCACAGAGTAAAACACATAATACTTGGTTACAAATACAGTTACATAAATTAACAGGGTATACATTATATACAAGATATTGCATGCACAGTTAAAGAAAATATATATTATGGGTGTATGAAACAGTTACAGACCAGATTAAAATGTGAGATAGCCTTAGATTTGAAAGAACTTAAACTGGTGCTGGATGTGAGAGTCTCTGGTAGGTTGTTCCAGTTTTGGGGTGCACGGTAGGAGAAGCAGGAACGTCCAGATACTTTGTTGAGCCTTGGGACCATGAACAGTCTTTTGGAGTCTGACCTCAGGTGGTAAGTGCTGCATGTGGTAGGGGTGAGGAGCTTGTTCAGATAGCTGGGTAGCTTTCCCATGAAGAATTTAAAGGCAAGACAGGAAAGGTGAACTTTGCGCCTAGACACTAGTGATGACCAATCTAGTTCTTTGAGCATATCGCAGTGATGTGTGTTGTAGTTGCATTGGAGAACAAAACGACAAATTGAATTGTAGAGGGTGTCAAGTTTGCTAAGGTGGGTTTGAGGTGCCAAGCCATATACTATGTCTCCATAGTCAATAATTGGCATTAGCATCTGCTGTGGAGTAGGAGGGAGTTCTAGTAAGTGCATCTGCAGGGGGCTAAGCTTTATATCATGTGTCCAGTATTACCCACAGTGCTATTCATATGCTTGTTTAAGCAAGTGTGTCTTAAGGTGGGTCTTAAAAGTGGATAGAGTGGGTGCTAGTCAGGTATTGAGGGGACAGGCATTCCAGAGGTGTGGGGCAGTCAGTGAAAAAGGTTTAAGGCGGGAGAGGGCTTTAGATACAAAGGGGTAGAAAGAAGACATTCTTGAGAAGAACGCAAGAGTCGGGATGGTGTATAACGAGAAATTAGGGCTGAGATGTAAGGCGGGGCAGAAGGATGTAAAGCTTTTAAAGTGAGGAGGAGAATCGAGTGTGAGATGCGGGATTTGATTGGAAGCCAGGAGAGGGATTTCAGGAGGTGAGATGCAAAGACAGATTTAGGAAAGAGCAGAGTGATTCTGGCAGCAGCGTTTAGGATAGATTGTAGGGGAGACAGATGAGAGGCAGGAAGGCCGGACAGCAGGAGGTTACAGTAATCAAGATGGGAGAGGATGAGGGCCTGAGTCAGAATTTTAGCAGTCGAGCAACAGAGGAACGGGCGTATCTTAGTGATATTGCGGAGGAAAAAGTGACAGGTTTTAGAAACGTTTTGAATGTGAGAGAGGAGTCCAGTGTGACCCCTAAGCAGCATGCTTGGGCTACTGGGTGAATGATCGTACTTTCAACAGTAATGTGGAAGGAGGTAGTAGGGCCAGATTTGGGAGGAAGTATGAGGAGTTCTGTTTTTGCCATGTTGAGTTTAAGGCGACGGAGGGCTATCCAGGATGATATAGCAGAGAGATATTCAGAAACTTTGGTTTGTACAGCAGGTGTAAGGTCAGGCGTTGAAAAGTACATTTGTGTGTCGTCAGCGTAGAGTTGATATTTAAACCCAAGAGATGTTGTTAGGTCACCTAGAGAGAGTGTGTACAGAGAAAAGAGAAGAGGTCCCAGGACAGAGCCCTGGGGTACCCCCACAGAGAGATCAATAGAGGAGGAGTGGTGTTAGCAGAAGAGACACTGAAAGTACGATGGGAGAGGTAAGAGGAGATCCAGGATAGAGCTTTGTTCCGAATACCAAGAGTATGGAGAATGTGAAGGAGAAGAGGGTGGTCCACGGTGTCAAATGCTGTGGAGAAGTCGAGTAATATGAGCAGAGTGTAATGACCACTGTCTTTGGCAGCATAGAGGTCATCAGTTATTTTAGTGAGGGCTGTTTCCGTGGAGTGAGCAGTGCGGAAGCCAGATTGTAGAGGGTCTAGGAGAGAATAGGTGTTGAGAAAATGAAGCAAGCGAGAGAATACAAAATGTTCAAGGAGTTTAGAGGCAAAAGGCAGGAGGGAGACAGGTCGATAGTTAGACGAAGAGGTAGGGTCAAGCTTGCTATTTTTGAGTAATGGTAAAACTGTTGCATGTTTGAAGGAGGAGGGGAAAGTACCGGAGTAGAGGGAGGAGTTAAAAATGTGTGTGAGCGTAGGGATTATAGTGGGACCAAGAGGTTTTAGGAGATGGGAGGGAATGGGGTCAAGAGGGCAAGTGCTAGAGGAAGAAGAGGAGCTCAAAAGTGATACATCCTCCTCTGAGACCGTGGAAAAAGAGTCAAGGAAGGCAGGAGGAGAGTTAGGAAGAGGTGTAGGATGGGAGGAAGAAACAGACGGGATATTCTGAGTATGGATTCCACCTTTTCCTTAAAATAGTCAGCAAAGTCCTGAGCTGAGATGGAGGAAGAAGAGGCAGCTGAGGGTGGTTTGAGTATAGCGTCAAAGACAGAGAAGAGTCAGCGTGGGTTAGACTTGTACGTGTTTATTAGTGAAGAAAAGTAGGCTTGTTTAGCTTGCGAGAGGGCAGAGTTGACACAGGATAGCATACATTTGTAGTGAAGGAAGTCTGCGAGAGTATGAGATTTCCTCCAGAGGCGTTCAGAGGAACGAGTGGAGGAACGAGGCATGCGCGTGTGAGAATTTAGCCAGGGTCTGGGGTTAGAAGGGCGAGGACGGCAAAGAGAAAGTGGGGCATGTAGATCAAGAGAGGAGGATAAGGCAGAGTTGTAGTTCCTGACTAGGTTGTCAGGGTCTGTAGCAGAGCTGGGAGAGGAGAGGGAGGAGCGTAAAGTGGACTCAAAGTCAGGTAGGTGAATAGAGCACAGGTTTCTGCAGAACCGGGGGGTAGATGGAGTTGGAGAAGGGGAGAAGCGAGATAGAGAGAATGAGATGAGGTGATGGTCAGAGAGAGGAAAGGGGGAAATGGAGAAATCAGAGACAGAGAAGTTTTTAGTGAAAACCAGGTCGAGGTAGTGGCCGTCCTTGTGGGGGCTGGCTGCAGTCCACTGTTGAAGGCCAAAAGAAGAAGTTAGAGAGAGAAAGCGGGAAGCCCAAGGGAGAGAGGGTTCATCAATGTGGTAATTGAAGTCCCCAAGGAGAAGAACAGGGGAGTCTGAGGAGAGAAAGAAAGAGAGCCAGGATTCAAAGTGAGAGAGAAAGGCAGAAGGGGGATGAGTAGAGGAAGGTAGGTTTGTGAGGTGTCTGTTCAGATCTTTAGTGTCAGAGCAAAAAGGTGATATATTATTGCCTGGCTGCGTATGATGACGTGTTTTGTATCCGTGGGATAGAAGCTGGAGGTGTGGTGGTAACTACATTTGTCTGTGGGCTTCTTATATACTAATGTGTGTAGTTTGCGATTCTGGGTTATCCAGAAACATCATTCGATTTGCCTAATAATCTATGTTGATCTTAATTGATTCATGGAATGAATTGATGGACTCGTGAAATTGTTTTAGATTGTCTTCTCCCTCTGTCCATATTATAAATAGATCATCAATGTTTCTGTAATAGTTGTAAGGCTTGCGGAGGCATGTGGTTAGATATCTCTGTTAAAGTGTTTATTGTTCATTTTAAACAACTCTAGGTCCTTGAGTGGTTTTTGATCTTCAACATTTCTCCTGGACACGTAAAACCCTCTTATTATCTGTTGTCTTTTTAAACTTCAAAATTGTGGCCCATATTTACTACGCACTGTTGCGCAATAAAACACCTTTTGACACTGGAAGACAATTTTTGGCCCATTCAAGATTTTGACGGCATAGCACTGTATTGTAAATATGATCCTTCATCTTTTAAGACATTTATATTTGCAAATATCTTGTTTAAGAATGAATACGGTAAGATATTTTCCCTTCCACTTTCTGTTTGCCTATTTGACTGGATTAATTGCCTTTTATTGTGTATCCACTCCGAAATCCTAAACATTTTTCTTCCTTCTGTTCAGAGTGAAAACCTCTCCTCGGTGAAACAGTCCAGTGAAGTTCTTCCCCATATCTTTTATATACTACTACAAAATATTTTGGAAAATAGTAAAAGTGATGTCTACTTGGTTTTCATTGGTAATACAGTGTAGCGCCCGCTTTGCTCTACTCTAGCACACACCCTCTTGTTTTTCAGTGATGTAGAGTAATGTTCATGATTGAAAGTGCACATCTGCTAAAAAAATATTATTTTAGTTGAACCATAATAAGGGGGTTAGGCCTTGTTTGGGCTACAATATAAAATAAAATTTTTGCATAGGATCCCCATGTGGTTTTCCACTGAACATTTCTTTAGAGAACTATATTGCTTTAATTATGGATTACATTTGATATCATCATACACATTTACAACTCTTGCTTATTAATATTTAATATGTATTCATTTAATATTATTTTATATTCCTTATGATGGAATATGCACTGTTAAAAAGCCTCCAAATGACTACTCTAAATAAGTAATCAGTAATTTTCTGGCAACTGGAAAAGTCATTAAAACAATTAAAATTCAATGTCACTTGGTTGTTGGGGTAAATTAGGAGCCTCTGCTTTTCTAATATGTTGAAAGTTGGAATCTAAATTAACAGTAATGGGATGTTTGCATGAATTAAATCTGCAGACTATACTGTACTTCCTTGTGAAATATATATGGGGGGGGGGGCTGGGGAGGGGCATTATAATATAATTTAAATATTTTGTTTCATTTGATGCCAAAGATCTAGGATAATTAAACAGTCAATAATGACATTGATAATAGGACAGGAGTTTACAAAAATGATATGTTTAATCATTTTAGGCCTATTAAAATAGGAAACATTCATGTTTTATTTGTATACAGTAGTACGAGTCACCCCCTATGTGTCCATTGATCCTTGAGCCCTCACTTCTTAACAGTAAATGTGTCAGAACATCCTGTTCCACTGCTCTGACATAGATTATGACTGTATCACCTCAAGGGAGGGCTATGGTCAGAAAGATGTCCACAAACATTTTAGGTATTCCTACTCTCTCCACATATGTAATTCGTGCAGTACACTATAGTATTTATTTGAGATTATTAACATACAATATTCTCTCTTTACAGGTAAAAATGAACAAGGGCCAGCCAACCCAAAAAAATGCTGAATGAAGAAGATTGTACATTTGGAAGAAGAGCGAAGAAATTTGTATGATTGTATTTTTCAAAAGTTATTTATTGTTATCTAATAAAAAGATTTCATATTTTAAAATACTTTTTTGTCATCTGAAGATTTTAGGGGAATAGGTGGTGGGTTACATTTAAATACCATTAAATATCATATTGTATCGTATGAAAAGAACGGGAATAAGGGACGGGTTACATGCCATTTAGATTTTGAAGATTTTAAAGCCACACTAGTACACTAGCACCAACTATAATGTCTGTGCAGAATTGCAACCAACCATAAATCTCCATTGTCCCGGCCATGACACATTCACGGGTCACCCACAAGCAGCCAAAACCGTGCAGGACGGAAGGGATACACCTCTGATAATGACAAATCTGGTAATAAATCATCGGCCATGTGTACCTTATTCCTTCCCCACACCTACCTGATTTTTTAACCCATACATATCCTTAGGGCTAAACTGCCCTCTAGTCATGTCCCTTCCACCATTTAATTGTGAGTTTATTTCTCCTTCCTGAAATGGAAGCGAGCAAGTAGAGAAAGCCTGCTGATTAAATATGGTCCCAATTAGACCCAACAATTAGTGATGCAATCTCTGCAGCTCTGGCAGTATGCTATAGTAAATATCCTTGTCACGGGAGACAAGGCAATTTACACCTTTTTACCAGGATCATTCATTGATCAAAATAAGGTAATGAAATAAATTGATGTATATTCACACAAATTCGCTTACACACAGTGGAACACAAAATACAGACTAAAAGACACACTTACTGGGGGTCTGGGGTCGAAAACTAGACTTTCCTAGGTGCACAGCGTCACAGGAGACAAGCACTTTTAACACCTTTATATCCGGGGATCATACAATTGAGCAAAGCGAAGAGATAAAATAAATTGTCATTTATTTCCACAAATGACACACACAGAATGTTACATAGTTACACTGAAAATACACTTACTGGGATGGGGCAAATGAAATATTTTGTTTCCAAAATGAAATCTTGAGTAGAAAAGTCTCTAGGAGCAATTTCCCAGGAGTGGGAGTTGCTAGCAAACAAAGCTGTAAACAGTCTTTAGTCAGTGGTGCCGCTCGCAACCACTGTTACTCCGCGGGAACTGCTTCGTTCGTTCTGCCGCTTTAGTATTGGTACTTGGAACCTTAGTTCTTATGAACTCTTGAATCTTGTTACGATGTTATGAAGTTTAAAAATGAAGCTTAGATGAATCTGGTTCCCGATGGCCTGCACGGATTCTTATAGGGTTAAAACTCCTATACCTAACCTGTGCAGCCAATCACTCAGTAGGAATAATTTCCCCCACCTATCCTGGAGTTGCCAATACCTTACAAACCCGACCGAGGTGGCTTCTCATTCTGCTAAGGGCATGCGCGAACATCGCACCTTTGCCACTTAGCATAAGAGACCCAACCTCCTTACCTGGAGACCTTCAGTCTGGGCTGGGTAGCCATTTGCCATCCCGGCAGCACGTCAGCGGGGTGTCCTAGAAGTTCGGGGCTGGAGATGCTCCACTCATTCACAGGAATTTCCTGCCATGCATTTCTAAACGACAGTGATTATAAATTAAGTGTTTCCTCTGTGCCTTATATGTTGGAACAATTAAAACAGGGGCACTTTCATTCATGAATTTTTATATGAATGTATAAAAATTGTGCTATATAAGATTTCCTGGTTTTACCCGAACAGTGCTCACAGCAAATCTCAGCGTCTAGGAGATTCCAAGCCAAAGTTAGGAAAAAACCTCTTTCAATGCTGCCAAGTGCCGGACTTTAAAACCATTTTTCCTTTTCACTATTACATGGAAACACTGCTACATTTATACACTTTAAACAGAAATGACATTACTCACGCCACCTTATACCTGGTGGGAGATGTTCTAAACCACACATACATTTTATTATACTTACAGTGTTTCTGCCAGCATTGAGTTGCAGAGCTGGCACTTCACAATTCCCCAACATGGCTCAGGGGCACCCAGCCGGGCATAATACCTTTATTATTGGCCTGGGTACCCCCTCATCATCACACCTGCCCACCTCAAAGTTTAGGCACTTTAACAACTGCCTCATCTGGTGGTTTGATGGCCCGGACAACTCTTGAGTTTACAGGCTCAATTGGACTGTCCTTGCGGGATTGTCCATCCGCATTTCCATGCTCGCTGCCCTTTTCGTGCTGGATGGTGAAG
Organism: Ascaphus truei; assembly: GCA_036426205.1. Lineage (NCBI taxonomy): Eukaryota > Metazoa > Chordata > Amphibia > Anura > Ascaphidae > Ascaphus > Ascaphus truei. Next base: position 95,662,730 of record CM071567.1, read on the forward strand.
TCAAATTCTTGCAGGGCAAGACTCCAGCGCAGCAGTTTGGCATTTTTCCCTGGCACCCGTTGTAACGAACTTAGGGGGTTGTGATCCATGATCACGGTGAAAGGGCGACCGTATAGATAGGGCTGCAGCTTGCATAGTGCCCATACTATCGCCAAACACTCTCTCAATAGTGAAATAAGCCACTTCCCTGGGCAGCAACGTGCTGCTCAGGTACACCACAGGATGCTCTCTTCCCCCACTTGGCTGAGCACAGCACCGATGCCAAAGTCCGAGGCATCGGTCTGTACCAAAAACTTCTTGAAGTAGTCTGGTGCAGCTAAGATAGGGGCACTGGCCAGCGTGGTCTTTATTGCCTGAAATGCAGCTTAACAGGTGGGAGGCCAGACAACCAGGACTGAGAGTACCTTCTGTGTCATGTCTGTCAGGGGTTTAGCAACTGCACTATACAGCGGGACAAACTTCCTATAGTAGCCAGCGGTGCCTAAGAAAGCCATAACCTGCTTCTTAGTCTTGGGGACGTGCCACTGCACTATCGCCTCAATCTTAGCTGGCTCAGGTTTAAGATGCCTTCCAACCACCCAGTGCCCTAGGTACAATACCTCTGCCATTCCGACTAAGCACTTAGTGGGTTCCAATCTAAGCCCTGCTTCCCTAATTCTGGCTAGCACCGCCGCTACATGCACTAGATCCCATGAATGACTGAAGAGAGCAATATCATCCAGGTATGCCCTTGCAAAACCCTGCAACCCTTCTAACAACCTATTGACCAGGTGTTGGAAGGTAGCCGGGGCATTCTTCATCCCGAATGGCATCACTAAAAACTCATAGAGGCCACTCGGAGTGATGAAGGCTGACTTCTCCCTAGGCTCCTGGGTCATGGAGATTTGCCAGTACCCTTTACTGAGATTCATGGTCGTCAGATACTTTGCCCCCGCGAGTTCATCTAGCAACACATCCATGCAGAGCATGGGATAAGCATCTGAAACCGTCCCTGCATTGAGCTGCCGGTAGTCAACACAGAAGCGGGTGGTCCCATCCTTCTTAGGTACCAGGACATCAGACAAGCCCAAGGGCTCTGGGATGATGCAATTACCCCTAGGGCCAGCATCTCTTCTACCTCCCTCTCTTCACTGCCCTTCACTTCTGCTGATACCCAGTAGGCATGCTTATGCAGAGGTCGCTGGTCAACCGTGAGCACAAGATGATCTGTAAATGCGTTCTGCACGACTTGTCTGAGAACAGAACCCTATACTGCTCTAACATAGCCCAAGCCTCTGCTCTCTGCTGCCTAGTCAACTGGGACCCTATCTCTACCTGCTCCACTGTACCCCCCTGCCTAGCCTCCCCTAGGAGGTCCATATAGCAGCTCAAAGGAAGAAAAGCCTGTATATTCTTGCGGTACCTCTCGGTATGCAAACAGCAAGTGCTGCAGGTGAATCTACCAGTCTTTCCCCTCGCGTCTATAAATGCACGAAGCATCTGCTTCAGGGTACTATTGAACCTCTCACATAGTCCGTTGGTTTGGGGTGATAAGGGGTCGTGCACTGGTGCTTCACCCCGCACGCATCCCAGAGACACTGTAACAATTCACCCGCTGGAAGGGTTCTCCGATTACCGGTAACAGGTTCAGAGGTGCCCTCACCCGATCACCCGCCTTACATACTCGCTGGCAGGCATCACAGGACCAGCTGAAATCTACCACAGCCCCTGATGCCCCCGGCCAGTAGTAACGCTGCAACAGCCAGGCTCTCGTCCGAGTCACACTCTGATGCCCCGCTAGTGGGATGAAGTGGGCTACCTGCAACAATTGTTGCCTATACTCACCGGGTACCACTAGCTGTCTTCTACCTGTCCAGGCTCTATCTAACTCGGTAGATCCTTGCTCCCTATACAAGAGCCTGCGGTGCCACAGAAAGTGGTCTGATCCTTCACTTGCCCTAGACTCGGATGCTGAAGTCTCCGAAGTGATACAGATATTGCCACCTCCTTTAATGGTTTTATACATGGAGATGAAGACTTTTACATGGGTAGAATTTGAATTTCCAAGCTGGGGTCAGCTTTCACTGCATCCCTTAACTGTGTCCCTAATTCTGGCCACCCACCCTTAGTCTCTAAGTCTGGGGGAATGGGAACAGGTAAAGGGCATGGGTGCTCATCTAGAGAAGATTGAGAGGAACATCACATGAGTCTATTTTTGCTTGGAGTCCCTGCCTCTGTATGTCCGACGCAGGAGCAGAGGGTGACCTGGAGGGCCTTATCCTCCCATGGAGGAACTGCATACCCCCTTTTCCCCCGATGCACCCTCTCAATTCCTGGATTTGACCATCACAGTGCCAACACCAAGCATACCACGGGAACCCCCACGCTCACCCCCTCTGTCTTCAGGATACACATATACCCTTCAGTTGGAGGCGATGACAACACCGGTAAGAGCTAGGCCACAACAGGAGGAAAGTATCCTCCCAGACCATGTAGCCCTGCCCGCTGCCAGAAGCACACAAGCACCCAGGATTGTACAGCTCCCAGACATTCTGAACGACTTGCCCCAGAGTGTCCGGAATAAATATAGGATCAGATGTGGTCAATCTCAGAAATATGCCCAGTTCATCTTTGAAAACCACGTAAGTTTTGAGATGTACAGCGAGTGGAGCCAAAATATCAATTATGAAGGCAATAAGTACAAGAAGGGGCTTCCCGCAAATTTAAGGAGAACAATTATGTACGAAGTGAAGCACTATTTTAATGTTACCAGTCTTCTTGTGAAAACCGTGAGAGATAGCATCAATGGCCTTTTGAGGCATAAAAGGGTTCTTCCCTGGAGGTCCATCGAATTGTTGGATGACTACACGTTATAAATTTATTTACAAATAAAGATGAGCCACCAATGTTTTTAATCTAATTAAAAAAAAGTTGATTGTTTTAAACTATTTAATTGTTTAATGCCTCTTATCTATTTTGCATGTCAGGAGCTTGGCGAACTCAATATGCAGGAAATACCCCTCCTCCCCCCTTGATGCAGGAAACTCTTCCAGCAATACTGTCAGGTAAGACACTATGCTCAAATCCATGCATGCCATGTTTCTTCTCCCCAATCCCCCAAAAACCTAATGTAAACCTTGAGTCCAAATGTGAAGTGCTGTACCCCATGTCATGCATGCTTTGTCTCCCACGACCCTCCCCCACCCCCCCCCCCAAAAAAAGCAGAAGATACTGTATAATAATGGACTGTACTGGCGTCATGGTATAAAAAAATATATATATCTGTTTTGCATGTCTTGAGCTGGTCAAAGACAATGTGCAGGAAATACCCCACCCCCCTTTGGTGCAGCAAACTCTTCCAGCAATAATGCCAGGTAAGACACAGTGCTCAAATCCATTCATGCCATGTCCGTCCCCCCCCCCCCAAAAAAAAACTAATGTAAACCTCATGTAAAGTGCTGTACCCCATGCCATGCATGCTTTGTCTCCCCTATCCCCCCCAAAAAAGCAGACGATATTAAAATGGACTGTACTGGCATATTGGTTTATTAGTTTTTTCATGTGTAGGCACAATGTAGTCATAATATACTGTTCCCCATGTCATGCTCTTTCTCCACAAACCCTCCAAAATCAGGATTACATAAGGTATGGTGCAATTGATAATATTGAATATTGTCTCTTTCTTTACCGACCCAAGTTGCCATTGCGATGAAGAATAGGACAAGATTGTACATTTTGAAAAAGAGGTGACGTTGTATTTTTGTATTATTAATTTTTCCTTTATTATCCTGTACAACTAAAAAATGTAATTCTTTAAATATTCTTTTTGGTGTGCTTATGTTTTTACTGTTTAGACACTTACATATTCATAACAGACTTACTATACATAAATTACTAAAGGCATTTAAATATACTGTATATACAGTACATATATCATTGACATACTGTACAGTACTGTATACAGTAAAAACTTCTTGCAAATAAGGTGCATTTACTGTTTAGATACACTTACAGTAGCACTAAACTATTCATACTGTAATATAAGTTATAAAGGCATTTAAATATATATTAATATCTGACACACCGTTTATATAAATCTTGATATTAAGTTGCTTTAAGTGCTTAAATAAACTTACAGTAGTACTGTAAATAAAGTACTGATGTCATTAAAATATACTTTATCTAAATATATCTTTGACATACACTAAAAAATTATTTTAAATACATTGCATTTACTGTTTCCATACACTTACAGTCCAGAGAGGAAATGCACTGTATCTTACAATGCAGGAATTTAATTCTGAACAAGGCTACATAATGACACGCATGCGCAGAAATGTAATGACACACATATGCATTTCAACAAGGTTCCATTTTGACATGCACTCAAGCGCAGAATATACATTTACATTCGGAAGAAGAGGCGACGTTGTATTTTTGTATAATTCATTTTAACTTTATTATCCTGTACAAATAAAACATTTAATACATTAAAAATATTTTTTGTTGTGTGTGTTCATATTTTTAATCTTCAAATTACAATTACACACACTTGAAATACTGCATGGGAATAAAAGACAGGTTGCATTGCAATTAGATTTGTAAGACAACATCTCGCGATTGCCCACTTGATTTTCTCAACGGTATTGCAGACAACGCTAAAATTCAATTTTCTGCACTCAATCAAAACGCTAGTAAACTCGCATCTGAACGTGTGGAAATTGTAAGAAGATCGGGTGTACCAAGGAATTCAACCTGTGAAATGATCGGATAATGGCCGCTGCATCTGTATGTATTCAAAATCCACAGTTGAAATGTTTTTCTCAATGTTTCTGTTCCCAAAGGAGCCTTTATCAAGAGCTTTTGATGTGCTACTTCTTGACACCTGGACAGTATGCACCTTGCATCAAATTTATTTACACATATGTGAGTGCCTTGTCTCTGGAATATATATAAATCTCGATCTCAGAGATTTTCTAGGAGCTCCCGTTGACATCACAACTCTCACGAGACTCTAGTTGGAGTGAGGAAGTAATCGGCACTTGGTACACAGAAGCGATGCGTTACTGAGACCAGCAGCACATGGTGGAGTCCCAGGACGTCCGATCTGCTACTATCCTGTAACCGTTGGCGATTGAATATTACGCATATCTGCTTATGTTCCTGTCACGTTTGTGAGTGCGCATTTTTATACTTACCAGTCCCATATAAATTTTTCTACCTACTACACTATGAGTGCGCCTTTTGTTTTCTTGTTTTTCTCTTATATATATATATAGATAGAGAGAGATGCAAAATCTGCGCAATGCTCCACACCGCGGGCACAATAAAAATATCACACAGGAATTTGGAGTACAAAATCAGAGAAAGGTTCACCTGTTCCTCCAGCAATGTCGTGTACCTCATCATGTGCATGAAATGCCCAGGGGGCTGCTACTACATAGGCGAGACAGAACAGGGGCTAAACAAGAGAATGAATCTGCATCGCCACAGCATCATACGTGGAACAAGAGACAGTCCTGTCGGCGAACATTTCTCTGACTCTGGCCACAAAATGAATGATCTGAAGGTGGCCATACTCAATGGTAACCTTAGAACACCGAAAGAGAGACGGTTGCATGAATACAAATTTATGCAACTGTTTGGGACACTTACCGATGGCCTAAACAGAGACCAAAGTTTTATGAGTCACAACCGACATGAGAGAACTCTCTTCCCATGAGTACGAAAGGCCATGTCCATACATACTGCGCTATATATATATATATAAATATATATGCACACACAGCTGTCTCTTACACATACGAATACCCTTTGTAATTCATACCTACATACCAGTAGGGACCACATAGTATCTACACACACTTTTAGGTATGCCACAGCCTCTTACATTTCCACACCTACCCACACCATTGATATACACTCCCAATCGACACACACCTTATGAAAAGCGCTGTATACACTGTGGGCACTATACCAATTTATTTTTAAATACCCACACACACATTACTCTTACATCACTAACATTCAGGGACCAATTAACACCTCAAGTCATAAAACGCATACTGCACAGGAGGGATAGACTTCAATCACAGATCACATATCAGTATGCACTGGTTTAAAGTTAAAACCTTTTTTTTGGCTTCATTCATTGTAACATCGCCGGAAGAAGAGATCAGTGTATCTCGAAAACTCGCACAAATAAAAGCATTTCGTTAGTCACAGAACGGTATCGTCTATTAATTTTTTATTTTATATATATATATATATATATTAGATATATGATAATTATATAAATATTAGATATATATATTTTTTTTTTAATGGGTCTCTTTAATGTTTGTATTTGTATATGTTGCATGGTTTTGTAACTTTTTATTACTAATAGGGCTTTTTGCTAGGACTATAGAATAGGGTGGAGGGGGTGAGTGTCATGGTAGACCAGGGCTTACCAGCAAATTAATACCGGGATTTCTGGACTGAGCACACAAGATGAGTAAAATAAATTGTAATTTATTCCCCTTTAAGACAAACACACAATACTTCACAATTACAGTCAATATACACTTACTGGGATGAGGAAATGAAATAAAATGTCAACAGAACAAATCAAACTCTCTGGGCACCCCTGCACGCATGCAAGTGGGTGCGTGGTGTCAGTCCTGCGACAGTCCTTGGCTAGGGGCGCACCTTGCCAGCCTGCTATCTCCGCCAAAAGGAATTATTTCGTAAAGTCTTTACAGGATTCGTTCGGAATCCTTAGCTCAAACGAATTCTTGAAGAGGGTGCAACTCTTCATTACGATGTAGGTTAACCCCTCAAACTCTGGAACCGCTGACGCTAAACCTTGGACATTTCTTGGTAAAATCTCTGATGAATCTGACTTGAACTGGGCTGCAGGCACTTTTATAGAGTTAAGGGTCCTATTACTAACATATACACCCAATCCTCTCGTGGGAATAATTTCCCCACCTATCCCCGACTTTGCCAGTACCGTGCAAAGAGGCAGAAGTTGATTCCCGGTTTGCCACAGCATGTGCCCCCTCACACCTGAGCTGCTTAGCAACTTGGCCCACCCCTATCTGGTGACAGTAAGTCTGGGGTTTGGCTACACAATGTGTGAGTGCCCATACTGCCCACCGAGTAGCTTGCAATTAACAATATCTCCTGGCCACCCTAACACCTAGGATCTCGGAGGCTTTTCAACTCCGAACTTTTAATAGACACTGGGGCATCGCCTCAGCAGGGTGCCTTTTGAAGTTCAGAGATGAGAAATCCCTCAGCTCATTCATTCCATAACATATGGGCATTTTAATATGGATTCAGAACGGAAAGGTTTCCTCTACGTAACTCATTTTAAAAACCCCATTGCAATACAGTTTATTCTAATATATATGTTTCTTCTTTGCAACATATATAACTTTAATGTATTTTTTATAGTTTCTTTTTACCAAACTGCACTCCGAAAATTAGAGTGCTAGCTCTTTCCTAATTAAAAAAGCAAAATGTGTGGTGCTCTAAACAAAAGCCTATATCAAAAAATCACATGACTTGATTGAAGCATCCTGTATAATACTCACCCAATGGATTACATGGATTACCCGCAACAATTAGATAACAGCTCCAGATATAACTCCAATATGTAACCGACTAGTGGACTAGGATCCCCACATGCACTGTAGTAAGGGACCTCACATTAATGTGATCCAACATATAACATCGGAATGGAGAATGTCCAGATAAAGAAATAATAACTCACTCAGAGTAGGCTTGTCATCCTTGTCATCACTGTAGGTGTGTCTTCCTCCACTGATGGGGGGTGTGCATTCGTTTTTTCAATGGTCCTAGATATGTGCAGATAGAAAAAAGCAAGCACCAGCAACACAGGATCAACAAAAAATTTAAGGAATTCAAATGAGAGCTAGTTCCCATGAAGAGGTAATTTAATGGATTCTACAAGAAAAAATACAACAGCATTATGGGGTACAGATCCCCCCACCAACGCGTTTCGAGCGCAAGCTCTTTTTCAAGGTGACTTAGGGTACTCACCTAGCCGTTTTTGTAGTCCCCAGAAGCGCGCCAAACTCCATTGCCGGTCACTTCCTGAAACTCTCTGGAACGACGTCGGCGTGATGACGTCAGCGCGCGACAGGGGGAGTACAAAAAAACCCATACAAAACTTGACAACTTTATTAACAATGCTAAATGGACATTTCTAATGTTAAAAATAGTGACGAAAGTACCATGCATGCCTCATATTTAGTCAAAGACACTAAAAACAAGTACAAATAGGGTAGAAATAAAAAGAAATAGCAAACTATAAAATGCATATTTCTATTAAAAAAACTAAATAAGACATGTCTACACAAACGGATGAATCGTTTGATAAATGTTTGTATATATTCCTGATCATAGATGGAGGTAATGTAACCATAATTTACAAAACACATGCACAATCTTAATCCGTTTGACTGATGAAAATGTATAGTGTGTTATATTTGGAAGCGACTTTTTTGGTGGTGTGGTCAATATTAATGATGTATCCTAAGGCTTTTAAGTCAAGAGTGTAATAACTAATAATGATTACACTCCTATTGAAGATAATGACTATCTCCCTATTAATAGGTTGGATCATAATAGACCATCACACAGGGTGAATACCTGTAGAATGGATACAAGGATTTAAACATATGAAAATATTTACAACTAATCAATTGTAACATCATTGGGTACAAGTGAGGGCAAATAAATTGGGGAATCTGATTTTTGTTAAACCTGAAAAATTACATACAAAGGTTAATCATAATTTCTAAAAGACACAACATATCTCATCATGAATCGGTGTAACAGAGATACAGTACATCCAAAAAAAGATTGATGCAATACAGATTAATGCAAAAAAAGTCAATATAAAAATAAGTAAAGCAGAAAAAGATAATGCAAAAAAAGTTAATGCAAAAAAAGTTAATGCAAAAAAGGTGTCAGGTCCCAGTCAGAGTTCAGGCCGCAGGGAATTCTAGTGTTCAATGTAAATATCCAATAAAGATCTCGCTTGTCTAGAAGTGCTACCCTGTTGCCGCCTCTGACTGGCATAGGTACATGCTCTATCCCCATATAGGTAAGGGCATCAATGCTACCCTTTGTACAGTTGGTAAAATGTGATGATACTGGGTGACTGAGATCTCCTTTTTTAATGAGTCCCATATGTTCCCTAATGCGTACCTTCAGGTTTTCACCTTGAAAAAGAGCTTGCGCTCGAAACGCGTTGGTGGGGGGGATCTGTACCCCATAATGCTGTTGTATTTTTTTCTTGTAGAATCCATTAAATTACCTCTTCATGGGAACTAGCTCTCATTTGAATTTCTTAATTTTTTGTTGATCCTGTGTTGCGGGTGCTTGCTTTTTTCTATCTGCACAGCTCTTTCCTAATGCAAGTTATCCACTTAATTGAACATGCTCTCTGATGTGGGTTGAGGTTTGACCTATAATCGTTCTGGGTTACAAGCCGGCATACAATGTATCCGTGCTGGCTTTGATCCGTAACCGCAGACACGCGCCAACAATTCCAGCTTAAGTGGTTAACGTGCCCGGTGGATACATTTTGACAAGAAGGCACTTCAGCTAGACCGCAAACCACTTATCCAATTGACTTTGCGGCTTAGAGGTCTACGGCTTAGGAAGTGATCCCTATACTTCAAAGTGGCCACCCATTCATAGGCACGCTTCTTCACTTAACGCTTGGTTCAGCGCTAGCGGCTCCCCCTTGTGTCACAAACACAGTTAGCACATTTGTATTCATTCAGTGTAACTGCAGCTAGTTTCCCAACTGTACACCAGGGACGAAAACGATAGGGTAGGGAAAAACGTGATATGATGGGGACAATACAGTTTAACCCCTTCAATCCCAACAGGGTTTAGGGTTAACCAGCCGGGCATAATACCTTTATTATTGGCCTGGTTAACCCCCTCCCGCCACAGTGAAGGTTAGATTTTTAAGAGGAGGTGGGGGTGGGGTGTGTGAGTGTTGGGGATAAGTGCCAAGGGATGGAGGTTAGGCCCAGAGGGGTGGTGCTAGCACCTTGTATGCCAAAGCGGTTATAGCTCTATGATAAACAATGGATAAGTAATTTGGTATTTGGGTGTTTTAACCCTTTGGCTACCTTAGTTGTCATGAAGGTATGTATAAAGCATGCCTTCATGGTCATTATGACCACCAAGGAGTTAGTATGAAAATATTGGTTTAATTTTTCAACTAGATCAATGCTAGAATCCTGAAGTGGACTTGTTCAGCACACAGGAACAGCTAAAAAAAATTCTCAGAAAAAACTATATTCAGAGTATATAGAATAAGGGATTCAGATAATTTTACTGGAAGAAGAGAACTTTCAGTGTTGCTTTGACCGTTGGTCAAAATTCGTTTGCAAGTTGCCTTTGGGGCTGCTTCGGGTATCTCTTCCCCTATATAGAATACAGAGATGAGGGCTTCGGTAGTTTTTTGCATTCTAATTTTTTTTTCCCACCAAAACAGCCAAAGCTGACTCTTGAGAGTATAAAGAATAATGGGTCTTCATCTTTATTTCTATATTTTGAATTTAAAACGTGGGAAATTGGACTTATTTTCATACTTTGATATTAATAACTGTTCTATAAAATGTATTTAAAATATATTCACAATACAGAAAATGTTTATAAAATGCAGGGTTTATTTTTAAATCTTGAATTGAAGCTTTATCACAGAATACTAGAGACATACTAAGTAACTTCAGAGTGATCACCACAGCAAATCAATATGTGTATAGTGGAGAGCACTGTATACTGCAGATCATCCTCATCTTGTATTTGAAAATCTATGCGAGCTGCAAATAGTCCCTCCACCTCTCACACAGGATGACTGCCTGGTGTCCAAATGTATGAAGGAACTGCTGATTAAGGTCTAGCTCATTTTAGCAGCCAAAATAAATTCTCTTAAGGTGCAAACACCTATTTTGAGTGCAAAAAACATTTGGATCACCAAGTAATATAATTCTCATTTATGCCTTTGAATAGATTCAATTGTTCCCATAGTATTTTGCATTTTATCTTAATGCTGTGTAACGGTGTTTTCCCCACCGGATCGCAAATAGGGGCCATTACAGGGTGTATGTATACCCCACATATCTCTTTAGAAGTGCAGCGCCTCCATCTGCTGTAGGCTCCAGGAGCTGAAGGTGATTTCCCACGGTAGAACTTATTACCACTCCCCCCAGTAAGGTCACACACCAGGCAGAAGGTATATAACAACTGGAACGGTTTATTCACTCTGCACAGCACGGTTACACAGCAGTCTTATGCCAGATAGTCTGTCAGGTCAGCTATCACTGAAGATGGTCCCTGGAATGTCACAACAGGCCAAGGGCACCCGCAGCCATCCTAGCTCTTCCCCACCTCCCTAGCGGAGGTATGGTCTACAGTCACTCTCCCCCGGAGGAAAGAGGACTGGAGAAGGCCCAATCTCAGCCTTTCCATTATGTGACCTGCCTTCCTCAAGTGGGGAAAGGCACTCAAGAAGGTGGGCGGTGCCTGCCCTTAAGTACAGTCAGGAGAGGGTACCAGGTCTGTCCCAGGATTGGGCAATCTCAGACCTGCTGTCACCACCCCCTATGACACTCAGGGACAGCACCAGTGAAGGGAGAAAACCCCATGACGACTACCGGCATGCCTGCTATACCAGGGCTTACTGCCAGGGGAAGGGCACATTAGTAGCCAGAGATAACCCTGCTACACTCTCTCTCTCTGGTGGATTCCAAACGACCCATCTTGGGGCTAAATTTATGGGTACCATCTTTAAAGATAACCTGAAAATAAACAGTAACATATTTCACACAATTGGTATCACTGATAACCACATAATATATTTCAGTGAAACACAAAGCATACAGTTTACTGGAATGTCATCACCCAACAATACTGTATGTGCATAACAATGGTCCCTCCTAACATGAAGAACCTTTTCCATAGGTTGGTCGTCTCATACCATGATCCACTCTCTCTAAAGCGAGAGAAGAACGATATTCCTGGTAACATACTGTACACCCACATAACTCTTTGTCCCAGGGCGGTTTGGGCATAGGCCGATGGGCCATTAGATATTTCTGATACCAGGACAGAAAAGCAGGTCAGAATACCCGACCACACTGAAGTAATCTGTTGCAGGGGCCAAGGCCGTATCGGCCACAGCAGCGGCCACTTGTTTACAGGCCAAATGTTCATTCATGGATTGGATAGAGGCAATAGTTCCTTTCACCGGAGATATAGCGGTACTCACCGGAGCGGGAATCGAAGGCTTCTCATCCGCCCCAGCGATCACTGTAGCAGTGGCTTCATCACCAGAAGATATCACGGCATCCTGTTGCAAGTCCAGGACCCGTACCTGAAGGGCGTCGACATCCGGCCGTTACATAGGGGTGCTGTCTTTGCCTTTGTCAGCTTCTACTGCATGGACGTCGGCACCGGAAGGTACCTCCATCTGTACCGGAGAATCGCTGGTTAGGCCTCTGTCACCTCAACTACGGGTAGGCTCATCGCCTCTCAGGTCTCACGGTCGCGGTTATCGGTAACGGGCTCCACGGTCGAACAGAGTCATGGAAACAGGTCAGTCCATCCTCGATCTCTGTCGGCATAGCGGTCAGTGGCCGGAATAACACCAAAGACCAACGGCTACTAGTGCAAGCACAGATTCTCTCCACTGAATATAGCAGTCTATTCTTGTGTAAGTAGGCTTTTTTTCTGGGAGATAAGGGGTCTCGTCCTTGGGTGCTGCGCAATGGTTTTGTGTTTCTTCCATTTTCTTAGGAGGATCAACGCAGCCAAAGTTAAACTTTCTGTCCCACTTTTGGACTACTATCCATATTGCAGGAGTGTGACAATACCCTCTGGACTTTAATTGGTACCAAATCTTCTTTTTTTTTCGAGCGCCAGGAATTGCATTTCCTTATCCCAGCCAGGAATTTTGTAATAGATTTACTATGAAATCTGCTGCTGGAACACCGGACGAATTAGGAGAAAAATTGAGACGTGACGGGTGAAACCCGTAGTTGATAAAGAAAGGCGACTCTTGGATGGACTCGTTTCTCAGGGAGTTATGGGCGAATTTGGCCCACAGAAGGAGGTGTACCCAATCATCTTGTGCGTCAGAAATAAAGCATCTGAGGTACTGTTCTAACAATTGATTCGTCCTCATTGTCTGTCCGTTGGTCTGCGGATGGTAGCCTGATGAGAAAAGTAGAGCAATATCCAACCTTTGAACAAAGACCCGCCAAAATTTGGAAACAAACTGAGATCTGCGATAGGACACTATGGAAAGGGGAACTCCATGGATACGAAAAGTCTCCTTAATGAAGATGTCTGCCAACGTGGCAGAATTGGGAAGGCCCTTGAGGGTTATGAAATGCGACTGTTTTGAAAACCTACCAACAATAACAAGAATAGTTTTCATTCCACAAGACACAGGGAGCTCGACAATAAAATCCATTGTAAGGTGCGTCCATGGACGATCTAGTATGGGCAAGGGACGGAGAAGACCCAAAGGTTTGCTGCAGGAAGATTTGTTTCGGGCACAAACGGAGCAGGACCTGATGAATTCCTCAATATCCTTGAGCATGTCAGGCCACCAGAAGTTCTTTTTGTACCCGGATGACTGGCGGACTTAGCGAAGTGGCCCCATTCAAGGATTTTCTTGTGGAACTGTGATGCAGCATACAAGCAACCCTTCGGCACCTCCAAACCCTAAGGAATGTAAGACTGAGAAGCCAGGATCTTGTCCAGTACATAAAAGGAATTAGCTGAAATTACATATTTAGATGGTAGGATGGTCTCAGAGATGTCCATAAATAAAATGGGTGGTGGAGAGAACCGCCGATAGAAGGTTGGTGAAGTGTGAAGCTGCTGCCCGGTGCTTTACTTGCACCTCACAGTGTAGTTCCGCATCAGTCTCTGCCGTCGCGTCACTTCCGGTTTCGCGTCACGGGTGAGGCCGGGAAGCCGAAATGGGTCTGATGTCAGCAGTAGATTGCCAGTCCTTCAGTGCGCAAATTCTCTTCAAAAACTCTAACTCTACGCGTTTCGCACACTGCTTCGTCAGGAGTATGATTGTATGGGTGTGCTCTTGTGTAATATATAGGCCCATCAATTAATTAGAAAAAAATCGGTATTTAGTTTTAACCCCCTCAGCGCTCACACATAGCGCGAGGTCCAAAACCCATAGGGTGAATACATACATATATACATGGCTAAATAATCTTTATTAAACTTGCTAAAAAATAAAGTGTTTATTTTATTTTAAAAACATAATATATGGGTATCTGTGTTATATAAATTAAAAATAGTATATACCCACTAAAATGTTCTTTTGTACTATTTGCTAAGAATACACTTAATGGGATGGAAAGTAGAGAGGTTTTAGATGGAGGGTTAAGAGGGAGAGGGAGAGGGCGAGAGGGGAGAGACAGAAGGAGGAGGAGAGAAAGAAGGGAGAAAGGAAAGAGGAGAGAGGAGAGACCTAATTAAGAAGTCATAATACATTATAAAATATCCTAATATTATAGAAGGACCTTAATGTTAATTACAATAAATAATATTATTGGTCGGTACAAAAGGGAGAATGAACACACTAGAAATAAAATGTACCCGTAATTTGCATATATTTAAAGGACAGTTAAAATGAACTAAAAAAATATATACTAAAAATGTAATAATTTATTGTATAATACTAAACTAGAAAGCACCAATATCATATCTACATTTAGACCTAGGGGGGACATGGTCTGCATTTTGTGGATCCAGTATGTTTCTCTTCTGGCCAGACTATTTAGCCTATTGCCCCCCCCGCCAGTGTTTAGTGACTTGTTCTATACCCTATATAAAATAGGTATTTCGGGTCAGAGTTATGAAATTTAAAAATGTTTGGATAGGTTATGGCTGATGAGACCTTTCTTGATGTTGCCCACATGTTCCAATATGCGGGTACGTATTGGTCTTGATGTGGCGACCAATTACTGTAACCCGCATGGGCATTGCAATAAGTATATTACATGATCCGATTTACAATTTATTAACTTTCTACAATAAAGGTCTCCCCTGTTGTTTTTGAGGTAAATTTAAACTTATCCTTTGCTTTGTATTATATGCCGTGCATGAATAACAGCCATGAAGCCTATTGGTTTATCCAACCAAGTCCTAGTAGTGTCTTCTCTTTTCTGGTTTTAAATGTATGTTGGTGCCAATTTATTCTGAGATTTGGGGCCTTTTGACAAAAGGATTGTGGGTTTCTCAGGAATATGGCCCCTAAGAACGGGGTCATTTTTGCAAATGATTTTTTTTAATGTCATTTGCATCTTTATTGTAAGGCGTAAGGAATGACATGCTGTAGTTTGTTGTATTGTTAGTAGTTTGATTTTTGGTTTTATCTAATAATAGTTCTTCTCTTTGGACTAAATTTACTTTTTCAACAGCTTTCTTTAAAACATGCTCGTTGTAGTTTCTGTCTTTAAATCTGTTTAGGAGGATCTTTGACTGTTGTTGATACATTGCTTCTTCACTACAGTTTCTTTTAATTCTTCGTAGTTGCCCGTAGGGAATGTTTTTTATCCATTGTGGATTGTGCCAGCTATTTTCTAATATAAAATTGTTGCTGTCGACCTTTTTAAAAAAGGTCTTTGTTTTCAACTCCCTATTTTCTATAAAAATGACTAAATCTAAAAACTCTACCTCATGTTTGCTCCATTTGTGAGTAAATTAAATATTACGGTCATTATTTTCTAGGGCCCCAAAGAAATTATATAGATCCCTTTCCAGATGAATATCACGTCATCAATAAATCTGTGCCAGGAGAGAGGTTTGCACCGAGATCATTCCTCCCAAATCCCCATGAAGATGTTAGCATAACTCGGTGCAAATCTCGTCCCCATGGCAGTGCCGCATTTTTGTAGATAAAATTCGTTGTTGAACCAAAAGAAATTTTTTTCTAAAATAAAACCAATGGATTTGAGTATAAAATCTACCTGTTCTTTCTTAATTTCCGTGTCCCTCTCTAGGATTTTCTTAACTGACTCTATCCCATCACAGTGATTAATTGCAGTATACAAGGCTTTCACATCTGCCGTAACTAAAATGTATTCATCCTCCCAAAACCAAAAATCAAACTACTAAAAACTACTAACAATACAACAAACTACAGCATGTCATTCCTTACGCCTTACAATAAAGACGCAAATGACATTAAAAAAAATCATTTGCAAGCATTGGCATATTTTAAAAAATGACCCCGTTCTTAGGGGCCATATTCCTGAGAAACCCACAATCCTTTTCAAAAGAGCCCCAAATCTCAAGAATAAATTGGCACCAACTACATTTAAAACCAGAAAAGAAGACACTACTAGGACTTGGTTGGATAAACCAATAGGCTTCTATGGCTGTTATTCATGCACGGCATGTAAATACAAAGCAAAGGATAAGTTTAATTTTACCTCAAAAACAACAGGGGAGACCTTTATTGTAGAAAGTTACATAAATTGTAAATCGGATCATGTTATATACTTATTGCAATGCCCATGCGGGTTACAGTATATTGGTCGCACATCAAGACCAATACGTACCCGCATATTGGAACATGTGGGCAACATCAAGAAAGGTCTCATCAGCCATAACCTATCCAAACATTTTTTAAATTTTCATAACTCTGACCGGAAATACCTATTTTATATGGGTATAGAACAAGTCACTAAACATTGGCGGGGGGGCAATAGGCTAAATAGTCTGGCCAGAAGAGAAACATACTGGATCCACAAAATGTAGACCATGTCCCCCCTAGGTCTAAATGTAGATATTGATATTGGTGCTTTCTTAGTTTAAGTATTATACAATAAATTATTACATTTTAGTATATATTTTTTAGTTCATTTTAACTGTCCTTTAAATATATGCAAATTACGGGTACATTTTATTTCTAGTGTGTTCATTCTCCCTTTTGTACCGACCAATATATATTATTTATTGTAATTAACATTAAGGTCCTTCTATAATATTAGGATATTTTATAATGTATTATTGATCATTAATTATGTCTCTCCTCTCTCCTCTTCCTCCATCTACCTCTCTACTTCCATACACATTAAGTGTATTCTTAGCAAATAGTACATATGAACATTTTAGTGGGTATATACTATTTTTAATTTATATAACACAGATACCCATATATTATGTTTTTAAAATAAAATAAACACTTTATTTTTTAGCAAGTTTAATAAAGATTATTTAGCCATGTATATATGTATGTATTCACCCTATGGGTTTTGGACCTCGCACTATGTGTGAGAGCTGAGGGGGTTAAAATTAAATACCGATTTTTTTCTAATTAATTGATGGGCCTATATATTACACAAGAGCACACCCATACAATCATACTCCTGACGAAGCAGTGTGCGAAACGCGTAGAGTTAGAGTTTTTGGAGAGAATTTGCGCACTGAAGGACTGGCAATCTACTGCTGACATCAGACCCATTTCGGCTTCCCGCCCTCACCCGTGACGCGAAACTGGAAGTGACGCGACGGCAGAGAACTACACTGTGAGGTGCAAGTGAAGCACCGGGCAGCAGCTTCACACTTCACCAACCTTCTATCGGCGGTTCTCTCCACCACCCATCTTATTTATGGAAAATGTGAGTTTCCTTAACATCTGTGACTAATACATATTTATAGTTCATACAGTATGCACTATTTGTGGTTTCTTTTACTTGCATATCATCCACTCCACTGAGAGGTATCCTGACCCCAGCTACACAAAGGGCTCCAGTCAGAGAGAGATGGATCTCTGACATGCAGTAACATAATACGATTTTTGTGAGTTCATTTCCTATATTGATTATCTTTTTAGCAGTGATCTACCATCTGCACTATATATATTTTTTTATTTTTTGCATATCACGAGTCTATCCTGCGCTCCTCCTCAACCCCAAGAAAAGAAAATTCTACATCCTGGGACTTGGAACTGTCCCACCAGAGGAAGTTGAGCTGCTCTTGTACACTATATTTTATTAATCACTTTGTGGTGTAAGGTTTATTCTGTGTACTTAAGGTGTGTCACTAATTACACTAATTTAACACTATTTGGGAAGCGCCCAGTCCATCCTCTTTCCCCACTCCCCCACCCACTGGTTCCAGGAATGTAGGAAATAATGTCATTAAATCTAGGGGAAAAAAGAGCCCAACGTGAGGATTGAGATGCAGTTCTCGGTACCCTCCAAAAGGTGTCTCCACTCTAGAAGAGCGAGTTTAATAGCTAAGAGTTCTCAGTTGCCAACATCGTAGTTTTCTTCAGCAGGGGAAAACTTTTGGAAAAGAACCCGCAAGGGTGTAGTGTATCTTGGGGAGTTTGTCTCTTTGAGAGGATGTCTCCTGCCCCAATGTCTGAGGCACCTACCTCCAGAGTGAAGGGCAGTTTAGGGTCAGGATGGCATAGAATGGGAGCGGAAACAAATGCTTTCTTGAGGGAATCAAAGGCCTGAAGTGCTTCAGAGGACCAGCAAGAAGTATCCGCCCCTTTCTTTGTGAGAGCCGTAATAGGGGCAATAGTAGAAAAGAAGTTACGGATAAACTTATGGTAATAATTGGCGAACCCCAAGAATCGCTGAATCGCCTTGAGTGAAGTGGGTTGTGGCCAATCCAACACTGCCTTGAGTTTATCGGGGTCCATGGAGAAGCCGGCGTCAGAAATTATATATCCTAGGAAAGAAGTGGATGTTTGATGAAACATGCATTTCTCCATCTTGGCGTAGAGACAATATCACGAAGGCGAGGCAGGACCAGCTTGGTATGTTGGATGTGTTCAGTGAGAGATTTAGAAAAAATAAGAATATCGTCAAGATAGACAATGACAAAGACGTTGAGAACATCCCGAAAAATCTCGTTCACGAATTCCTGAAAAACAGCAGGCGCATTACATAATCCAAAAGGCATAACTAGATATTCGTAGTGACCATCTCATGTGTTAAATACGGTCTTCCACTCATCCCCTTGACGTATACGTATAAAATTGTAAGCCCCTCGAAGATCGAATTTGGAAAAATAGTAGAACCCTGCAAACGGTCGAAAAGTTCTGAGATAAGTGGGGAAAGGCACTCAAGAAGGTGGGCAGTGTCTGTCCTTAAGTACATCCAGGAGAGGGTACCAGGTCTGTGCCAAGATTGGACAATCTCAGATCTGCTGTCACCACCTCCTCCGACACTCAAGGGCAGCACCATTGAAGGGGGAAAACCCCATGATGACTACTGGCAGACCTGTTGTACCAGGGCTTACTGCCAGGAGAAGGGCAGATTAGTAGCCAGGAATGACCCTGCTACAGCTGTTTTAGAAATTGCACTGTGCATTGTTCCATAATATGCCACAGAGTAATTTCAGTATTTACTTTCATGGTCTCTTCATATCTTACTGAATTTGCCTTGCTGCTTCCCTCTAGATGCACATTAAAAACGTACAATCATCTCCTATATTTCTTTGGGACAAACCCATTTTTATGGTATTTCGAAACAATATATTTCTATTGAGACAACATACATCCAAAAAATATACCTCTCTAATGGTGTTTTTTTGTTTTTGTTTTAAGTAAAGTCTCTCAGCTGCAAAATTAGGACAAACCCAGTTAAAATGATTGCACCAGATTTATCTAGAGGAAAATGTAATTTCTCTGTATGGGATTCCTTCTCTTTTATAAGTATAGTGCTGCACTTTGCACAGATTTTGTGCCGATCTTGCAGCTGGTAGACTTTAGTAAATAGACCCGGCTTGGTATCAGGTCAGGTTAAATTGCATTAAGTTATTTATAGTGCATGCATACAATTCTGTTTTTACAAGTGTTTGTGTGTCATGTATAGTGTTAGAAATCCCACCAAAATGGGACTTTCAGAAAGTTAGTTGGCTAATGAAATGAAAAGGTTCAAACACAGGATAAAAACGACATAGTTTGTTATTCAAAATGAATTTAATTTGCAGAAACTATAACTACACACTTGGTTCAGAATGTGCTTGGATTTTTAAACAATGCTTTGGTTGGAAAAGTACATTTTCAATAAAGTATATGTGAGCACACTGGTTTAAAGAAAGGATTTTACTTGCTAGCCCATAACATTTTCTCCACATCCTAAAATAACATTATAGAGATAAAAAAAAAATGTACTGCATGGTTGAGTGAAGGGCAATATGAAAATGAGGACAGTTTAAGACTGTAGAAGCATTAAAATGTTCTTTGAAAAAGAATTGAAAGGATTTTCTTAGCTGCCTGGCCCCTTGAAGTGTAATCAATGTTATGCTTCACAATCACCATAAACTCTCTTCAAAGATATATTTGAATACATCTCACAGAAAAGAAATGTGTTTCTAACATTGCTCTGGAGATCATAATGTCATCCTTCCTATAGGATAGAGAAAATATATTGCAGGAGCACACCCACTGCTTCAATGTGCTCTTTTTCAAAGTGTGTTCTGTCTTTTTGAATTGATATTCTATACACGTAACACTTTTTATATGCATGCAAATATGTATAAACCACTAGGTAGATGCATAGTTAATTTGTATTCCTATGGAATATTTAACTAAATATTTGATGTCCTCCTGCACAGATGGTTTGACAGAACTTTTAGTAATCCATCACTGATGAATAGCGATGTGTGAATGTGTCTAAACGTGGTTTGCATTATATTTTTCCGTAAATCCAAGCAACTTGCCAAAATCTTGAAATGTTGCATTAATTGAAAATTATCAAACATTTTGCAAGAGCCACACATCTTTGCCAAAAATGTTCCGATTTGATAACCCTTTTTCAGATTCTAGACCCTGAAATAGGTCTCTCGCTTTTGAAAACACTTTTTCAGTGCATTGAAATCAGAAAAATGGTTTGGCAAATCACAGCCGAAAAAAGCTAATTACATTCCATAGCTACATAAAGCATATTTAAATGAGACACACCTCCTAAAATATACAAAATGTATAATGGATAGACAGCACCTAAGTGGAATCAATGTACGAAAAAAGTAGAGAATGGTACAACGGTACCAGGAGGAACCCCATATCCTCCACAAATTAAATCTACAAAAAAGTGGAGATCTCAGCACTCGAGGAAAAAAAATTGACAAAAAAATCGAGGATAAACCAAACTGAATTTAATATAGCAAAAGTTTTCAACACAAACTGAATTTAATATAGCAAAAGTTTTGAACACAGTATATACTTAATTCAAGATAAACGTGAGGCGTATTCCGTCCAAAAAATAATAACTATGCAGACAACAAAAGGTAAAACTATCGGAAAAAAATGTTTCCCCTGGAGTGCTGGGAACACCACTTTTTTGTACACGTCCTAAAATATTTCCTCAAGAATAATCAGTCCAAAGGCCTCTGTGATGAAAGTGATACTAGTGTCAGACCCAATAGGATTAAGACCTACAACATCTGCTATTTAGAACAGCAGCTCTAGCATTGAACAAACCCAGATGCTGGGAAAGGATGTTGTCACAGCATACTCTTGAGCTCAACTACCAATGCCTGTAGCCCCCTCCCCTGGCTTCCTTTCAAAGCAGATCATTTCCACTTTCTGATTGCCAGTTCAGTGTTCCTTGTGCATAAAAATTAGCATATCCTGAGGAACCTGAGAGATATGTGACAGTGGATTTTCCCAGCATCTCGGTTAGTTAATTGCTAGAGCTGCTTAAGTTTGGAAGTCCTCCTCCTGCTAGCCCTACTTCAGGCTGTGATGGTGAGGGGGTACCCAGGCCAGTAAATAAAGGTATTATGCCGGCTGGATGCCACTGAGCCATATTGGGAAATTATAGAGTGCCAGTTCTGCGACCCAGTAATGACAGTAACACTGTAATTGTATTAAAAATGTCTGTATGTGTCCCACCAGGAATAAGGAGGTGATAATAATATCATGGTTTCAATGTATGAGTTATTGTACCCATGCTTCCCTGTAACCCGCGCAAAGGAAAAATGGTTTTAAAAATTAGCAGCTTACAGCACAGCACATAGCGTTTAGCTAACTTCAGCTAGGAAGGTCCTAGAGTGCTGAGTTTTGCTGTGAGTGCTGCTGGAGTAAGATTATTAAAAAGGTTATGCCACAATTTTTATAAAGGTATATGAAAATTGATGAATGAAAGTCCCCCTCTTTTAATTGTGCCAATATTATAGGAGTGATAGGTTTTTCATTCAGGCAGTCGGGACAGCGGAAACACTTAATTATAAGTACCATACTGTAAGGATGCATAGCAGGGAATTCGTGTGAGTGAGACATGCATAATTTAGCCCCGGAATGGTAAGACATCCCGCTGGCATGGTTCCAGAATGTCTGGAAAAGTCCAGAGTTAAAAAGGTTCCAACATCTTAAGGTGCTACGCGGGGAGGGGTAAATACAAGTACCCTCATCTTGCAGATGTCCAGATATCCGGGCGAAGTAGACAAGATGTCGCCAGGAAAGGGGGCTTGGTTTGGTATGCTAAGCAGCGAATGTGCGAAGTTCGCGCATGCCCTTAGCATACTAAGAAGCCCTCTGCCCGGTGCTGTGAGGTACTGACAACCAGGGGATAAGTGTGATTTATAGTTCCCACGCAGCGATTGGCTGCAGAGGTTAAAGATAGGGGTTTTGACTGCAGCCGATTGGGAGGTTGATTCATCATGCGGTAACAGAGATTCATTTAAGCTGGATTTTAAACTTTGCAACATCGTAACCCAAGTCAAGAGTTCGTAAGAACTAAGGCATCCAGAACCAATTCTTCGGCGGTAGAATTAAGTAAGCAGCTGCGGAGGAGAAACAGGGGTTGCGAGACGCGCCCCTATCCAAATACTGTTTTCGGCTTTATTTGCTCACAATTCCCGCTTCTGGGAAATTGTGCCTAAAGACTCTATTTCTAAAGATTTCATTTTGGAAATAGAAGATTATGTTTTGCCCCATCCCAGTAAGTGTATTTTTGTAATATTTTGTAAATCAAGCTGTGTATGTTCATTGTGTAAATAAATTACAATTTATTTTATCTCTTGCTTTGCTCAATCAATTGATCTGGGTATTATGGTGTTAAAAGTGCTGGTCTCCCGTGTCAGGCTTTTTTCTGGTGGCAGCAGTGGGATCTGATTGAGCCTATGCTACAGTATCCTGCGGGGTATTATAGCATAGAGGGAGACTCGAATATTGCGAGTTCCCAAAGCAAAAGGTAGCATAAACACAATTTACAAAAGCGCGAGGGATACAGTCACCCTTTTTTTCCCATAACTTTTTGACTGCGGGTGAAACATGTACAAGCGAGCAGGACGATTCAGGACTTGGGATCGTGCCCGGATCGTTGTCCAGTGTTAGAATTATGGACTACCGACAGCTGGTCGGTAAAAGCTGGTAATGGAGGAGAATTTGGAGAGACATGAAGCAGACATTGCTTATCCTGTGGTCATGGAGCCTGTAACTGCAGCCGCAGTGATTACACATCAGCCTGGGGCACAGGAGGCTGATCCAGCCCTGGAGGGAGATGGACAAGGGAAGGGAGAGGGTGCTCACCGGGATAATGGTGAAGGACTGGGTCTTGGGGGTGCGATAGGGATTGTCACTTTGGCTACTGGACTCGCTAACCCTGGACTCACTGCACTTCTTGCCTCAAAGGGGGAAAGAGCTACAGCAGATGATAGAATTTGGATGCCGGCAGCTGTACATGGACAAGTGTCCCCTCACTCTCACTTGATCAACGGAGAGCAGGCTGTCCCCCAAGTCAATCACCACAGCTTCAACAAGTTTGTCTGTGGCACAGACAAAATTGATGGTTTTCTATCAGACCTTGTGTAACAGGGGAGTAATCCCTGTTCAAGTTATGTGCCTTTAATCTAGCACTGTGGTGGTCAACTGCTGGTAGTCAAATAATAAACACCACCTGCCTGATTTAGATTGCTTACAAAAGCCTGTCTTGTGTGACAGGAAGTGACTCCTTAGCTCACTTGTGGCCTGAACTTTGGAGACAGAGCAGTGGTTCTTGAGTCTCCCAGGAGAGACTGACCAAGAGAACACAGATCTCTGGAGCTGACAAATAAGACTTCTAAACCTGGATGCTGACATTTTCTGTGCACACATGGGTGCGGTTCCAGGAGAGCAGAGAAGCTTACTCTACAGCAGCTAACAGAAAAGACTTTCATTCTTAAGAGACTTCTTATATCTGCTTATGTCATGTTGCTATGCTTCTTATATCTGCTTATGTCATGTTGTTATGTCATGCTGCTATGTGTTTGGGGCTGGGAGACATGCTTAACTAAGAGTTGTGAATTACATGGTATTTCACTAGAACCACTCCCAAGTGAATAGAAGCTTTGTTTCCCCCTTGTTTGGATGTTTTCCTAATGTTAAGGAAAAGGCACAATAAAGCCTTGTTATAATTTCACCTTATAAAGTCTCCAATTGTGTACCTCTGTGAACGTCCGTCTACATATGGTGTCCGAAGTGAGGTCAGAGGTGTCTTTGAAGTTAAAAAGGACCGGAGATTTTTATGTGAAATTTTTTTGTTATGCTTTTTGCCTACAAGCAGTCTGAGCAACTTAAAAAAAAAAAAAACTCATGTAGCAGAGATCAGAGTTAAATGGACACACCACTGAAACTTACAAAACCACAGGTGAACTCTTTGTCCCAATCCCAGGAGAGAGACTGCTGAAACAGCTATACCTTATTTGCCTATCACAAAGTGTAATATGATCATTGAAATAGGGGTTTTGCCATCCAGCCATAGTCAGGGTTCAAGAAGTGAGTCAGCCCTTAAAAGGGATAGGTGTTTGTTGTTTTTAAAAGTTTCGCTGAAGCAGTGAATACAGATGGTGACCCACGAGTGGTACTGATTTTGCAAATAAAGGTTGCCACACCGCATAGGGCTATCAGCTGGGAATGGAGTATATGCAGAAAAGTGTGAAAATTTATACAAGACTGTGCTGAAGCAGGGGAATTTTTAGCAAACAAATGCTGAGTGTAAAATTGCCCTATAGGGGAAAAAGGGATTGCTGAACTGTGTTAAAGGTTTTTCAAAGCCAATTGCTGAGTGTTGAGTCACCCTGACGGGAATGAAAGAAATAGTCCACTGCAAAGAATGTTTTTTTTCTGCAAGTAAAAAAGTCTGCCTATATATATCTTGGGAGCAAAAACAGACACTCAAAGTGTGAAGTGTGCATGCCATAATACCCAAAGATGAGACTGAAAATTACTGAACTCAGGCAGAAAACCAAATTCTATTGCTGAAGCGGAGGGATTGGACCTAGCAAGTAAATGGTGTAAAGCAAACAGAAGTTTTTTTACCTAGCAACCACACATTCAGCATACCTAATGAGAGATTAAACCTAGCAAGTAAATGGTGTAAAGCAAATAGACGTTTTTACCTAGCAACTGCACATCTTGTATACCTGATAAGAGAAAATGCATGCACAGAACTGCTGATATTGAAAAAAAAAATTACCCAAGAAAGAAAAGTCTACAGAGATGCCTGTGAGAGCTACAGCCTCTACAAGCAAAATATGCCCATCTGTAGGACAACCACAATTGGGGGTTCTAGCAAATACAGTGGCAACAGCTGCAATAGCGCCTCCTGAGGTCAGGAAGAAAATTACACCTGATAGCCTAAAAATGAAGGACAAGATGCAGCGTTCCTGTAATGAACCCTACCCCATGGAAGAGTGGCCCTTCCAGTCCAATAAAGAGGAAGACATCTCTTACGGGGAACCGGAACGAGTCACACCCACAAAACACCCCAAGAATGGTGGGGGTGCCTGTACTCGGCACGAACAGAAATGACTGCTCCCTGTGATGACGAATATGATCAGCAGGAGAGAGAGCGGGAGCAGTGGATCACCAAATATTTCCATCAGCCATTACAGTTGCAAGAAAAGCCGGGTGGATCCAGTGACGCTGCTAAAATTTCAAATGAAGATGGAGACCCCAATATCCCTGAAGGGACGGTGTCATCCAAATCAAAAAGGCGGAAAAAGAAAAGCGGTTCTTCACTTACCGTGGAAGGAACAGACACGTCCGCAGATCCTGTGGAGGACAAGGGGGATCGAGTTGTCCTGCAGCCTAGAGAAAATGGAGAATTCGTCCCGTGGTTAACTGAATATCCAGAGGGCCCAAGGCAGAAGTCGTGTACCCCAAAGAAGTGTCTGTCCGGTGCCAACAGTGAGGAACCCTCAACCAACCATCCCAGGGAAGTGGAGCCGGAACCAGTGAGTGACCTGCCCTGAAGATGCCCTGAAAAATGCCAGTCATGACTGTGATATGCTCTGTGAACAATTGAAACAAAAGGAAGATGGTAACACAGAGCTACAGAAAAATAACGTGAAGCTACAGGAATATGTGCTCGCAATGTACTCTTTAGCAAGGACAGAATTGGACGATCTCAAGACTGAGCTAGATACTGAAAATGCTACTATTTCCACCATGGATGAAAAGCAGAGCCAATCTGATAAAATGGTGGCTACACTAAAGCGGAAGTATGAGGAGGCACTGAAGCAGATGACAGTCTTCCAGCAAGAGGTTCACACTCTTCGCATAGAGCTGAATGCCTCACAACAGGAGGTCAACAGTGTCCGGATAGAGGTGGACGTATCTCAGAAAGAGGTTCAGACACTCCGCAGAGCACTGGATGCCTCACATCATGAGACCAACAGCTGCCGCACAGACCTGGAAGTTTCCAGAAAGGAACTACACAGTCTCACTGAGGAGCTGGACATTTCAAGGGATGCAGAGCACCGACTGCAGAACCAACTGAGAGGTCTGCGTACACACCTCCAGTATGCTGAGGAGAAGCAGCAAACGCTGCAGGAAGAAAAGCTGCAGGCTGCTAAAGAGGTAAAAGCGCTGCAGGAACGTCTGAATACCCAGTACGTCCCCACAGAGCAGTATGAGGAGCTAAAGGCCACGCTGCATGTCACCAGAGCATCATTGGAGGCAGAGCTTCGATACCAGGTGACTCTGTATGAGAGGGAGTGTGAGACAGCTCAGAAACTGGAGCAAGAGCTGGAGAGACAGAGAGACTGTTCCATTCCCTTGAGTCTGTACACCAAGGAGAAAACAGACGCAGCAGCAACCTTGACGACAAAAATTACAGAGCTCCAGAATATGAAGGAGACTCTGATACAGACTCAGGGAAAGCAAAGTGTGCAGATAAATTCCCTGAGAAGAGACTTGCAAGACGCTCTCAAAAAACAGGGATCTCTTGCGGATGAGATTACAGTCCTACAAGGACAAGTATTGACCCTGACTAAGCGTCAGTATCCCACGGCCACAAAAACCCATGATGACAAGGGTACAGTGAGAGCTGGGAATACCGCTCGTCTGAAAGACAAGGTTGCAAAATTTGAACCACCTAAACAAGCACTAGCAAAACCTTCAGCCACCCAGCAGGCAACAAAAGAAGGTACACGTGCTGAATTAAAACCAGAAGAATCCTTAGCTGATGAGGCTGAAAAGATGGGACATTCTCTGGAAGTGGGTGTGGAATTGCAACTTAATCTCAAAGAGGCTGAACTAGCAACCCCATTGAGTGGGAAAAGGGCAGAGAGACAGCTTCAAGAGCGGAAAACTCAAAGGGCTGTTTTGAAACGCTCTGCAACTACTGCTATACAGTCTGCCTACAATAAGACGAGCACCCGACGCGAGGGAAATCTCATGACCGCGCACGTAGAAAAAAGACTATACTTGGAAAAAGTCCTCCTCGAGCGACTGAGGGGTGCTGATCTCAAGCACCTTCAGGAGGAGACATGAATAAACTGGAGTAAGGGCTCCAATCCCAGCAGGACTGAGGGTTCTCTTCCTCCATCCACTCTCATTCAAGTCACTGAGATATCTAAGAGAATGGGTAGAAGTGCGGCGCAACTGCGCATGAATTCCGAGAAAGAAAGGTCCCGGAGTGGTATAGTTTCCAAAAAAAACTTTATTGATACATCACCCAGGGTACACATCCCAGCATCTTCCCCTCCAACAGCGTTTCACCCTTAATAGAGGGCTTCGTCTTGGAGTGGGGGAGAAGTGGTGCCAGCCTCTTAAATACCTAAAAGCCCGCGAAAGCGGCATTAAAACTTTAACCCCTTCATGGCTTTATGCCTAATTACGTAATATCCATGCTATTTAAAGTCTTTAATGTCTGTGCAACTCTACTGTAAACAATATTTTATAAAAGAGAGCATCTCACCAATGTATATACAGACACACAAATATCAAAATGATAAGACTGTTTGGCAGCACTTCCAGGTGTATAAATACAAATAAAAAACTTTTGCAAACACCTGCCAGTTGAATAGCTCAACACTAGATTCACAGTAAGCCAAGTTATACATCTACACGTCAGTCATACATATAGGGGCTTCTAATGTTTTTAATTTAAAAAATATTTATGACCTTATAGACCAGTGAATCAAGGAGGCAGGTGGGATGAGGGGGAATGGAGGGGAGTGCAAACGTGGAGGGGAGGAATGGGGCTGGGGAAAGGGGGGGAGGGGGGAGGGGGGAGGAAGGGGGGGGAGGAGGGGGAAAAGGGGAAAGGGAAAAGAGGACGGTGAAGATAGGGGCGGAAAAAGGGGTAATGACAGTTGCGGGAATAGGTCAGAGACAAACACTTATTACAAACGTTCTGTTTTGAGGAGGACTGGTAATAACCAATACATATATGCATTCCACATGTAACAATCCTATATGTCTCTTAAAGAAAACAACGTAGATCCCAATCTACGTAAGTCCATTGGGTTGTAATGTATTTAGTGTGTGGATGGCCTACAGCGTAGGGTGAGTGTAGGAGTTACGGAAGACACCTCCTGACGGGGGGACGGAGGGATTGTTCTATAGCGCAACAGCTAAGTTATCCACAGAAACCCAATGGACAGTTGTTAAGAGTAGGATTGGGAGCCGGATGGTGCTCTGTCAAATTCTTAAGCCTTAAAAATTCGCATTTTAGAACACCTAAGCGCTCATTAAGAGGGATGTACAAGCATTACAACCCAACTGGATCTTAACTTAGATTGCGGAGATTGAACGTGGGAGACACCGCTTCTTCCCTTTAAGACAGAGCATATTTTCGAGGAGTGTCCTGGCCTGGACAACGGACGAATCATTTAATACAGGTCCTGGCCTAACAGAACCAACTTAGCAGCTTGTTCGTAACACCGCTATTTCGCATGGAATGGCGGAAACTGCCAGAGCAAATTAAGTACCACTCGCGGCTACGGGGTGATGCCCGGAGCTATTAGAAGAAAGTGCAAGTTAGTGCGAGACATTCCCCCTCTTCACCCTATCCCCTCCTCCCCCCCCCCCCCCTCCTCCCCCCACCCCTCCCTCCCACCCCCTCCCCCCCTTTCCCAACCTCTCCTCCCCCTCCCACTTTGGCTACTATACCCTTGTCCCCCTCATTCCCCACCTGCTTCCCTTGATTCACTGGTCTATAAGTCATAATATGTAAATTAAAACATTAGGAAGCCCCTATATGTATGACTGACTTGTAGATGTATAAATTGGCTTACTGTGAATCTAGTGTTGAGCATATCAACTTGCAGTGTTTGCAACAGTTTATTTGTATTTTATACACCTGGAATGTGCTGCCAAACAGTCTTATCATTTTGATATTGTGTGTGTGTCTGTATATACATTTGAGATGCTCTCCGTATAAAATATGTTTACAGTGAGTTGCACAGACATTAAGACTTTAAATAGCATGGATATTAGCTAATAGGCATAAAGCACTGAAGGGGTTAAAGTTTTAATGCCGCTTTCGCGGGCTTTTAGGTATTTAAGAGGCTGGCACCCCTTCTCCCCACTCCAGACGAAGCCCTCTATGTAAGGGTGAAACGCGTTGAGGGGAGAGCTTGGTGTAGCCCTGTGTGTGTATCAATAAAGTTTTTTTGGAATAGCCATCCGGGAGCCTTTCTTTGGACATGCGCAGTTGCGCCGCACTTCTACCCATTCTCTGACCTGCATCTCGGCGGCGGCACGCAGGAGGAAGCGAGGAGAGCGGTTCCACAACCCAAGGAGCAGGTGAGGTTATCCTTTCCCCCTGCACCGGTTGAACTAGTGACCCTGCTTAGCTCTCCCACGCTTACCCCAGTGTCCTTATCTACTGACCTGCCTCACACTGAAGCGCTTGACAGATTTTCTGCACTGAGATATCTAGAATGAGAGTGGAAGGATGGGCTTTGGCCGTGCCAAGCCTGAGCTTCCCACAAACATGGGAGGTATGTAACAGGGGAGTCATCCCTGTTCAAGTAATGTGCCTTTAATCTAGCAGTGTGGTGGTTAACTGCTGGTAGTCAATTAATAAACACCACCTGCCTGATTTAGATTGCTTACAAAAGCCTGTCTTGTGAGACAGGAAGTGACTCCTTAGCTCACTTGTGGGCTGAACTTTGGAGACAGAGCAGTGGTTCTTGAGTCTCCCAGGAGATACTGACCAAGAGAACACAGATCTCTGGAGCTGACAAATAAGACTTCTAAACCTGGTTCCGGCCATTTTCTGTGCACACACGGGTGCGGTTCCAGGAGAGCAGAGAAGCTTACTCTACAGCAGCTAACAGATAAGACTTTCATTCTTAAGAGACTTCTTATTGTATTGTATTGTATGTCTTTATTTATATAGCGCCATTAATGTACATAGCACTTCACAGCAGTAATACATGTGATAATCAAATAAATAACAGATAATATAAATAACAGATCATGGGAATAAGTGCTTTAGACATTAAGGAAGAGGAGTCCCTGCTCCAAGGAGCTTACAGTCTAATTGGTAGGTAGGGAGAACGTACAGAGACAGTAGGAGGGAGTTCTGGTAAGTGCATCTGCAGGGGGCCAAGCTTTATGTATCATGTGTTCAGAATAGCCACAGTGCTATTCATATGCTTCTTTAAGCAAGTGTGTCTTAAGGTGGGTCTTAAAGGTGGATAGAGAGGGTGCTAGTCGGGTACTGAGGGGAAGGGCATTCCAGAGGTGAGGGGCAGTCAGTGAAAAAAGGTTTAAGGCGGGAGAGGGCTTTAGATACAAAGGGGGTAGAAAGAAGACATCCTTGAGAAGAATGCAAGAGTCTGGATGGTGCATAACGAGAAATTAGGGCTGAGATGTAAGGAGGGGCAGAAGAGTGTAAAGCTTTAAAAGTGAGGAGAAGAATGGAGTATGAGATGCAGGATTTGATCGGAAGCCAGGAGAGGGATTTCATGAGGGGAGATGCTGAGACAGATCTCGGAAAGAGTAGAGTGATTCTGGCAGCAGCGTTTAGGATAGATTGTAGTGGAGACAGGTGAGAGGCAGGAAGGCTGGACAGCAGGAGGTTACAGTAATCAAGACGGGAGAGAATGAGGGCCTGAGTCAGAGTTTTAGCAGTCGAGCAACAGAGGAAAGGGCGTATCTTAGTTATATTGTGGAGGAAAAAGCGACAGGTTTTAGAAATGTTTTGAATGTGAGGGGCGAATGTGAGAGAGGAGTCGAATGTGACCCCAAGCCAGCGTGCTTGGGCTACTGGGTGGATGATCGTAGTTCCAACAGTAATGTGGAAGGAGGTAGTAGGGCCAGGTTTGGGAGGAAGTATGAGGAGCTCTGTTTTAGCCATGTTGAGTTTAAGGCGGCGGAGGGCCATCCAGGATGATATAGCAGAGAGACATTCAGAAACTTTGGTTTGTACAGCAGGTGTAAGGTCTATTTGTGTGTCGTCAGCATAGAGGGGATTATTAAACCCAAAAGATGTTATTAAGTCACCTAGAGAGAGTGTATACAGAGAAAAGAGAAGAGGTCCCAGGACAGAGCCCTGGGGTACCCCCACAGAGAGATCAATAGAGGAGGAGGAGGTGTTAGCAGAGAAGACACTGAAAGTACGATGGGAGAGGTAGGATGAGACCCAGGATAGAGCTTTGTTCCGAATGCCAAGAGTATGGAGAATGTGAAGGAGAAGAGGTTGGTCCACGGTGTCAAATGCTGCAGAGAGGTCGAGTAATATGAGCAGAGTGTAATGACCTCTGTCTTTGGCAGCATGGAGGTCATCAGTTATTTTAGTGAGGGCAGCTTCCGTGGAGTGAGCAGTGCGGAAGCCAGATTGTAGAGGGTCTAGGAGAGAATAGGTGTTGAGAAAATGGAGCAAGCGAGAGAAGACAAGACGTTCAAGAAGTTTAGAGGCAAAAGGCAGGAGGGAGACAGGTCGATAGTTAGAAAGACAGGTAGGGACAAGCTTGCTGTTTTTGAGTAATGGTATGACTGTTGCATGTTTGAAGGAGGATGGAAAGGTTCCAGAGCAGAGGGAGGAGTTAAAAATGTGCGTGAGCGTAGGGATTATAGCAGAAGCAAGAGGTTTTAGGAGATGGGAGGGAATGGGGTCAAGAGGGCAAGTGGTAGAGGGAGAAGAGGCGATCAATAGCGACACATCCTCCTCTGAGACAGTGGAAAAAGAGTCAAGGAAGGCAGGAGGAGAGTTAGGAAGAGGTGTAGGATGGGAGGAAGAAACAGAGGGGATGTTCTGACGTATGGATTCCACCTTTTCCTTAAAATAGTCAGCAAAGTCCTGAGCAGAGATGGAAGAAGGAGAAGCCGCTGAGGGTGGTTTGAGTAGAGTATCAAAGACAGAGAACAGTCGGCGTGGGTTAGACTTGTGCATGTTGATTAGTGAAGAAAAGTAGGCATGTTTAGCTTGCGAGAGGGCAGAGTTGAAACAGGATAGCATGAATTTGTAGTGAAGGAAGTCTGCGAGAGTATGAGATTTCCTCCAGAGGCGTTCAGAGGAACGAGTGGACGAACGCAGCATGCGCGTGTGGGAATTTAACCAGGGTCTAGGGTTAAATGGGCGAGTGCGGCAGAGAGAAAGCGGGGCATGTAGATCAAGAGAGGAGGACAAGACAGAGTTGTAGTTCCTGTCCAGGTTGTCAGGGTCTGTAGCAGAGCTTAGAGAGGAGAGGGAGGAGTGTAACGTGGACTCAAAGTTAGGTAAGTGAATAGAGTGCAGGTTTCTGCAAAACCGGGGGGTAGATGGAGGTGGAGAAGGAGAGAAGCGAGATAGAGAGAATGAGATGAGGTGATGGTCAGAGAGAGGAAAGGGGGAAATGGAGAAATCAGAGACAGAGAAGTTTTTAGTGAAAACCAGGTCTACGTAGTGGCCATCCTTGTGGGTGCTGGCTGCAGTCCACTGTTGAAGGCCAAAAGAAGAGGTTAGAGAAAGAAAGCGGGAAGCCCAAGGGAGAGAGGGGTCATCAATGTGGCAATTGAAGTCCCCAAGGACAAGAACAGGGGAGTCTGAGGAGAGAAAGAAAGAGAGCCAGGATTCAAAGTGAGAGAGAAAGGCAGAGGGGGGATGAGTAGAGGTAGGTGGGCGATAGATGACAGCCACGTGGACATGGAGAGGAGAGAAGATCTGGACAGTGTGAACCTCAAAGGAGGGAAAAGCAAGAGAGGGGGAATAGGAAGAGTTCGGTAACGGCAGAGAGAGGAGAGCAGGAGCCCCACACCTCCACCCCTGCCATCAGGGCGCGGAGTGTGGGAGAAAGAAAGGCCACCATAAGAGAGGGCAGCTTCCAGAGCAGAGTCAGACTCAGTTATAGCAAAGAGAAGCAGGGAGTGAGAGAGAAAGAAGTCATGCACAGAGAGGAACTTGTTAGAGAGGGAGCGAGCATTCCAAAGGGCACAGGAGAAATGGAGAGAGGAGGGAGGGTGGCATGGGATGGGTTTGAGGTTGGAGGGGTTAAAATCAGAAGGAGTAGAAGTTGCATGTGGGAGGCGAGGACGAGAGCAAGTAGAAATAAGGCAGGGACCAGGATTGGGAGAGATATCCCCAGAAGCAAGGAGGAGAAGCATGGAAAGAAAGAGAATGTGTGAGTATGATTTGTAGGGATGTGCTTTATTGCTGGGGATATAGCTGTGTGGTGTCAGAAGGCGCAGGTAAGAGAGGAGTTCATGTGAACTGAGAAGTGGGGAAGAAAGGAGAGATGGAGATATATGAATAGAGTTAGAGACATAAGGAGACTGGTGGAATGAAGTGCATAATTTGAAAATAAGTGAGGTTGCAGCAAATATAAAAAATAAAGGCGGCATCACAGCAATAGTTAAGTGTTGAGATGTGCAGTCTTAGATAGATGATATCCTCTTTTACAACGTAGATCAAAAGCAGGAATCAGAAGCAGTAGGTGATGTCCACTTTTCCACTTCTTTTTGAACTTCCTTTTTAAACTTCATATTCTACTTGAAACTTTTCTACTTAAAAGCATATCTGCTTAGAAGCATGGCTGCTTATGTCATGCTATGTGTTTGGGGCTGGGAGACATGCTTAACTAGGAGTTGTGAATTGCATGGTATTTCACTAGAACCACTGTCAAGTGAATAGAAGCTTTGTTTCCCCCTTGTTTGGATGTTTTCCTAATGTTAAGGAAAAGGCACAATGAAGCCTCGTTATAATTTCACCTTATAAATTCTCCAATTGTGTACCTCTGTGAACGTCCGTCTACACCTTGAAACTCAGTTTCTGAGATACCGGGTGTCACAACGGGACTGGGTGCTGTGGATGCACCCCTTGTTGTCTGGAATTGCAAAAGAGACCCTGCAGGGCTTCCCACGAGAATATCGGGATGACTATGAACATGTTAAAGCTTTGCTGCTGTTGCAGTATGCCCTCACCCCAGAAGCTTACCGGGGCAAGTTCAGGACAGGGGAACGTTATCCCAAGGAGTCCTATGGTACCCGCATGGCAAGGCAAGGTACTCAGTGGGTGGAGAATTGTGGTGCTACAAAATACCACGCTTTGCTGGATTTAATGTTTCAGGATCAGTTACTGCAGCAGTGTCCCTTGGATGTGAGGGCATGGGTCTTTGACCATAAACCTAAGACCCATGTTGAAGCTGCAAGGATGCCTGATAAGTATATATGCAGCCGCTCCCTGATGGACAAGAAAGGAGCTCCCAAGAAATTGGCTATGCCAGCCAGGTGAGCCAAGCAGACTCCTCAGTGGGTCCACAAGCCTACAGCAGAGAACAGTGTTTCAAAAGCTGCAGCGTTTAAACCTGAGAGGAGATGCTATCTCTGCAACAAATTGGATCACATCAGACATGACTGTCTGGACCGTGCCAAGTTCAGTGGACCCCATCAGGGGCAATGTTCTCCAGCTGCAAGGCCAGTCACCCGTGTGCGATTGGCACACACAGAGGAATCAAGCACAGCCACGGAATCAACCCACACAGGGGAGTCCGTGGAGAGATCTGCGCTTCCCACCCCGGGACCAGCATCAGAGACAGAGGGACATCAGGTTGCGCCAGTCGGGTTGCAGTCCAGTGATGT
This sequence comes from Ascaphus truei, assembly GCA_036426205.1. Lineage (NCBI taxonomy): Eukaryota > Metazoa > Chordata > Amphibia > Anura > Ascaphidae > Ascaphus > Ascaphus truei. Next base: position 95,698,017 of record CM071567.1, read on the forward strand.
CCAACAGAAGCATCTGTGGAAGGTGACCATCGGAGATCGGCAATCGGACGGCTTGCTGGATTCCGGGGCCACTGTTACCCTGGTCCGAACTGATATAGTCCGACCAGAGGATTTGCTCTCGGGCCCCCAGGATGCAAGTGGCCATGCCAGATGGAGGACAGCGGTCACTCCAGGTTGCCTGGGTCTTTTTGGATTGGGGTGCCAGACGTGGCATGAGGGAGGTGGGGGTATTGCCTGGGTTGGATGCTGAAGTTTTGCTCGGCAACGACCTTGGGCATTTAACCTGAGTGTTCACAGCAGAACTTGCTCCTGTTGCAGTGATTACTAGGAGCCAGTCAGCAAAGATCGCAGCTGATTCATCCCCTGTCCCCCTGCATTTGTGACCAACAGTTCCAGCTGTCTCTGTGAAGACCAGACAGGTAATTCAGACTGAGTTGCGACCAGAGGAATGTGGTATATGTGGTGCTCAAAATTGAGCAGGTAGCATCCTTAAGCATATTGTTAATAAGATCCTTAATTAGGAAGTCCGGCGATGATGGTGTGCCCCTCAATAATGCAATAAATCTGCGTGATGACTGTAGGGGAAGTGACAAGTGGAGTCAGTTGAGACAACCACCGGGATGTACACAATAATCACCCTGACAGCATAATAAAGAGGAACTATGTCCATGACAGCAGGATTTAAATAAGGCACATTGGCACTTTACCTGCTCCTTCAGGGGGCACTCTCAGGATCAATAGCGTGCAGTCCATCCATAGGAAAATTCAAGAGGGAAAGTGAGGAGTGAGGAGTCTGACCACTTTCTGTGGCACAGCGGGCTCTTGTATAGGGAGCAAGGTTCTACTGGGAAAGATAGGGTCTGGACTGGTAGTGTATTAAAAGTGATTATTTTGGCTCATCACAGGTAAGTAAGTATTGCACGTACACTTAGATTGAAAATATCAGGCAGTACATGTTAGGGACATGTTACCACTATACAGCAGACATCTGGTCATCAGAGGTGCAAGATCTCAGCATCACCATTCAGATGAAGAGGGTCTTCAGATCCGTGGTCACTCTCACTCCACAGAACACGTACTCAGTCTCATCTCTCGCCGCCTCAGGCAAACACTGACATCATCGCTATGCGCCTGCCGGCGACTTACAATCAAATGGAAAGTTCAGTGAATAATGAAACCACAGTCTAAAGGTCTGGCGTTGAGCTGGAAAGTGTATTTGGAGCATGCAAACACTGTAGATCTCTAGTCCTACGCGTTTCGTAAGAATAAACTTACTTCATCAGGGATCGATGGTTAAAAAGGTTCTGACATCTTAAGGTGTTAAACGGAGAGGGGTAAATACAAGTACCCTCATCCTAGCAGATGTCCAGATGTCCGGGCGAAGTAGACAAGATGTCGCATGGGGGGGCTTGGTTTGTTATGCTAAGCGGCGAAGGTGCGAAGTATGCGCATGCCCTTAGCATACCTCTGCCCGGTGCTGTGAGCTACTGGCAACCTGGGGATAGGTGTGATATTTAGTTCCTACGCGGAGATTGGCTGCAGAGCTTAAAGATAGGGGTTTTGACTGCATCCGATCGGGAGGTTGATTCATCATGCGGTAACAGAGATTCATTTAAGCTGGATTTAAACTTTGCAACATCGTAACCCAAGTCAAGAGTTCATAAGAACTAAGGAATCCAGAACCAATTCTATGGTGGTAGAACAAAGTAAGCAGCTGCGGGGGAGAAACAGGGGTTGTGAGAGGCGCTCCTATCCAAAGACTGTTTCCGGCTTTATTTGCACACAACTCCCGCTCCTGGGAAATTGTGCCTAAAGACTCTATTTCTAAAGATTTTGTTTTGGAAATAGAAGATTTTGCTTTGCCCCATCCCAGTAAGTGTATTTTCATAATATTTTGTAAATCAAGCTGTGTATGTTCATTGTGTAAATAAATTACAATTTATTTTATCTCTTGCTTTGCTCAATCAAATGATCCAGTTATTAAGGTGTTAAAAGTGCTGGTCTCCCGTAACACAGGCTCTGGAGGGAATTAGCACCACTCATTCTGCTTCTAAAGCAAGTACAATCTGGGCGGTTTGACCCTTTTCATAGAAGTAATTTAGAAGATGCAATTTGCCATAGAGAATACCTTTTTCCCCTCTCATTTCATTCTGCTTCTTTTGAACATGACAAAACTTTATTTTTGGATTTAAATACTTTGGAGCTATTATCATAAGCCCCAAATACTCATTCTGCTTAGAGTAAAGTGATAATGAAAGAAAATAAAGTGCAAGATATGTAGCACAGATTTGGTAGAAGATGACAGTTTAGTGAAAATAACATGTACATTTTCAGGGAGATGTGGTTTTAGCTCAGTTTTGGAGATAGAAAGAGTGAGTGACCAATGAAAAGGGGCTGGTACAGATACCTAGAGCATAAGGTGCTGCAAGAGAGCATTCTTTCAGATGAGATAGAATAGCATTTAAGGGTATGGTTGGGCACAGTCGTGAGTGCATGAATGGGTATAGTGGTACAGTGGGAGATTTGAGATACAGTAAGATGTAGACAGGGGCAGAAGAAAAACAGTGAAGGAAATACAAATGGGAATAAGCTTTTCTTTCTCCGACTCTATGTGCTTCTTCTTTGATCTTTCAGTCTGCAGATGAAATGTACCAAGTAGATCTGTATTCAATTGACAAATTACTGTACAGTATTATAAAAATAATACACAGTACTGTGTGTACTGTAGCTATGTGAATAATAGCCAAATCATATTTGAAAAGTCATGAGATATCTCTCTGATTGTATATATTTTTTTAATTTAAGTAAAAATACCTTTTAATAAAAACAACATTAAATGTTCTGTTTATCTCTGATCCCAAAGCACATCATGTTCTGTAATAACACTCTAAATGAAATAAAGTGCATATACAAAGGCAACTGCCAGTTCTGAGCAACTGGACAGGGAAAATTTGTGGCCATCTCTCAGGCCCTTCATGTGACATATTGTCATGGGAGACCAGGCAATTACACCTTTATACCGGGATCATGTCACTGAGCAAAGCAAGATGATTAATTAAATTGTAATTTATTCACTTAAAATAGGCAAAAACACAATGTTACACAAAAGACAAGCACTGTCAGGATTGCCTAGACCTCCTGCCTAGCCATAGCTTCCTTGCCCACTGGGTGTGCTGCTGCCTTCTGTTAGCTCTGGGTTCCTCTGTCTGTCTGTCTTCTTGTTGCTCCTGTTCTGTCCTTAGCTGGTTCCGTCTGTTGTTTGCCTTTGCTTCAAGTCAGACTCCCATGCCTGTCTTTGATCCTGATCTGTTTATGTACCTGTACTGTATTGTAGTCTGCTCCAGTAAGGTCCTTGCTAGTAATCTGGCGTTGTCCCTGGTTATTCCTGCTCCCTGTTCTCAGTCCCTGTCCCGCCCCCGCCTGTCCTGTTCCAGTCTCCTCGTTGCGACCTCTGCTTGTTACCTGACTTCGCTACCTGCCGCCTGCCTCGGACCCTGCTTGTTACCTGACGTCGCTACCTGCCGCCTGCCTCGGACCTCTGCTTGTTTCCTGACTTCGCTACCTGCCGCCTGCCTCGGACCCCTGCTTGTGACCCCTACTTCGCTTCCTGCTGTTCCGGCCACCGAGATCCTACCCGCCACAGGAGTCTCCCGTGACAGAAAGCAAAGGCCACTTCTGGATCTCGCTGGAACAGATTCTTCTTCTGCCTGCACCCTTTCCTGCCTGCTGCAACAGACCACATCTGCATGGTTGAAGATAAGTACTTTCGTTTCTTTTTTGGAAATCCAAGTTGGGATTTTGAAAGGTTTTTTTTTGTTGCTGCTAAGTGTTCTGCAAGAATTATTGTGTTCATAACAAAAAAAAACATTTTTTCTGAGACTAGAACTGTTGCTGCAAGAGACTATTGCAGTTTTCTTTGAGATCTTTATTTTTGTGCAGTGCCTGGGTTAACCCTTGCAATACCTGTTGCCACCTTTTAGACTCTGACTTTTCATTTCCTGGATAGGCTTGTCTCTGCATCACTGGTTGGACCACTGATGTGCACAGGGTTCTCATTTCAAAAGACAAGAGTGCTTCTATTATTTTTGTTACTGCATACTGTGATTTTTCCTGCAATCTGTAGTTTTTCATATGATTGGTTCTAAGGTTTCAGGTTTACCTGCAAGTTCCCCTAAAGTTTGTTTCTCTGCAACATATGATATCCCTATGCCTGATATCAAAACTTTCAGATTCAACTGCAGGTTTTCACTGTCTGTATGATATCCCTACGCCTAATGCCTAAAGTTTCAGATTCAACTGCAGGTTTTTTCTGTCTGTATGATATCCCTACGCCTAATGCCTAAAGATTCAGATATAACTGCAGGTTTCTCTGTATATGTTTTTTCCTTGCATTTATATCTCTGTGACTGATGTTAAAGTCTCAAAGGGTCAGCTCTCCTATCTTGTGTCTCTCTGTGTCTAATATTCCTGTTGTTCATTCTAATGCTTCTGTTTTAAAAACACATTTCTTCTTTACTGGTTTCTTGGGAAGTGTGGTTTAATTATGGCTCCCACTCAAACAGTCTTGAGCAGTAAATGTGAACACAGTACCACTGATTCTTCAGAACTTCTCAAAGCAAGGAAGAAGAAGAAAAAGAAGGGAGGCATTACTGTGGAAGTTGCAGAAGGAATTAAGAATGAAAATTTAACCTCAGAGTCTGCATTTGATGAAAGAGATACAGAGGCGGCACATTTTATTTGAGTGCGGCTAGCTCCGCAAGCCTGGTGATGCCCCGGCATTCTAGCCACACTCCCTCGGCATGCCGCGCATCATCGACGCGCGGTCACGCGTCATCGGGTGCCTGCGCCCCCTGCACGCGCGTCCAGGGCTCCCCGAGGGAGCCCTGGTGTCCCGCAATGTGGGGGACGGCGGCAGGGGGTTCCGGGGGACCCGGCGGACCCGGCAGTGGGAGAGAGAAAGCCCCGATCAGAGGGCGCTCCTCCGTGTCTTCGGCGCGCGCCCGGCACCCTCTGGCGCGTGCCAGGTTACTGCTGCGGCCGAGAACGGGCAAATGCTCGAATAAACTCGGCCGCAGCAGTATGCTGCAGCTTAAGGCAACTCACAGACGTATCCCAAGAATAGTGGAAGAGAAGAAAGATGCTCCTACTCAGACGCTGCAAGCTGCACGAAAAGAGATTGATTGTCTTCATGGACGTTTAGATAAAGCGCAAGAAGCTAAGGCTGCACTACAGAGCGGTCTATCCTCAGCAATTGCTAAGTGTGTTCTCCAGGAAAAAGAAAAACACCAGTTGGAAAGTGACCTGGATGTCATGTCAGGTGAGCTGGAGAAGGCATATGCTGATGCTGCTGAGAATCGGCGCCACGCTTCTAAAAGTAACGAATTCCTGGAAATCTCTATGAAGGAAATTGACAGGCTTAATACAGAGCTTAAAGTCTCCCATGAGGATATTTGCTACTTCAAGAAAGAGATGGAAGTCGATCGGGAGGAGAGATGCTACTTGACAACAGAGATACATTCTATGAGAGAAATCATCGAAGGGTTAAATATCAGTTTTGAAACTGTAACCCAAGAGTGCAAGAATCTCTATGTCCAAGTCAGTGAAGGAGATAAGAAGCTCCATGAATTAGGAGAGGAGAAGAAACAGTTGGCCCAGGAAAAGTTAGACGTGCAGACAGCACTGCAGAATGCAGAGAGAGTGCTGCAAGAAGAACGTGTCTCCCTGGAGCGGCGCACACAAGCAGAAAATATGCTGCAGAGTCAGCTGCGAGAACTGCGTACACATCTGCAGGACACCAAAGAGAAATGGGTAAATGCTGAAGAAAAGCAGCGAGTTCTACAGGAAGAAAGTTTCCAGACTACCTACAAAATAAGTATGATGCAAGATTATTTGAGTACCCAGTGTGTCCCCAAAGAACAGCATGAGGAGCTGAAGGCCACACTGAGCATAACCAGAGCCTCACTGGAGGAAGAGCTAAAGCTAGCAGCTGAACACACATCTCAGCAGCTCACAGCGCTGCAGGCGCAGATCGCTGAGCTCAAGACACAGCTTGCCAAAAAGGAGGAGAGAGAGAAGGTTTCCGTCTGTCAAGTGGCTGGCCTGACACAGCACTATGAGGTCAAAATGGCCGATGTCTGCAAATTATTGGACCACACAGCCCGTGATAAGGTCCAGCTGCAGCTGGAGCTGGACAATGCCCGGGAGGAGTACCGGCAGCTGCAGATCAGAAATGAAGAAGATGAAACATATTTAAGCTTTACTCTGAGTCAGCTGGGAGATATGGAGTCGCGACTCAACTCCAAAGAAGCCGAAATGACAACTGCATTAAGTGGGAAAAGAAGTGCAGAAGGACAGCTTCAAAAGCTGAAAAATCAAATAGCTGGTCTTAATGAGACTTTAGGTGATACCACGAAACGGCAGTCACAAAAGGAGACCATGGAGCGTGAATTCTATGTTCCCACTTACACATGTGAAAAGTCTGCACCCGTCATTGATGCCCACATTCCTGATGTCCATGCCTCTGCAATGGAGTTGAACGTATCCATTGGGAAGTTCCAGATTCCAAAACTAAAAGAGATATATTGGTCACAAAAAGAGACCACGGAAAGGGAATATGTCCCCTCTGCCGCATGTGATGAGCCTGATGTATCTGTTCCCGATGCCCCTGCTATGACGTTAGACGGATCCCTGGTGAAGTTCCTTGCTATGCCTAATATTCTTGATGCTGATGCCAACGCTCTTGCGATAAGGATAAATGCACCTCTCACAGATTTCCCATCAGCACTTGACGTACACATTAAGTTGGCCTTCCATCAAGATTTCCCTGAAGAGCCTGGAGGGTTGTCCGGAGTTGTTGCTGATCCCTATGTTCCTGCAAAACATGGAGTGTTGTCCGAAGGCCATCGTGAGTCGGCCTTCCATCAGGGACACCTTGCTAAACCTGGAGGGTTGTCAGGAGGATCTACTGGCTCCTCTGCTCCTGCTGTGAAGACAAGCGCACGTTCTTCAGTTTATCTACAAATATCTGATGCGTCCTCTGCTGAGCTTGTGACCTATTCTGCAAAGTCAAGCTTACTGCTCACAGATTCTCTGGCATTTGGGTTGATGCATCCTGACATTCAACTGTTCCGAGAGAGAATTGAATTCCTCTGTCGGCTTTCTGATGGACTTTTTCAGTCTGTACCTGTGGAGTACTCTCTGCCCGCTGACAAACCACCAGAGGTGGGTCACCTTGAGTACACTTTTCATCAAGGCCTCCGGGAAGAGCATGGAGGATCGTCCGGAGAACGCTCTTGAGAGGGGGAGTAATGTCAGGATTGCCTAGACCTCCTGCCTAGCCATAGCTTCCTTGTCCACTGGGTGTGCTGCTGCCTTCTGTTGGCTCTGGGTTCCTCTGTCTGTCTGTCTTCTTGTTGCTCCTGTCTCTGTCCTTATAGCTTGGTTCCTGTCTGTTGGTTTTGCCTTTGCTTCAAGTCAGACTCCCATGCCTGTCTTTGATCCTGATCTGTTTATGTACCTGTACCTGTATTGTAGTCTGCTCACAGTAAAGGTCCTTGCTAGTAATCTGGCTTGTCCATGGTTATTCCTGCTCCCTGTTCTCAGTCCCTGTCCCGCCCCGCCTGTCCTGTTCCAGTCTCCTCATTGCCGACCTCTGCTTGTTACCTGACTTCGCTACCTGCCGCCTGCCTCGGACCCCTGCTTGTTACCTGACGTCGCTACCTGCCGCCTGCCTCGGACCTCTGCTTGTTTCCAGACTTCGCTACCTGCCGCCTGCCTCGGACCCCTGCTTGTGACCCCTACTTCGCTTCCTGCTGTTCCGGCCACCGAGATCCTACCCACCACAGGAGTCTCCCGTGACAAGCACAAAGCACACTTACTTGGGACTGGGGTAACAAAACTATACTCCACTAGGTGCAAAGACTTCAACATCCAGAAGTTTACCCTCAATAGTTTTGGAACTGCAAAGATTCCAGGCAGATTGTACTGAGAGATACAAGGCAGAGCCTTGCCTCATTCTTGCTGAAAACTGGAAAAATGTTATAATCTTAAGAGAATCTAAAAACTTGGGAGAAATCTAAAAAATCTGAGCTGCGTAAGGGTTTTTAAAACCTCTCAGTTTCATTCACAGAAATCTTACAGCCCAATCAAACAGCCTGAGAAATTTCTCAACAACCAATCTGAGACAACCCAGTATCAGAAACAGGGTTTCTCAGAAATCTGAATGAACCCAGGGGTGGGTGAAATATGGCCCCTCTTCCCTTGGTTTCCTTCATGCCACCCACGGTGACAGGGTTCCAGCCAGGCTGGGGTAGGTAGCTTGACATGTAAATCGTGTCTATTGATCTGAGGATGTGGACACTACTTAGCTGTTCTGCCCAAATGGTCCTCACACCTTGGCCTTTCAAGCCCAGAACTTGGTACAATGCACAAGCATATGTTTCAATATACTTTGCTAATCAAATATACCTTACACTTTAAGTCTTTCCTAAGTCTTTCTGGTTATGGGGAATAGAATAGGAAACTGCAAGTTATTTCCCCCTAGCCATATTCCCCACACACACTTTATAATAAACTTAGTACGGATTCTAAGAATCCCATCACAACCTTAGATGCTTGTAGTACCTCAGAATCGCTATATTACCTAGGGATCCCCGCAGCTACAGGAACACTTTTCATCCCTGTGCCTCTTTTTACTGTGCACAAAGCATACATGTGCTTAACACACTTTGTTAATAAAATATACACTTTAACAATCCTACGTCTTTCTGGTTATGGGGAATAGAAGAAGAAACTGCACGTCATTGCCCCCTAGCCATATTCCCCCCACACACTTTCTAATAAACTTAGTACGGATTCTAAGAATCCCCTCACAACCTTAGATGATTGGGGGGCCTCAGAATCCCTATACCGGTTCTGGGTGACTGGGGAATTTCTGAGTGTCCCCATTAACCTAGGGACCATTTGACTGTTTCAGGGACACCTCACATCCCTATGCCCCTTTTACCTTTCTGGTCTGTGCTGAAGCAGGGAACCCCATTGATGAGTCGCAAAAGCACTTTCAAAAGGAGATATTACAGGGACCATGTGTCTACTTGCAACTAGGCATTTGACCTGATTCCAAGGTACATTTTTAGGGGAACCAGCAACTCTGGGCCCTGTCTAGATAGACACCATTTGCCAACACATTCCCTGCAAAACCCCCCTTGAAACTCATACAACAGCCAACTCTGCTTGCTGGCACTCCTGGAAAGGTAAAAACACATCAAATACTTTATTACCGCACAATTACAGGTTATGCATATACAATACTGGGTCCAAGCGCTGACACTATAAACCCAACACACGGATCAGGGGTAACCAAACGGGCTTAACTCTTTATTTGATAGCCAGGCTACCCCCTACTGTCACACATATTCCCCCTGTTCGCGTGTATTTGACTAGTTGACCACGAGTTCTCCACGGTAGCGAGAAAAAAAGGAGAAAGATCGGGACCAGCACATTGAATGATCGTATTTACCAAGTTGGGGCCTCCAATGTGTCACCACCCACTTACACGTAATACCAGCTCCTGCCTGAATGCTTGCCTCAATACCAATACTACTACCAGTACGGTACAACCGACACTGAAAACCAGATGAACCTACATCCTGACTACTTTCCCCGACCTGAGCACAAACCTCAACCTGTGTCATATTCTCTAGCCTGCTGTACCCATGCTTGGCCACCGGGACTGCTGCCACTCTCAATGTCTTGTTCTAGCCTGCAGTACCTATACTTGTCCACCGGGATTGCTGCTGCTAAACTAAGGAACATTCCAGACTCTGATACTTGACACCTCTGCACCTGTGCTCCACCTCTCAGCCTGCATATATAAACCTCCCTTTCCTGTTCCTCCCTTGCCTGTTTATACTGGTTCCTTAGCTCCTATAAGGTTCCTGTGTTTACTGCTGTGCTAGCTATTGCTATCATCCTGTTCCAGTCTCCTAATTGCCGACCTCTGCTTGTTACCTGACTTCGCTATCTGCCGCCTGCCTCTGATCTCTGCTTGTAACCCCTACTTCGCTCCCTGCTGTTCCTGCCACTGGGATCCACTTCAGCCGAAGTCCAATCCTTGACAGAATAAACAGGCCCTACTATGGATTCCGCTGGAACAGATCCGGCCCAGGCTCAGACACTCCATGACTTACAACATATCATGGTTGGTTACCAAGAACAACAAAGTCACGTGTTCAATCGTCTTGGCCGCTTGGAAGAACAAGTTTTGTCTGGTCAAAACACTGTGCCTGTGCAAACCGCACCACGTATATCCCTTCCGGAAAAATTTTGAGGGGAAAAAAAATCTTTCCGGAATTTCCTTAATCAATGCAGACTTGTGTTCAAGCTTCAGTCCACCATTTATCATACCGAAGAAGCCCAGGTTGGACTGATCATAACCCTGCTCAAGGATGAGGCCCTTGCTTGGGTCTCCCCTATGTTAGAACAAGATAGCCCACTACTAAAAGACCTAGAGGAGTTCATCGAAGCCATGAGTCTTATTTTTGATGATCCAAATCGTAGTGCAACCGCTGAGGCAACTCTGAACAATCTTCGTCAAGGAAGACGCTCGGCAGCTGAGTACGCTGCTGAATTCCGCAGATGGGTTAACAATACTGATTGGAATGAGGCCGCGCAGAAATATCATTTTCGGCAGGGTCTCTCGGAGCAAGTTAAAGACGAACTAGCCCGGGTGGAGCCCCCAGAGAGATTTCAGGACTCTGTCCGTTTATGCATCCAAATTGATCGCAGGCTTACGGAAAGACGATTGGAGAGACAGGGGTTCATGCCAAGCAACCCCGGGTTTAGAGATGTCAGTACCCCAAGACGTTCTAGGGAGACTGAGGAGGAGCCGATGCAAGTAAATACACTGCGGGGACCCATCTCAACCGGGGAAAGGAATAGACGCCGAACAGAAGATCTCTGTTTATATTGCGGAAACGATGGGCACTATCTCGCTGATTGCCCAAAGAAGTCCAGGCGGCCTTCTTTCCAGAGCCATAGGAGAAATCAGCTGCACGCTATTTCAAAGACTGTTTTCTCTGCTTCTCAAGGGAAAGATAACCCTCCTTCTCTACACCCTCACCTCCTGGTTCCTATTATAATCGAGGAAGGAACACATCGTTTTTCAACCACAGTAATGGTCGACTCAGGGGCGGCAGGGAATTTTATGGACATAGAATTCACCAAGAACAATTCGGTATCATTTGTAGCCAAGGAATCGCCAGAAAGGATGGAAGTCGTTGACGGTTCTCCCTTGAGCTCTGGACCTGTTACCCATGAAACCAGCAACTTAACACTAATCATGAAGCCCAATCACCAGGAGAAGATTTCATTTGGTCTCATATTGTTTCCAGTGATTCTGGGAATTCCATGGCTCATGATCCATAACCCACTAATTGACTGGAAGACAAAGACCCTCACGTTTCCCTCGGAGCACTGTCAGCTAGCCTGTCTACCTAAAACTCCTATACCAGAGTGTGTAGGAATACATAAGATTTCCTCGTCTCAAGAAAATCTTCTGCCAGCTCCTTACTCTGAGTTTTTAGATGTGTGTGACAAGAAGAACGCGGTTACGCTTCCCCCACATCGCTCTTATGACTGTCCCATTGAATTATTACAGGGTGCTGCCAATCCATTTGGAAGAATCTATTCCCTCTCAGAACCGGAATTGAAGGTCCTCAATGACTACCTACAGGAGAACCTATCAAAGGGTTTTATCCGACCCTCTACTTCTCCAGCAGGCTCTGCGCTCTTCTTCGTGGGAAAGAAAGCCGGTTCTCTACGCCCCTGCATTGACTATCGGGAACTAAATAAGATTACGGTGAAGAACAGGTTCCCATAACCTCTGATTCCTGAACTATTGGAAAGAATTCGGTCAGCCAAAACCTTTACCAAATTAGATCTCAGAGGAGCGTATAATTTGGTCCGCATTCGACCCGGTGACGAATGGAAAATAGCCTTCCGAACCCGTTATGGGCACTATGAATATCTGGTGATGCCTTTTGGACTCTGTAATGCCCCTGCTACCTACCAGCATTTAATCAATGATGTCCTCCGAGAGTTATTGGACCAATTCTTGTGGCAAACCTGGATGACATCCTAGTCTTCTCAGATAACATCATGGATCACCAGAGACATGTCCGAATTGTCCTTGAGCGTCTCCGTAAGTACAAATTGTACATCAAGTTAGAAAAATGCGAATTCGAAAAGACCAGCATGCAATTTCTTGGTTACATCATCTCTCCCGAGGGTTTGAGTATGGACCCAGGCAAGATTCAAGCCATGGTGGAATGGCCAATCCCTCGAAATGAAAAGGACATTCAGAGATTTGTGGGTGTTGCCAATTTCTACAGACGTTTTATTAAAAACTTCTCTGGCATTATTGCTCCAATCACCCAACTCACACGGAAAGAATTCCCCTTCAAATGGTCTCCTAAAGCGGATGCGGCATTCGAACAATTGAAGTCACTCTTCACATCTGCCCCTATCCTCATGCATCCAAATCCAGAATTACCATTCATCGTGGAAGTGGATGCATCCGACTCCGCTGTTGGTGCCATTCTGTCACAAAGAATTGGACCCAAGATGCTCCTTCATCCATGTGCCTTTTATTCATACCAAATGTCAACAGCTGAACGAAATTATGACATCAGAAACAAAGAACTCTTGGCTATAAAAGCTGCATTCTCTGAGTGGAGACATCTACTGGAGGGGGCCAATCACCTAATTATGGTCTTTACGGATCACAGGAACTTAGAATTCATTCGATCTGCAAAAAGACTGTCTGCGCGACAAGCCAGATGGGCTCTCTTCTTTGCAAGATTTCAGTTCCACATCTCATACCGCCCTGGCTCCAAGAATGGGAAAGCCGACGCCTTGTCACGGTCCTTTCCTAATCCTAGTTCAGACAAAGAGCAAGAAGAAACTATTCTTCCAAAAAGAAATTTTTTGGGCGTCACATTCTCTGCCGATCTCGTCACACGAATAAAGGGAGCCTACTCAAATGACTCTATTCTTAAAAACCCTCCTCCGGAAGCAGAACCATTTCTATGTGATGGTCTCTGAAACTGTAAGGATCGTCTGTTCGTCCCTAAGGAGGTAAGATTACCTGTTCGTCCCTAAGGAGGTGCTCCAATTAATGCACGTCTCCTGACCCGCTGGTCACCCAGGTGTCCTCAAGACACAGGAACTGTTGTCTCGCTCTTTTTGGTGGCCTAAATTAGCACAAGATGTTAAAGACTATGTCCTCTCCTGTGAGACTTGTGCTAGGACCAAGACCCCTCGAGCATCACCTGTGGGTTTACTGCAGCCTCTTCCGGTTCCAACTCAACCTTGGGGGTCCATATTAATGGATTTTATTGTTGACCTGCCCCGATCAAGTGGACATAATACCATCCTGGTAGTGGTGGATCGACTTACAAAGATGGCTCACTTCATTGCAGCACAGAATCTTCCTTCTGCAGACCAGACAGCCAAGTTGATTGTGAAAGAGGTGTTTCGGCTACACAGGGCTCCTGATGAGATCATATCTGATAGAGGGGTACAATTCACTTCAACATTTTGGGGGACCTTCTGTTTCTCTCTAGGAATTCGTTTAAATTTATCGTCGGGCTATCATCCACAATCCAATGGCCAGACAGAAAGGACAAATCAGACTTTGGAACAATACTTACGATGTTTTGTTTGTCATCTCCAGGATGACTGGATTGATTTCCGACCATTAGCTGAGTTTTCATACAACAACTCACATCATTCATTGACTCAGAAGAGCCCCTTTTTTTAAAATTACTGCTGCGACACACTTTATTCGAGCAAATACCCAGTATGTACCTGGCAGATACCTGGAATGTGCCGCTCCTCACCTCTGACAAGCCCCGTTGCGTTTGACTTCCCAGCCATGGTTCATGCCTGGCTGACGGGCGGCTGATCTGTTAAATGATAATGATTAGGATTTAATAGACTGCAATGCTTCGCGTGTCTACCAGATGGCATAAATTCATGAATTGTAATGCAGTATATATATATATATACTGTGCAGTATTGCAGCCAGCGGGAATAAAATGCTTCAATCCCTGCCTGGAAAATAACGCAATGCACTCGGGCAGAAAACAGTCACAAACCTCAATACACCCGAGTATACCCGAATTCGTGGGACTAGCCGAGCTCGAATAAAGTGTGTCGCCAGTGTATGGATTTCATCCAACCTTTAATCCTCATTTTCCATCTTCAGACCCCATTCTGGCAGTTACAGAGAAACTGGAGACTCTGCGAGACATCCAGGAGACCCTCAAAGAGACACTTCGTGAGACTCAAGTAAAGTACAAAAGAGCAGCAGACCAACACCGCAGACCCCCCCCCCCCCCAGAATTTCAAGTCGGGGATAAAGTCTGGCTTTCTACAAGAAATCTACGTCTAAGGGTTCCAACCATTAAATTGGGCCAAAAATACATCGGGCCATTTTGCATCTCAGCACTAATAAATCCAGTATCCTTCAGATTAGAGCTTCCTGAGACCATCAAAATACACCCTGTGTTTCATTCTTCTCTGCTGAAACCTTTCCGTGAGAATCCGTTTCCTGGACGGAGACTTCCTCCCCCTGAACCCGTCCTCGTGGATAACGAAGAGAAATTCATTGTGGAGAAAATTTTGGATTCCAGGTTACACCGAGGGAAACTACAGTACCTGGTTCACTGGGGGGGCTATGGCCCAGAGAAGTCTTGGGAGCCCAAAGATTTTGTACATGCTCCGCGACTAGTCAAAGCTTTCCACCGGAGATATCCAGACAAGCCTAGCAAGGATCGTCCGGAGAATGCTCTTGGGAGGGGGGAGTAATGTCATATTCTCTAGCCTGCTGTACCCATGCTTGGCCACCGGGACTGCTGCCACTCTCAATGTCTTGTTCTAGCCTGCAGTACCTATACTTGTCCACCGGGATTGCTGCTGCTAAACTAAGGAACATTCCAGACTCTGATACTTGACACCTCTGCACCTGTGCTCCACCTCTCAGCCTGCATATATAGACCTCCCTTTCCTGTTCCTCCCTTGCCTGTTTATACTGGTTCCTTAGCTCCTACAAGGTTCCTGTGTTTACTGCTGTGCTAGCTATTGCTATCATCCTGTTCCAGTCTCCTCGTTGCCGACCTCTGCTTGTTACATGACTTCGCTACCTGCCGCCTGACTCGGACCCCTGCTTGTTACCTGACTTCGCTATCTGCCACCTGCCTCTGATCTCTGCTTGTGACCCCTACTTCGCTCCCTGCTGTTCCTGCCACTGGGATCCACTTCAGCCGAAGTTCAATCCTTGACAACCTGATTATTTGGCCCTGTCTGGCTGCCTGTCCCAATATCATTATCAGCAGGAATCCAAGAACTCCATGATCGACTCAAGCATCTACACATAGTACATCCCTGGCATCAACATTGAGTCACCTCCACCCAATTGGCAAGGTTTATAATGATTGTAAATATAGTGTACTGTAAAGTAATAACTGTAATTCCTACTGACACACATACAGTACTGTACGGTACTTACCCATGTCTCCTTCCAAAAGGTGTGGTGTAGAGCCGCACGCTCACAAGGTGTCACCACTAATCCATTCCTCCCGCAACAAAGGTAAAACCGGTGGTGTCCTCCGATCCAGACAGTAACAGGAACAAAAATTGATCGAGTGGACTACCACTTGCTGCAGAAAAAAGTTGGGGAACTCACCAGAGATAAATGTTAAAAAGTCTTTATTGGAAGCTACATAAAATGACAAAACTCCTTCTCCCACGCGTTTCACGCCCACTATGGCGGTTTGTCAAGGAGTGTGCACTAGAAGACAACAGTGCAGTTATATACCTATCCCACACACACAAATTCAGCTGCTGATTATCATTGACAATGCTGACCTTTATCATTTAAATTTGATCTAATTACATGTGTAGATGTGTCATTTATAATAATTGACAGCAGCTGAATTTGTGTGTGTGGGATAGGTATATAACTGCACTGTTGTCTTCTAGTGCACACTCCTTGACACAGCACCATAGTGGGCGTGAAACACGTGGGAGGAGGAGTTTTGTCATTTAAATAGCTTTCAATAAAGACTTTTTAACATTTATCTCTGGTGAGTTACCCAACTTTTTTCTACAGCAAGTGGTAGTCCACTCGATCAATTTTTGTTCCGGTTCCTAAAATGAGCTTTCTGGGGTTCTGTGTGTTGTTTGTACTGTAGATAAACAGAAATATTCCACACACCCACACACGGTCTCAGGCAGTGATCACTTTTATTAAAATTTCACACAGTTCAACAGTAGACAACAAGACTAAATGTCATGCTTGTTGAATGCATGTTAAATACATTTTCCCCAAGTCTTTGCTGACTTACATGGTTACAACTAATGCTGTTCAAATAGGTGTCTGGTCAGTCAATTTGCCATTTGCCAAGACTGCTCATACACCTTTGTCCTCCTCCACCTCCCTGTTACTATCAAGTTTTAACAACCCACCACCCAGCGGGCTGACATATTCCTCTATACAAAGAGTCTGCACCTGGAACACATGGTTTAAAAAACTGAACACTCTCATCTTGTCATTGAGAGAGGGGGGAATCCTTTTATGGTTTGTGCCCTTGTATGTCCAATGCAGGAGGGCAATCATTCTCTCCAACACCGGAATTGACCTGCATGCCGCCATCACCATTGACATTACAGGAGGCCCCCCACCCACTCCCCTGTCTGCATGATATACCATGTCTTGGAGAATATCCCTGCAGAGGAGATTCTTTACACGCAAAGACGTCAAAGAGTCAGCCAGTTCGAAGCAGAAAAATAAAAGAACATTTGAAATTTGGAAGAAGAGACGACTTTGTAGTTTTTGTATTATTCATTTCTACTTTATTATCGTGTGCTAATAAAACATTCAATTCTCTAAAAAATACTTTTTGGTGTGTTCACATTTTTACTCTTCCTATTTCAATTAAATAAACTTGAAGTAAATACAGTATGGTACTTCTGTGTGATATCGGATCTTGCGCACCTGAATGGGAATAAGTGACAGGTTGCATGGCAATGAGATTTTTAAGACAAAATAACTCGCGATCGCCGCTTTGCGTTTCTGGCCAGTATTGCAGACAACGCTAAATTTCAATTTCTGCACTCTTTCAGATTATAGCTAAATCCCTTGAAAACTAAGAATTTCCGTGGCGCAGGATAGGCGCGGATTGGAATGCCGCACAGGGGCCCATGCGTCATATGACGCAGAACCGTCAGTTGCATCTGTAGATATGTGTTCAGTTTTAAAATTCCCCAAAGTGGCATTTGCAGAACCAAGTGATATATTTAAAATGTTTAAATGTTTTTAAATAAAAGTCTGGATGTGAGTAATGAGTACTTATATTAATTGAAAATGAATTTATCTATCTTGATTTATTTGTATAAAATTGCATCAGTATTTAATTAGACATATCATTGAATAGAATAGAGCTAAATGTCTAAAGGGAGAAAACATGGTGATGATTTCATGGCATTTAAACCTAGGCTACGTTTTCACCCCTAGGCTGAGTTTTCACATGAAGGGCTGAGCCATGGTTCCAATGTATTCAAACATAGGGAATGAAGGTAGGTTTATTAAAACTCCTGAACTCAGCCATCTCTAGATCAAAGTAGTAAGGGAAAAGATAAAAAGCATCTTATATGTTGATCGGCATTAAACTATGATATAATTTTTTTAATATAAATTCACGAATTCATGAACTTGCAGGGAGGTTTTGCATAATTGGCCATAGTGTTCATACTGTATACTGTATTATTTTTTCAGGTGACCAAAATGTACATGTACTTTATTACTTTTCCAAAATATTTTGCGAAATATCTCTACAGGTGCCATTGCTGTTTGAACTATGAATTGGAATAGAATACAAATTAGAGACATAAACATTAAAAATAACAGAGACACATAGACACAGATGCTCAGTTTTACTGCGCTGGCTGGTTTAAATATCAAATAATAACTAGAGCCAATGATCTCTGCTACAGTATATAAATTTTAATGAATTTAAATATTGTATTACCAATAGTCCGTAAAATATTTAATGTGGCAATGACTGAAAGCTTTTTTGAAAGAATGAAATGAAAATGATTCAAATTATGCTAATTATTTCCCTACAGATTCAAATAGGAATGTCCAATATGAGCATGAATAAAATGTGTCTGTTGAAGGGACCCTAGTTGTTCTGCAAGCATAAAAATATCAATTACACAGTAAAACATTTGCTTACCAATTTGTCTCATTTAATCTTTCATAGAAGTTACATTGACCCTAGATCACAAATTGCAAGACTAAAGTTCCATCTTTGCACGAAGCCATTCAATTTGAGGACCTCAACTGTGTTTGTGGCAATTAACCATGGCACTCCAGCTTTCGTTGCATTTAGCCCATTTCTAAAACATTTACTTGTTTAATTTGTTATGTTGTTGAGATATTTTACTATGGAAGGTACAATGAGTTGGAAATCTTCTCAATTATGTTGATGGAGACATATCAAGAAGTTGTTGGCAGAAAATGTATATATTGGCTATATTCAGGGAGAACCACAATGAATAGTTAATAAAATAGAAATAATACACTACTGACCATTGCATGAGTCATTGAAAAAAAAAATCAGTAATATGTAACACATATAACCCCCCCTTCCCCCCCCCACCCCCCCTCTGGGAAATACACAGCTAGTTACTGTTTCTGTGTGATGCTGAGGCAAACCTGTTGGTCCAGGAGAGCTGAGTGGAACTGCGGTGTAGTGGAGATCAGGACAGGCTTGTGATATCATCCAGGTTCGGTGTCAGCGCCTCCAGCTTCAGTGGGTTCTGGGAATACATGAGACAGTCTCCTCCTGAAGCACTTTCACATACACCTCCTCACTTACTCAGTCCAGACAGATATAGAACATGAACTTTATTGCATCACTGCATAGATTTTATAACAGTGGGTACAGGGTCTCAGAAGATTCCAGGCTTCTGGATGATGCATGCTCTTGAGTCTGGAGACTTTAGATCTTATAGGTCAGCCACGAGGCGTGGCTGGCCTCTCCCTCCCAGCCGGGGGGGAGGGAACCCATATCCACCTCCTAAGGAGGAGGGGAACAGACTAATCTACTAACCTTTGGCCCTTCCCATCAGAGGAACCAGAAGGGTCGGGCTCAAGGTCTGTACCTATACCAGATAGGCTGTTACCAGGCCATGAGTCACCACCACCTTCTGTCACTCAAAGGGAGCAGGAGGGGGTCAAAAGCCCACAGATTAACCTGTCACTGCCCATACTGCTTAAGACTAACGTGACAGGTAGGAGAGACAGGAATAAGGGACTTACCATGTTACATATACATATTGGGAAAATAACTAGGAAAATGAGTGCAACGTATTACAGATATACAAATTGCTTATCAGAGATATAGGGAAATTATAAAACATCTAAAATATGTGTTAATAACCATTTTGCTCCCCTCTCAAGGATTATTAGTGTTTTATAATACATTAGTTACCAATACATGTTACCAGCCCATGTTTTTCTGTGTGCTTATCTGATTGAGAGTTGTGGATGTGATGATGATGGGGTTAACCAGGCTCACTAATAAAGGTTACGCCCAGTTGGTTACCCCTGATCCATGTGTTGAGGTCCTAGAGTGTCAGCTCTTGGATCTAGGTGTCAAAAATGCATTACTGTGACTGTGTGCAAATTATGCGACATTAAAGATTTCTCTGTGTTTTCCCTTTCTTGGGGTGCTGGGACCAGGAGATTTCTAGGCTGTAAGTTTCAAGGTGGTTTTGCCAGAGAAAGTCTTCACAGAATGTGTCCATGTATCAGGGTTCCAGAGTTATGGGATACTCCAAATGTTGGATCCGGGAATCGAGTGAGATTCTCGAATGCAGCCAAGCCCATTACACTGGGCAGACTCTGACCCTGAAAACTCTCAACGCTAAGATCCCTGCTACAGCATCATCCAGAAAAGGTAAACGGGCAGGACGGGGTTAATGTATACCTACAACCATACAGGGGGTCCCTAGAATAACAGGAGGTACTTAGTACAAGGAGGGGTGCCAAGGTACAGTTAGGTCCAGAAATAATTGGACACTGACACAATGGGGGCCATGCACTAAGCTCCGTAAAGTGGCTTTAAGAGTGGAAAGTGCTTTGCGAATGTGATATTCTGCTCAGCGCGATTCACAGAGCAGCGCTAACAGGCACTTTCTGTTTTTAAACTGCCTTTTTTCCTGAAATTTTTCTAAGTCCCACCAAACCCGTACGATCAGCTAAATAAACTGATTTCTGCCCTTCTGCGGGATTCTCTAAGCTACGCTAAGAGACCGTTCTTTAAAAACCCGCCGAACAAAACACGCCAGCCAAAGGCAGGAGGAAAAGAATCAGGACTTAGAAAAATTTATTTGTTTACATTTTTGCAGGCGCAACACCCATACAACAGGCCGGTGGGTGTCCCCGGCTGACCCCAACTCTGATTGGCTACCGTACCATCTGAGGGCGGCCATCTTTCTTTTGATGACGTCATCTTAAAGGCAAATGAAGCTAAGCCATTCTGATTGGCTGGCGTCATTGCCTTTAAATTATATCATCAAATTTTTTTTTCCACCCCCAAATCACATGGTTTTCACGGCCCAATCAGGGCCATGGGAACCATTTGACGAAAATGTGATGTCATAGGCCTATAAAAGTCTATGTCGTCTCATTTTGAAGGCAGACGCCAAGGAGGACGGACCTCCTAAAGAAGAAACAAGAGCAGGGCGTTGCCGAAGAAGACCCCGGAAGAGAGCGGAAGAAGAAAGAAGATAGAAGAATACAGATCAAGACCCCGTGACGAAATGGATTACAAAAAAGAAGAAAGAAGACACACATGGATTGTAAGGGTTTTTATTTTATGGTTACCTTTGGATTTGGTTCGTGAGCTTCCGGTTCCCCTGGATTTCGGTGAGTGGGCCATCTAATGGTAAGTAAACAAAAGCAAAGTATTTTATTTTAATTTTTACAGGTTTTTTGAAAGTGTATTTTTTTTTTTCCATTTAATGCCCCTGAATTGATCTATGTCCCTAGGGATATACATACATTCAGGGACACTGAATGGGTGTATTGTATGTGATTTTTGGATGTAAATGCATTGTTTTTTCTGCTCTTTTATTGCCCCTGTATGTTATGTATATCGATATGGATATACATACAGGGATAATAAATGATTGTTTTGCTAATGTTTATGTTCTTTTCATGTATTTCAAATGTATTTAGCAGCTTTATTTATACATTGGTGTGTGTGTGTAATGTAATTTTAATTTAGTTACAGGTCATTTTTAATGGTTTATTTCTGGTAGTTAGATTTGAATGATGGTGGTTACTTTGAATTAGAAGTTTTTGGGCAATTGTTTGGCTTTAGGAATTGAATAGTGAATTGTATAATTGATTTGGATTGTATTGTAATTGATTTAGGAAATTGATTAATTGATTGATGCTAAATGTATTTATGTTACTTAGTTTCTATTTGATTTTGTGGATGGCAATGGTGGTTAGGGGACATTGTTCATAGTGTATTTTATTTTGAAATTGATTTTGCATAGTGTTACATGATGCACAGATTAATTGCATCATGTACACACTCAAATGCAATTGTTTGAGATTTGATATATATTTGTCGAGGTGCTGGTGTGTTGGGAGAGGAGCTATCATTTATTTTTAAAAGTGCTGGTGCTCTATTGTGAAGATGAAATGTGCAGCTGGTTCAATTTAATTGCAATGTGCTGATGTTGAGATTCTGATTTCATGTTTTGATTTATACATGTTTATGTAATCCTTAACCATTTATTTGTATATTGGTGTTATATATGGTATATCATATTATCTATGTATTATAAGGTATATCTTATATCTCTATAATATATGATATATCTATAATCTCTCTTATATATAATATATCGATATATATATATCCCACTGTACAAATAAATGGGAGCAGGGTGGGTTAACGGTTAATGACCGCTAAGGTAATTAAGGGGTTAGGGGACATTACATTGGCTATTTTGATTGTTTTGTATATTTTGCAGCACCGGAGGATGAGGATGAAGACGGCCTTCATTGTGGGTGCCTGGAAAAGGTAAGTGTAATATATATTTACTGTATTTATTGTAGTTAATGTATTTTAAATGGGCAAATGCATTATTATCCATATGTGGATAATAGTCATTTTTCCCATTACTGTATTGTATGTGTTAGGGGGCGGGGGGGATGTGTGTTGTATATTGCTATGTTTATTGGAGGCAATTGTCCCCAATAAACATGCTATTGTGCCTTAATCCCTTCATTGCCTTAGCGGATAGCCGCTAAGGTAATGAATCTGCTTTAATGTATTTTTATTAATAGTGTGCAGGAGCAGGGGGTCTTCTTAGCTGAACCACATTGATTTCTGCCTCAGAGACCCCCTGCTTCCCGAGTTACAGGCCCCGGTTTGGGGCATCGGTGCCAGTGTCGCCGCCATCTTTATAGCGTCCCCGTCGTGTCTAGGACGCTATAAAGATGGCGGCAACATTGGCCTCCAATGACCCATACCGGGGCCTGTAACTCGGAAAGCAGGGGGTCTCTGAGGCAGAAATCAATGCGGTTCAGCTCAGGGGACCCCCTGCTGCCGCATACTCTTCTTAAAATATACATTAATGCAGCTTCTTTACCTTAGCGGCTATCCGCTAAGGCAATAAATTATTGTTTATTGTTGTGTGTGTTTTGACAGTAGTGTAGATGAGCAGGGGGTCTCCAGAGCTGAACCGCATTGGTTTCAGCCTCGGGGACCTCCTACTTCAGGAGATTCAGGCTCCGTTATGGGGTGCCGGTATCCCCTGCAGAATGTAAATGTCCCGGTCACGTGATGCGGAAGCTTGAAAGTGCAGGGGATACCGGCACCCCATGTATCTCTTGAAGTAGGGGGTCCCCGAGGCTGAAACCAATGCAGTTCAGCTCCGGAGACCATGTACACTATTATTAAAATGTATTTATTTTGTGTACGATCGCCTGTAACAGCCTTGCATGGAGATGCCAAATCTCCATGCAAATGTTACAAGAGGCTTTTTTTTCTATCAGCTACCGTACGTGAAGTTTCAGTGCGCTAGCCAGGGGGAAAAAATAACACGCACGGTATGGCTGTTTTGAGTCCGTCCGATAGAAAAAGGGCTGAAGGGCTTAGTGAATCGTGCCTCAGGCTTCACTTTTTATCGAGCGGGTTATTGTTTTTTAGCCTGACGGATAATCACGGAGCTTAGTGCATAGCCCCCAATGGATTTGAAATGAAACAACCAAGATGCAATAGAAGTGCAGACTTTCACCTTCAATTCAAGGGGTTGAACAAAAATATTGTATGAAACGTTTAGGAATTGCAACCATTTTCATACACAGTCCCCTTATTTCAGGGGCTCAAATGTAATTGGACAAATTAACACAATCATAAATAAAATGTTCATTTTTAATACTTTGTCGAGAATTCTTTGCAGGCATTGACTGCTTGAAGTCTGGAACGCATGGACATCACCAAACGCTGGGTTTCCTCCTTTGTGATGCTTTGCCAGGCCTTTACTGCAGCTGTCTTCAGTTGTTGTTTATTCGTGGGTCTTTCTGCCTTAAGTTTTGTCTTCAGCAAGTAAAATGCCTGCTCGATCGGGTTGAGATCAGGTGATTGACTCGGCCATTGCAGAATATTCCACTTCTTTGCCTTAAAAAATTCCTGGGTTGCTTTCACAGTATGTTTTGGATCATTGTCCATCTGTAAAGTGAAGCGCCATTCAATCAACTTAGTTGAATTTGGCTGAATCTGAGCAGACAATATATCCCTATACACTTCAGAATTAATCCAGCTGCTTCTGTCTTCTGTCACATCATCAATAAATATTAGTGACCCAGTGCCATTGTAAGCCATGCATGACCATGCCATCACACTGCCTCCACCGTGTTTTACATTTGATGTGGTATGCTTCGGATCATGAGCCGTTCCAATCCTTCTCCATACCTTTTTCTTTCCATCATTCTGGTACAGGCTGATTTTAGTTTCATCTGTCCAAAGAATGCTGTTCCAGAACTGGGCTGACTTTTTTAGATATTGTTTGGAAAAGTCTAATCTGGCCTTTCTATTCTTGAGGCTTATGAATGGTTTGCACCTTGTGGTGAACCCTCTGTATTTGCTCTTGTGAAGTCTTCTCTTTATGGTAGACTTGGATAAGGATATGCCTACCTCCTGGAGAGTGTTCTTCACTTGGCTGGATGTTGTGAAGGGGTTTTTCTTTACCATGGAAAGGATCCTACGATCATCCACCACTGTTGTCTTCCGTGGACGTCCAGGCCTTTTTCTGTTGCAGAGCTCACCAGTGCGTTCTTTTTTTATTTTACCACCTTGCTTTGCTCAATCAATGATCCCGGTATAAGAAGGTGTTAATAAACCTGGTCTCCCGTGACACTGTGAACCTTAAAACAATCCATGAAGGTCCCTGAGGACCATTTTTAGCAGGGATTTTTAAAAAGGTGACATTAATAAAGGTGTTTTATTTTCAAAAACAAGTAATCCAAATTGCTCATTTAACTGGCATTAAAATCTGTTATCATTTGTTTGTTTTGTATATTTAATAATTCTTTCTTTTGTTCTATTTCTTAACTTTTATTTAATTACCTTTGTTTATCTAAATTACCCATTGTGTCTTTATGCCCCCTAGGTGAATTGGATTAATGTATTGTACCAAATACATGTAATCCTTTATTGCCTTTATGTGAAATATGTCAATTGCTGCTTCATCTGAAAGAAACAATTGCCTTGGTTCACAGTATTATTTTATAGGATGTGAAACACGTGCACATTATATTCTTGCTTTTATGATGACTTTCACAAAATGTGTGAATGTTTTATAGATTGCTATAATAGAGCTATATAGATATCTTGCCAACTTTTGGAAAATAAAATTAAAGCAATAAACTAGAAGATGCCCTCATCTGGCTTTAATTATATGCCTGTGTATGGAATCTCCCCAGAATCCACACATTTCAGCAGCCTAAATCAGCAATTTGAAAATAGGTACTAATCCCAAGGTGGGGGTGTGTATTTTGGAGCACACAAATGAAAATTAAAGTAATTTCTCATTTAACTGATTTTCTCCAGTACATACATTATTTAAAATAATAAAATACTTTGTTATTTGTTGAACAGCAAATGTTGGTGATTCCAGCATGTGTAACATTGATTAAAAAATATGTTATAATCCGTATACTACAGTGTGTAGGCACGCACTGCTGTTATTATTTTTTCTAGTTGAGGTTTAAGATTAGTTTGCATGAAGTAAGTTATCAGTGACATAGTCAATGCAGAGCATCACATAGAGAAATTGTTAATTTCACTGGTGCTCATTTGTAATCAATACAAAAATAGTGTTTGGAAAGATTTCATGTTTAACAGTTTTACACAATAGAGCATATGAAGTCCTGCAGTGTTTACCAATTATGTCCATGTACTTATACTCAGTGTATCAAGTCCAGATCTCTGAGGGATTGGATGGCCGTGTCAGCATTAGCAATTCCAGTTTATCCCACATAATTAGAGCCAATGAAGGTCAAAAGCAGGTTTTGGATGCAGGTAAACCTGAGCCGAAGAGAATAAGAAACAGGTCATATAGATTTGTAGAACTTTTACTACTCCTTCTTTATTCTAAATTAAATTGTTGAGACTGGATGTGACGGTGAGGGGGTAACCAGGCTCTCAAATAAAGTTTAAGCCCATTTGTTACCTTTCATCCATGTATTGGGGTTCAGGAGTGTCAGCTGTTGAGCCCAACTGTTGTGCTTGCATAATATGAAATTGTGCGACGATAAAGAATTTGTATGTTTTTGCCTTTCTAGGAATGCCAGCAAGCAGGGATTGCTAGGGCATGAGTTTGCAGAGCAATTGTTGTCAGAATGTGCCTAGCTAGTCGGGGTGCAGAGTTGCTGGTTCCCCTAAAAATATATGTGAGAATCATGCTTGGTTCTCAGATATATGTAGGCACATTATCCTGGCAATATCTCCCCTTGAAAATGCTTAAGCGACTCGCTGCTAGGGTTCCCTGCTTCAGCACAGCCCAGAAAGGTAAATGGGGCAAAGGGATGCAAAGTGTCCCTGTAAATATGAGGACTCCCTAGGTTCATAGGGGTACCCAGTTAATGCCCATGTAACCCAGAACCTATGTAGGGGTTCATGGGTGCTCCAACAATAGATAAGGTTGTGAGGGGACTCTTAGAGTTCAGTCCAAGTCTATGAGATAGTGTATGGGGAATATAGGCTAGAAGAAAATAAAGTGCTGCTTTCTATTCTATTCCCCAAACCCAGAGACTTAGGACATGTAAAGTATATTTTATTAACCTTGTGTTTAATATGGTATATACTGTTGTGCACAGTAATTAGCAAGGACTTTCAGAACCAATGCTCCGAGAGGCTACCAGGGCTACGAAGTTTGTGCCAGTTAGTCTGTGGGACATCGGAGTTGAAAGCCACCAGAGGATGCCTGAGGTGTTAAGACCATTTGGGCAGGAGGGAAGGGCTCAAGTACCCATGTCCTGGGATGAATGAAAGTCATCCGGACTGCCATTTGCCCCACCAAACTTGGAAGAGCCTGACCAAGCGGGTGGCATCTGAATAGCAAGGGACTAGGTGGCAAACTTGCACTTGTCCCTTGGCAGATTCAGAATCCCCGCTTGCCCGGCTTCACAGGATTGGCTTCGCTCTGATTGGCTGGTAAGAAAGTTCCCACTCTCTGATTAGCTGTATTATTTTGTGAATTAGCTCCAAAATACTATAAGAAACCCCTCAGCCAATCAACCGAGAGATTCTCAAGCGCCAAAACCGCAGCAGGGTTTTTGAATGTAGAAAAAGATGCTCTTGCATGAATAACAAGGCATCGGATTCAGAAAAACCACCCCGGAATATTTTCTGACCAGCATTTTGGGACCAAGGGCCTCATGAAGTAAGCGCCGATAAGGCTTTTATCGGCATTTTCCCGCCAAATTTGCATTTGCTATTCAGTAAGTGCCGATAAGTGGCCAAAATCGGCATTTTGTCTTCCCGATAAGAATTTATCAGCAGGTGGCTGCCGATAACCCACTTATCGGCACTTTTCGCCACTTTTTCAAATCGGCTGTATTCTAGTAGCCCCGATCAGCTTATCGGTGCTGATCGAAACTCTAAAATTGAGATTTCTATGGCAATTTGTCCCGCCAACTAAAGTTGGCAAGTTGGATGGGAGAAGGATCGGCAAGGTTGCCGGGACAGCACTTAGAAAAAATAGCTCATCTCTACATAAATGGAGTCAATGGAGCGGGGACATAACTTTATAGGAGTGTTTACGTTCTATTGCTCATAATAAAAATGTGCTTGTCATTACAGTGTACTGATTGATCTGTGTGGTTGATTTAAGTGCTGGTTGGTTAAAGTGTGTGCAGTTAGAACCAGAAGGAAAGGGAAGTACTGGGTATACTAGCAGGGGTGGCTGTTTTTGGGGAGTGTGCAGTGGGTTAATCTATTTTTAAAGTGTGCTGTATTTTGAAGCCTGTAACTTTTTTTTCCCTTTCTCCTGCCTGAGGCAGAGTGGGTTTGGTTGGTTAATTGGCTGGCCTAACACACCTGCAGTGGGTGGGGTTAGTTAATTGATAACCTAACACACCTGGTGGGTGTCCCTATTTAAACAGAGGCTTCAAACGAATCCTGAGCTTGCGTGTACTGATTGATCTGTGTGGTTGATTGAAGTGCTGATTGGTTAAAGTGTGTGTAGTTAGAACCAGAAGCAGTTTGAACAAGGAAGCAGTTAAACAAGGTATAGTTTATTGAAGTACAGTTTACTGTTACTACTTCTAAACTTCATAGTTGCTAGAATGAGCAGGATTGAAAATGCCACTCAAGGCACATCTTGCCACATCTATGTGCACTTGGAGCAGCTGTTCCAAGGAGCATACCGCTGTGAGAGGTGTGAGCAGGTGGTCTCTTTAGAATCAGAGATTGCTGATCTGAAGAGGCAACTTGCAATATTGAGGGACATTGGCAATCTTAAAAGGGAATTAGAGCTCACTGAGCAGGCCCTTGCTTCGACTAGTGGTGCAGATGGTGGCGCTTTTAGTGTGGAGCAGGTAGGTAGCTTAGTTGCTGTTAGTGAGGAGCAGGTAGGTAGCTGGGTGACAGTTAGAAGGGGAAGCAGGGGCAATAGGGAGAGGCAGGTCGTTTCTGAGCTGACACATCCCAATAGATTTGCCATGTTGAGTGAAGATATTGGGAATGTTGGGGCAGAAATGGCAAAGCTGGGGGAGACTAATTCCTCTAGCAGCCAGGGGAATAGTTCCTCTAGCACAGTGGGGACTCAGGATGCTCAGATGCAAAGAAAGATTGTGGTGGTAGGGGACTCCATTATTAGGAAGGTAGATAGGGCAATCTGTTGCCGGGACCGCATGAACCGAACAGTTTGTTGTCTCCCGGGTGCTCGGGTTCGGCACATTGTGGATCGGGTAGACAGATTATTGGGGGGGCTGGGATTGACCCGGCAGTCTTGGTACATGTTGGCACCAATGACAAAGTTAGAGAAAGATGGAGGGTCCTAAAAAATGATTACAGGGATCTAGGCCAAAAGCTTAAGGCAAGGACCTCCAAGGTAGTATTTTCTGAAATACTACCAGTGCCATGCGCTACCGAAGGGAGACAGTCAGAGATCAGGGAGGTTAATGCATTGCTAAGAAAGTGGTGTAGGAAGGAGGGGTTTGGGTTTTTAGAGAACTGGGACTCCTTTTCTGAGAGGTGCCATCTATATTCTAGGGACGGATTGCACCTCAATGAAGAGGGATCATCTGTGCTAGGGGGGAGAATGCTAAAAAGGTTGGAGGAGATTTTAAACTAGGATGGAGGGGGGAGAGGAAAGAAACAGATAATGAACTAAATGGAATAGATGAGGATACAAGGTGGTATGGAGGTAGAATGGGGGCAAGTGCAAGTTTGACAAGCAGTGAGATACCCATAGTAAATAGAGATAATACTAGAAAACTTCTAAAGACTAAACCAAGTGGGAGCAGAAAGGAAGGAGCAGATAAGATAATAGTACAGGCTGAAAAAAAACTTAAATGCATGCTTGCTAATGCAAGAAGCCTGACAGATAAAATGGGGGAGCTTGAATTAATAGCTACAAGGGAGCATTATGATATCATAGGCATTACTGAAACATGGTGGGATGAAACTCATGACTGGACAGTTAATTTAAAGGGGTATTCTGTTTTTCGGAAGGATCGAACAAATAGAAGGGGAGGTGGAGTATGTCTATATGTTAAACCAGATCTAAAACCTATTATAAGGGATGATGTCTATGAAGGGAATGTTGAAAAAGTAGAGACCTTGTGGATAGAAATTAGCAGTGGAGGTAAAAGTATAAAGAAAATGTTTGTGGGAATATGCTATAAACCACCAAATATCTGTGAGATTGAGGAAGCTAAAATACATTTGCAAATGGAGAAGGAATCAAAACTGGGTCATGTTTGCATAATGGGGGATTTTAATTATCCAGACATACACTGGGGCAATGAGATAAGCGTTACAACAAAAGGAAACAGGTTTTTGAGGTGCTTAAAGATAATTATATGACAAAAATTATTGAGGAACCAACCAGTAGAGGGGCAGTTCTGGATTTGGTCATATCAAACAATGTAGAAGAAATAACAAATATTCAAGTCCTGGAACATTTGGGTAACAGTGATCATAACATGGTCTCATTTGAAATAAATGATCAAAAACAGATTACTTGGGTTCAGCAAAGACTTTAAACTTTAGAAAGGCAGATTTTAATAAACTGAGGTTTAATCTAGTAGTAATACAATGGGATGATGTTTTTGCAGGGAAAAATGTAGAAGATAAATGGGCAGTCTTTAAAACATTGTTAGAAAAACACACTTATCAGTGTATACCCTTGGGTAATAAGTATAAAAGAAATAAGTCAAAACCAATGTGGCTAAATAAACAGGTAGGGGAGGAAATGGACAAGAAGAGGAAGGCGTTTAGATTCTTTAAGTCAGAAGGGACAGAGACATCGTATCAGAATTATAAGGAATGTAACAAAAATTGCAAAAGGGCAATTAAATTAGCAAAAATGGATAATGAAAAAAGGATTGCAATAGAAAGTAAGGTCAACCCTAAAAAGTTCTTTAAGTACCTTAATAACAAAAAAATGAGAAAAGAAAATATAGGACTCTTTCAGTGTGAGATGGGTAGGCAGATTATTGGAGATAAGGAAAAAGCAGAGGTATTAAACAATTCTTTGCCTCTGTGTTTACCAGGGAAGAATCAAGTTCAATAGTAGCGCCACAGGAGGAAGCCACAACCTCCATATTAATGACCAATTGGTTAACTGAGGAAGAAGTTCATAAGCGACTTGAAAAAATTAAAGTAAATAAGGCACATGGCCCCGATGGCATACATCCAAGAGTTCTCAAGGAGCTAAGCTCAGTAATAGCAAAACCATTATATTTAATATTCAAGGACTCCATTTCCACAGGCTCAGTACCACAAGATTGGCGTAACGCAGATGTGGTGCCTATATTTAAAAAGGGAGCTAGATCACACCCGGGGAATTACAGACCTGTAAGCCTGACTTCAATAGTTGGGAAACTACTTGAAGGTTTAATACGGGATAATATTCAGGAATACCTAATGGAAAACAAAATTATTAGTAATAGTCAGCATGGATTTATGAAGGATAGATCTTGCCAAACTAACCTTATTTGTTTCATTGAGGAGGTAAGTAGGAACTTAGACCAGGGTAATGCAGTTGATGTGGTCTACTTAGATTTTGCAAAGGCTTTTGATACGGTTTCACACAAGAGGTTGGTGTACAAAATAAAGAAAATTGGACTCAGTAATAATATATGCACCTGGATTGAAAATTGGTTAAAGGACAGACAACAGAGGGTTGTCATAAATGGAACTTTTTCAGGTTGGGCTAAAGTCGTGAGTGGAGTACCTCAAGGATCGGTACTATGACCCCTGCTTTTTAACTTGTTTATTAATGACCTTGAGGTTGGGATCGAGAGCAAAGTCTCCATCTTTGCTGATGATACTAAATTGTGTAAGGTAATAGAATCAGAGCAGGATGTAATTTCTCTTCAGAAGGACTTGGAGAGACTGGAAACGTGGGCAGGTAAATGGCAAATGAGGTTTAATACAGATAAATGTAAGATTATGCATTTGGGATGCAAGAATAAAAAGGCGACTTACAAATTAAATGGAGATATATTGGGGGAATCCTTGATGGAGAAGGATTTAGGAGTGCTTGTAGACAGCAGGCTTAGCAATAGTGCCCAATGTCATGCAGTAGCTGCAAAGGCAAACAAGATCTTATCTTGCATCAAACGGGCAATGGATGGAAGGGAAGTAAACATAATTATGCCCCTTTACAAAGCATTACTAAGACCACACCTTGAATACGGAGTACAATTTTGGGCACCAATCCTAAGAAAAGACATTATGGAACTAGAGAGAGTGCAGAGAAGAGCCACCAAATTAATAAAGGGGATGGACATTCTAACTTATGAGGAGAGGCTAGCTAAATTAGATTTATTTACATTAGAAAATAGGCGTCTAAGAGGGGATATGATGAATATATACAAATATATTCAGGGACAATACAAGGAGCTTTCAAAAGAACTATTCATACCACGGGCAGTACAAAGGACTCGGGCCATCCCTTAAGGTTGGAGGAAAGGAAATTTCACCAGCAACAAAGGAAAGGGTTCTTTACAGTAAGGGCAGTTAAAATGTGGAATTCATTACCCATGGAGACTGTGATGGCAGATACAATAGATTTGTTCAAAAAAAGTTGGACATCTTTTTAGATGGGAAAGGTATACAGGGATATACCAAATAAGTATACATGGGAAGGATGTTGATCCAGGGATTAATCCGATTGCCAATTCTTGGAGTCAGGAAGGAATTAATTTTTCCCCTTAATGGGGTTTTTTGTTTGCCTTCCTCTGGATCAATAAGTAAGTATAGATATAGAATAAAGTATCTGTTGTCTAAATTTAGCATAGGTTGAACTTGATGGACGTACGTATTTTTTCAACCTCATCTACTATGTAACTATATGTAACTATGATGTGATTCACTTCATCGTGTCACCGCTTACGTTTATTATTGGCAGAACATTGTACTTGTCTATGTTATGATGTTTTGCGTGTCACATTAGTCTTAATGTTATGATGTGTCAAGGGAAACTCCTATAGTAAACTCTTAAAGGAACAGGTCACATAATATGAAACATGTTACTTAAGTGTGCTTCAATTTATTATATGATGTAACAGATTTCACACATCTAACAGATCCAGCGTATAGTAATGTTGGTATATATTATAGAATGCTTTGAATGTGTAACGCATGATCAAATGTAAATGTAGCGGGTTTTTTTCATGTTTACATGTAGTTTGTGACCTCCCTCTTTTTATGACGTCCGCAATTGGACACTCAATAACATTGCATGTTTACATTGTACACTATGCATTATAATCAGTTCATGCTAAGTTATACACAGATCTATAATAGTTACTCATTTTTAGACGATTGAAACATAATCAATAGCAAGTATCCTGATGGCATTAAATTATGCATATGCACATTAGAATTAGTTCATGTGAACATGTGACAATAACATGCGAAATTATACATGTTGTAACGTAGTTTTTCAACGTCAATGTCATGGTTGTATCCTAATGAGATGACTGAGTGTTGCGTTCAGAAGTGGTACATGCATTACACATTTCATAAATACTTGCGAATAAATTGTTGTACAAAGCTTAACGTTACATCATTGTCAAATATCATGATTGCCTGGTGAACACACATAAATAATCCGTTTAATTCGTACTGTATACCCGTTTGGAGTTAACAACTTGGACATGTTAATGTAACACCTTGCACTTCATCAAGTCACATGACATCATCACATAGGTATTTAAAGGAGGGCAATTACCTGCGCATTGACAGCTACAGACCTGAAGATGATACGATTGTTCATGTAATGGAGGAAGATTCTATTGGAGGAGAGGCTAGCTGAGGGACAGGATGTCACAGGGCAAGGAAGGGACAGGGACATGGAGAGGAGAGGGAGAGGGCGAGGGAGAGGGCAAGGAGATGAGAGGAGAAAAGAGAGGAGAGAAGTTGTGCCTTGTCCACGTTTGTACAGGGAGAGAACCATGTTAGATGGGATGAGTGAGGAGGAGATCATAAGTCGGTATCGTTTGAGTTCAGCAGCAATCTTAGCTCTTTATGACGAGAAACGGGTAGATTTAGATTTTGTGACAGCCAGAGGTCGTGCAGTCCCTGGGCTTGTTAAAATGCTGTGCTCATTACATTATCTTGCTTCTGCGTCATTCCAGACAACTGTGGGCATAGTGGGCGGGGTCTCGCAATCTACATTCTCGCGGGCCTTTACCCAGTTTCTATGTGCACTGAATAGACGTGCTAGGAATTATATTCATTTTCCTACAGAGCACACAGAGTGGCTGGAAGTGAGGAATGGCTTTTATGCCATAGCCGGGATACCATGTGTGATGGGTGCAATAGATTGCACCCATGTTGCTTTGATCTCGCCTAGTCAGAGTGAGCATGCTTACCGCAATCGTAAGCACTACCATTCCCTGAATGTACAGGTGGTATGTGATGCCACGATGAAGATTATGCATGTGATAGCCAAATTCCCTGGTTCCAGTCACAATTCCTCTATCCTGAGAAACTCATCAGTCTTCCATGCTTTCGAACAAGGCTATTTTGGACCTGGTTGGCTGGTGGGTGAGTATATATTATGATGTGTTAACAAACAACTCTTTTTTTTTTATGAACTGTTTTATGGCATAATGTTAACACAAATTGTTTCATATTTGTGCACGATGGATTATAGGTGACTCAGGATACGGAATTAGGCCGTGACTGTTGACCCTGGTGGCAAACCCTCAATCTGAAGAAGAGGAGAGGTATAATGTTGCACATATATCCACACGATCCGTCATAGAGCGGACATTTGGGCTTCTGAAAACAAGATTCAGGTGTTTAGATAGAACTGGTGGGGCACTTCAATATAAGCCTGCTAAAGTGTCAGATATTGTAATTGCATGTTGCATTTTGCACAATCTGGCACTCCGCAATAATTTAGAAACCGACATACGTCAGGGCTTGGAGGAGGAGCATCCCGTAAATTTACCAGCTGACACTTAGCAAACAGCCTGTGGTGTGGAGACACGTCGTAATGGGATAAACACATATTTTTCATGTAAGCAAATACATAGATGTTCATAGTACTACATAGATGTATTAATTCATTGTAATGATAAATACATGTGTCCAAATACCATTCACTTAGGAAACAGATGAATATGGTTCTCCCACCTTTCTGTTCTCTGCTGTGTGGACAATTGCATGTGGCACTGGTATGTCATTCATCTACTGGTTGTATTCTACTTCCTACTACTAAAAGGTTTTGTGTGTACGTGAGGGAATAATGTGTACTAAATCTATCTTTTCTGTACATGCTATTTTTGGATATGCATAAACAATAAACCTAATATGTTGATAGTCAATAACTAGTGCAATATGGTTACATACAAATGTTCATTTGTAGTGTGACATGTGTGTCACAATGATGTGTAGCCTATTGTGTATTTCAGATCATATTTGATATTTTCTATATTTTGTTTTATATCACATAGAAAAGTGTCACTTCTGTGTGTTGCTTACCTTAATTAACATGTCATGACAATGATTTTTATTCATTAATGTTTTCTTTTTCAAGGTATATCACTGCAAGGACTGATCATGGTATGTATTTGAATTCACATCTGTAATAAGATGTGCAAACCTCGATACAGGTATAGTTAGAGGATGTTTAAAGAGAACGTAATGAACAAGTGCTGACAATAGAAATATGTCCTTTCTGTATTGTGTCCGTGCGTTTATCTACACTTTGTGGTTATTGTACAGTGTGTTTAAAAATCATTACCTACATTACATAACATGTCATTATTACAATGTAACAACATCCATTCATGCACATGAGCGATGTTAACACTCAATGCATGTTTGTATGAAATGACCCAAATGTGGTAAACATCATTAACATTGCAATGTATGTCATTATTTATTCTCTCACTTCATCTTCATGTTGATTAACACATGTGACAATGTGTATGTATAAGTGAAAGATGTGTGTTGATTTGACGTACATGTTGCATTGTCAAAATGTTAACATCATTCCAAAGTATAGTTCTTTGGATTCACATTTTGTTCAGAATCATTCAACACAATGACAATGTTCCTAAGTAAATTTTTATTTCATTGACGTTACTTAATAATAATGATCATGATCCTTTATAACAACTGTCAACTTATGAACATAAATGAAGTATACATTTACATACGCACCCATTTCATCAACATCGTGTGTGTGTGTGTGTTCCTGTTTTTGTGTGATGCATGTATTTCTACCTGAAATAATATTAACCTACATAATAATGTTGTTTTTATCATCGGCGTCACTTAGCTATGTATGTGTTTACCGTTTAATAATAACACTAAACTATAGTTAATCGTGTGAATGAAATGTACACACAAATGTTCATGGTTTAATGATCTGTACATAACATTCATTATCTCATGCATGTTAGGTTAGCACTACAACCTAGGTGATAATATGACATTCACACGACTAAAAAGTTTCTCTCACCTCCCTATTGTTATTGTGTACGTTCAGATACAATGTCTACGAGTTGTTATGTAGCATTTACATTCTTTGACAAGTCACACGTGAGATTATAATATATAGTAGATTAATGTGTTTGCTGAGTGATAATGTTGGTTGCATTTATCACATGGCAATACATATAACTGTAATGTTAGTAGAAAATAAAAAATTATCAATATAAGTTATAACTTCAGTGCTTAGCAACATCATTATGATAATTAAGTGCATAGTAAATATTTGCACTACAGGATAACATTATGTAATGATTGTTAATATGCGCACCAATCATTGCAAGCATTATTACATATTTATTATAATTGTTGTTCGCTAGTCGTCACAATCATCTAGGGACCTACCCGGCTGCTGACGAAGATTCATCATAAAGCAACAGATAGAAATACCCTACTTCTGGCCAGTAGTCACCACCCTGACGCTCTGAAGAAGGGGTTGCCGTATTCTCAATTTCTTAGGGTCTTGAGGATCACCAGTAGAGGGTGATGTGTGAGGAAGCGCTACAGTGTATGACGCCAGGTTCCTTGCAAGAGGTTATAACCACAAGAGGTCAAAGAGGCCTTAGCCAAGGCAAGAAGGTTTTCCCGTGATCAACTCCTCAAACCAACCATCCCAAACCAGCACTTCAATCAAATCGTTTTGGATTAATACCACTTTAGTACTTCATCATGTACTATTCGTAGAAGTATCATGAAACACTGGCCACATCTTGGAAACCGACAAAAGGATTGGGAAAACCTTCACCAAACCACCATTATTCTGTTACCGCAGGGCCAAAAACATGTGACCTATTGACACAGGCAGATCCGGTATCCAAGTATGCCAGCCCTACGAATTGGCTCTCCAAAACTCCCGGTGTACACAAATGTCATGGCTGTATAAACTGTCAACCACATGATATTGGGAAAAGCTTTGTCCATCCACACAGTGGAAAAGCCATTAAAATAAAGGATTACATGAACTGTGAAGTAAATTCGTTGTATACATCATCGGGTGTCCATGGACCTTTATTTATTGGAAAACCACACGCATTTTGAAGGAGCGTATGAGCTTGCACCGCTCCTCCATCAGGAAGGCATCACTTGACAGTACGAATAATGAGGATCTCAACCTGCAACCGGTAGCGAGACATTTTAAAGATCACAAGCATAGCTTGGCAACGCTACGATCATGCCCATCTCCAAACACATGCGTGCCCCCGTGGAGGAGACAGGGGCAAATTGCTGTTTACAACTTGAAACCTCGCATGATTTTTGAACTGAACACAATGGCTCCACGAGGACTAATGAAGATTTCAAATTAGGATTTTTTTTGTGATTGCATCTTTGAATTTTTGTTCTGTGTCCTTTTCTCTTCATTAATGCATAGATGCTCATAATTAGGTTCCCATTGCCGGGACTTTGCATTTTTGTTCCCCAATGGCGCAGTACTGATATAATATTTAACCAGTATGCCATTTACAATTGCCTAATTTATATGCATTTTTTGCTCTAACCTCCTACTTTCCCTTGTTATCCCTCCCTCCGCTTGCCCTCCCTCCCCCTTGCCATCTAAACACACGATCACCCTCAGCTCTGAAATTGTTTTTGTTTCCCCTTATGTGTTGATTCACTTGTTCCTTCACTGTCATTTTCTTTAGGGAGCTGCCATGCTGATGTAATTGACACTGAATGGGGTACCACAGATCGGCGTGACGTTCTGGTGATGTCACAGAGCCTTGCACATCCGCAACTTTACTTTGAGCTGACTTCCCAGGACTTTATGACGCCACACATGCGTTTCCTAGCAACATTGGAAGCTAGGATTTTTTTTGTCCACCGGGGGAGCCTGTACTCATCTGCCCATGTGCGATAGCATACATTGCTCTGTCTCCTGATTCCAAGATGGCCGCCGTGCTACCTCATCATACACTGATTGCACTCGTGGAGCTCCAGGATTGTACAATTAGCAGCCTCTAATTGTCCTCACATGGTGAACTATGGGGTATATATGTTCTCTGGTGTCATTGTCTGGTAGCACCCCCCTGAGGAAGGTCCTGCCAGGACCGAAACATTGGGTTTATAGTGTGCTGTTTTGTCACTGCTAATACATGTCTTTTTGCTATATCTGAGTGTTGCTGCTTTTGTGCCTTCTCTTATGGGAAGACAGGGTTTCTATATATAATGCATGTGCTTTGCTAATAATTTATTACTGCTAAATTCAAGGCCTTGATGTGTGGAAACAGGCCTTGTTGTAATTATATTCAAAGTTCATTAAGGTGTATAACATTACTGGTTCAGTATGCTTGAGGGCCTTATTGAGTCAGCTTGTAGAAGTTGTATTTAACAGCAAACAAGACCTTTTGCAGCCCTTAAGGCCTGTAATGTGAATTCTGATTCTATATATATATAATAGTGGCAAAACTAAAGGCATTGATGGGTGTAACAGTCCTTGTTGTAATCATAACAAAGTTCAATACAGCTGACTGAATTAGGGCCTCACTCATACTGATACATAATTGTAGAGGCAAGTGTCCTAACATTTGTATATCATTAACACAAGGGTGTTTTTGCAGTCAACACTGGAGAGATATATATATATATCTATATATATCAGTAAATATATACACACACAAGGCTGTGCGTGATGTGTGTGTGTGTGTGTGTGTGTGTGGTGTGTGTGTGTGTGTGTGTGTGTGTGGTGTGTGTGTGTGTGTGTGTGTGTGTTGTGTGTGTGGTGTGTGTGTGTGTGTGTGTTGTGTGTGTGTACAGTATAGATAGAGATACAGAGATAAGACTACAGAGATAGACTACAGATATATTCATACGCACTTACAGATCTGTTTTTGTAACCCACAAATCATACATATCACATGCCAACATGATGAAGTATGAATGAAGATTAGGTATGAATGTCTTACAGAGTGAAGACACAAGAAAACATTACATTAAAAAGTAGGCTGTTATATGGTAATTACATTATTGTATGTACATAATATTAGCATGAAATGACAATCAAATTTCAATAATACACCTGTAACATCTAATACTGAACAGAGCTAAGTGAATGTCATCTTCCATATAATGCAAAGTGTGTCATAATGTATTAAACATTAATCAACTGAAGATTAATAGATATTCATATGTTATAAAATATGCCTTCACTCATTCAGTGAATGAGCATTATAAACATTCATGTGTACAAGGACATACTTTGAATGTTTGCAAGCATTGCTACATGATCATACATACACTATGCATGAAAGAGTGCTGCAGTAAAGGACACCAGTACACACAAAATGTTTAGTGAATGTGCTTATTTATTTTTTGTTTATCCTTTTGAGAGCGAGCCAGGCCTGCTTGTTGGCTGTTTGTGTTCGCCTTTTCCCTGTGCCAAGTACTCTCGCCTTAACTGTAGCACTTGTACTGGCCTGTGGCAGTTCTGGGACACTGGGTTGTGGGCTGTGGCACTTCAGGGGCACTAAGTGTGGGCTGGGGCCCGTTCAGGGGCACTAAGGTGTGGGCTGTGGCACTTCAGGGGCACTAAGTGTGGCCTGTGGCATTTCAGGGCCACTGAGTGTGGGCTGTGGCACTTCAGGGGCACTAAGGTATGGGCTGGGGCAGTCAGGGGCACAATTGTGGCCTGTGGCACTTCAGGGGCACTGAGTGTGTGGCTGTGGCACTTCAGGGGCACTGGGTGTGGGCTGTGGCATTTGAGAAACCTTGATAAACATTGCAAGATGTGGTGAAGCACTGTTCTGTTTTTGTGGGTTTTAATCTTCTTCCAAAAGCTGGTTATTGTAAACTGTTGCCCTAACTTTTCTTTTGCGTGTCTCATTTTTATGTGTCGGTTCCATATTTTGAACAGATGTAAGCGGTTGGATGTTGACGGGACCTGCACAGAACTTTCACCTCACCTGTACCGGTATCAATCCAGAAGTGGGGAATGAAGAAGTGATGACTGTGGGAAAAAGTAGCGCATGTAAAATCCATCCTCTGATGGGGGTAAAGTGGAATTGCTGTTCTCTTGCTGTACTCCGAAACTGATTTGCTTGGCTTACATCAGAACTAGTGCTGTGTAATGTCCTGTTTACATTTGGATTTCTTTAGGAACTTGGTGATGACTCTTTCAATTTGTGACATTCGTGATATTGACCTTTCCTGCAGGTATCATCCCTTTCATGCAGTGACATCATTTCTGAATGGCGACGATTTTCTTCTTCACCCAAGATTCGTTCTTCAGAAGCTGCAATAGCTGAGTATGTGTCACGAGCAGAAGGACTTGAAATGCTGTGTTGAATCCAGGAGTGTCACATCTTCATGGTCACTTGAGAGAATTTGTCCTTGAGCGGCAACATCTGGTCTACAAATAAATAGACAGTTATGCACTGACATGGAACTTTCATTTTTTTTTTTTAGACTATATGATAGTTCTCATAGTGGAACACATAACATGTTTCCATAATTAATTATTTGAATCCAATTAAAAGATGATGCTGAAGCAACAATGAAGTTTCGACTCAGTGTGAAAGAAAGATGAATTAAAGTTTTGTTGTAACATCACAACTCCTAGCTGATATCTTGAAAACAGACACAATACATGTTGTGTCAATGAACCCACTACATCCTGTGTCAACAACTGATAGAAGTTCATTACATGTGAAAGGCATTTTTTGTATGGCAAATGAAATGCTTCACCATGTAAACAGTTATTGGCCTGCACCTCATACCACTCCCCTTCCCATTACTTGATGATGACTTGTTATACAGGTGACGAGACGTTGTTACGCCGATGCTCGATACAACTCTGGGACCGGTACCGCGGGGCTGAGGTGGGGTTATATATCACCGATCTTAGTCAGCGCAGACTGATCCGGAGCCGCAGTTCGTAGTTGTACATCCAGGGTCAGGATTGGAGAAGGCAGCATCGCGTTATTGAAGCCAAAGTCGGGTAGGAGAAGATAGGACAATCGATGGCCGAAGCAGGGTCGGGATAGAAGACTGCGGGTGGTCGTAGTCGTAGCAAGGAATTGGCAACAGGCAAACAGGAGTTCCCCGCTTCACTTAGGAGCGTGGAGCGGGAGTGGCCTCTGTGTGAGGACGGGCTCGGCCCATGACGTCGTCCCAGCAGGGGGAGACAGCAGGCTGCCAAAGTACACCGCGGGGCAGCGTCGGGGAAAACCAAACGCTCAGCACAGAACAGTCCAAGGCGGGTCACGTCATGGAGATTAGCAGCAGACTCTCAGAAAAGAAGGGTAACCACTGCTAGGACAGAATACAGCAGGTACCAGTGCTGGCTAAACACGCTTCAGCACAGGAAGACAGAAACGGCCTCTGGATACTCAGGAACTAGGAAGGTTTGAAACACTAGGAGAGAGGCCTGGGCGGTTTGTGGCAGAGATGGTAACGTCCAAGGTAGGAGTTATGCCGGCACTGGTTCGTGCCAACGCCTAGGATATACAGGGTGGAATCCAATCACAGGAGGAGGGTGTGTGAGTATTCCTCCAATGATGGAGCACAGGGCAGAAGCTGCAATGAGAGGCAGCACATGTGCTATTGATTGCCAGAGGGAAGCTTTTGCAACTGTAGAAGTCTGCAAAAGCTATAATCAAATCAGGAGCGGATTCCTTACAGTACCCCCCCCCCCCACCCCCCCCCTTCAGGTGAACCTCGGACGAACAGGATCATTCACGATCTGGGGGACATGGAATTGTTCCTAACCCTCTAGGCGAGGGTTGGCATTGAAAGCCATGGTTTGTTGGGATTCCTTACAGTACCCCACACATCGGGTGAGAAGCTGGCTGGAACAGGCCCTTCATCAGTAGTCTGGGAGACATTGAGTTGTTCACTGAAGTGTCTCAGGCGAGAATTAGGTCCAAAATCCAGGTGTGCATTGGCGGGTGCCCACAAAGGACAGCGGTTAGGCACTGCGGTTCTTGGTACATGGGCAATGGGATCAATGGACTCCGGAATAGGGACATCAGAGGGCTAGCAGCCAGGTGTCCAGTGCATAGTAATATCCAAGAGTACGGGACACAGGACACTGATTGTGGACATAAATGGCAGAGGGATCTTCAGAGAAGGCAACAGTTTGGTGGAATCAGCACGAAGGAAGTTGTGAAATCTTTAGCTTCCAAGGAATTTTCCGGGTGGTGGTTAGCGAGGGAATGAGGGCGGGAGGGTTCACTGCACACTATGAAGTTGGTACTTTTGATACAAACAGGGTTGCTATCCCAAGCATTGAGAAGTCTGTAGCAGTTGTATATGCAATTCTCGGTCGTGGTACTGGCTGTTGAAGAAGGTCCGCTTCCTTTGGTCTGTGATCTTTAGATGGAATCAAATCGAAATTGTGGCCTTGGCGAAGGGCATAATAAGCATCAAGTAGACAGTAGGGGACAGCATTGTCTATACCCATAAGGACCCGTTAGAGAACAGGAGGACGCTTCAGTAAAGCGACGAGGTCCTAAGAGGTGTCTTCGTTTTAGAGAAAGGCCCAAATGCCATCCAGAAGGGCCACTTTAGGCACCGCACAGAGACCTGGCGAGTAAGGAGTCTGTTTGAAAGGTGAGGAAAACAGATTTTATCCAAAAAAAACAGGCAGGCGGTTAAGCGTTGTATCAGCCTTAGGAAAAACAGTCTTGGGGTTAAGCTGGGTACCTCCAACACAGAAAAAGAAAACAGAGACTAGAACTTGGCTTATGAGTGGAAGTGTCCCAGGTACCAGGTTCTCACATGATACTGTGGGAGTAAGCAATGCAAAATATTACTGTTTTAAACATAGGGTTCTTAACATCGTAAGCTCCAGGCCTTCTGTGAAGGGTAACTTAGTTTTGGCGACAGGACAGTCAATAGTAAGTACCCAATATTGTGGAAGACACAGGGAATATAAGTCCATCTTAAAGACGGGGTTTTTCGAAAAAAAGAGACACAGACGGGTATTACTGAAAGTTCAAATGCGATACCCTGAGTTCGTTGGTAGTAGACATACAGTCAGTAGTGGATTCCCCGAATACTGTGGGGCGAATCAGCGCTGAAAACAGTATTATTAAAGGAACTGGGGGCATCCCAGACTTAAAGTCCATTTTTAATCATCCGGAGGCTGTGGCATGATCCGTGAAAGAAACTGGGGTATACTTTCCAAGAGAAACTGGGTAGACTTTCCAAGAGAAACAAGGGACATCTGCTGTCACTGAGTGGGTGATTGAGAACCAGCAGGAACTGAACTAGCTACTGTATGAAATCAGAGAACATTGGGCTTGTTTTAGAATTGGGTCCCTGAGAATCCCTAGTGGGGCACCAGACTCCATTGGAGACTCAGTGACAGGGGTCTTGGAACCAATTAAAGGAATTGCAGGTAATCACAGACTTAATAGGAGAACTACCTTGCAAAAACGGAATTTTAGTTATGGTGATAGGCATCTCACAGATACCGCAGAGGTGGAGAGCAG
This sequence comes from Ascaphus truei, assembly GCA_036426205.1. Classification (NCBI taxonomy): domain Eukaryota; kingdom Metazoa; phylum Chordata; class Amphibia; order Anura; family Ascaphidae; genus Ascaphus; species Ascaphus truei. The sequence goes on from CM071567.1 coordinate 95,741,275, forward strand.
GCAGTCAGCTCTACCTCAGGAGTCAGAGAGAAGCCAAGGGTTAACAACAAGAATGCTGGGGAGACCTTAGAAGCCATTAGGAAGACTCAGAGCATAGTAAGGGATCAGAGGCAGATAAGCTGATCTCCTGAAGTGATAGCCTGAGGGGCCATAGAAGGGAGGCTAATAGCGGTCACGGTTCTGAGGAGACAGACTTAGAGCAAGGACAGGGAATATAACAGATAGGAACAAATGGAAGTGAGATAGGGAGGTTGTCTTCACAACAGAAGTTTTAGCAGCGGCAGAGCTTAACTCAGCGGCTGCTGGAGAACTTGTTAACTACAGTGTGAAGGATAATCTGACAGGTTTACAAAATCAGGGGGTAAAGGGAGTTTTTTAAATATTGTGAAATCCGTGATCCTTCAAAGATGAGGACCCTAACGGTAATTGGGGTACTAACGGACTGCAAGGCAAGCAGATAACGCTGATCTCAGAAGGTCACTCTGAAATGGGCATAATATGTACTGTTCGCTTTTAACCCTAGAGATTGGAACAGTAAGGAGAACAACGACAGTACAGGGGGCACCAATACTGGCTGGTCTCTCGGAAGTGGGGTATTTGGGAAAGAGTGTCCTGGGAGTAAATCAGAAACGACTACGATTCAACGAAAAGGGGTCTATGCTCAGAAAGCAGGGATTTCAGCTCTCTGATTGAAGACGGGTGGTCAGCGAAATATCTAGAGTGGGGATTCCTGCGAACAGGCTTAGGGAAACAAACGGTTCAGCAGAATACTTTTAACTGGAGCCAGTATTATTGCCGAAAGTTCAGGGAGCGTAGCCCGAGAATTTTTGCTTAGTCGGGGACATAAGGTGTTCATCCTCTGAAGCTAATGAGGTGGCCTTGACTGACGGACTACAGGGATTTACCAGGGAGGTTCATATGGCTGACCCTTCGCAGGGTTAACTATAGTAAAAAACCTCAAGGCGTTAAGTTACTCTGTACCTGAAATCAGAGTATAGAAGCTTAGTCTCCGACATTGGGTTATAGGGGGATCAGTTCTTGCTCTAGGGACCATACATTATGCTGCAAATGACTATGTTGAGGGACAAGGGACCCACAGAGCATACGCAGGTGAGATTCTACCCAAAAGACGAGCAAAAACCTTACGCGCATCAAGTAGTAAAGAGCCGATAGATGATAAATTTGCAGAGCTTAGAAAAAGAGGGAAAAGTGAAGAAGAAGGAAGTCCTTCCTTCGTCTACTGTTCTATGACAGTTAACACTGATTGGGGCACATGCGGTCCTGATAACTCCTACCCTTTCAGTGGTTTTTGACTCATCAGCCTCTGCAGGGTCAACCTGTACCCGGGGCGACCCAGAGTTCTCACTGGACTTTCGCGCTTCTTCCAGCCTTCATCCCCCGGCCCCGAGTGTTTCCTTCTTAGGGGGTACCCCCCAATGTTTCACCTGCTAGAGATTCCTGCTTAGGGGCTTCCTCAGCATCAATAGTGGCACAGGGGTCCTTTTCTTTGGATGCCAAGTCAGGGGGACACGATAAATGGACTATCGGACGCCCTCCGAGCCAACATGAAGGAAACCGCTCAGCACAGAATCAAGGCAACGCAGGAGATTAGCACACCCAGTGAAACGGGGAACTGCAGGAAACTGCAGCTCCAGTGTTCTAAACATGCTAGCACAGGAGACAGGACACAGGCCTCTGGATCTCTAAGAATCGGAAGTGTTTAGAACAAAGGAGAGAGTCTGGGCGGTTGGTGGAGAGATGCAAGGTAAGTCCAAGGTAACAGGGATTCATTGCTCGGGCAGGCTGGCAGTCCAACGCCCCAGGAATAAAGGGCGGAGATCAATCACAGAGTGGGGTGTGTGATATTCCTCCAATGATGGAGCACAGGGCAGAAAGCCCTGCAATGAGAGGGCAGGCACCACATGTGCTGATTGCCAGAGGAGGAGCTTTTGGCAACTGCAGAAGTCTGCAGAAAGGCTATAAATTCAAAGCAGGAGCGGATTCCTTACAACGTGTTCAGTAGTCACGTGCCAAGGGAGTGACACAGCGAGCTCGCGCGCCGACCAACTATATACCGCGCGGCCAAGTTTTATTCGAGCATTTGCCTCCTTCTGGGCGCGCAGCAGTCCTGGCCTAACCGGCGCCGAGGAAGTGAGGCGCGCTGCACGAAATCAGCGGAAAAAGACGCGCCCACTCGATCGGGCGCGGCTCTCCCTACCGCGTGCGTGCGTCCGCCGTGGTCCCCCGGAAACCCCGCCTGCCCGCTGTCCGCGACGCGGGCACCCAGGGCTCCTCGGGGCGCCCCTGGACGATGCGTGGCAGGGGGCGCACTCTCCCCTAGACGCGTGACGCGCGTCTATGACCGCGCGGCACTCCGAGGGTGCACTAGCAAGCCGGTAAGTCTCCGGCTTCGGATCTAGCCGCAGCAGAACGTATAAAGCGTGTCGGTAGTTTGTAGAGAATAACATCAGATTTCATTTTCATGTGGTACGTTATTAACATTAAGTATCTGTAGTGGGTAAAGTACTTAGTGGCTTATAATCAGTCACATACCGTAAGGAAATCACAATTATATGGTTAGCGCAATCTGTATATACGATCTTAACCTAAAATGTACATGTGAAACTAATCGTCACATTCTTTTGAACACCATACAACATTAAATACAGTGTTCATGCAGGATGCGTAGTAAAATAACTGGTCTGTTTGTACTACACTGCATATGTTGGGTTATTAATACGTACAATTATGTAACATATCATACAATGAAAGCAAAGGTTGACTCTGCTTTAATTCAGTACCTAAGTGGTGTGGAAATGGTGTATGAATGTTTTTAGGTCGAGTGTCTGAACATTTAAGAGAAGCAGGTGTAGTGTTCAATGTGGTTCTGAACTGCAGCAACACATGCAGTGTGTTCGCTCACAGATGGTATATGGTGTGAGAAGGTGTTGACGTATTATAACGTTACATCATAATAAACTGAACAATGAGCTAACGTACGTTGTAATATCGTGGGCTGGTGGCTGGAAGTAGTTAAGCATATTACCATTTCTATGAATGTGATTAACTTGTGGTCACCTGTCGCTTCTACCAACTGTAGTCCCTCCCCCAGCACTGACACCACCCTGACCCCTTAGTAGTATACTGCTTCTCCCACCTGTAGCCCTCCCACCAAAACTTGACCTACCATGACTGCCTGTTTGTGGCTCTCTGCCCGACACCACCCCCTCTGTTCACCTCATATGCTGTGATTACTATTAATTGAAGCTGGTTTTCACCCCCAGTACATAAGCGAAATACAAATAAGAAGTACTACAGAGGAACACAATTAAATACCATATTGTACAGTACATGGTTCCTATTTATGCTCACATTAGCTACATGAAGAGAAAAAAGAGCCTTGCATAAGACATAATGGAATTTGTTAGGGAGAAAATTATTCTGTTCGCCTTTCAATTACAATATTCCATGCAAGACGCTATTACTCAGTATGGCCTGTTTATAAGGTGTAACATAGATTATCCCCAAATATATTTTCTATAATATATTATTATATGTATATATGGGATCGACACATACATGAAAAAGGTGAATTATGCATTTGTGTGCACAAACCCAGTAAACGAAACAACACCAGGGATGTTAAACATTACTTGTGACAAAGAATGACTGCGGGTGCTTTGTGGTTACTGCACTGTTCACCCATTGTTTTGTAAAAAGATCGAACATACCTACAACAGCTTTCAACTATAGGGGAAAGATATTGAATTCTTTGTAACTAGAAGGGTGCAGTGTGTGTTTATTTGAAGATCCTTCACAGAACCCTTCAGTCATGCAGGTCAGTGGTGTAAGTGACTCATAATGATGTAAGCCCACAATAGTTGAGCCAATACATATTTCTCAAACACACAGATATATATATTATATATATATATAATATATACTATATACTATATAATTATATATATATATATATATAATATATATATATATTTTATATCTTTTTTTTTTTGGACAATTATATATAAACATATATTATCACATCTCTCTCCTCTCTCTCTCTCCTCGCGCGCGCGCGCGCGCGCGCGCGCGCGCGCGCGCGCGCCTCTCTCCCGCTCCTCTCTGTGTAGGTATGCTTATCTTTTGACGCAAGTATAGTTCCGTGAAATATAGCATAATACTGTAACATAGGACACGCCTCGTACAGTAACCATTTTGTCCCCTGAGTGACAATTGAACTGAATTAAATTCCGATAATCTCTGTCCCCGGCAAACCCTTCAACGACGACAGTAAGAAATTTTTCACCGCCTCTGCTCCTCCAATGGAGTGAATGATTTCGAGCTTGTGCTGGCGCCCACCTCCAGTGGGCCTAAGCATTATCCGTTGTGCTTGGATTTTTTTTCTTTAATTGGCCTTGATATGATCAAACTCTCTTCTGACTGCTGAGTATCCTGATCATTGCAGGCTGTGCTCTGCTACTCTGCTCGTGCGGAACTCTACAAATCTCTTCTGACAATTCGTGGGGTCCCTGACATGATTCCCACAGCGCAGACACAGCCCCATGTTATTGGTCCGCACATTTCCTTTTTTTGGGGAGCTTAACTTTTCCGCACCTTGAAATACATAAAAAATATATGACCTTCAATTAATAGAAGACCGAACATTTTACACAAATGATACTGTTCCAAAGATACCCAAACATGCTGGTATAGGTTGATATGTTTGTAGCACATAGCATTTTTACGGGAAACATACCAATCTAAGGAAGCTTGCATGCTTATTGTATGAACTTTGGGGGGCAAACTTTTTGGATTGATTGTTATGGTCGTTATAAACATGAAGGATTATGTGTGAACAATTAAACTTTAATTGATAGAATTAGAGATTAATATTTTATATTCACACATGTCACATGAGATAGGATAAAATGTCTTTGACATCAATGCAAAGATTGACTTTACCTAATAAATGCCCATACAGAGAGTCAATACTGCTCCAAAATCCTTGTAACAAGAACTCTGTTTTTTCCTCATCATTGAAACGAGGATTACTTGGCCGCTCCACACGTTTCTTCCGCACAGTGAGCACAGCGCTTGGGCTGCTGCTAGATCGGACTCTCCTTCTTCCAATGGAGAGTACTACAAAAGCGCCCCCACCACCCCCACCACCAGATACCCCATCCACCATCAACATACCCCCCAGCAGCCCAGCAACAGACAGCCCCAGCAGCACCAGCAACAGTACCACAGAAACGAACATCAGAGCCATAATGAGCCCTAACAACGGCATACGCCACATATCCCTCCACTCCCGCAATACCCTACCCCCCGCACAAAACCTTCCCACATTGACATACATGTAACATACCAGGCTCACGGTAACAGTGTATACAAAACGATTACACTTACATATGTATCCCAACACGTTTAACGCGCTCCCTCGCTCTGGTCCCCACCGGTGCCCGACTGGAGCCCTTGTAACCTCTTCCTCCAGATAAGGCGCGACCTCCCCCCCGCGTGGCTACCCTTCCTCCCGCGTCCTCCACGCGCGCACGTACCACTAGTTCGCGCTTGTGATTACGCATTTGCTCCCTACAGCCGCTGTGCAATAGATTACGATTGCAAGGCACGCCATTTCCTTTTTCTCGGTGCTATCGCCCACTCCATCTCACTCCCCCCGTCCTGCAGGCACGAGCTCCCCCGGCCGACTGATGGTCCTTTACTCCGCAATGTACCTGCGGCTTCACCCCGTCGTGAAAGTCCTAGAGGAAGACGGCTTGTCGCGGGTGACCCTCCCCCGCTCCCCGGGCGGTCCGCAGTGCCACCCATCGCCTGACAGGCGGTGTAGGTCCGGGGGCGTTGTTTAGGGGCGCCAAGCTTTGCCATCCTGCTGCTTCGCCCCTGGAGAAGACCCCTCCCTCCCCCTCTCCATACACCCCAGCAGCACCACCACAGACACCCCAGCAGTACCATCTACAGACCCCTAGCCACCAGCACATACACCCCAGCGCACCACTACAGAACCACCACCACTCACTCGCACTCCACAACACTACTCTCACTCCCAAGCAACACATCCAGAACACCACTCGCACTCGACATCAACACACTCCCCGAATCCTACGTTCACTCAGAGACGCGTCTCAGCACGACTACCAGTACCACTCACACCAGCAATCAACTCTTCCCACGCCATTCGGCATACTATAGCACTCACAAAGAACAGACAGAATTTAAAACACAATCGCACTGAACCTTACTAAACTGAACACACACAAAGATGTTAACAAAACAACAACAGGACAAACCGATCACAATACACAGCAACTCTCGCTGTCAATATGAAATCTTCAAATGCTCCCAGCTCTGTGTGTCTCGCTCCCTCGTCCCAACAACCAGAGAATGAATAAAAAAGACCCGCTGCTTTAAATGGGCCGCTCAAGTCAAAAACATGCTTGCTTCGGGAGATTCAGCAAGAAGTTTCATTTTGGCGAACCTAACACCACCGTCGCCATGCACACGCCGATACACCTGTTGTGTGAGCGCAAAATCAATCCGCAGAGTGGGAACAAATGTTTTTTTCGGCTTGATTCGGAAGGGATTCGGCACTTATTGCATACGGCAAGGAAAATCGGCAACATCATACCGATAGTGAACACTTGCCGAGAAGCACTTTCGGCGCTTACTGCTAGACCCCAAGTTCTCAAAAATGAAACGCAAGTGGGTCGCGCTGGGATTTCATGTCGATTTTAATTTCCAGTCCAGGACGTTGCAGGCTAAGAACCCGGTTAAGCTAAGCAAATCTCCGGAGAGAAGGGAGCGTTGGCTTCTGGAATGTCTGCCGATAACTTGAGCTCCAACACATTTCGTTGCAAAGTCCTGTTCAAAGAAAAACTCTTGTTTTATAGTTCTGTCAGCTATGAAAGTTTAGTTTTTTACCCAAGTTTCCCAAGTAATTGTATCTCTTCTTATGTAGTTTGTGTATCATTGTGTGTATCCTTTTTCCTGCAAATAAATGTAACAATTTAGTTCACTTTACAATGTTTTGCTCATTGTAAGGACCTGGTAAAAGGTTAAATGCCTGTCTCTCCTCCCGTGACACTGGAGAACTTCTAATATTTCCTAACTGAAATTAATTAGTTTAGTACTGGAAGTATCCGCATAGCTGTTTGGGCAACTTTATGGGTAACAGTGCTCCTATTAAGACCTCGAAAATATGTTTGCTGAGGAAACTTTAAGGAAAATTGGGGGATTACTCAATAAGCTCTGTTAATAAAAAATCCTCCTGTCCATATTATGGCAAAATGTGGATTCCAAATGGAAGCAGAAGATTTAAAGAACTAAAGAGATATAACTATATATTGTAGTGTTGTTTTAAAGTAGAAATCAAGTGGGGAAACGATACAGATGTTTAAAAAAAGATAAAAATACCAAATGTGACAGAAAATAATATTCAAATCTTAATGTTTTGTAAGTCTCACATAAGTGTCAATTCTTAAACCCTTTGGCCAAAGCATTCAAGCTGCAGTCACATCATGGCATGATCAATATGCATGTCCTAAACACTACCTGTGAGCATTCTCATTTACCTCTACTGTGGAGAGAAAAAGGCAGAGGCCCAATGTGCCCATCGCCCAAATAAGGGCTGATGTGCCTCAGAGAGTTTAGGGAGCCTCAGATTGCCAGCTCTCTCCCCCATCCCTCATCCATGAGAGATTCACATTTTGCATGTGGCAACAGAGTGGATGGAGGAGGGCATGATCGTGAGCAGACAATACTTAATGGGAAGCGATCGTGAATTATGATGTGATGATATGAGATGGGGTCTTGGTGACAGCGTCGGACTGTGAGTCCCAGCAGTCGGCACAGTGAGGAATGTTAGGGAACCGCCGCGTCTCCTACCTTCCGCGGCGCCCTACTCCTCAGCTCCGGCCAACCACCCCTTCAGCCGCTTGTACACGTGGCATCCGGCCCCACGTCCCCCTCCACCTTCCCTTCCTCCATCGCATGTCTTACCTGGAGCGCCGCCGCGCAACCCCGCACACCCGACGTCTTCAGCTTAACCTTCGCGGCGTGCTTCCGCTCCCTCCTTCCCCGCAACGGTTAGCGCACGCAACCATGTTGCGCACGCAAGATGACCACCTCCACTGCCTCCATGATCTTGTTTCCCTCCTCACCTGCTCTGCATCCAGCCTCAGCCTATCAGCGCTCTACCTACGTCTGACTCCCTGTGGTAGTTCCATTGGCTCCATCTCATTCTATAGTGCTAACCGCATAGCTTCTTGCTGAGCCTAGTCAGTCTTTTTGGTTTTTGCTTGCACAAGCTACTACTTTCGCAGTCGTTACCTGTCTCCTTGTTATGAGATCCTGCTCTGTATCCCCGGATATCCTGCCTCCCTGGGCCCCTAGAACCCTGGCGCACTTATCGGACTTCTACCTTCTCCTCGCCTCGACCTCTACATGGAACTAACGACTACTCTTTGACCCCTACAACCCTGATCCCGGCAAGTACCTCTACGATCCGCACTCTCCTACCCCCCCAGACCGACCCCACCCCGACCCGGGCTATCCTATAACGACTCTGTCTTTACCGGCACCCTGCTCCCTCGGTGGAGGGCGGGTAGTTTATCTGTATCCCCACCTCGGCCTCGCGTCCAGTCCGGTTTGTGGTGAGCACTCTTTACTTACTCTCCGTGAACAGGATAGTGGGAGTGTCGAGGAGAGTACTGAGTCGACACACACCAGTGTTTCATGAAAACAAGCATGAGACACTAGCTTAAAGAAAGCAATGTAAATTTTAGAATGCGATAAGTAAGTCAGTGAAGTGGCATAGGAAGGAAAAAGGAGTTTGAAGGTGTATAAATGCAAAGCTTTCAATGACAGGTGGTCGTTCCCTCCATTCCCGCAGCGGTAGGGATGAAACTGGTTCGCTACTAGCTCCCTGTACACACACCTGTCATAACCCCAGAGAGAATAAGTTAAAAGAAATAGATGGATATATGTTTAAGCTGTCCATAGAAGGAGATGCGGAAGAGAGGAAACGCGCGGGGGGGCCAGGTGGCAAATGGTCAGCACGTACAGCATAGTGAGGAAGTATTGGGTCTGGATGTTGGGTTTTGCTGTTTTTGGGGAATGTTTCTTATCAAAATACCAAAAAAACCAAAAAAGGGTCCTAATGTAATTATATACAGACATGTATGTAATTTAGACCACACATGATAACTAGGGGTCGGCATGGTTTGATTAGGACGAGTGTTTTCAGGCAGAGGTGCAGGGAATTCCAATCTTGCTTTTGGGGAATCAAGACATGATATTTGGGCAACAAGAGTGATCAGTGAAGTCAGCTCCCTTTTCCACAGGGACGGGTGGGGCAAGACTGGGAGTCAACGCAATGAAGGAGTAAAGCCAGAAAGGGGGGATGCTGGGATGTTTACAGCAAACACTGTGCCTTGGGCAGGTTGCAAATTTAAGGCATGTTGCGTAGTCAGTGTGGGGGTAACCACCCAACATAAAGAGCTAACAAAGCCCCAGGCAACACCCCCGGGGGAGGGGAACTGCCCTCACAAATTCCCAAATATCGGGGTCAGCCTTACACTTGAATCAGTTGGTTACAGGGGTACCCGCCAACCGGGATAAAGCAAGGTTCCTGAGGAGGGTTTTTTAAGTTGGGTTTTCAATACCAGTGGGAGGACATATCCAGAGAAGCAAATGAGCCTAAATTTGTAAATCCGCCACAAAAAAGCATAAATAGGGAAGAGGTAAACTTAGGGTGTCATGGCGGGCCATTTTACTCTCCCCCCCTCTCACCCAGCTAATTATTTCCCCACTGGTGTGGTACCAAAAACAACGACCCAGGTAAAGTCCGGCTAATAAACAGCATCTGTCATAGATCCAAGGGAGAGCTCTGTAAATGGTTCCAATAGAACCGTGACCTATCCGGGTACAATACCAACCGATTCAAATTCAACAATGCCATAAGGATAATAAAAAAAACAATCTGCGTGAGAGCAACTATTGGCTAAAATTTACATATTAAGCCTTTTGGCCTGTTACCTTTTTGCCCTCAGCAGCTTCCAGATCACATAGTTCAAAATGTCTCCGTCTCCCTCGTGGGTTATGTTTATTTTCATCACCTAATTTTGAGGCATTTAGTCTTTTTTTACAACTGGTGCAATAGTCAGGAGACGGGACTAGCACAGTCACACACTATCTGAATGACTTCCAGCTGGTGGGTTCCCCGGATCCCCCCCCCCCCGCTGTGCTAGAGGGGATCATGAAGGAGTTTTTGGGGGTTCCAGCATGGGGGAGGAACAAATGGAGGTGTAACTGTGAAGGGTAACCAGGCTTTACTCAATAAAGGGTTAAAGCCACTACTGGGTTTTGCCCTTGAACTGTGTTTTTTGGGTCCTAGAGTGTCAGCTCGTGGACATTGTATTGTGCATGCATTACAGTACCATTAATAAAATATGCGACCAATTGCGATTTTTTCATGTTTTTTGTAGTAGTAAACCCTTTCCTGGAGTGCTAGCAAGTGGAGGTGACCAGCTGTGAGATTTTCCAGGGTAGGTTGACGAGAAACTTCTTTCAGTTGCTCTTTTAGCAGGGTTCCAATTTACTGGAGACCCCAAAAATGTACCCAGGATCAGTTAATTCCCCGGCTAGTTGAGCGCAGTGCTCCAGTCAAACTATACATGAAAAACGTTTCTTAGCGACGCACCAGTAGGAGGACTTGCTCCAGCACAGACCAAAAAAGGTCAAAGGAGGCACAGGGAGGAAAGGGTCACTGAAACAGTCAACAGGTCCCTACTATAACAGTGTGACGGTCAGGGTATTCCTTCCTCTCTATGTGTCCCCGTCACCCACCACGCTTTCTCCTGCCTCTGATCTTTCCCCCTTGCCCTCCTCGTTCGGCTCTCCCTTCTCCTCCCGCACCCCGTCCCTCTGCGGCATGCCCTGATTGCACTCCCAGCTGCTGCGCGCATTCCCGCAGGCCGCGCATGTTTCCCAAACACCCGATCCCTCTGAGGCACTCTCTGCTCGCGCGTGCCCCTCTGTTCCCCTCCGGTCTCAATACCTTCTGCAGTCACTCCTTAACCTACATCCTCCGGTTCTCTCCTCCTCCCTCGGGGTGCCCCTGCGTTGCGGCGCCTCCGCGTGCTTTCTGACGCAGCCTGTGTGCGCGCACCCCAACCTTACAGAGGTGCGTGCACACGCTCCTCTTGTAAACTTCCCAGAACGCTCTGCCTCCTCCCCCATGCTTAGACGCCATCTTCCCTCTCTGTTTTCCTGTCTCCTCCCTCTCTCCTTCCACCTATCCCTCCCTGCTGCTCTCCTCTAACCTCTCTCCTCCTCTCTCTCCACCATGTGGTGTTCCTCCTTTATAACCCCTGTCTGTTCTCCACTCATTGCTCGCATACTTCTTGTGACCCCTTTGTGGCAGTTTCCATGCTTGGCTCTCCTTCCTTTCATAGTCGTTTGTCCTGTTCCTTTTCCTGCTTACCTTGGATCTCCCTGGGCTGAACTCGCTTTGTACTGGATTCCCCCTGCGCTCGTCTGCCCTTGACCATTTGCCAAATGTTAAACTAAAGGAACCATTTTATTTAGAGATTCTACAGGCATACCCCCGCATTAAACGTACGCAATGGGACCGGAGCATGTATGTAAAGCGAAAATGTACTTAAAGGGAGCACTACCTTGTTTTTCCACTTATCGTGCATGTACTGTACTCATCGTCTATACGTGCATAACTGATGTAAATCGCATTTGATAACAGGCTCTATAGTCCTCTCCCCGCTTGCACACAGCTTTCGATACAGTAGGGAGCCGGTATTGCTGTCGAGGACGTGTTGACCAGGCCGCACATGCGTGAGCTGCCATTTGCCTATTGGGCGATATTCTTACTCGCGAGTGGTACTTAAAGTGAGTGTCCCTTAAAGCGGGTATGCTGTTAATTACATATTATAATTTAGGCACTGTACCGTGTATAAGTTTCACTGGATGTGCACTGAGTTCTGTCTGTGTTTTGGTTTCTGTCTCTGGTTTTTTAATATATATTGGCCATGCTCAGTAAGCACTCCTCTGTGACACTTATATGCTTATATATTATATATGTTTGTGGTTATTTTGGGGGTTTATATTAAGCTTTTGTAGTGTCGCTAATGTTTAACCAACCCAGATTACCCAAGTTAATGGCGTGAATTCCAACAGTTGTTTGACACTCCCGCACGCTGGGAGATGCCGCTTTTTCTTCTCTATTTCAATATCTCACACACATTCTCAACACAGCTCCAAAGATCTGCTGCTTAGTACGCGATAGGTTTTTTCGTACCCTCGCCCGCAGAGAACTCATGGAATGACGAGGCACTTGCCGCCTGCATACTGGCACTTGCTGGTCTGACACCCTGAAAAGATATCTCGCAAACCCACACCTACGCCACACCCCAACGGCCATCCTCTCTGGAATAACAATTCTCTCAGTGTACGAATGGATCAACTCACCCATAAACGACATCTTTCTTTCCCCGTTGTCTCTCACATGTCTTCTCCTTCAACCTTCCCTTGCATTAGAAGACGCCCGGAACCAATGCAAATTGGTAGCCAACAACCTCGGGCTGCGGAGAGAATGCGACGTCGTCAGAAGGGACTCTGTTTCTCTTCTACTGTGTATTCTCCAAACACTCGCCTCCAGAACTGTTCCTGTAGCCGGAAATGGAAACCCCCCGTTAAGGTAGAGGGGCTTCTACTGGGTACTATCTCTTCTGCCCCTCTCTTCTCTCCCTACGGATCCTACCAAGAAATTCATGCTTCCTGTAATGCTTGCGGTCCTGACCCTTCTTTTAGAATAAAAGCCTTCATGACTCTGGATCTGGCTGGGCTGGCGGTAACTTCTTGGATCATAACCTTCGCCTCTGAAAACCAAATTCCTCTGGTTCAAGAGAAAGCACACCCTTGCCTCGAGCATGATGGACGTCCGCTTCAGCCGCTTCATCTCTGGAGCATTCCTCTTCCTTTTGACCTTTCTTGGCCACGGCCATATTGAGGTAGTAGTTTTTTGATATCTTCCATTCTCCTACCTACCGTTCACGCATTATTCTAGGATTGCCTTGGCTGCAGCTCCACAATCCACGCATTGATGGACCCGGCTCCTTACCTAATCCAATGGCCTTCCTTCCCATCCGACCAGTCTCTACTACTCCTCCTGCTGCTGTGCTCGCGTTTGCTTGGACTCTGTTCCTTCACCCTGGTCGATTCTTCTGACCGTGTATCACGAGTTCCTGATGTGTTTCAACAACTAACAGCTGAAGTACTGCCTTCTTCATCGTCCCTGACAATTGTCCTATTTGATTTAATTCAGGAACCATCTTCCCGAAATCGAAATTCATATCCCTTGCTTATCAGTCCCTGAACTGAGGCTATTACGTCTTACATCCCAGAAAATTTGGAGAAAGGATTATTCCGCATTCTACCTCCCCCGCTGGGGCAGGCTTCTGCTCTTCGGAAAAAGAAGGATGGATCGCAAGGACCCCACTGCGTCAACTTTCGCGGACTCACAAAATTCATCGGAAAACAAATCGATAACTCATCCCCCTTCCCCTAATCTCTGACTGTTCGACATCGTCTCCAAGGAGCCTCTATCTTCTCCAAGGTCGATTTAAGAGGGTCCCTAATATCTCATTCGTATAAGGGAACGATGGAAAACTGCATTAATTACGCGATCTGGACATTATTCGTATCTAGTGATTCCCTCGGGCTATGCAATGCTCCTGCCGTTTTCCAAGAGTTTCATGAAACGATAGCTTCCGATAGTATTGGGAACCTTCGTTATCGTATACCTTGGATGACTTCTCATTTTTTCTAAAGACTTAGATGAGCACATTCACCAACCAAATTGGTACTCTCTAGGCTCCGTGCCAATCGCCTAGTACGCCAATATGGAGAAGTTTTGTTTCCACCAAACGTCTACTTGTCTAACTACTTACACTGCCCCTTCTCTTAGGTTATAATCTCTTTTAACCCCAAAGGGGAGGTTTTTGTATGGACCCAAAATTGAGTCGTTCTCCGACTGGGCCCGTCTGCCAAATTCTCTCAAGCGGCATTCAAAAAAAGCGTTTTCTTGCTTTGGCCCAATTTATTACAACGGAAATTCATCCGTACTTTTTCTTCCATTGCTCTGTGGCTCTGAGCCATCACCGCTCTGCCATACACCCCCGCCTTGACTAAAAAAAGGTGCTGACCCCCACGTCTTGGCCCTCCCAAGCCATTGATGGTCCTTCGAGTTTCTCAAAAAAGCTTTGTTTGGTGCCCCCATCCTACGACATCCTTGATACCACCCTTCATTTCCCTTCATGTAGAAGTTGACACAACCTCTGATGGGGAGCCGGTACAGTACTCTCTCAGAGATCCTCCTCTCCCCAAAAAACTCCATCCATGTGGTTTTTTTTCTTGGAATTCTCGTCTGCTAGAGAAATTATATGTTGGGAATCGAGCTAGTGGCCATTAAATTGGCTCTTCAGAAGTGGAGGCATCTTCTCGAAGCAACACCAAAGACCTATTGCCATACTCAAAACACCGATCCACAAAAATGTACTGTAAATTAATAAATCGAGGGGGCTTCGCCGATTAGCTCTCTTAGGCCGTTGGTCTCCTTTTTTTTTTTCCCGTTTCAACTATACCATTCTATATTCCTGGTACCAAAATATCACAGCAGACGCTCTCTCTCGCCAGTTCGCCACGAAAACGAATTCCAATTAGTCCGCTGAATCTATTCCTCCCCCCAAGGTGCATAATCTCTGCCATAATTTGATGTGTTGGATGAAATCAACAAGCCCCGGTTCACATTCCCAGGAGATTCAGGGTACCAGAGGGACGCTTCTACTGTACGCAGCTCCAACCGTTTTTCGCCACAAAATTTTACATTGGGGAAGTCTCTATATCGGTATCGGTTCCGGTCTGATATCATCCAGGCTTCAGAGGACAAGCGGATCTTATTATTAACGACCTTTGGTGCCTAAGAGAATAGACATTTTTTATATTTCCCCAGTGCTTGTCCGGTATGTGCCCAGAGTCAATCCGCCCATCACAAACCTTCGGGCCATCTCATGCCTCTTCCCATTCCGGAGCAACCTTGGAACACATCTCTATGGAACCTTTCATTGTCAAACTTCCCAATTCTAAGGAATAATATTCTATTCTTGTGGTTGTAGACCAGATTTTCTAAGCATTCACACTTCATTCCCCTCAAGGGCCTTCTAATTCTGCTACTTTGGTCCAGTATTTTTTCTCAGAATTTTCCAGATTGCACGGTGTCCCTTGGTTCGATTGTTTCTTCTGAACAGAGGTTCTCATTAATCTCTAAGTCTGGTCGTGCGTTTTTCAAACAACGACTGGCTGATTTTTCCCTATTTTTTTTGTCTTGTGGATATCCCCTCAGGTCCCCAATGGTCCAGACAGAGAATTAATCCGACGACAGACCTTAGAGCGTAATTCAGATGTTTCGTCTCCGAATCTCAAGATAACTGGAAGGATCTGTTTTCCGTGGGCTGGAATTTGGCTATCACCTCTCTTAAAATGAATCTAACGGCAAGAGTCCACCGTTCTTCATTAATTTCAATTCCACCCTAGCAGTCTTCCCTAAAATCCCTCCCTCCTCTTCTAGTGTTCCCCGCACGGATTCTCAGTTTGCTACTCTTCGAAAGTTCTGGAAGAAGATCCTTAAGACCCTCAAACTAACTGCCATCTCAAGACAAAAAACACAGGCAGATCCGACAATCGTCAACCGGGTCCCTCGTTCAAACCCGAGACCGAGGTGTTTGTCTCAAAAAAATATAAGGCTCAAAGACCCCGTCCTCCCAAGTTGTCCCGAGATTCTTGGGTCCCTTTAGATATTAGAGAGGAGCATCCGGTCGCATACCGTTTGGCACTGTAACTTCCTCCCACCAGAGGATTCTTCTGTGTTCCATGTGGTCCTTAACTCAATACCATTTATCCAGAAGCTTCTCACTTCCCGGACCGTTCCCGAAACCCAATCATCCGGTGACCAATCACGGACAGAAGGAATACTAAGTTCACTCCATAATTGGTGACTGGAGGGGGGGGGTGGGTTCTCCGTTGGTCCCGAAAATAACCTACAGTTGCCTCGTTTCATTGGAAGGGGTATGACCCAGAGGAGCGTTCATGGATTCCGTCAAATCACATTCAGTCTCCCAAACTCCTCTGGCAATTCCATCAGAAATGTTCCCCATAAGCCTGGCAGGATCGTCCCTGAAATCGTACTCCCCCAGGGTGGGATCCTGTGACGGTTCACGGGGAATTTCCTTCCTTCCTCTCCATGTGTCCCCTGTCACCCGCGTTTCCTCCCCCTGCCTTCTGATCATTCCCTTTGCCCTCCCTCGTTCTGACTCCCTTCTTCCCTGCTTTGTACACTGGATTACCTGCTCCCTCCTGCCCTTGAAACCTGCATCCGGATAAGACTTTTTTTCGCTGCCTTCTGTTACCCCTGGACTCTGCTTACGGACATCACTATCCGGCTCCCTCTATTGTGCCTGTGCCCCTGGACTCTGGCACATGGACCATCTATCCAAACTCTGAAACTCTGAAACCCAAGACCAAGGCATTGCAAGTATACCTTAACCTTTTTTTTGTCCTAAAGGCCCGGCAACGCCTACAACACTACTCACGGGCAGCTCTCACTGCTGTGGTGCAATGTATAACCCTACCACCTCAGTAGTGGGGCCGGCCAGTCTGGCGGGCATACAGCGCGTCCAAACAGGAGGGGCTGGCCCAGTTCTTGCTTAGGTCACCCTACTCTGTATAATATGAGTTTAGGATACTTGTCACGGGAGACCAGGGTTCTTAACACCTTTTAATTACGGGATCATTGATTGAGCAAAACAAAAGGTAAAAATAAATGGTTATTTATTTTCACGAAAATACAGACACACATGTCACAATTCACAAGGTTAACACACACTTAACTGGGAACGGGGCTAACGCATAAATCCCTTTCTGGTATGAAATTCACAACCACGATGCCTTTTTAGAAGCACTTTCGCAATGACCGGGTAGTTACTCACAGAAGTCTGGAACTGTTTTTTCGGCATGCAAGCTAGACGTGACCGCTACGTTTCTAAAAAGCGGGACTTAGAAACTTTTCTGAGTTTCAAAATCTTTCAAGCCACTGCGTTCTATTCAGTCCAGAGCCATCTTTGAATTTGCCGCTGTTGGTTTGGTGCGCTTGGATCTGCGACGTCCTGATGGCTGCAAGCTCTCTTAAGGCTTTCAGGCTTTCAATTCGCTAACCTGGGCCCAGCCTATCAGAGTGTGGGATTCTCCTGCCTCCCTTACAGATTTGCCGGGTATTGTAAAGCCATTAGGGCACAACCTTTTCTCGGTTTGTAAAGTGCATTTGCCAACTGGCAACCCTCTCCCTTCTCTTTGCATACCAACTGTAGATAAGGGAGATCCAATGCACTAAAAAAACTATACCGATTTGTACATCGAAAAATGGTATTGTTGCCACACAACGTTTCGACCGTGAGTCCCTTTATCAAGGTGACAGGTATATAACCAGCCCACCCGCTGACCAGGCCCACAGACTCTGGGGTTCTGTCAAAATGGTTGCCAGAATAGCCTTGAGATTTTAGCTCGGATGTGGGTCTTCAAGCAGAACTGCAGTACCCCTCCTGTTCTAACACCCTTGGCTCCATCCCTGAGGCTTTCAGTACGGACTCCGCACAGAAACAAGGCACCAAGCTTGATTGCCATCTGTGGGGCTGACCGACTCCATACTTAGAATCCTAGTTCAAGTTACAGGTTATCAATATTATATTATATATTATATATATATATATATCAATATATATATCTATATTATTAATTTAACGGATTTTCTGGCTATAAGCCCTGACCCACCCAATCTCACATTGGCCCCTGTGGTCTAACCGCCTGCCCCCATTCAAGTGTAGTGTCTGGTGGTGCCCGGTTGGCAACAGGACTCCTGAGTCTCCCCATGATGTTGTGTGGGGATTGCCAACCCCAGACAGGCATGTGATGTAGTTGTACTTATATCCAGTTCAGCGCCTCCACCTCATCAGGATCCCCAAGGTCCGCTGTGGATGTCCTGGTGATGATCTCCTCTGTGGTGCACACTCCTCTGATGTAATCAACTCACCTTACAACACACGAGGGTATGGTTTCAAACAGGATCATCTTTATTGACTTGCTGCGTGCCAGCTGCCCCTCACAGTGGGTGTACTTATCCTCTTATGTTCACCCACGCACTTCCCTTTAAAAGGTGTCCTTATCCCCAATTGGTGGATTTCCCTATCTCCCCTTTGAGATAGTCCCTGTTGCCAGGTCCCTGGTCACAGCTTATAAAGCAAGCTGGTCTCCTCCCAAGCCTGCCTCAGACTTTTGCTCCTTGTGCCTCTAACTCTTACATAACCTTCCACAGCTTACAACAACTCACGTTTTGAGCAGTGCTGTGCCTTATGTATCCTCCCTGGGGGCTGGCACAACTCTGACACCACTAATTCATGGATGTACAGAGCTGTGACCACTCCCCATGCCATACCATAGGGCACCCTGTCACAGGGTGTGAGGGCAAAACCCCATAATTACTGCTGGCATCCCCTAACTTACCAGGCCTTACTGTCAGATGAGAGATGACCTGTAGCCATTTTGTACAAGCATGGTTTACATATATAATATACAGTGGTTCGACAATCCTTAACAGTTACACCCCGGGTAGAGATTTAAACAAAACCTCCGGGCGAGTAAATATTGCCCAAGCAGCACACGTGGTTGTTTTTTTAAATTTTCTTTCTCTCTCCGCGCTGAAATTTTCTCCCTGCTCGCGCCGGCTGAAAAAAAAAACTCCCCCTACCTGACAGCTGATTGGAGCGCACTCATCCCAGGCTTTTGTGGGCGTGCGCCATGCTCTATAGAGCCCTCCCCCAACGATCGGCCTTTGTTCTGCCAGGAGATTCCGTTGAGAGTAAGTACTCTCAATCCCCTCCATCCTGCGGCCGCCTCCTCCCCCCGGCTTCCGCACCATGTTTCCTCCGCTTGGTCAGTACGCCAAGCTATATAAAAGACACCACTGACTTTATTAATAGATTGGAAGCCTTGGATTTTGACCTTACTAACTGCCTCCTGGTCACATTGGATGTTTCGAGCCTTTATACGAATATTGGGCATGCTGAGGGTATGGAAGCAGTAAAGGATCATCTAGACAAATTCGTTGGCTATACTGGTCCGCCAATAGAATTTTTACTTCTGCTTATAGACATTGTGCTCCATAAGAATTTTTTCAAATTCGAGAAAAAATTCTTTCTACAATGTATGGGCACAGCGATGGGGTCTAACATAGCCCCATCGTATGCCAATCTGTTTATGTCCCAATACGAACAAACCCATATCCTGTATGATTCCCCATATGCTAATAATATCAGGACATATATGAGATATATTGACGATCTGTTCCTGATATGGGATGGCTCTGAAGCAGACCTGTTGCAATTTTTGGAATACCTGAACTCTATTCAGTAAAACATAAGATTTACCCTCAACTACAGCAATGAGCAGATCGTCTTTCTTGACACTGTTGTTTACAAGGGACCTACCCGGCTGCTGACGAAGATTCATCATAAAGCAACAGATAGAAATACCCTACTTCTGGCCAGTAGTCACCACCCTGATAGCTCTGAAGAAGGGGTTGCCGTATTCTCAATTTCTTAGGGTCTTGAGGATCACCAGTAGGAGTGATGAGTGTGAGGAAGCGCTACAGTGTATGACACACAGGTTCCTTGCAAGAGGTTATAACCACAAAGAGGTCAAAGAGGCCTTAGCCAAGGCAAGAAGGTTTTCCCGTGATCAACTCCTCAAACCAACCATCCAAACCAGCACTTCAAATCGTTTTGGGATTAATACCACTTTTAGTACTTCATCATGTACTATTCGTAGAAGTATCATGAAACACTGGCACATCTTGGAAAACGACAAAAGGATTGGGAAAACCTTCACCAAACCACCATTATTCTGTTACCGCAGGGGCCAAAACATAGGTGACCTATTGACACAGGCAGATCCGGTATCCAAGTATGCCAGCCCTACGAATTGGCTCTCCAAAACTCCCGGTGTACACAAATGTCATGGCTGTATAAACTGTCAACACATGATATTGGGGAAAAGCTTTGTCCATCCACACAGTGGAAAAGCCATTAAAATAAAGGATTACATGAACTGTGAGAGTAAATTCGTTGTATACATCATCCGGTGTCCATGTGACCTGTATTATATTGGGAAAACCACACGCATGTTGAAGGAGCGTATGAGCTTGCACCGCTCCTCCATCAGGAAGGCATCACTTGACAGTACGAATAATGAGGATCTCAAACTGCAACCGGTAGCGAGACATTTTAAAGATCACAAGCATAGCTTGGCAACGCTACGATGCATGCCCATCATCCAAACACATGCTGGCCCCCGTGGAGGAGACAGGGGCAAATTGCTGTTACAACTTGAAACTCGCATGATTTTTGAACTGAACACAATGGCTCCACGAGGACTAAATGAAGATTTCAAATTAGGATGTTTTTTGTGATTGCATCTTTTGAATTTTTGTTCTGTGTCCTTTTCTCTTCATTAATGCATAGATGCTCATAATTAGGTTCCCATTGCCGGGACTTTGCATTTTTGTTCCCCAATGGCGCAGTACTGAATATTAATATTTAACCAGTATGCCATTTACAATTGCCTAATTTATATGCATGTTTTTGCTCTACCTCCTACTTTCCCTTGTTATCCCTCCCTCCGCTTGCCCTCCCTCCCCTTGCCATCTAAACAGTCACCCTCAGCTCTGGAAATTGTTTTTGTTCCCCTTATGTGTTGATTCACTTGTTCCTTCACTGTCATTTTCTTTAGGGAGCTGCCATGCTGATGTAATTGACACTGAATGGGGTACCAGATCGGCGTGACGTTCTGGTGATGTCACAGAGCCTTGCACATCCGCAACTTTACTTTGAGCTGACTTCCCAGGACTTTATGACGCCACACATGCGTTTCCTAGCAACATTGGAAGCTAGGATTTTTTTGTCCACCGGGGGAGCCTGTACTCATCTGCCCATGTGCGATAGCATACATTGCTCTGTCTCCTGATTTCCAAGATGGCCGCCGTGCTACCTCATACACTGATTGCACTCGTGGAGCTCCAGGATTGTACAATTAGCAGCCTCTAATTGTCCTCACATGGTGAACTATGGGGTATATATGTTCTCTGGGTGTCATTGTCTGGTAGCACCCCCCTGAGGAAGGTCCTGCCAGGACCGAAACATTGGGTTTATAGTGTGCTGTTTTGTCACTGCTAATACATGTCTTTTTGCTATATCTGAGTGTTGCTGCTTTTGTGCCTTCTCTTATGGGAAGACAGGGTTTCTATATATAATGCATGTGCATGTGCATATAATATTATTACTGCTAAATTCAAGGCCTTGATGTGTGGAAACAGGCCTTGTTGTAATTATATTCAAAGTTCATTAAAGTGTATAACATTACTGGTTCAGTATGCTTGAGGGCCTTATTGAGTCAGCTTTGTAGAAGTTGTATTTAACAGCAAACAAGACCTCTTTGCAGCCCTTAAGGCCTGTAATGTGAATTCTGATTCTATATATTATATATAGAGTGCAAAACTAAAGGCATTGATGGGTGTAAGCAGTCCTTGTTGTAATCATAAACAAAGTTCAATACAGCTGACTGAATTAGGGCCTCACTCATACTGATACAATAATTGTAGCAAGTGTCCTAACATTTGTATATCATTAACACAAGGGTTGTTTGCAGTCAACACTGGCAGAGATATATATATATATCTATATATCAGTAAATATATACACACACACAAAGATAGACTGTGTGTGTGTGTGTGTGTGTGTGGTGTGTGTGTGTGTGTGTGTGTGTGTGTGTGTGTGTGTGTGTGTGTGTGTGTGTGTGTGTGTGTGTGTGTGTGTGTGTGTGTGTGTGTGTGTGTGTGTACATATATAGATAGAGATACAGAGATAGACTACAGAGATAGACTACAGATATATTCATACGCACTTACAGATCTGTTATTGTAACCACAAATCATACATGATCACATGCCAACATGATGAAGTATGAATGAAGATTAAGGTATGTAATGTCTTACAGAGTGAAGACACAAGAAAACATTACATTAAAAAGTAGGCTGTTATATGGGTAATTACATTAATTTGTATGTACATAATATTAGCATGAAATGACAATCTAAATTTCAATAATACACCTGTAACATCTAATACTGAACAAGAGCTAAGTGAATGTCATCTTCCATATACATGCAAAGTGTGTCATAATGTATTAACATTAATCAACTGATGATTAATAGATATTCATATGTTATAAAATATGCCTTCACTCATTCAGTGAATGAGCATTTATAAACATTCATGTGTACAAGGACATACTTGAATGTTTGCAAGCATCTGTACATGATCATACATACACTATGCATGAAAGAGTCTGCAGTAAAGGACACCAGTACACAAAAATGTTTAGTGAATGTGCTTATTTATTTTTGTTTATCCTTTTGAGAGCGAGTCACAGGCCTGCTTGTTGGCTGTTGTGTTCGCCTTTTCCCTGTGCCAAGTACTCTCGCCTTAACTGTAGCACTTGTACTGGCCTGTGGCAGTTCTGGGACACTGGTTGTGGGCTGTGGCACTTCAGGGGCACTAAGTGTGGGCTGGGGCCGTTCAGGGGCACTAAGTGTGGGCTGTGGCACTTCAGGGGCACTAAGTGTGGCCTGTGGCATTTCAGGGCCACTGAGTGTGGGCTGTGGCACTTCAGGGGCACTAAGTATGGGCTGGGGCAGTTCAGGGGCACTAAGTGTGGCCTGTGGCACTTCAGGGGCACTGAGTGTGGGCTGTGGCACTTCAGGGGCACTGGGTGTGGGCTGTGGCAGTTGAGAAACACTTGATAAACATTGCAAGAGTGGTGGTGAAGCACTTTCTTGTTTTTGTGTTTTAATCTTCTTCCAAAAGCTGGTTATTAGTAACTGTTGCCCTAACTTTCTTTTGCGTGTCTCATTTGTAGGTGTCGGTTCCATATTTTGAACAGATGTAAGCGGTTGGATGTTGACAGGGACCTGCACAGAACTTTCACCTACTGTACCGGTATCATCCAGAAGTGGGGAATGAAGAAGTGATGACTGTGGAGAAAAAGTAGCAGCATGTAAAGATCCATCCTCTGATGGGGTAAAGTGGAATTGCTGTTCTCTTGCTGTACTCCGAAACTGATTTGCTTGGCTTACATTCAGAACTAGTGCTTGTAATGTCCTGTTTACATTTTGGATTTCTTTAGGAACTTGGATGATGACTCTTTCAATTTGTGACATTCGTGATATTGACCTTTCCTGCAGTGATATCATCCTTTCATGCAGTGACATCATTTCTGAATGGCGACGATTTTCTTCACCCAAGATTCGTTCTTCAGAAGCTGCAATAGCTGAGTAGGTGTCACGAGCAGAAGGACTTGAATGCTGTGTTAATCCAGGAGTGTCAACATCTTCATGGTCACTTGAGAGAATTTGTCCTTGAGCGGCAACATCTGGTTCTACAAATAAATAGACATTATGCA
This sequence comes from Ascaphus truei, assembly GCA_036426205.1. Taxonomy (NCBI): domain Eukaryota; kingdom Metazoa; phylum Chordata; class Amphibia; order Anura; family Ascaphidae; genus Ascaphus; species Ascaphus truei. The sequence goes on from CM071567.1 coordinate 95,764,924, forward strand.
CTGACATGGAACTTTCATTTTTTTTTTTAGACTATAATGATAGTTCTCATAGTGGAACACATAACATGTTTCCATAATTAATTATTTGTATCCAATTAAAAGATGATGCTTGAAGCAACAATGAAGTTTCGACTCAGTGTGAAAGAAGAATGAATTAAAGTTTGTTGTAACATCACAACTCCTAGCTGATACTTGAAAACAGACACAATACATGTTGTGTCATGAAACACTACATCTCCTGTGTCAACAACTGATGAGAAGTTCATTACATGTGAAAGGCATTTATTTTGTATGGCAAATGAAATGCTTCCAATGTAAACATTATATGGCCTGCACCTCATACACTCCCCTTCCATTCTTGATGATGACCTTGATGAGACAGGTGACGAGACGTGTGTTACGCCGATGCTCGATACAAACTGGGACCGGACCGCGGGGCTGAGGTGGGGTTATATAATCACCGATCTTAGTCAGCGCAGACTGATCCGGAGTGCGCAGTTCGTAGTTGTACATCGCAGGGTCAGGATTGGAGAAGGCAGCATCGTCGTTATTGAAGCCAAAGTCGGGGTAGGAGAAGATAGGACAATCGATGGCCGAAGCAGGGTCGGGATAGAAGACATGCGGGTGGTCGTAGTCGTAGCAAGGAATTGGCAACAGGCAAACAGGAGTTCCCCGCTTCAGCTTAGGAGCGTGAGCGCGGGAGTGGCCTCTGTGTGAGGAGCGGGCTCGGCCCATGACGTCGGTCCCAGCAGGGGGAGACAGCAGGCTGGCCAAAGTACACCGCGGGGCAGCGTCGGGGAAACCAACGCTTCAGCACAGAAGTCCAAGGCGGGTCACTGCATGGAGATTAGCAGCAGACCTCAGGAAAAGAAGGGTAACCACTGCTAGGACAGAATACAGCAGGTACCAGTGCTGGCTAAACACGCTTCAGCACAGGAGACAGAAACAGGCCTCTGGATACTCAGGAACTAGGAAGGTTAGAACACTAGGAGAGAGGCCTGGGCGGTTTGTGGCAGAGATGGTAACGTCCAAGGTAGGAGTTATGCTCGGCACTGGTTCAGTGCCAACGCCTAGGATATACAGGGTGGAGATCCAATCACAGGAGGAGGGTGTGTGAGTATTCCTCCAATGATGGAGCACAGGGCAGAAGCTGCAATGAGAGGCAGCACATGTGCTATTGATTGCCAGAGGAAGCTTTTGCAACTGTAGAAGTCTGCAAAAGCTATAATCAAATCCAGGAGCGGATTCCTTACAGTACCCCCCCCCCCCCCCCCCCTTCAGGTGAGACCTCCGGACGAACAGGATCATTCACAGATCTGGGGGACATGGAATTGTTCCTAAACCTCCTTAGGCGAGGGTTGGCATTGAAAGCCCATGGTTTGTTGGGATTCCTTACAGTACCCCCACCTCTGGGTGAGAAGCCTGGCTGGACAGGCCCATTCATACAGTAGGTCTGGGAGACATTGAGTTGTTCCTGAAGTGTCTCAGGCGAGAATTAGGTCCAAAATCCAGGTGTGCATTGGCGGGTGCCACAAAGGACAGCGGTAGCACTGCGGTTCTTGGTACATGGGCAATGGGATCAATGGACTCCGGAATAGGGACATCAGAAGGGCAGCAGCCAGGTGTCCAGTGCATAGTAATAGTCCAAGAGTACGGGACACAGGACACTGATTGTTGGACATAAATGGCAGAGGGATCTTCAGAGAAGGCAACAGTTTTGGTGGAATCAGCACGAAGGAAGTTGTGAGAATCTTTAGCTTCCAAGGAATTCCGGGTGGTGGTTAGCGAGGGAATGAGGCGGGAGGGTTCACTGCACACTATTGAAGTGGTACTTTTGATACAAAGCAGGGTTGCTATCCCAAGCAATTTGAGAGAGTCTGTAGCAGTGTATATGCAATTCTCGGTCGTGGTACTGGCTGTTGAAGAAGGTTCCGCTTCCTTTGGTCTGTGATCTTTAGATGGAATCAAATCCGAAATTGTGGCCTTGGCGAAGGGCATAATAAGCATCAAGTAGACAGTAGGGGACAGCATGTCTATACCCATAATGGACCCGTAGAGAACAGGGACGGACGCTTCAGGTAAAGCGACGAGGTCCAGTAAGGGTGTCTTCGTTTTAGAGAAAGGCCAAATGCCATCCAGAAAGGGCACTTTAGGCACCGCACAGAGACCTGCGAGTAAGGAGTCTGTTTGAAAGGTGAGAAAACAGATTTTATCCAAAAAAACAGGCAGGCGGTTAAGCGTTGTATCAGCCTTAGGAAAAACAGTCTTGGGGTTAAAGCTGGGTACCTCCAACACAGAGAAAGAAAACAGAGAACTAGAACTTGGCTTATGAGTGGAGGTCCCAGGTACCCAGGTCTCACATGATACTGTGGGAGAAGCAATGCAAAATATTACTGTTTTAAACATAGGGTTCTTAACATCGGTAGCTCCAGGCACCTTCTTGAGAGGTAACTCTAGTTTTGCGACAGGACAGTCAATAGTAAGTACCCCAAGTATTGTGGAAGACACAGGGAAATATAAGTCCATCTTAAAGACGGGGTTTTTCGAAAAAAGAGACACAGCGGGTATTACTGAAAGTTCCAAATGCGATACCCCTGAGTTCGTGGTAGTAGACATACAGTCAGTAGTGGATACCCCGAATACTGTGGGCGAATCAGCGTGAAACAGTATTATTAAAGGAGTGGGCATCCCAGACTTAAAGTCATTTTTAATCATCCCGGAGGCTGTGGCATGATCCGTGAAAGAAACTGGGGTAGACTTTCCAAGAGAAACTGGGGTAGACTTTCCAAGAGAAACAAGGGACATCTTGCTTGTCACTGAAGTGGGTGATTGAGAACCAGCAGGAACTGAACTAGCTACTGTAATGAAATCAGAGAACATTGGGCTTGTTTTAGAATTGGGTCCCTGAGAATCCCTAGTGAGGGCATCAGACTCCATTGGAGACTCAGTGACAGGGGTCTTGGAACCAATTAAAGGAATTGCAGGTATCACAGACTTAATAGGAGAACTACCTTGCAAAACAGGAATTTTAGTTATGGTGATAGGCATCTCACAGACTACCGCAGAGGTGGAGAGCAGGCAGTCAGGCTCTACCTCAGGAGTCAGAGAGAAGCCAAGGGTTAACACAGGAAGTGCTGGGGAGACCTTAGAAGCCATTAGGGAAGACTCAGAGCATAGTAAGGGATCAGAGGCAGATAAGCTGATCTCTGAAGTGATAGCCTGAGGGGCCATAGAAGGGAGGCTAATAGCGGTCACCGGTTCTGAGGAGACAGACTTAGAGTCAAGGACAGGAATAACAGATAGGACAAATGGAAGTGAGATAGGGAAGGTTGCTTCTACAACAGAAGTTTTAGCAGCGGCAGAGCTTAACTCAGCGGCTGCTGGAGAACTTTTAACTACAGTGTGAAGGAACTGCAGGTTTACAAAATCAGGGGTAAAGGGAGTTTTAAATTTGAAAACCTGATCCTTCAAAAAGGAGGACCCTAACTGTAATTGTACTAACGGAGCAACAGCAGATACGCTGATCTCAGAAGGGGTCACTTGGAAATGGGCATAATATGTACTGTTCGCTTTTAACCCTAGGATTTGGGAAGAGGAGAACACAGACAGTACAAGGGGGGCAACCAATACTGTGCTGGTCTCTGAAGTGGGTATTTGGGAAAGAGTGTCTGGGATATCAGAAACGACTACAGATTCCACGAAAAGGGGTCTATGCTCAGAAGCAGGGATTTCAGCTCTCTGAGTGACAGACGGGGTCAGCGAAATATCTAGGAGTGGGGATTCTGCGAACAGGCTTAGGGAAACAAACGGTTCCAGAATACTTTTAACTGGAGCCAGTATTATTGCCGAAAGTTCAGGGAGCGTAGCCCCGAGAATTTTTGCTTAGTCAGGGGACATAAGGGGTTCATCCTCTGAAGCTAAGGAGGTGTCCTTGACTGACGGACTACAGGGATTTACCAAGGGAGGTTCATAGGGCTGACCTGCAGGGGTTAACATAGGAAAAACCTCAAGGGTTAAGTTACTCTGTACCTGAGAATCAGAGAAATAGAAGCTAGTCTCCGACAGTGGGGTTATAGGGGGATCAGCTTCTTGCTCTAGGGACCTAACATTAATCTGCAGAATACTAGGGTTAGCAGTAGGGACCTCACAGAGCAGACTAGCAGGGGTTAAAACAGAAAAAACCTCGGGAACAGAGCTTAGAAATTTTGGGTTAGAAAAAGAGTGAAACAAGATTCATTCTCTTGTTCTAGGGAAGACACACTGACCTGGGGGATGCAGGGATTTACAGTGGGGGACTCATAGGCCTGACTAGCAGGGGTTAAGACCGGAATAACCTCGGGGACAGAACCCAGGAAGGTTAACTCAGGACTAGGGAGCGTGGCAGCTTCTTACTTAGCGGGCAGCGACAGAGAGATGGTTTGGCCATTCTTAGGAGAGGGAGGTACCCCCACAGGTTTAGCAGCAGGACTGACAGCATAGGGGATCTACCAAGCAGCAGAGTAGTTGGCAAGGAGGGGGTCCTGTTCTTTTATGCAAATGTCAAGTGTTGAGGAAAGTACATGGAGCATATCTTGAGACTGAGCCAACATGAGGAGGAAACCAACGCTTCAGCACAGAAGTCCAAGGCGGATCACTGCATGGAGATTAGCAGCAGACCTCAGGAAAAGAAGGGTAACCACTGCTAGGACAGAATGCAGCAGGTACCAGTGCTGGCTAAACATGCTTCAGCACAGGAGACAGGAACAGGCCTCTGGATACTCAAGAACTAGGAAGGTTAGAACACTAGGAGAGAGGCCTGGGCGGTTTGTGGCAGAGATGGTAACGTCCAAGGTAGGAGTTATGCTCGGCACTGGTTCAGTGCCAACGCCCAGGATATAAAGGGCGGAGATCCAATCACAGGAGGAGGGTGTGTGAGTATTCCTCCAATGATGGAGCACAGGGCAGAAGCTGCAATGAGAGGCAGCACATGTGCCATTGATTGCCAGAGGAAGCTTTTGCAACTGCAGAAGTCTGCAAAAGCTATAATCAAAGCCAGGAGCGGATTCCTTACAACGTGTTCAGAGTCACGTGCCACAGGTGACACAGGAGCTGGCGGACCAACTATATACTGCTGCGGCCAAGTTTATTCGAGCATTTGCCCGTTCTTGGCCGCAGCAGTAGCCTGGCGCGCGCCCGAGAGTGACGGGCGCGCGCCGAAGCAGCGGAAGAGCGCCCTTCGATCGGGGCGCTCTCCCTACCGCTGCCGGGTCCGCCGGGTCCCCCGGAACCCCCTGCCGCTGTCCCGCGATCGCGGGACACCAGGGCTCCCTCGGGGAGCCCCTGGACGCGCGTGCAGGGGGCGCACGCTCCCGAAGACGCGTGACCGCGCGTCTATGACGCGCGGCACGCCGAGGGGCGGCCACTAGCAAGCCGGGAAATCTCCCGGCTTGCGGATCTAGCCGCAGAGTGATAAAGCGTGTCGGTAGTGTAGAAGAATAACATCAGAATTTCATTTTCATGTGTACATTATTAACATTAAGTATCTGTAGTGGGAGTACTTATGGCTAAATATCAGCATCCCGTAAGGAAATCACAATTCTATGGTTAGCGCAATCTGTATATTATCCATCTTAACCTAAATGTACATGTGAAACTAATCGTCACATTTCTTTTGAACACCATACAACATACATACAGTGTTCATGCAGGAATGCGTTATAAAATTAACTGGTCTGTTGTACATACACTGCATATGTTGGGTATTAATATAGCTACAATTATGTACATCACTACCATGAAAGCAAAGTTGACTCTGCTTATAATTCAGTACCTAATTGTGGAAATGTGTATGAATGTTTTTAGTGATCTGTCTGAACATTTAAGAGAAGCAGGTGTAGTGCTCAATGTGGCTGACACTCAGCAACACATGCAGTGTGTCGCTCACAGATGGTATTGGTGTGAGAAGGTGGCGTATCTATAACGTTACAATAATATATAACTGAACGAATGACTAACGTACGTTGTAATATATCGTGGGCTGGTGCTTGAAAGTAGTAAGATAATTACCATTTCTAATGAATGTGATGAACTTGTGTTCACCTTGTCAGCTTCTAACAACTGTAGTCCCTCCCCCAGCACTTGACACCACCATGACCTCTTAGCTGCTTCTCCCACCTGTAAGCCCTCCCACAAGACTTGACGCTACCATGACCCTGTGATGTGGCTCTCTGCCCGACACCACCCCCTCTGTTCACCTCTATGCTGTGATTACATATTAATTGAAGCTGGTTTCACACACCAGTACATAAGCGAAATACAAATAAGAAGTGAGCTACATATGAACACAATTAAATACCATATGGTACAGTACATGTTCCTATTTATGCTCACATTATACTACATGAAGAGAAAAAAGAGCTTTCATAATACATAATGGAATTTGTTAGGGAAAATTATTCATGTTCGCCTTTCAATTGACAATATTCCATGCAAGACGCTATTACTCAGTAATGGCCTGTTTATAGGTGTAACATAGATTATCCCAAATATATATATATATATATTATATGTATATATGGATCGACACATACATGAAAAAGTGAATTATGCATTTGTGTGCACAGACACAGTATAACGAACAACACAGTGATGTTAAACATTACTGTGACAAAGAATGACTGCGGTGTGCTTTGTGGTTATGCATGTTAACCCATTGTTTGTAAAAAGATTCGAACATACATACAGCTTTCAACTATAGGGGAAAGATATTGAATGCTTTGTAAACTAGAAGGGTGCAGTGTGTGTTATTTGGAAGATCATTACACAGAATCCCTTCATGCAGGTCAAGTGGGTGGTAAATGTTGACGTCATAATGATGTAAGCCACAATAGTTGGAGCCAATACATATTTCCAAACACAGATATATATATATATATATTATATATAATATATATTAAATATATAATAATATATATATATATATATATATATATATATATTTATATCTTTTTTTTTTGGACAATTATATATAAACATAGATATATACTATTATATAATATATATATATGAGAGAGAGAAGAGAGAGAAGAGAGAGAGAGAGAGAGACATATATAACAGATATATATGTAGGTATGCTTATATTTGGAAGAAATTATAAGTTGCAGTGGAAATATAGATAAGAACTGTAACATAGGACCACGCATAGTACAGTAACATTTGTCACCTGGTGGAAATTGAACTGATAAATTCCGATATCTCTGTCCCCTGGCAAACCCTCCACGACGACAGGAAGAAATTTTCACGCCTCTGCTCCTCCAATGGAGTTAGATTAGAGCTTGTGCTGCGGCCCACCTCCAGTGGCAGAAGCTGTATCCGTTGGCTTGATGTTTTTTTTCTTTAAATTGGCCTTGATATGATCAAATCTCTTCTGACGGCTGAACCTGACATTGCATGGCTGTGCTCTCTACTACTCTGCATCGTGCGGAATCTCTACATCTCTTCTGACAATTCGTGTGGTCCCTGACATGATTCCCACACGCAGACACAGCCAAGGTTATTTGGTCCCACATTTCTTTTTTGAGGCTGAACTTGTCCGCCCTTGAAATACATAAAAAATATATGACCTTACAAATTAATAGAAAGACGAAGACATTTTACAAAAATGATACCTGTTCCAAGAGATACCAACAGAGCTGGTATAGTTGAATATGTTAGCACATGAGCATTTACGGGAAACATACAATCTAAGGAAGCTTGCATGATTATTTTATGAACTTTGGCAACTTTTTGGATTGATGTTATGTCGTTATAAAGCATGAAGGATTATGTGTGTAACAATTAACTTTAATTATAATATTAGAGATTAATAGTTTGATATTAACACATGTCACATGAGATAGGATAAAATGTCTTTGAACAATCAATGCAAAGATTGACTTACCTAATAAATGCCCATACAGAGAGTCTAACTGCTCCAAAATCCTTGTAACAAGAACTCTGTTTTCCTCATCATTGAACCGAGGATTACGTGGCCGCTCCACACGTTTCTTCTCCGACCACTGACCACAAGCTTGCTGCTGCTGACTGGACCCTCCTTCTTCCAATGGAAGACTACAAAGGACGCCCCACCAACCACCCCACCACCAGAATACCACACCCCAAAAAAGCAGCACCACAAACAGACACCCCACAACCCAGCACAAGACAACCCGCATCAGCACCACACAACAGACACCTCCACATACACCACTAGACACCCCATCACAACCGCAACAGACACCCCCAGCAGTACCACTACAATACCCTCCACACACCACACCATAGCACCCCAGCACACCACCAAAACCCCCCCACCAGCACCCTCGCACTCACAGCAACACTACTCGCACTCCCAGCAACACCACTCCACTCACATCAACAGCACTCCCCTGAATCCTACGTTCACTCAGACGCGTACTCACACGACTACCAGTACCACTCACACCAGCATCACTCTTCCCACGCCATTCGGCAACCTATAGCACTCACAAAGAACAGAAGAAATTTAAACACACAATCGCACTGAACACTTACAAACTGAACACAACACAAAAGATGTTAAACAAAACACCAGGAACAACCGATCACAATACACAGCAACTCTCTCTGTCAATATGAAAAATGCAAATCGCCCAGCTCTGTGTGTCTCTCTCCTCTCTCCCACAACACAGAGAATGAATAAAAATACACGCTGCCTTTAAATGGGCCGCTCAATCAAAAACTGCTGCTTGCTTGGAGATTCAGCAAGAAGTTTCATTGGCGAACCTAACACCACCTCGCCATGCACGCCGATACACCTGTGTGTGATCGGCAATCATATCCGCCAAGTGGGACACAAATGTTTTCGGCTTGATTCAAGGGATTCGGCACTTATTGCATACGGCAAGGAAAAATCGGCAACATCATACCGATAGTGAACACTTGCCGAGAGCACTTTTTCGGCGCTTACTGCATAGAGCCCCAAGTTCTCAAAAATGAACGCAGTGGTCGCGGCTGGGATTTCATGTCGATTTTATTTCCAGGACGTTTGGAGCTAAGACCCGGTTAAGCATAAGCAAATCCTCCGGAGAGAAGGGAGCGGTGGCTTCTGGAATGTCATGCCGATTTGAGCTCCAACACATTTCGTGCAAAGTCCTGTTCAAAGAAAAACTCTTGTTTAGAGTTCTGTACAGCTAGGAAAGTTTAGTTTTTTACCCAAGTTCCCAAGTAAGTGTATCTCTTCTTATGTAGTTTGTGTATCATTGTGTGTATGCCTTTTCCTGCAAATAAATGTACAATTTATTTCACTTTACATGTTTTGCTCATTGTATGATCCTGGTAAAAAGGTGTAAATGCCTGGTCTCCCGTGACACTGGAGAACTTCTAATATTTCTAAATGAAATTAATTAGTTTAGTACTGAAGTATACCAGAGCTGTTTGGCAACTTTATGGGTAACAGTGCTCCCTATTAAGACCTACGAAAATATGTTGCTGAAAAACTTTAAGGAAAATTGATTACTGTCAATAGAGCTCTGTTAATAAAAAATCCTCCTGCAGAATTATGCAAAATGTGGATTCAAAATGGAAGCAGAAGATTTAAAGACTAAAGAGAGATAACTATATATTGTAGTGAGTTGGTTTAAAGTAGATCAAAGTGGGGAAACGAATACAGATGTTTAAAAAAAGATAAAAATACCCAATGTGACAGAAAATACATATTCAAATACTTAAATGTTTGTAGTCTCACAAATAAGTGTCAATTCGTTAAACCCTTTGGCCAAAGCATTACAAGCCTGCAGTCACATCATGGCATGATCAATATGCATGTCCTAACACTACCTGTGAGCATTCTCATTTACCTCTACTGTGGAAGGAGAAAGAAAGGCAGAGGACCCAAGATGGGCCCATCGCCCAAATAAGGGCTGATGTGCCTCAGAGAGTTTAGGAGCCCAGATGGCCAGCTCTCCTCCCCCTATCCCTCACCATGAGAGATTCAAATTTTGCATGTGGCAACAGAGTGGATGGAGGAGGGCATGATCAGGTGAGCAGGACAATACTGTAATGGGAAGCGATAGTGATGATGATGATGGTGATGATATGAGATGGGGTCGGTGGTGACAGCGTCGGACTGTGAGTCCCAGCAGTCGGACAGTGAGGATATGTGAGGACGCCGCGTCTCCTACCTTCCGCGGCGCCCTACTCCTCAGCTCCGGCACTCACCCCTTCAGCCGCTGGGACACGTGGCATCCGGCCCCACGTCTCCACCTCCCTTCCTCCATCGCATGTCTGACATGAGCGCCGCCGCGCAGAACCCCGCACACGCCGACGTCTTCAGCTTACCTTCGCGGCGTGCTTCCGCTCCCCCTTCCGCAACGGGTGTAGCGCACGCACGCATGTGCGCACGCAAGTATGACCACCTCCACTGCCGCCAATGATCTTGTTTCCTCCTCACCTGCTCTGCATCCAGCCTCAGCCTATCAGCGCTCTACCTACGTCTGACTCACTGCTGGTAGTTCCCATTGGCTCCTCTCAGTATATAGTGCTACCAGCCCAGAGCTGATTGCTGAGCCTAGTCAGTCTTTGGTTTTGCTTGCTACAAGCTACTTCGCAGTCTGTTCCTGTCTCCTTGTTATAGATCCTGCTCTGTATCCGGATTCCTGACTTCTGGCACCCTAGAACCCTGGCTCACTTATCGGACTTCTACCTTCTCCTCTCCTCGACCTCTAACATAGGACTACGACTACTCTTGACCCCTACAACCCTGATCCCGGCAAGTACCTCTACGATCCGACACTCTCCTACCCCGACCCAGGCTATCCTATAACTACTCTGCTTACCGGACCCGCTCACGCGGTTGTAGGGCGGTAGTTTATCTGTATCCCCACCTCGGCCTCGCGGTCCAGTCCGGTTTGTGGTGAGCACTCTTATACTTCCGTGACAGGATAGTGGGAGTGCGAGGGAGAGTACTGAGTCAGACACAACCAGTGGTTCAGACAGCAATGAGACACTAGGCTTAAAGAGCATGTAAAATGTTTAGATGCGATAAGTAAGTCAGTGAAGTGGCATAGGAAGGAAAAGGAGTGGAAGGTGGATAAATGCAAAGCTTTCAATGACAAGGTGGTCGTTTCCTCCCGCAGCGGTAGGGATATGAACGTGCTCGCGACTAGCTCCCTGTACACACACCTGTCAAGGAAACCCCAGAGAGATATAGTTAAAAGGAAATATATGGATATGTTTAAGCTGTCCATAGAGAGGCGAGAAGAGAGGAGACGCGCGTGGGAGGCAGGTGGCAAATGGTCAGCACGTACAGCATAGTGAGGAGTATTGGGATCTGGATGTTGGGTTTTGCTGTTTTGGGGAAATGTTTCCTTACAAAATATCCAAAAAAGGGGCCTAATGTAATTATATACAGTACATGTATGTAATTTAGACCACACATGATAAATATGGGGGTCAGCATGGTTGGATTATGACGAGTGTTTCAGGCAGAGGTGCAGGGAAATTCAATCTTGCTTTTGGGGAATAAAGACATGGATATTTGGATAGCACAAGAGGGACAGGTGAAGCAAGCTCCCTTTTCCAAGGGACGGGTGGGCAGACTGGGAGTCAACCAATGAAGGAGGCCAGAAAGGGGGGATGCTGGGTGTTTAACAGCAAACACTGTGCACTTGGGGCAGGTTGCAAATTTAGGCATGTGCGTAGTCAGTGTGGGGGTAACCACCCCAACATAAAGAGCTACAAAGCCCCAGGCAACACCAACCAGGGGGAGGGGAAATGCCCCTCACAAATGCCCAAATATCGGGCAGCCTTAGCAACTTGAATCGTTGGTTACAGGGGTACCCCAACCGGGAGAAAGCAAGGTTCCTGGAGGAGGGTTTTAAGTTGGGTTTTCAAATACCAGTGGGAGGGACAGTATCAGAGAAGCAAATGAGCCTAAATTTGTAATCCGCCACAAAAAAAGCATAAATAGGGAAGAGGTAAAATTAGGGTGCATGGCGGGCCATTTACATCTCCCCCCTCTCACCCAGCTAATTATTTCCCCACTGGGTGTGGTACCAAACAAAGACCCAGGTAAATTCCGGCTAATACAGCATCTGTCATATCCAAGGGAGAGCTCTGTAAATGGTTCCATAGAACCGTACCTATGCCGGGTACAATACCAACCATTCAACAATGCCATAAGGATAATAAAAACATATGGCGTGAGAGCACTATTGGCTAAAATTTACATAGAATTAGCCTTTTGGCTGTTACCTTTTGCCCTCAGCAGCTTCAGATTCACAGAGTGCAAAATGTCTCCCCGTGGGTTATGTTATTTCATGCACCTAATTTGAGGCATTTAGTACTTTTTTACACTGGTGCATAGTCAGGAAGACGGGGACTAGCACAGTCACACACTATCTGAATGACTTCCAGCTGGTGGGTTCCCCGGATCCCCCGCTGTGCTAGAGGGGATCATGAAGGAGTTGGGGGTTCCAAAGCAGAGGAAAAAAATGGAGGGTGTAACGGTGAAGGGGTAACCAGGCTTTATAATAAAGGTTAAGCCCACTGGGTTGCCCTTGAACTGTGTTTTTGGGTCCTAGAGTGTCAGCTCTTGGACATGTGTATTGTGCATGCATTACAGTACCATGTAATAAAATATGCGACAATTGCGATTTTTCATGTTGTACCCTTTCCTGGAGTGCTAGCAAGTGGAGGTGACCAGGCTGTGAGTTTCAGGGTAGGTTTGACGGAGAAACTTCTTTCAGATTGCATCTATTTAGCAGGGTTCCAAATTTACTGGAGACCCCAAAAATGTACCCAGGGATCAGGTTAGATTCCCGGCTACGTTGAAGCGCAGTGCTCCAGTCAAAACTATACCATGAAAACGTTCTTGCGACGCACCAGTAGGAGGACCTGCTCCAGCACAGACCAAAAAAGGTAAAAGGAGGCACAGGGAGGAAAAGGGTCACTGAAACAGTCAACAGGTCCCTAATATAACAGTGTGACGGTTCAGGGGATTCCTTCCTCTCTATGTGTCCCCGTCACCACGCTTTCCCCTGCCTCTGATCTTTCCCCCTTGCCTCCTCGTTCTGCTCTCCCTTCCTCCTCCCGCACCCGTCCCTCTGCGGCATGCCCTGATGCACTCCCAGCTGCTGCGCGCATTCCCCGCAGGGCGCGCGCATGTTCCCAAACACCCGATCCCCTCTGAGGCACTCTCTGCTCGCGGCGTCCCTCTGTCTCCCCTCCGGTCTCAATACCTTCTGCAGTCACTCCTCCGGTTCTCTCTCCTCCCTCGGGGGTGCCCCTGCGGTGCAGCGCTCCGCGTGCTTTCTGACGCAGCCTGTGTGCGCGCACCCCAACCTTACAGAGGGTGCGTGCACACGCTCCTCTTGTAAACTTCCCCAGACCTCTGCCTCCGCCCCCCATGCTGTAGAAGCCATCTCCCTCTCTGATTTTCCTGTCTCCTCCCTCTCTCCTTCTCACCTATCCCTGCTGCCTCTCACTCTACCCTCTACTCCTCCTCTCTCTCCCATTGGTGTTCCCTCCTTTATAACCCCTGTCTGTTCTTCCACTCATTGCTCTGCATAGCTTCTTGTGACCCCTTTGTGTGCAGTCCTATGCTTGGCTCTCCTGTCTCTTTCAGCGTTTGTTCCTGTTCCTGCTTACCTTTGGATCTCCCTGGCTTGAACTCTGCTTTGTACTGGATTACCCTGCTCTCTCCTGCCCTTGACCAATTTGGCCAAAATGTTAAACTAAAAGACCATTTTATTTAATAGATATCTACAGGCATACCCCGCATTAACGTACGCAATGGGACCGGAGCATGTATGTAAAGCGAAAATGTACTTAAAGGGAAGCACTACCTTTTTCCACTTATCGATGCATGTACTGTACTGCAATCGTCATATACGTGCATAACTGATGTAAATAACGCATTTGTAACAGGCTCTATAGTCTCCCCGCTTGCACACAGCTTCGATACAGGTAGGGAGCCGGTATTGCTGTTCAGGACGTGTTGACAGGCGCATGCGTGAGCTGCCATTTGCCTATTGGGCGATATGTACTTACTCGCGAGTGTACTTAAAGTGAGTGTCCTTAAAGCGGGGTATGCCTGTATACATATATATTTAGGCACTGTACCGTGTATAAGTTTCACTGGATGTGCACTGAGTTCTGTCTGTGTTTTATGTTCTGTCTCTGGTTTTTAATATATATTGCCATGCTCAGTAGCACTCCTCTGTGACACTTATATGCTTATATATATATATATGTTGTGGTTATTTTGGGGGTTTAATATGAGCTTGTAGGTGTCCTATATGTTTAACCCAAGATTACCCTAAGTTTAGGCGTGAATTCCAACAAGTGTTTGACACTCCCGCACGCTGGGAGATGGCCGCTTTTTCTCTATTTCATATCTCACAGGCTCAAAGATCTGCTGCTTAGTACGCGATAGAGTTCCGTACCCTCGCCGCAGAGACTCAATGGAATGACGAGGCACTTGCCGCCGCATACTGGCACGGTCTGTCTGACACCCTGAAAGATGATCTCGCAACCCACACCCGGCCATCCTCTCTGGAAGAACAGATTACTCTCAGTGTACGAATGGATCAACGCACCCAGAAACGACATCTTTCTTCCCCGGTTGTCTCTCACAGGTCTTCTCCTTCACCCTTCCTGGCATTAGACGCCCCGGAACCAATGCAAATTGGTAGCCAACAACCTCGGGCTGCGGAGAGAATGCGACGTCGTCAGAAGGGACTCTGTTTCTACTGTGATTCTCCAAAACATCGCCTCCAGAACTGTTCCCTGGAGCCGGGAAAGGGAAACACCCAGTTAAGGTAGAGGGGCTTCTACTGGGTACTATCTCTTCTTGCCCCTCTCTCCCTAAGGATCTACCAAAGAAATTCATGCTTCCTGTAATGCTGGCGGGTCCTGACCTTCTATTAGAAGTAAAAGCCTTCATTGACTCTGGATCTGGCGGTAACTTCTTGGATCATACCTTCGCCTCTGAAAACCAAATTCCTCTGGTCAAGAGAAAAGCACCCATTGGCCTCGAAGCTATTGATGGACGTCCGCTTCAGCCAGCCTTCATCATCTGGGAGTCCATTCCTCTTACTTTGACCTTGGCCGACGGCCATATGGAGGTAGTAGTTTTTGATATCTTCCATTCTCCTACCGTTCAGGTTATTCTAGGATTGCCTTGGCTGCAGCTCCACAATCCACGCATTGATTGGACCGGCGCCTTACCTATCCAATGGCCTTCCTCAGCCGAGCCAGTCTCTACTACTCCTCCTGCTGCTGTGCTCGCTTGCTTGGACTCTGTTCCTTCCAACCTGTCGATTCTTCTGACCGTGTATCACGAGTTCCTGGATGTGTTCAACAAACTACAAGCTGAAGTACTGCCTCTTCATCGTCCCTACAATTGTCCTATTGATTTAATTCCAGGAACCATCTTCCCGAAATCGAAATCATATCCCTTATCAGTCCCTGAGACTGAGGCTATGACGTCTTACATCCAAGAAAATTTGGAGAAAGGATTATTCCGCAATTCTACCTCCCCCGCTGGGGCAGGCTTCTTCTTCGTGAAAAAGAAGGATGGATCGCTAAGACCCTGCGTCAACTTTCGCGGACTCAACAAAATCACGGAAAAAAATCGATATCCCCTTCCCCTAATCTCTGAACTGTTCGATCGTCTCCAAGGAGCCTCTATCTTCTCCAAGGTCGATTTAAGAGGGTCCTATAATCTCATTCGTATAAGGGAACGAATGGAAAACTGCATTTAATACGCGATCTGGACATTATGAGTATCTAGTGATGCCCTTCGGGCTATGCAATGCTCCTGCCGTTTTCCAAGAGTTAATGAACGATATCTTCCGAGACGTATTGGGAACATTCGTTATCGTATACTTGGATGACATTCTCATTTTTTCTAAAGACTTAGATGAGCACATTCACCATACCAAATTGGTACTTTCTAGGCTCCGTGCCAATCGCCTATACGCCAAGATGGAGAAGTGTTTGTTCCACCAAACGTCTACTGCCTTCTTAGGTTATATTATCTCTAACCAAGGTTTTTGTATGGACCCAGAAAAATTGAAGTCCGTTCTCGACTGGCCGCTGCCAAATTCTCTCAAGGCAGTGCAGCGTTTTCTTGGCTTTGCCAATTATTACAGGAAATTCATCCGTAATTTTTCTTCCATTGCTCTGCCCATCACCGCCTTGACTAAAAAAGGTGCTGACCCCACGTCTTGGCCTCCCGAAGCCATTGATGCCTTCGAGTTTCTCAAAAAAGCCTTTGTTTGTGCCCCCATCCTACGACATCCTGATACCTCACTTCCCTTCATGTTAGAAGTTGACACCTCGGATGTGGGAGCCGGTACAGTACTCTCTCAGAGATCCTCTCCCCAAGAAAAACTCCATCCATGTGGTTTTTTTTCTTGGAAATTCTCGTCTGCTGAGAGAAATTATGATGTTGGGAATCGTGAGCTATTGGCCATTAAATTGGCTCTTCAGAAGTGGAGGCATCTTCTCGAAGGCACCAAAGAGCCTATTGCCATCCTCACCGATCACAAAAATGTACTGTATATCGAGGGGGCTCGACGATTAGGATCTCGTCAGGCCCGTTGGTCTCTTTTTTTTTCCCGTTTCAACTATACCATTTCTTATATTCCTGGTACCAAAAATATCAAAGCAGACGCTCTCTCTCGCCAGTTCGCCACGGAAAACGAATCCAATGAGTCCGCTGAATCTATTCTCCCCGCCAAGTGCATAATCTCTGCCAATAATTTGATGTGTTGGATGAAATCAACAAAGCCCAGGTTCACATTCCCAGGAGATTCAGGGTACCAGAGGGACGCTTATACTGTACGCAGCTCCACGTTTTCGCCACAAAATTTTACATTGGGGACAGTCTTCTATATCGGTCGGTCATCCAGGCTTCAAGAGGACAGCGGATCTTATTAAACGGACCTTTTGGTGGCCTAAGATGAATAAGGACATTTTTTATTTCACCAGTGCTTGTCCGGTATGTGCCCAGAGTAAATCCGCCCATCACAAACCTTCTGGCCATCTCATGCCTCTTCCCATTCCGGAGCAACCTTGGAAACACATCTCTATGGACTTCATTGTCAAACTTCCCAATTCTAAAGGAATGAATACTATTCTTGTGGTTGTAGACAGATTTTCTAAGCATTCACACTTCATTCCCCTCAAGGGCCTTCCTAATTCTGCTACTTTGGCCAGTATTTTTTCTCAGGAAATTTTCAGATTGCACGGTGTCCCTGTTTCGATTGTTTCTGACAGAGGTTCTCAATTCATCTCTAAGTTCTGGCGTGCGTTTTCCAACAGACGCTGGATTTCCCTATTTTTTTCTTGTGGATATCACCCTCAGTCCAATGGTCAGACAGAAAGAATGAATCAGACCTTAGAGCAGTATCTCAGATGTTTCGTCTCCGAATCTCAAGATAACTGGAAGGATCTGTTACCGTGGGCTGAATTTGCTATCAACTCTCTTAAAAATGAATCTACGCAAGAGTCACCTTTCTTCATTAATTTCAGATTCCACCCTAGCAGTCTTCCCCTATCCTCCCTCCCTTCTAGTGTTCCCGCAGCGGATTCTCATGTTTCTACTCTTCAGAAGTCTTGGAAGAAGATCCTTAAGACCCTACAAACTGCCATCTCAAGACAAAAAACAAAGGCAGATCGACATCGTCAACCGGGTCCCTCGTTCAAACCCGGAGACAGAGTGTGGTTGTCATCAAAAAATATAAGGCTCAAGACCCCGTCTCCAAAGTTGTCCCCGAGATTCTTGGGTCCCTTTAAGATATTAGAGAGGATCAATCCGGTCGCATACCGTTTGGCACTTCCTCCCACCATGAGGATTCCTTCTGTGTTCCATGTGTCCTTACTCAAACCATTTATCCAGAGCTCTCACTTCCCGGACCGTTCCCGAAAACCCAATCCGGTGACCATTCACGGACAGAAGGAATACGAAGTTCACTCCATAATTGACTCCCGTTGGTCCAGAAATAACCTACAGTTCCTCGTTCATTGGAAGGGGTATGACCCAGAGGAGCGTTCATGGATTCCGTCACATCACATTCACGCTCCCAAACTCCTCTGGCAATTCCATCAGAAATTTCCCCAGAAGCCATGGCAGGATCGCCCGGAAATCGATCCCCAAGGGGGGGATACTGTGACGGTTCAGGGGATTCCTTCCTCTCCATGTGTCCCCGTCACCGCGTTTCCCCTGCCTCTGATCATTCCCCTTTGCCTCCTCGTTCTGATCTCCCTTCTTCCTCTGCTTTGTACTGGATTATCCTGCTCTCTCCTGCCCTTGAACCCTGCATCCGGATAAGACTTCGCTGCCTTCTGTTACCCCTGGACTCTGGCTTACGGACATCACTATCCTGCTCTCTATTGCCCCTGGACTCTGGCACATGGACATCACTATCCAAACTCTGAAACCCAAGGCATTGCAAGTATACCTTAACCTTTTTTCTACAGGCCCGGCAACGCACTACCACACTACGGGCACGCTCTCACTGCTGTGGGTGCATGTTATAACCCTACCCACCTCAGTAGTGGGGACTGGCCAGGTCTGCGGGCATACAGGCGTTACAAACAGGAGGGGCTGCCCAGTTCTTGCTTAGGTCACCCTAACTCTGGTATATGGAGTTTAGGGGATACTTGTCACGGGAGACCAGGTTTCTTAACACCTTTTTATTACCGGGATCATTGATTGAGCAAAACAAAATGGTAAAATAAATGGTTATTTATTTCACGAAAAGACAGACACACAATGTAACACAATTCACAAGGTTAACACACTTACTGGGAACGGGGCTAACGAATAAATCCCTTTCTGGAATGAAATTCACCAAGATGCCCTTTTTAGAGCACTTTCCAATGACCGGTAGTTACTCACAGAAGTCTTGGAACTGTTTTCGGCATGCAATGCTAGACGTGACCGCTACGTTCTAAAAAGCGGGACTTAGAAACTTTTCTGAGTTCAAAATCTTTCAAGCCAGCTCGCGTCTATTCAGTCCAGAGCATCTTTGAATTTGCCGCTGTTGGTTTGGCGCTTGGAATCTGCGCTCCTGATTGGCTGCAAGCTCTCTTAAGGCTTTCAGGCTTTCATTCGCTAACCTGGGCAGCCTATCAGAGTGTGGGAATTCTCCTGCCAGCCAATTACAGATTTGCGGGTATTGTAAAGCCAGGAGGGCACCTTTTCTCAGGTTGTAAAGGGGCATGTGCCAACCTGGCACCTCTGCCTCTTTGCATACCAACTGTAGATAAGGGAGATCCAATGCACTACCGATTTGTACAATAGAAAATGTATTGTGCCACACAACGTTTCGACCGTGAGGTCTTTATCAAGTGACAGGTATACCAAGCCAACCCGCTGACCAGGCTCCACAGACTCTGGGTTCTGGCAAATGGTTGCCAGATAGCCTTGAGTTAGCTCAGGATGTGGGTACTCAAGCAGAACTGCAGTACCCCTCCTGTTCTAACACCTTGGCATCCCTGAGGCTTTCAAGTACGGACTCCGCACAGAAACAGAGGCACCAAGCTTGATTGCCATCTGGGCTGACCGGAATCCATGACTTAGAAATCCCTCAGTTCATTTACAGGTTATCAATATATATATATATATATATATATATATATATATATATGTAACGGATTTTCTGGCCTAGCCTGACCCACCCAATCTCACATTGGCCCCTGTGGTCTAACCAGCCCCCATTACAGTGTAGTGTCTGGTGGTGCACCTGTTGGCAACAGGACTCCTGAGTCTCCCACATGATGTTGTGTGGGGATTGCCAACCCAGACAGGCAGGTGAGGTAGTGTACTTATATCCAGTGCAGCGCCTCCACCTCATCAGGATCCCAGCGTCCGCTTGTGGATGGTCCTGGTGAGGAACTCCTCTGTGGTGCACTCCTCTGTGTAATCACTCCACACTTACACACGAGGGTATGGTTTAACAGGATCATCTTTATTGACTTGCGGCGGGCCAGCTGCCCCTCACAGTGGGTGTACTTAGCCTCTTATGTTCACCGCACTTCCCTTTAAAAGGTGTCCTTTCCCCAAATTGGTGGATTCCCTATCTCCCCTTAGGGAGATAGTCCCTGTGCCAGGTCCCTGGTCACAGTCTTATAAGCTGTCTCCTCCCAAGCCTGCACTCAGACTTGCTCCTTGTCTCATAACCTCTTACATAACCTTCCAACAGCTTAGCAACAACTCACGTTTTGAGCAGTGCTGTGCCTTATGTATCCTCTGGGGGCTGGCACAACTCTGACACCACTAATCATGGATTCAGAGCATGTGACCACTCCCATCCATACATAGGGCACCTCACCAGGGTGTGAGGGCAAACCTCCATAATTACTGCTGGCATGCCCATAACTTACCAGGCCTTACTGTCAGCAGGAGAGATGACTGTAGCCATTTTACAGCATGGTTACATATATATATACAGTGTTCGACAATCCTATACATTTACACGCCCGGGGTGAGAGGATTTAACCTCCGGGCGAGTAAATATTGGCCCAAGCAGCACACGTGTTTGTTTTTTTAAATTTTCTCTGCTCGCGCTGAAATTTTCCCTGCTCGCGCCGGCTGAAAAAAAAAAACTCCCCCTACCTGACAGCTGATTGGAGCGCACTCCCAGGCTTTGTGGGCGTGCGGCCAGGCTCTATATGAGCCCGCCCCCAACGAGCGGCCATTTGTTCTGCCAGGAGATCTGTTGGAGAGTAAGTACTCTCCAATCCTCCATCCTGCGGCCCCTCCTCCCCCCGGCTTCCCGCACCACTTCCGCTTCCCCCGATACCCGCGCCGCTGGGCGTGTGATGGTAGTGGGGGTGTTCCCCCCCTTCTCTCCCTGGCTTCCCGCGCCGCTTCCCCCGGTCCCCGCGCGGGGCGGGTGATGGAAGTGGGGGTGTTCCCCCCTCTTTCCCCGGTCCCCGCACCACTTTCCACTTCCCACTATACCCGCGCCGGGCAGGTGATGGTAGTGCGGTTGTTCCCCGCTTACCCCGGCTTCCCGCGCCACTTCCCGCAATACCCGATCCTTGCGCGGGGCGGGTGATGGTAGTGGGGTGTTCCCCACTTACCCCGGCTTCACGCGCCACTTCCTGCGATACTCGATACCTGCGTGGGGCGGGTGATGGTAGTGGGGGTGTTCCCCGCTTATCCCGGCTTCCCGCGCCACTTCCCGCGATACCCGATACCCACGCGGGGCGGGAGATGGTGGAGGGGGTGTTCCACCCTTACCTCCTTGGTCTCCGCTTCCCCACGGTCCCGTGGCTGTCTGCGCGGGAGATGGTCGCGGGGGGGCGAGCGGGGCAGTGGTGGTGGTGCTCGGTCGCGCGGCCTTTCCTCTTCTTCCCCCTGTTGTGTGTGTGTGTGTATGGGAGAGTGTGTGTGTATGGGAGAGTGTGTGCGTGTGTGTGTGTGTGTGTGTGTGTGTGTGTGTGTGTGTGTGTGTGTGTGTGTGTGTGTGTGGTGTGTGTTGTCGTGTGTGTGTTGTGTGTGTGTGTATATGGGAGAGTGTTGTGTGTAGATGCATGGGAGAGTATGTGTGTGTGTGTGGTCATGCATGGAAGAGGAGTGTGTGGTGTGTGGTGTGTGTGGTGTGTGTGTTTGTTTGCTGTGTGTGTGTGTGTAGTTTGGTGTGGTGTGTTGTGTGTCGTGTGTGTGTGTGTGTGTGTGTGTGTGTGTGTGTGCATGCCTGGGGAAGAGTTGTGTGTGTGTAGTCGTGTGTGTGTGGTTTTGGTTTGGGACGTGTGTGTGTGTGTGTTGTGATGATGGAGGTGTGTGTGTTGTGTGTGTTGTGTGGTGTGGTATGTGTGTGCTGTGTGTGTGTGTGGTGGAGCTGTTGTCTGTGCGGTAGCGTTGGATGGGGGTTCAGAGAGAGAGAAGTATGAGTGCTGTCTGGCAGCATGCTATGGGAGTGTGTGTTTGTGTGTGCAGGAGCTATGGGTGTGTTTGTGTGTGTTGGTGTGCCATGGGGGGGGGGGTTGCATGGTTGGGTGTGTGGTGCATGGGGGGGTGTAGTGTGTCGATACACGAAGTGTCACCATTCACTCCGCCACCCAATCACACCCACTGCAACCACTCCCCACCACCAACCCATAGACCCCATACTCACCCACCCATCACCCCGTCACCCCACCGCATTCATCCACCGTCACCCCACATCATCAACCCGTGCTGTCTTGCCCCCTGTCTCTCTCTCACGTCTCTCTCGCGCCGTCTGCTCGCCCCCGTCTCTCTCTCGCCCCCAGTCCTCCTCCTCACCCCAGTTCCCTCTCTGCTCGCCCCCAGTCTCTCCTCTCTCGCCCCCAATTCTCTCTCTCTCGCTTCGCACCCATTCTCCCCCCCTCCTCGCCCCCTGTCTCTCTCATCTCGCCGTCCCAGTCCTCTCTCTCCCTCTCTTCTCTCTCTCGCCCCCAGTCTCTCTCTCGCCCCCAGTCTCTCTCTCTCTCGCCCCCAGTCTCTCTCATCTCACCCTCTCTCTCTCCCCTCTCTCTTCTCACTCTCTTTCTCCTCACACCCTCTCGACCCCTCAGTCTCTCACCACCCTCTCTCTCTCTCCTCCCTCGTCTCTCACTCTCTGTCGTCTCAACCTGCCACCTCTCTCTCACCCACCCTCTTCTCTCTCAGCACCACCCGCAATCACCCCCTCTCTCTCTCAACCCCTCTCTCTCTCAATCACCCCTCTCTCTCGTCTCTCTATCAGAACTCACTACACTCTCTCTCTCTCACCCCTCCAAACTCCCCGCTCTCTATCTCTCTCTCTCTCTCTCGTTCACAATCACTGCCCCTGTCTCTCCTCTCTCCTCCTCACATCACCCCCTCCTCTCACAACTCTCTCTCTCTTCTCTCACCCCCTTCTCTCTCTCTTCCCACCCGCTCTCTCTCCTCTCTCGTCTCTCAACACCCCCCCCCTCTCTCTCTCACATGCCCCCCTCTCTCTTCTCTTCCTCATCCCCTCATCTCTCGTCTCTCTCTCCTTCATATCGTCTTCTCCCTCATCCTAGCTCCTCTCCTCTCTCATCTTTCCCTCCGCTCTCTCTCCTCGTCTCCCCCCCTCTCTCCCTCTCTCACCCCCTCTCTCTCCCTCTTTCTCACCCCCTCTCTCTCTCACCCCCTCTCTCTCTCTCTCTCTCACCCTCTCTCTCTCTCACCCCCTCTCTCTCTCACCCTCTATCTGTGTCTGTCTCACACTCTGTTTCTGGATCTCTTATTTACCCTATATATCTTAACTGCCCTATACTACACCGAAATAACCTATACTGCTTTCTTCCAGATCTGACTCAAGCTTCACATGGAAGACATCGGAACCCCTACTAACCCAGAAGACAGGTAAGAAACACCTCCCCTCCAATTTATAACATTACGGGATGAGGGTACCTGGACATTGAGGGACTGCGAATCAGGTAAGATCCCAGGCGGGATTGCTGCTTTAGATATGTGACGCGGATGCGTCCAGACACTGGTTAAGGTGTTCAGGAAACTAGTCATTCACACCTGGCTTTTATTTCTATATCGACATTTACACACACACACACACACATACACACGTAACAAGGACTAATTGTAGTATAATGTAATACAATAAATACATTTATGTCAAAAACGAATATTGTTCTGACTAGGAATTTATTACAATTATTTTATTTATATATTTTATTTTAAAGCTGGGTTCGGGGCGGGACTAGGGTTGGGGGCGGGACTAGGGGTGGGGTTGGGGGTGGGACTAGGTGGCGAGTAGATTTTTTGGTTGGTCGAGTAGATTTTTGGGTGATTTGACGAACACTATATATATATATATATAAAAACAAGGGCAGTTGGCACACTGTAAACTACTGATCCACTGATGCTTATCCCATATGCATAAATGAAAAGAATATTTACCAGATGTTGGTCCGGGAAACAGAGACAGCACACAGCCAGGTAAGTACAAAAAAACTGTATTCCCATAAGAAGTACATGGCACTGCATCCAACGTTTCGGTCAGCAGAACGTGACCTTCCTCAGGGATGTGCAGTGAATGAGTGCCAGTGAAACACCATATATACCCAAACCAATCAATAAAAAATTGCACTCACCAGTGTGGGAACCCCCAGAGCCCGCTAAAACTGTGTGTATGTGTTGCCTGTGACCCGCAGCCCAGTCCTGGAATGCACCGCCATCTTGGAATTGCCTGCCCTTCCTCCAAATTACCATATCGTCACTTCCTTACTGACGCAGCAATCTGAGTCCCTGCAATGTACCAGCGTCGCCACTACCTAGTAGCGCGCATGCGCCCTAAGTGTGGGGCGCTGTCAGACCTCCTTCAGGTAGCGCTTTCTACTGCGCATGACACAATCTGTCAGGTACCGCTGCCACTATGCAAAACGTGGCCTCTAGCGTCCTGAGGTTGCTATAGCAACATAAACATAGGTGTGGATGGAGACAGGCTGCTGAGAAACACTGAACACCAATTATACTGGGCTGTGGACCAGGGCTGTGGTGTGCATAAATACAACATGCAAAAAATAATAAATAAATAATGCATAATACTGCAAAACAAGCA
Source organism: Ascaphus truei (assembly GCA_036426205.1). Lineage (NCBI taxonomy): Eukaryota > Metazoa > Chordata > Amphibia > Anura > Ascaphidae > Ascaphus > Ascaphus truei. Next base: position 95,789,484 of record CM071567.1, read on the forward strand.
TGTGACATTCACCATGATCAATGTGATCAATAGCCGGTACATTAATATATTAAAAATATATAGTAACCAGATCAATAATATGAACCATGCCTTTCTTTCAGTGCTACACCATGCCCACTGACATACCTATACACAGAGAGTAGACAAAGAGACAGGTTAAAAAAACACCCAAAAGTATTATCATGTGAAGGAAGTGTATAGTGCAGAACATTTGGGACACCATGAAAGAACATGCTCATAGATAACTAAATAAAGTCATAAGAAACATCCCAATTTGAGAGTCTCATTAAGTCCATAAGGTGCAACAGTCTTGAGCTCAAAAATTAACCTAGCCTCATTCTGTAGCAAAAGTCTATTTCTGTCCCCACCCCGTGCGGGTACTGGGACCTGTAGGATTGGCATACACCGAAACGTTGCCAATAAATGTTTCAGATCTCTAAAATGTTTTAATACCGGCAGGCATTTGAACTCCTGGTCTTCAACATCGGCGTGTAGCGCTTTTCGTATCGTAGATTGGTGGATGGCTATGCGCTCTTTCAGCATCCTCACCGTTTTTCCAATGTAAAACAAGCCACAAGGGCATTTGATTAAGTATATCACAAATTTCGACTCACAATTAAGAAATTGACGAATCTTGATACGCGCCCCACTATGTGGATGGCAATATGAGGATCCAACTTGCATGTACTGACAGTTCGTACATCCCGTACATTTCTATGAGCCAGGTTTCTGAGACAGCCACGTCTTAGCCGGTACATATTTATCCACTGGATCAGCTTGTGTGATCATATCACCCACTGACGGACCACGTCGAAAACAAAAAAGAGGCGGTTCCTGACAAAGCTGTCCGATCTTATCATCATTCGCTAGAACATGCCAATTTTGTCTCACACTTTGTTGAATACATCTAGACGCAGTACTGTACGTACTGATCACACTGAATCTGTTGGTTTGAGCATCCTTGGGGAGGGTGCATAGTAAGGCATTACGATCCAATGCTTTAACCCACTCCAATGCATTCTTAACATCTGTCTGGCTATATCCTCTATCCAAGAACCTGGTCGCCATGGCCATCAAAGCATCGTCCACTTTATCGGGATCGCTAGTAATTCATTTTACCCTCAGTAGTTGCGAATAGGACAGGCCCTTCTTCAGTAGGGCGGGGCGGTGGCTGGACGCATGGAGAAGTGTGTTTTTGTCCGTGGGTTTGTGATACCTGGGCTTATGGTTTGACTCCCACTTAACATTCGGGATGCACATTGATACCCTGACAACCAAGACCATGCCAAAGGGGTGGTCTTTACAGGAAAAATCCTCCCTAAGTCTCCTGGTCAGAAGGTATTGCACAGCAGATGCTAATGCCAATTATTGACTATGGAGACATAGTATATGGCTCGGCTCCTCAAACCCACCTTAGCAAACTTGACACCCTCTACAATTCAATTTTGTCGTTTTGTTCTCCAATGCCAAACTACACACACATCACTGCGAATGATCAAAGAACTAGATTTGGTCATCACTGAGAGTCTAGGCGAAAGTTCACCTTCCTGTCTCACCCTCAAATACTTTCTGGGCAAGCTACCCAGCTCTACCTGAAACAAGCTCCTCACCCCTACCACATGCAGTACCTATCACCTGAGATCAGACTCCAAAAGACTATTCATGGTCCCAAGACTCAACAAAGTATCCGGACGTTCCTCCTTCTCCTTCCGTGCACCCCAAAACTGGAACAACCTACCAGAGACTCTCATATCCACCACCAGCTTAAGTTCTTTCAAATCTAAGGCTGTCTCACACTTTAATCTGGTCTGTAACTGTTTCATACGCTCATAATATATATTTTCTTTAACTGTGCATGCAATGTCTTGTATACAGTATAATGTATACCTTGTTCATTTATGTAACTGTATTTGTAACCATGTATTATTTTGTTTACTCTGTGCCCAGGACATACTTGAAAATGAGAGGTAACTCTCAATGTATTACCTCCTGGTAAAATATTTTATAAAACCCCTATTAGTAGCACTCTGATCCAGTATGAAATGGTGATAATATTAAAATAACTTTATTAAATGACAATATCGTTAAAATATTGGGGTTTAAAACAATGATTAAATGATACCAAGTGATTCTTACTCTATGGATATGTATATCCAGATGAGTGTACAGTGGTATATTAATGTCCAGTGTTAGGAAAGTTCACTGGCCCTAGTAGTCCTCTATAGAGTGGGTTGACTAGGGTTCTTTTGTGAAAGTAACGGTCAGTTAGAGCCACAAATGTAGTGCCCCTGTAATTTAATACTAGTAGGTGCACTAATAAATGAGACCTGTACTATGCTGTTTTTATACTGCAGCTAATAGTACATTATAGATACGGTGGAACAGATCTAGGTCTTAGTGCACCTAGTGTTGTGTTCCTAGCACCAACTTATGTAGATGTAGTATATAAGTATAGCTATGAGGTGCTTCACACATATATATTCCAAGTGTATGATGGTGTTTTGGAATGAACACTAGTATTACTGAATGTATTACAGGTAAATGTGGTGGCACTGCTGTAACTACTGTATAACCTTATACCGAGTTTGCAGCTGAGTACTGCTCCTTATAGGGTACACATACCGGTCAACTGAAAGACCTTCCCCTAGTTAGATCAGTGCTCCTCATTAGTGGTGATGATCTGGCAATCCAGGGGTTAATTACTGGATTGGTTGCCGTTTGCTCAGTGTATTACCCCCTGTGAGTTAAATACTGTAGTGGGGGATTAGCATTCAGGCTTCCTATGTTGGAGTAATAATATGCTGCCAGAATTACTGTGTGCCGTTACTGTTTGGTGACTTTTAAGATCATTGGATCTTACAATAGTCCGTTATTGTGCACGGGCTGAGACACGCTGACTCTTGAATCTAACTGAGTCAGTGTACATGAACTCCGGCTCCGCGCGTGCACGTGGTCACGTGTTTGCCGACGCGCGCGTTTCGCGAGTGCTTTGTCAAGGCTAAGGTAATCAGAAGGTTTCCTATGTCTTAGAAGGGTATTTATAGCGCTTGGATTAACCTGTAGTGACCCCATTGGATATTAGCGCATGCGCACTGTATGGCTGGTATTTGACTGGGATTTAAACCAGCGATCGATATCCTTGAATCTGAGAGATTATATGGAGCTGTGACATGCTGCTGTGATTGTATATATGGCAGTTTGCTTTAGTATGTGTTAACTATATGTCATCTAAAGTTAACTACTATTGACTATCACTGTTGTGACACCATTACTGTGTAAATAAATAAATAATTAATTCAATGTGCTGATGTTTGTCTATGACTGTTTTATTCCTTGTATTGTTACAATTTCTTTGGTGTTGTATGTGTGTGTTGAATGGCAAGATATGAGACACATGAGGCTGTATCCAAATGTGTGTTAGGAACGAATGCAATGTTGCAGTATGGAGTAATTTCGCTTGGGCAAGATAACCCCTTTTACAAGGAATAACATTCTCCTCTGGGTCAGAGAAAAATGTTATAAGCCACACTGTGCTCCTCCCTGCAGTAAGCACATATGGATCTATCCCCCTTAACAACGCTCTCCCACCAAAAGCGCCTCAATAAAGATTTGTTTACACGTCCCCTTTATTTAGCTCCCCAGACTTTCGAATGCTAGACTGTAATGAATGCACAAGATAATTAACTCCATACTGCAACATTGCATTCGTTCCTACCACATTTGGATACACCTCATGTGTCTCAGATCTCTTGCCATCACCACACACATACAACACCAAGAAATTGTAACAATACAAGGAATAAAACAGTCATAGACAAACTCAGCACATTGAATTAATTATTATTTATTTACACAGTATGGTCACACGTGATAGTCATAGTAGTTAACTTTAGATGCTAAGTTAACACATACTAAAGCAAACTGCCATAATACAATCACAGCAGCATGTCACACTCCTATATCTCCAGATTCAAGGATATCGATCGCTGGTTAAATCCCAGTCAAATACCAGCTACAGTGCGCATGCGCTAATATCCAATGGGGTCACTACAGGTTAATCCAAGCGCTATAATACCCTTCTAAGACATAGGAAACCTTCTGATTACCTTAGCCTTGACAAAACACTCGCGAAACGCGCGCGTCGGCAAAAACACGTGACCACTGTGCACGCTGCGAGCCGGAGTTCAGTACACTGACCAGTTAGATTCAATAGTCGCGTGTCTCAGCCCGTCACAATAACGGACTTTGTAAATCCAATGATCTTAAAAGTCACCAAACAGTAACGGCACACAGTAATTCTGCCAGCATTATTACTCCAACATAGGAAGCCTGAATGCTAATCCCCCACTACGTATTAACTCACAGGGTGGTAATACACTGAGCAAACGGCAACCAATCCAGTTTAACCCCTGGATTGCCAGATCATCACACTAATGAGAGACATGATCTAACTAGGGGAAGTCTTTCAGTTGACCGGTTGTGTTACCCTAAAAGAGCAGTACTCGCTGCAAACTCGGTTATAAGGTTATACAGTAGTTACAGCAGTGCCACCACATTTACCTGTAATACATTCATTAATACTAGTGTTCATTCCAAAAACCCATCATACACTTGGAATATTATGTGTGAAGCACCTCATAGCTTCCTTATTACTAATCTACATAAGTTGGTGCTAGGACACAACACTAGGTGCACTAAGACCTAGATCTGTTCCACCGTAGCTAAGTACTATTAGCTGCAGTATAAAAACAGCATAGTACAGTTCTCATTTATTAGTGCACCACTAGTATTTAATTACCAGCTACATTTGTCTCTAACGACCGTTACTTCACAAAGAACCCTAGTCAACCCCACTCTATAAGACTACTAGGGCCAGTGAACTTTCCTAACTGGACATTAATATACCACTGTACACTCATCTGGATATACATATCCATATAGCTAATCACTTGGTATCATTTAATCATTTTTTTAAAACCCCATATTTTAACTATTGTCATTTTACTAAAGTCATATTTAATTTATCACACCATTTCATACTGGATCAGAGTGCTACTAATAGGGGTTCTGTCTGTCCACCGTGTACTAAGTTATATGCCCCTTACAGCACCACTTCCCATGCTCTATAGTTAAGCTGTAGCGGGGGTAAACCATACATGTAAAATATTTTATAAATAAATAAATAAATAATATAGCCTCATAGCCAGGCTTCACATTATATATATACACATTAAACTGTAACCATTTAATAAAATATATTGTGTCCTGTTTTCTGTGTGCCAAAAAGGTATGAGTTCCTATTCTGGTGTCTGGGAAGGAGTGGGTGTATATATTCCCTACATTCACTAGCCTCATTCTTGGCACACATTAGAAAAATAACTTTTAAAACTTTTAGACACTGTGATCATGCTCAGCTTTATAACTTAGCCAGAGCATCCCCTGAACCCCTACACTAGGGTCAGTGTACCTGGGTATGTATCTGGGTATCTGTCCTGTTCTGGGGAACCCCTGCTACACTAGGGACTCCGTGCATAGCTACAGATACCGTTTAACCCCTTCATACCCATTTACCTTGGCTGGATGATGCTACAGTAGGGATCCTGGCGGTGAGCCGCAATAACGCTTTCAGAGTTAGAGTTTGGCGGAGTAATGTGCTTGGCTCCATCCGAGAATCTCACTCAATTCCGGGATACAACTTTTGGGGTATCCAATAACTTTGGAACCCCGATACATAGACACATTCTGTAAAGACTTTCTCTGAAAAACCCACCCTGAAACTTACAGCCTAGAAATCTCCCGACCCTGGCACCCCAAAAAAGGCAAAAGTCACATAAATCTTTATTGTTGCAAAATTAGTATACAGTCTCAGCAATGCATTTTTGACATCTGGGTCCCAGAGCTGACACTCTAGGACCCCCACACATGGGTCAGGGGTAACCAGGTGGGCTTGACATTTATCCATGAGCCCGGTTAACCCCTTCACCGTCACAATACTCCAGCCAGGTATAAGGCTGAGAAGTTTTTATTAGAATAAAGAAAAGTCTCTGTTTGCAGAGTACAAGGGATATGGCTGGAGGAGACAGGCAGTTTAGTTCTCCCTCTATCCTTCACCCCCAAAAGACTTAAGGGATTTCTAATAAAGTGTTCCAAGCATGTTAGTATGTTTGTGAAACAAAAATAAACTGCGCTCATTAGTGATCAGTGATAGGTGATAGTGACTTAAAAAATAATAAATTACAACCTGATTGGGGTGAGGTTCTATGCCGCTGTTCAACTAAGATGGCTCAGCACACCAAGCTAAATGGAAACAGAAAGAAAACAGCGCAAAAAAACCATAGTGTAGTATATTAAAAAGTCTATTTATAAGATAAGGGTGAGTGTTGCACGTACATCAATATACAAATTAAACAGCATGACATGTTAGGGACATGTTACCACTCGGCGGGGACAGACTATATGCCAACATAGTGATTTTAAACCACCATCGAGGTTTTATCCGGCCCAAAGTAAAGGGAGTTTTCTTGATTCGTTTTTTAACGTAGTGAATAATGAGTTCACATCACTGGTTAAGAATTTTAAACCATCAGATATACCACATAACCTTAGCTATGAAGAACATCTAGCGTTAAAAGAACTTCAGGATAGAAAAGATCTAATCATAAGGCAGGCGGATAAAGGTGGAGGAGTTGTTATCCAAAACCGTGAGAGCTATGAAAAGGAGGCCATGCGCATCCTGAACGATCCAGTTAACTATAGCAAACTCAGTCAGGATCCGACTAAACGTTTTGTTTCTGAGTTACAGGGCCTTCTCGATGAGGCTGTTGCATCCACAGTACTATCTAAATCTGAATATCAATTTTTGAATGTTTCATTCCCTACCATACCGGTGTATTATCACCTTCCTAAGATACACAAGACTTCTATCGATCCACCGGGTAGACCTATAATCTCCGGAATTGGATCATTAACGTAGAATTTGTCGCAGTATGTAGATTTTTTTCTAACAAAAATATGTGAAAATACTGCCATCATACATTAAAGATACCACTGCCGTTTTGAATTTGGTTAAGACAATACAATGGCAAGAAGGGTACAGATGGGCAACATTCGACGTTCAATCCCTTTATACATGTATTCCCCATGATAAAGGGATTGGGGCAATAAAGGAAACATTAGCAAAAGATATAGAACTCCACCCATTAAATTGTGATTTTATTATCGATGCCATTACTTTTATTTTGTCACATAACTATTTTCTATTTTTGAATCAATTCTATCTACAGTTGTGTGGCACAGCCATGGGGACGTGATTTGCTCCCAGTTATGCGAACATATACATGGGGATATGGGAAGGTAACTTTATATGGCACAATAACCCATTTGCTAATAGTGTTATTGTATGGCAAAGATATATCGATGATGTCTTGTGTGTTTGGGAGGGTGATGAGGACACTCTAGAGCTCTTCAAGGTCTATCTGAATAATAATGACTATAATCTGAAATTTACATCTGAATCGAATGTTAGCCAGATAGACTTTTTAGACCTCAGTCTGGTATCGAGAGTTGGTGAAAAGATTAACACCAAAACGTATTTCAAACAAGTGGATACTAACAGCTTCCTTTTGTCATCCAGCAATCATAAAAGATCATGGATTGACAACATACCCCCGAGTCAGTTTATGCGCATCAAACGCAACTGCAGTCTCCAAACTGACTTTGAAACTCAATCGGTCTCCCTTTTGGAGAGATTTATTGAACGTGGGTATGATAAGGCCCTGTTACTCAGTTCTTTAGAAAAAGTAGAAGGAATGGAGAGGGACTCTCTACTGGTTCAGAAAAAAAGAATAGTGAACGAAGAGACAGAAGATAAACTAAAAGTTCCATTCATTACAGAATTCAGCTCGGTTAGCACTAGTGTGCAAAAATAATTAAAAAGAATTGGAATATTCTCTGTAACGATCCGATTTTGGGTCCCTCCCTCCACCAAAAACCCAGTTTTATCTACCGTCGGGCCAAGACCCTAATCCTGGCACCAAGTGATATTGGGTCTCCAATAAGTACACCTTTGGAGCTACCATGGATGCCGTGTAAACCCAATGGCAATTATTGCTGTGGGAAGTGCAAAGCCTGCAAAATGTTGAATATAACCCGTAAAACATTTCAATCAAATACAACAAAGGAAAAGTTCACTGTGAAAGATTGCATATCCTGTAAATCCACTCATGTGGTTTATCTATTGCAATGTCCCTGTGGATATCAGTATGTTGGGCGAACCAAAAGATTTTTAAGGGTTAGGATTTTAGAACACGCTAGAAATATAAAAATAGGGTTTGAACAACATAGCGTGTCTAGACACTTTAAAATCAAACATAACTGTGACCCTTCATTGCTGACATACATAGGTATCCAAACTGTACAATCAGGGAGACGCGGTGGAGACAGGGATAAAAAATTATCCAAACAAGAAAGTCTGTGGATTTACAAACTTCAGACTCTGTCTCCACTAGGTCTTAATGAGGAGATTGACGTGTGGTCCCTTTTTTAATATATAAATAAATAGTACCAGTGATTTTACTTCAACAATAATTTATTTTAGATATATTTAACTTATTTAAAACTCTTCTCTCTGCACAATTTAAACTAATGTCTGAATTCAATTTCTGATTCTAGACCATATCATGATTTTAAAATATATACGCGTTTTAAATAATACATAAATGATTATTTAACATTGGGTAATAGCACTTTGTGTATTTTAATATGTAATTGAATTGTAATTAACCCCTGTCTCTTTATTTTTAGAGCTTTTTTGATGCACCATGGCACGATATTAAAATTGATTGTTAATGTTTATCTGTAAGTGTTATTAACCTCCCATATCTCTATGTGTTAGATTGCCTGCGCTGACTGAGACCCTCCACGGGATGAGCAATTGTCTCTCCAGGTGGGGGGAGTTGAACTCACTCAGTTTGGCCAATCACATGAGAGCTGAGAGTATATGAACCACCCCGGAACTTCCTCCATTATTCCCTGAAGAAGTATTTCGATACGAAACGCGTAGGAGAGGGCGCGTTCCTTTATTTTCTATTTCTATCCCCATTGCGGCTTTATTTTATTGCACTTGTTCTGTTTGGGACTTGCTCGGGACTTTTTAACCACTCGATAAGCTATCAGTGAGGAAAGACGCAGTGAGACACGACCGGCCGAGAGACGCCGCCAGATGACGTCAGACGCAAGCGTGAACTAACCCGGAAGCAACCAGGAGGTCACCCCTTCCAAACCGCCGGTTGAAGTATCTTCAGCATACGGGAAGGCTTCTTAAAGTGGAGCTGTACTTACCGATCCTGGATACCAGCAGCCAGAGGAAGGACGTCCTAGATACATCTGTTCGTGTCCTGCTGTCCCCGCCGAGTGGTAACATGTCCCTAACATGTCATGCTGTTTAATTTGTATATTGATGTACGTGCAACACTCACCCTTATCTTATAAATAGACTTTTTAATATACTACACTATGGTTTTTTTGCGCTGTTTTCTTTCTGTTTCCATGTTAGTATGTTTGCCTGACTCTGGTACAGGGGTTCAGGGGTGCTCCAGCATGTATAAGGCTGAGCAGGTTATTATAAAAATAAGAATTTTATTTATTGAGTGTCAGAGATATGGCTAGTGAGGAAAAAACACAGTTACAGTTTTCACTCTATCTCCCACACCAAATAGACTTAGCACATTTTGATAAAGAAGAGTCGAAAAGAATAGTTTATTAAAAGCTGGTATGTTTTAAAATGTTATATACTTTTTACTGTAACATAAGGCAGGGTCTTTAATCTCCTGGCCACTTGGGGCTTCGGTGCCGGTGAGTCTAATCCTAGGTCCCTAGATCAAAGTGACACTAGATGCTAGGGGGGTAAACGCCATTAATTAAGATGGTTGTGTGAAGTGCCAGTGGCCTGTGATGAAATACAGGTCATCCTGGTAAATGGTCACCTCCCTTGACAGAGCGGACCCAGCACTGCAGGTTTTGTCGCACATGCCCAGTGCCATGCTGAAGCTAGAGGTGCCAGCTTTTACAAACCTGGCAAAGTGTGTGAGTGGCTAGGGATGAATGTCCCACGCTGTGGATTGGCTGTAATACTGCAGGGATGACTTTGAAAAGTTTATAAAAAAGTGAGCAGCCAGCCCAGAGAGCAGGTTTTTTCCCCAGTGATTCAATGGGATTCAATGTTTTTGCCAAGATTTCCAAGTTCTCAAGATCCTAAGTCCTAAGAGTTCTAAGTGTCTCCAAGCCTAGAAGCCTTGCGGAGACAGCATGGAAACAGCTACAGGACTTTAAGCAGAAAAGTTCCTAAGTCAGACTTTCTGTAACATTTGGAGTGGAAAGTGCGGGAACTGCTGGAGGCTCATGCTGATTTGAGCACCAGAACCTTTTGGGCTAAGTCCCGGTCAACCAACGGACTATTTATAGACATTGGGGGGTATGCACTAAGCTGTGATAAGTGGTTTTAAGACCGATAAGTGCTTCAAGAACGTGATATTGCGCTCAGTGCAATTCACTGAGCTGTGATAACAGGGAGTTTGCGTTCTTAAACGGGCTTTTTTCAAGAAAAATTTCTATGTCCCAAAAAGCTCGTCCAATCAGCTAAATGCGCCAATTTCTGCCAGTCTTCGTGATTCTCAAAGCTGTGATAAGTGATCGTGTTTTAAAAACGCGCAAGAAAAATCATGCCAGCCAAAGGCAGGCACAAAAGGAGCGGGACTTAGAAAAGGTTTCTTTGTTTACCTTTTTGCAGGCACACCATCCATACAACAGGCCGGCGGCTGTCCTCGACTAACCCCGCGGGGGTCCTCAGGTGATCCCCGTGGGAGTGCGGGGGTCCCCGATGGCCTGCAGTACCAACCGTGTGCCCCCCCCCCCAAAAAAAACAATACTTTTAAATAAATACACCACCCTAACACATACAGTACAGTATTGTGCAAAATTACTATTATCCAGTTAAGGATAATAGTGCATTTGCCCATTTTAAATACATTAAGCAGCAGAAAGAATTAAATACATTTTGCACTCAAAGGGGTCCACGGGTGTTCCTCGCGGGAGCCTGGGGGCCCCCGGGTGTTGGCGTGAATATCTCTTTGTCCCCTGGAACTGATTATCATTAATTGAATCAAAGGAGAACACATTATTGATTTAAAATAAATAACAATTAAATTACATTAGGGAGAAGGAGTGGCGCAGTGAGTAAAGACACTGACTGACACTGAGTTTGAAGTAGGTTCAATTCCCGGTGTCGGCTCCATGTGACTTTGGGCAAGTCACTTTATCTCCCTGTGCCTCAGGCACCAAAAAAACCAACATATATTGTACACTGGCGACACACTTTATTCGAGCTCGGCTAGTCCCACGAATTCGGGTATACCCGGGTGTATTGAGGTTTGTGACTGTTTTCTGCCCGAGTGCATTGCGTTATTTTCCAGGCAGGGATTGAAGCATTTTATTCCCGCTGGCTGCAATACTGCACAGTATATATATATATATATATATATATACTGCATTACAATTCATGAATTTATGCCATCTGGTAGACACGCGAAGCATTGCAGCCTATTAAATCCTAATCATTATCATTTAACAGATCAGCCGCCCGTCAGCCAGGCATGAACCCAGGCTGGGAAGGCAAACGCAACGGGGCTTGTCAGAGGTGAGGAGCGGCGCATTCCAGGTATCTGCCAGGTACATACTGGGTATTTGCTCGAATAAAGTGTGTCGGTGCAGTAAGCTCCATGGGGCAGGGACCTTTGCCTTCAAAATGTCTCTGTAAAGCACTACATAAAACAAGCAGCGCTATACAAGAACATGCTATTATTATTATCTATCTTCATAACTTTATAGTGTACCAGCAAAAGTTAGGAGGGGGTTAATTTAAAGGGCAATACTCCCGTGATCAGAAAACAACCATCCCGACACTAATCCAACCTTCTGCCAAACCTTTATACAAACACCTGAGTACTTCTTGTGATTTAACACCTTCATGAATCAACATGTTACATACAAATGTCATGATTGTGTGATTTTTAATAACAATTACTCATATTGGTGTAGCCAGGTCCCTCCTCACGTACTCACCCCCCTCCTTCTAGCACGCGAGCCGCGAGTGGTTGTGATTGCGGCCGGTTGCTAGGGAAGCGGTCGGGCCGGTTGCCGGGGACGCGAGCGGGCCGGTTGCCGGGGACGCGAGCGGGCCGGTTGCCGGGGACGCGATCGGGCCGGTTGCCGAGGCCTCGATCGCGTCGTTAGGGTCCCGGCGGCTGGCGGAGCCGGGCGCCGCCATTGAAAGATAGCTCGCGCATGCGCGGTTAGAGCAGGTGCGGGAGAATTCCAGTCAGCTCGCGCATGCGCAGATGTAAGCCCGCGAAGCCCTAGCCTACCAGGGAAGGTATTGGCCAGGGACTACAGATACCAGGAGCATTATGGAACCCCATGTGACGCCAGGGAGCCAATAGGGCTGGAGGAGCTCCCTGCTTGCAGGGAATAGATACTTTTCGCGGGGTTTTTGCACACGTCAGTTGGTGACCGGAGCAGCTAGGGGAAGGAGGTAGGGTGCAGGAGTCAGTGACTCTCTGCACTAGGCCAGTCATTCCCCTAGGCCCCAGATAGCCCTGAGTCATCTTAGTGAAGTATTGTAGGGACAGGCCCTAGAGAGGGATCAGCCCCATTAGCTATTAGATAGTAAGAATAAAGAATACTGCGTGTCTTGCGGAGCAAGCTGGACTGTTATCAGGGTGGGATCGCCCCTGAGGGATCTTCCTGTGTTGGATCCGGAAATCGTGAAGGAGTTCGTCTAGATCCTTTGAGAAGTCCGTTGCAGGTCCGAGTACTGGAGTGCTCGGCAGGTAACCCACACCCTCACGTGCACCAACAAGGCCTATCAACCGACATAGTGGCTGCGCAGTCACACACACACACACTGGTTTATGACTTGGGAGTGCGAGACATTGGGTTGGGGTTAATGAACACAGGGAGGGGTTTCTCTGTACAATCGTTAGCGTCCGCCGTGGCGCATAAGGTATTAGCGTCCGCCGTGGCGCATAAGGTATTAGCGTCCGCCGTGGCGCATAAGGTATTAGCGTCCGCCGTGGCGCATAAGGTATTGGCGTCCACCGTGGCGCATAATGTTTGGGCGTCCGCCGTGGCGCAGAGGTAGAGTGGTGTGATACGCTGTGATTAGTGTTCCCTCTAGAGAGGGACATGTGTTATATGAAGTGTGATATATCTGTGTTATTGTGTTCTCACTAAAAGCTCTTTGGTTATCTCACACATGTGTATTTGGTTATTGGGATTGTCCTGCGAGGAACCAATCCCCCTCTGGTGGGAGCCATCGCAGGTGGAGGCGCTGCATCGTTGTAAGTGGTCACCCCTAGTGTAATTGCCCCAGGTTCCCCGTGGCGGAAGCTCAGCCCTCCTGTGAGCCAACAGGTTATGCACCACACCTGAGTAACAATATATGTTCCTTGCACCTACACAATATCTGCGATTGGGTGGGGGAATACCCGTTACATTGGGTTGCAGCATCGCTTTGACTGTGGATTCATGAATGTTGTTATTTGCTAATTACATCACCTTTTATCATGTGCGTAACATATCTGAATTAAACTATAATGACTGTTTGAATGACTGCAATTAATATGTTCACAATACTATGTGTAATATGTGTAACTAAGAATATGTTCACACACGTGCCATCATTTACAATCATGTGGCTTATTAGGCTGCCTATTTAAACAATACAAGGAGGCACTTACCTTCCAGTGTGAAATGGATGTGGAACCAGATTACGGTTTTGTGTTGTATTTTGCGATGAGGAGGAGGGAGATTATGTTGCAGAGGAGAGAGAGGAGAGAGAGGGAGATCCGTATTGTGAGGCACATAGTGCCCCGCAAATTTTAGGGAAAGATGCTCCCTAGAGGGCTTGAGTGAGGCTGAGATTATCAGCCGATGTCGATTGAGCTCAGCGGCTATCTTCGAACTCTATGACGCGTTATGAGAAGATTTAGAGACAAAGACAGACAGGAGTCATGCAGTGCCTGGCCTTGTTAAAATGCTATGCTCATTACATTTTCTTGCTATATTTCGTGGTAGGTGTTGCACCTATTTGTTTAAGAGATTCTGCTGGGGCCACAACACTTGTGGTAGTTTGGCTGCTAGTTTGTGCCTGTTCCTGTGCCTGTGTCCGTGCCAGTGCCTGTGGCTGTGCCAGTGCCAATGTCAGTTCTTGTGCCAGTGCTTGCGGATTTGCCTGTGGTTGTGCCAGTGCCTGTAGCTGTGCCAGTGCCAATGCCAGTTCTTGTGCCAGTGCTTGTGGATGTGCCTGTGGCTATGCCAGTGCCAGTGCTTGTGGCTGTGCCAGTGGATTTGCCTGTGCCATTGGCTCTGGATCGTGCTCTGCCACTACCCACCCAGGAGGCCTAACCCCCCTCCCCAGGCAACCACCCCCACCTTTCACCCATTCATTGGTACAGTAGGTACATCATGGGCATTATTTACCATTATACCAATAAATGGTGAAGGCTTAAAAAAAACAGCCCAAATAAAAAACAGTACATATCAAAATCAAACAAAGCACATAGCAAAATAAAACACACCACATAGCAAAATAAAATACAGCACATAGCCAATTAAATAGATAACAAATCCCAATAAAACAATTGAATGGCAAGTGGGTACGTGATGCACATATAATCTGTGCATCATTTAACACTATGCCAGTCAATTGTCAACCTAAAAATAAACAATCACAAACAAGATCCAATGCCATCCAATCAGAAAATAAAAACAAATCAAGAAGTAAACAGAAATAAATTACCAACAATCAATTAATCCAATCCAAAATAAAGACCACAGTTCTTTTTTTTTTTGCTTTGTCATGTAAAGGAAATTAAGCCAGCCTATCAGAATGGCTGTGCTTCCTTTCCCATTAACATGACTTCATCAAAAGCAAGATGGCTGGCGACACATGGTACTTGAGCCAATCAGATCATGTTTCTTTTCACTCATTGCACATTATTGTATACACCTATATTTTTTTTTTCTCCCCGTTTTTACAGTTACTGTCAATTATTGGCCTATGGTGTTTGCGTCATATTTTCCTGATTCAGGGCTATGAAAACTAATAAAATGTTTTTACATATATTTTTTATACTAATTGGCCACGTTTTGACTATTATAGTATTTAATACAGACCCCGTAATATGTTTCCTTATCTCTTTTGGATAATGTGCATGGGTTGGCATGACTACAGAGGACACTTTAGTGTGCGCATGCGCACCCTTGTGTTTATACCACTGACGTCCATTACAGCACGCATACGATCGGTAAGTAGCGTGAGTGACACCGCTGTGGCTGGCACATGCGCACTACCATTAGGAATGCCAGTGCCCACACCAAGCGGCCTCTGTTCTATACGCTGACGTCATCAGTT
Source organism: Ascaphus truei (assembly GCA_036426205.1). Lineage (NCBI taxonomy): Eukaryota > Metazoa > Chordata > Amphibia > Anura > Ascaphidae > Ascaphus > Ascaphus truei. The sequence continues at coordinate 95,804,953 of CM071567.1, forward strand.
GGGTTTTGGCATCCGTCCATTCCATGGAGGAGGGAAGCTGCACGTGACACCTACCTGCAGTATTACAGGTACGGATAGATCTGACAGCAGCTGTCTAATTCTGTGGGCTTTTTTAAAGGTTCTTATTGGCTAATTGGGTGTTATGATGAACTTGTTGGGGGTATAAGTATCAGTCACGGTCATCACTAACGGACCGAAACGTTGGTTGATATGCCTGTATTTTTTACAATACAAACTACTACTTGAAATATATTCCTGGTGTGCTGGCTCCAATTTGCTGGACTTTAATCTTGTAATATAATTCCTATTTCTGTATATGGGACTAGCATCTGGATTAATTATATAATTGTGTGTGCTGGTTGCTGCATTTTACTATATGTATATATATATTTTTTTTTTTATGTATTTGGGGGTGGGAAGTTTTGTGCATTGGGGGTGGGAAGTTTTTTGGTATATATCTTGTGGGGGGAATTGTGTGGAGGGGGACGGAATGAGTGAGTGTGGGGTAATTGACGGAGGGAGAGGAGAGAGGGGGCGAGTGAGGAAAAGATGGAGTAAGAGTGAGAAGCAGGGGAGAGAAATACATGCGAGGTGGGAGAGTGAGATGGGGTGAGACGGAAGGGAGAGAAATACATGGGATGGGGGGGGAAGAGAGGGGGCTCGTGAGGTGTGAAATGGGGGGGCGGTGGGCAATACCGCTGACACAGGGGGGGGGCCTGCTTAAAATGTTTGTCCCGGGCCCCACAATTTGTGTTGGCGGCCCTACCCTGGGGTAGTCTGGAACAGATTGCTTAGGCTCCTTTCCCTTGCTCCACTCAAAGATGAATGAACACTTGATGGGCAGTACAGAAACTCCTCCAAGCACTAGGCACACGGTGATAGGTTGGTAGTGAATAGCTCCTCCCCTGGGTGGAATCAGAGGCAGGGCATATTCAATACAAGGCTGTCCTGACTCACGATGAGCCAGTCAGCATAAGAGGCGGCACCCTCCATTTGGCGCCAAAAGGATGCATCTATTTGCAGATCTTTGCAACTTTGCATTTGCAAACCCATGTGGTTCTGTTTCTTGGCGGGAGCGCCATCTTGAACCTCGTGCACCTGGCACCACACAATGGCCGCCATTTTAAGACACTCTTTACATATAGTTTCTCCATAGGCTGCACATAGTCTGACACAGAAACTATCCCTTAGGTAAGCAAAACTCTTTTCCGTACACTGTACTTAATACTACTTCAGCTTAAGCACCCTTTGACTCTCTGTGTTCCAACGACTAGAAATGCCACCCCAGTTGGTTCTGACCTCTCAGACTCCTTCAGATGATCCGGCCCCAGGCAACGCCATTCCTTCCAGATGTCTTTAGGCTTCCTCAGTGTGACGGTGAGGGGGTAACCAGGCTTTATAATAAAGGTTAAGCCCACTTGGTTGCCCTTGAACTGAGTTTTGGGGGTCATAGAGTGTCAGCTCTTGGACCAGTGTATTGTGCATGCAATACTGTACCATGTAATAAAAAAATGTGACTATTGCAATTTTTCATGTTTCCCCCTTTCCAGGAGTGCTAGCAAGTAGAGACTACCAGGCAGTGAGTTTCAGGGTAGGTTTGACGGGTTCCAAAGTTACTGGAGACCCCCAAAATGTACCCAGGATTGAGGTCAGATTCCTGGCTGGAGCCTTGCACCGTGGGGGGTAAAGGGGCAGAGAAGAATATTTTACCTGCCCCTGGGAACACTTAGGTGTTTAATAAACCCTGTCTAGTGGTCTCAGATTGATTGCTAGGGAAATGGCTAAGGTTTTTGATTGAGCTGCAGGGTTTCTGGGAATGAATATCAGAGGTTTTAAAACTCTGACATAGCTCAGATTTGTCAGATTCAATGTGTATTCCAGATTTTCTAAGTTTTCCAAAAACTCTGTTGTGTTCCATGTGTTCCTATGTGGTTCTATGTGTTCCCAAGTGATTCCAGGAGTCCAATTTGCCATAAGGGCAAGAACGGGTCGGACCGGACCCAGCGATGCCTTGCTGAGATTGCAAGGAAAATGGCTACAGGACTTTTTAAACCAGAATATTTTCTAAGTCCCCACGTCAGCACTGCACTGTTTTAAAGACTTTATTTCAACTAGGAAAGTCAGTTTGTCAACCACAGATCCCCAGTAAGTGTATCTTCTTCTGCCTGTTGTAATTTAATGTGATTTTGCCTGTTTCTATGGAATAAATTACAATTTATTTTACTTATTGGCTTTCCTCAATGATATTATCCCGGTTTTAAATGTGTAAGTACCTGGTCCCCCGTGACACTCAGACCCCAGGGTGACTAGAACCAGAGCAATAGTCTTCTGTTTTAACACAGTTTATCCTTAGGTTAGCATAGTCTGTAGCAAGTTTAGCCCCGGTTATGGAAAACCGGGGTCCCCTAAACACTACAGCTAGCCTCCCCCTTCACTGGTACTCCTGCTGTCAGCATACTTTAACTTACTGAGTCTCGCTTCTCTGAGAGCTCGCCCTGTATGGTATCTGCTCTGTAAAGCACTGAAAGACTGTCCTGATCTCAGCAGCACCTCCAAATGTAGCACTGTTTCCCCCCACCCCCACCCCCCAGTGGGAGATACACAGCTTCTACTACCTTGTGTGTGGTGCAAGTACCTGTTAGGGTCAGGAGAGCTTAGTCTTATCTGCGATGGTGGGAGATCAGGACAGGCTTAGGTTCTTCTCTGAGCTATTTCTCAGGGTGCTAGCACCTCCAGCATTAGTGGGCTCCAGGGTGTTCAGAGATCAGCCCCACTAGTGCATGCTTTTTACCTTCTGCCAAGGGACTGACATTCAGGCAGGGGTATGATGATGAAGGGTCTTTATTGCATGGCATGCACTCACTGCAGTTCTTCCTCACAGCGGTGCATGGTCTCAGAGGCTCCAGGCATCTGGATGATGCTTACCCCAGATATTATAGGGCATCTTGGTGGTATGATCAGATGTTGCCCCAGCCCAAGGGCTGGAGGTGGGTACGCTCATCCTGCGATGGGAGAGGCTCATAACCCTACTGTTCTGTTCCTCATCCAGAGCAGGACTGAGTAAATTTGGCACTCCCCTAATCAGGAAGCAGAAGGAGCGGGCTCATGGTCTATACCTATCCCTGATAGCCTTACACAGGTCATGAGTCACCACCTTACTACTGTCCATCATAGAGGAGCATTGATGGGAGTCACAAGACCATAGGATTAACCCCTTACAGCCTGCAGCTAGCAGGACTTACATAACAGGGAGGGGAAAGACAGGCAGAAAAGACATACCCTGTTACATATGTACTTAACACATTTTGATAATAAAATATCCACTTGAAAACCTAACTCTTTCTGGTATGGGAAATAGAATAAAAAGCTGCACTTTATTTTTCACTAGTGAAGAGAAGGAAAGCAGGCACACGGGCTTATGCAAAACAAAAAACGGTGACGCATGACATCATCAAGCCACGTCGCGCAGACGTTCTGACGTCACTCTGTGGGCGTCAACATCCTGGAGAATGGCAGCAGCTATCATGGAGGGGTGAGTACCCATTTGGTATATATAGTGGTATTCGGTGGTGTATTCTGTAGCCCTCTCCTTGATAAAGGCAGTAAGATTCTGCCGAAAAATTGGATATTTTTGTGGCACAATAAATTGTTTTGCATAAGCCCGTGTGTCTGCTTCCCTTCTCTTCACTACACTTCCCTGGGATGTCTGGACCTCCCTGGACCCAGTGCACCAGCAGATAAGTACACCCCTCCAGCACCATATTGCAGTGTGCATGTACTCTTCTCTATGACTTTATTTTTCACTATCCATATCCCCCGCACACTATTGCATATACTTAGTATGGATTCAAGAAAACCCTCACAACCCTATATGTATGGTTGGATAGTACCGATTCTGAGTGACCTGGGCATTTACTGGGTATCCCCCTTAACCTAGGGAACCCTCATAGTGCCAGGACACTTTGCATCCCTATGCCCCATTTACCTTTCTGGGCTATGCTGAAGCAGGGAACCAACCCATGAACCCCTATGCAGGTTCTGGGTGACCGGGGCATTAACTGGCATCCCCCTTAACCTAGGGACCCCTCATAGTACAAGGCACTTTGCATCCCTATGCCCCATTTAACCCCTGAGCTATGCTGAAGCAGAGAACCCTAGTGGTGAGTCACGCAAGCATTTTCAAGGGGAGATATTGCAGGGACAATGTACATGTATGTGTTCGGGAATCAAGCATGATTTTCGGGTACATTTTTGGGGGATCCAGCAACTCTGGATCCGACTACCTAGACACATTCTGTCAAAACTTGCTCTCTAAAACTCCCCTTGAAACTCATTGCCGAGCAATCCCTGCTTGCTGGCATCCCTGGAAAGGCAAAAACACAAAAAATCTTTATTGTCGCACAATTACAGTTTATGCATTTAACAACGCTAGGCTCAAGAGCTGACTCTTCTTGAACCCTTATTACGGATTAGGGGTAACCAAACGGGCGTAAACCTTTATTCAAGAGCCTGGTTACCCCTCAACCGTCACAACCGGCTTCAGTTTTTAACCTGAGAAGCCTGCCCTGAAAAGTTTCTAAGTCCCACTTTTGGCGGCCAAGTTCTAACAATCGAACGTAGCGATCGCGGCTGGGATTGCAAACCGATTTTAGTACCAGGAGTTTGGTACTAACTACCAGTCAAAAGGAGTCCAAGTTCTTAGAAGAGAAGGGAGCGGTGCCACGTGGAACTTCACACCGATTTGAGAACCAGAGGATTTCAGGCTAAGTCCCGGGCAAGGGAAAACTCTTTTTTTAGTGTTCCCTGCACCTAGAACAGTCTAATTTTCGACCCTCGGTAAGTGTGCTTTTCATCTGTATTTTGTGTTCGACTGTGTGTATGCCTATTTCTGTGAATAAAGAGACCCAGTGATTTAGAACGGCGATAAACAAACAGTGCTAGTGATTAAAGTGATAAATACACATATAAAGTGAAATATAAGGTGTAACAGAAACAGATTCTCAACCTTCCTACGGGGAATATGTACAGATTCCCCTCGGGATAATGTAGACACAGGTGTTTGGAAGGGAGCGATGGTATCAGGAACACCCCGGTAGCAGGAGCACCGGGCAGGTATTATCCAAGTCACCAAGTGCACCACCTATACACTTCATCTTAGTGGGCATCCGCTGTCCCACACGCGGGTGGGGTTGTGGGACTCTTGGGACTTTGGGTACAAGGACTTTGGGAATACTGTGTGGGGTTAAGGCCCTGCGAGGTGTGTGGATAGTTGTGCTTAGTAGTGTTACAGGGTGACACTGAAGTTATGTACTGTTGATGTCATACACTGGCGACACACTTTATTCGAGCTCGGCTAGTCCCACGAATTCGGGTATACCCGGGTGTATTGAGGTTTGTAACTGTTTTCTGCCCGAGTGCATTGAGTTATTTTCCAGGCAGGGATTGAAGCATTTTATTCCCGCTGGCTGCAATACTGCACAGTACATATATATATACTGCATTACAATTCATGAATTTATGCCATCTGGTAGACACGCGAAGCATTGCAGCCTATTAAATCCTAATCATTATCATTTAACAGATCAGCCGCCCATCAGCCAGGCATGAACCCAGGCTGGGAAGGCAAATGCAACGGGGCTCGTCAGAGGTGAGGAGCGGCGCATTCCAGGTATCTGCCAGGTACATACCGGGTATTTGCTCGAATAAAGTGTGTCGGTGCAGTATGGTTGATGCATGTGTATTGTGTTTTATCTGCCCATATCGTAAACCTGTGTTATATGTACCTTGGTGTATGTGGTTCATATATGTGGGTCCTGTGTACGTAACATTCTACACTCCTAGAATCCTGCACAGGTGGAGGCACTGTAATTTGAAGATCGTTGCAGAGGATTCACCCCAGGCTCTCACTAGCGGAGGCTCAGACCTCCTGTGAGCCTGACAGGTATGCTGCACCACACCTGGTAACATATAGGTCCCCCTCACATACACTCTATATGCGATTGGGTGGGGGAATACCCATTACATATATATACACGCACACACTGTACATATATACACATATCTATCCTACAAAAATTAATCAGTCATCTGCTTTTTAAGGATTCCCAGATCTGACTTGCATGTTTTCCATTGAACAAGGAAAACATTGGCATATTCACCTTATTTGGGTATGGATGGATAGTTGCTAGTCTGCAGCATTACACAGCAAACTCTTTTTAATCCCCATTATTTTTCTTGACAGAAGTGAATGAAGAGAACTTCTTAGCAATGTTGCATTTTTTTTTTATAATACTGTCTGTGACACATTTAATTCAGACATAAAATAACTCTGGGAATGTCATTAATGTGCTAATGAGAATTCAATGTTTAGTTCTTTGCACCTCCACACTGCAGATTTATTATGAATGGATTGCAAGTCTTTCCCTTCACATAAGAACATGGTTTTATTCTCTGAAGTATAACATCATTATTTGTACAAAGCGTGTCACGTTTTTCGATTTTTCCAGTTCCCACAGACAGGCGGAAGTAATGTCACTGGAAAATGTAGTGAGAAGATGTTGCAGACTGCAGTTCGTGTGATGGCTCCAGATTCCTTTCCTGTAAAATGTAACTAAAGTTAAAAATAAAAAAATATATTTATTTAAATGCTGCCTGCAGAAACGTTGCATGTGTTAGTGCCATTGTGACTTGCATTCCTTTATTCGTGTCTTGCAGAGTAATTTGCCGTTTGTAATACTCATTATTGAATAAAAAGAGAGCACATCTACTACAGTGTACTGTAGGTCAAAGGCTGACATATATCTGACACTGAGGCGCTAATAATTTAAAATAAGTGAAACCATAAAAATAATCAGTACAGTAAATGCAGACAAGTGGTAATAGCACTTGTTTTGGAAAGGAAGCACCCAGTTTTAGAGTTAACGTAGGAATAAAAATATATCCATGTTCCTCATTGGATTGTAAGCACTTCCATCATGGACTGTACCTGTAAACTCTGTAGAAATATATATGTAGCCCTTTTTCTGAACCCTCCCAAAGGAACTACTGGTCGCTGTACAACACCTGCGGCTCCAGGAGATCTGAGCCTCCGCTAGCTGGGAGGTGGAGGGTTGGTCAGCGCACGGGATTTTGCTCGAACGTAGAGATAAGATGATAGGAAGATATGGAACACGGTATTAGTGTTTTAGTAATCGAACGGTACAATACAGCCAAAAGAACTTTGCACTGTTCTTAGTTAAATCTCTGCTGTGCATATTTCTTAAATGGTAAATGCAGATGTTGAATTGGGGTTCATAGGGCTCAGACAGGGTTTTATATGTTTTTTTTGAGAACGGGCATGTGTGAATTTAACTTGAAGGCATTCTTGATGGTGTTAGCCTTTATAATGTGTGAATTCTGTGCGTTACTTGTGATTCTTGAAGGACATGCATATATTTGTCAGTCTAGTGCTTGTCCCTTTTTTCAGGAGTATGCATAGATCTTTAAGTCGTTTTAGATTTTGTTTGAATACCTCTTTTTTTTTTTTTTTTGAAATGTTGAAAGCTTTATCGTGATGTTTTTTCTTCATTGTAAGACAATGACTGTAAAACATTTCTTGCTCTCCCCTCCCTCTCAGAGGACACCTCGTGGGCATAGGACGGCAGCAGAAGGAACTTCAAGGGGGCGTGGAAGAACCCAGTAAAGGAACTCCTTCAGCAGATTAGAAAAGTAAAACCGGGAAACTTGAGCTCAGATGATTCAGGTAACTCTATTTTGTGTGGTGGGTGTATATTATTTACATATTGCACATCTAGTATCTAGGGACAAAAAGAAATAGATACAATATTAATATGTTTCTTCTCCAGCAATACAGAGTGGAATGAATTGTGCTCAGTATGCAGGTGTGTATCATTCGTGGACGTAAACATCTGTACTATTCCTTTTTAATCCATTTAGAAAAATTTATGATAATGATGAAAATTCCTTAAAGTGTGGATTAAGATGTTACAATTGATTTATTTTGTTGTCTTTCAGAATGGGCGAAAAATATTAAAAAGAAACAGAAAGAGGAACTATGATTTTTATATTGGAAGGACCACTGAAAACAAAAGGATCATTCCAAGGCTAATCATTACTGGTAAGTGATGAAACTTTGTTGGTTCGTAATTTCTATTTATAAATATGTTTTTTTGCTTTCCTTAATTGGTTTGGTTTTTTTTTTCACCCCTCACCCCTAGGACACCCAAAGTACACCAACTCCAGCGATAACATGACGATGTACCAAAAAGTGATATCAGGCTGGATTCTAATCTAGATATGTCCGAGATAATTAATATTAAAAAAGAATCTAAACCAGTCTCTCTGAACAACTGTGAAAGTTAGCCGGATGACCGCTTCCTCAAAATGAAAATGTCTGAAGAACAGTATCAAAGAAGTCCCCTATGGCTTATACGTATTCCCCTCCAGAAGGCAGCCAGCATTCAACGAATGTTACTACAACCACAAAAATAAGAGCCGTATTCAGTTTCATCTCTACATGCCTCAACATGTTCCTGCACATTTTAAGAATGTATAGCACTTAAGCGACAATAACAATCCCGAATTACCCAGAAGCTGTCGTTTCCACACACAGACTTGCAGAGAATTGGTCCATCAAAGCTATGTGTCGCTTAGTGATCCAGAGGTTTCTGAAATAGCCGGTGAAGCATGAGCTGAAGGCAGTGCACCAGAACTCAGATTCGTCTGACAATGAATTACAACTGCAGGCGTACGCTTAGTTGGGACCACCATAGGAGGCGAGACCACCACAAGTGTTTCGCCACAGTTGTGGCATTACAGAAAGAAGAGTCGAGGCCCTTTGCAGAATGGGCAAATAGTCTCTTCCAGTGGCATGATTTGACCAGGAAGACAAAAAAAATAGCAAAATTTCACAGGAGCAACTTCTTCTACGAGATGCAGTCGCGAGGATGGTGATACGTAAGTCTTGTAATTTTGAATTTTTATGTATAAGATCACCCTTTGATTTAGTAAGTGTAAATTTTAGCAGACGGTCTTTGAGTGCTTTTGCAGGCTCAATAGTAAGCGTTCAAATAGAATTGCTTCTAGAAAAGATGTTTTGTACCAACAACTCCATTTCTTTTAAATGTTGAAAAGAAAATGCGAAATATGGCTAAATATATACATTTTTGCTTTAGATATCTCCCATTTTCTGTTGCACAGGACGAGGGCCCCTCTCTGTATTGTCTGTTGCCGGGAGATGTGCCTGAATATGTTGGAGGTTAAAGAACACACACAATCAGGGGAGTGATAAACAGCAAACCTGAAATAAAGACATCTATTACCGCGTGTGCAATGGGCATGGGTTAAATCGATGGTCCTTTACAACCGAGTACTCATGTTTCCCTTTGTAGTTAAAGAAAAGATGCCGTCTGTCTCGAATTGTGGCGCATGCAGTTCCTTTCTAAAGCGTGTAGTGAGCGTTGCAAAGGTATGCAGATGAGCAATAAAACTAGGCAAAGCATGTTAGATTCCCATAATTAAGCTCATAAGACAAGTTCTACTCGGCAGGCTCGAAACAAGTTGCATGTATTTCGCAATATGATATGCTTTTTGTGTCGTTGCCCCGCGCACAAGCGTCATATTTTTTTTATTTTTTTTTCGACCACGGCTTCCTTGTGTTAATGCTTAATCCGTTTGTACACGTTCATTTTACATTTGCAGAGGCCTTCAGGCTTAGCGTGGCTGTGCCAATCAGATCGCATTGTGCGGGACTGGATTAGGCCTGGGGAACACGTGACAATCTCTGAATCTTGGGGAGGAACACCTCCTTCAGTCTGGCAGTAAAGGGCTACTCACGGGCCTTCAGGTGAGGGCGAGTCAATTGTGTGTTTAAACCACACATCTACTCCCAACGGTATTATAGTACATATTGTATGTATTGTAGTCTTATTGAATTTCTGGGAAGACTGTGGGAAAAGAGTACGTATGTTGCTACTATCAAAGAAGTCTTGGAAATTTTACCAAATAAGGATATTTTTATATAAATTTTTTTTAGAGGCTTTGCTCGATAAGGATATTTGATAATACGGCACATCCGCTGCAATAATTGCTTTGCTCTTGATCCGGTTTAAATTTACGTCATCCAGGGTAGTTGTGTTTTATATTAAGTATTTCAGGACATTTTAATGACATTTTTTTTTCCCTCCAATTTTTACAGGCGAATCCAAAAAGTGTTTAAGCGAAGCAAATCAGTCTGTAGATGTGGAGGCAACAATTAGGAAGGTAAGCATGACTGAAAAAATCTTTCTGCCGAGGCACCAAGGTGACGTCCACTCCAGAGTAAGAGTCTTTTCAGAATTTATCACAACTTTTGAATCAAATCCGAAAAGTTCTTTCCGATTTGTCGTGACTTGTATTATATAAAGTACGGAAAATTAACTTTTTGTATTCCATAATTGGCAACACACTTGGCTTGCTTTACAAAAAAGGCTTTTTGGGGATTAAAAAGATCTTTAAAGTGTTAGACAGATTTAGAGGGGTTTACTAATCAGAGTTTAAAGACGGAAGATTCGGGTGCTTAACCATCTTGGTGATTCTAAGGTGTTCAACATTATCCTTCATGTAATTGACTTGGTTAAATGGTTATTTCCAAGGTGTTCGACAGCCCTGCACTGTGCTGTGATTGCCACAATGCTGTGGTTCCAGCAGTTTTTGAGAAGAACTAGCGCCCGTTCGCTCACCTGTAAACGAGACAAAAATGTTTATTACTGAAAACAATAAGGCAAGGGTTGAGACTGTCAGATGGCTGCTTCAGATGGAGCCTATGTGGAAGCAAGGGAGTAATTGCACATGTGCTTAATGTTTAAAGGTTAGTCAGTGCAAAAATTGTCAGAGTAAGTAAACACGGCATTGATTTAGGAAGTAGGGAGGTTTGTTTAGATTTGAAATCTTACTGATAAACTGGTTAACGGTTTGCTATCTGGACATGTACAGGTTCTGCACTGTACAATTGGAAATGTGATAGGGCTCTGTACAAACCCACTCCAATGGGGGGAATAGATCAGTATCATTTGCCAGCATAGTATGTGAATGTATTGATGACTAATCATCAGTGGGCGCCCAAATTGTGAGCACTTGATTATTGATTGGTAGCACGTGAAAGAGGATTGTAAAACGCATGTTGAATGTGTTTCATATATGAATTTTGTTTTCCAGGACGTAAAAGTGGACGCACAGCTCTACATTTGGCCTCAGAGCAGCAAACGTTGAACTCTTCGTTCTTTTTCGGGAGTTGCCAAATTGGTTATTGTCATTAATGGCCCAAGGTATATTGGCTTTTCCCTTTTATTAGGTCTACTGAGACTTTACTTTCTTTTGACAGTGAATCTATAAAGACCAGGTTTCTTGAACTTTTGTTTTCTCAAAAATCCTCATTACGATGTACAGAAAAAAAGGTGAGAGAGGGGGGGGGGAGGCTTGGCTGGGTAATAGAAAGATGTGTACTACCGACTTATTTCTTAAGCAGAGTCAAGCAATTTCTAGTGTTTGTTTTTTTTTTTTTTAATCAGTTCTATGCTATGAGAAAATACTTGTAGAATAAAAGAAGAATGTTTGAAGACATTTAATGTTTAAGTAGGAAGCATTTCCAAAGTGACCGCCCTTCCCCCTTCTGATAGGCTCTGGCTATTGCGACCCGCCCGTCCTAGCAGGAACCAATGGATCTAGTAACTGCCAGTAAATATATTCAGACCAAGTTCCATAGCTGCTGAGTAAAAACCATGAGCAAAGCATATTGTCCAGGAGGAACGGAGCGGGTATGCGCTTGGCAGTTTTATCAGTTGTAGTGTTAATTGTCATAATAGTATTGACAAACATTCCATGCTACTTTATGGCACATGATTGTACGGTGCTCAGTCAGTCCCAGTGTTTTGTCTTAAAACATGTAGGTCGACCGGGGTATCATCAATGATGGCAGATTTTTTTTGAGTTCTAAGAAATTTGTTTGTCCCTTTCAGGCTACACGCCAGCTGTGATCCATGTGCGGCAGCTTGCAATATAGGATTAACCAACTGGATGCGGTTCGGCGTTCTAATGTAGGAAGGGTGCAGATCCAGCGCTAGAAAACTTGAGAATGAGCAGCGGTTACCTGTAGCAGACGGACCTGTTAGGAGAACAGGGTAATGTCAAAAACTGCCGTTCCTTTACATGTATTTTGATTAAGTGTCCTATTCATTCTATAAATTGCTATGACATGACTAAGAGATGGGCAATGTTTGTTAACTCTTAAAAATGCACCTTCCTAGCTTAAGGTATATGCTTTTGGGGGTTTATAAATATATCCTGTTTGCAATCACATCGTCGATCTGCAGGTAGGATGTCTGCTTAATGTATTTATATACTGGAGGCGATCTATTATTTGTTGTCTGCTTTTTCAAGACGTGGTCTTGCTTTTGGTTTGTATTACTCAAAGTGGCCATGACTTGAATGGGAGAAAATGTACCAGTGATACAGCAAAATAGCAGCCTTTTTGTTGTATTTCTGTCCTGGCTGTTTTGAGAAATGTGCTTTAATCGTGGACATTCTTGTTTACCAGATAAGCGCATTCTACAGCGTGAAGAAAAGCAATTCAACCCGTGCCAGCGCCATTATTAGGCTCCATTGTCGTTCACTTGTCAGCATCCTGCTAGGTTTAAGCAGTCCCTTAAAATCTGTAAATAAGATAGTGTCTTTGGGCAAAAAGATGTTGGTGATGTGAAACCATAATTATTTTGTGCACTATTATATAGTGGACCTTGACTACAACCACAACACTGAATGATTGGTTGTGGTTTTCCCATTATCTTGAGACGGTTCGGGTTAATCGTTTCTGGGATGGGCGCCCTTTATTAATAAAATTTTTCGCCACAATTCAGAACTGGTATTTACTAATTCTAAAATCCTTTTTTTATTCCTTACAGTTAGGCTTTATTTTATTATTTAATTTTGTAACCTATTCATGGAAATGGTATGAAAGGGAATATACTAAGTGTACATGCATGTACCACAGCTGTGCATTCAGAATGTTTGGTGCATGGGACAGATTAAGTTACGTACAGGGAAGGATGTTACTTAATTATAGTAATGATTAGATTTTAACGAGAGACATTAATCTAAGTGCTAATTAAATATTGTATAACCTACTGTTGTTTTGATCGTTTCTACGGTGGTTTATTTATAACCTTAAAGTAACAATATTGTATATTACATTGTGTAAAATTATATCTTAAGACATTGATTCTGTTTAATAGTTATAAACCAGAGTGTTTTTGTGTCACATAGTAGATTACTGAACGAAGATAGAGGAACTGAAATAAAGGTCGGCAGGATAAGTTTTTAGTCTGGTCCAATTACGGTATGCTCTTTGCAAGTAATGGCAAACTTTAATGCAAAGCAGAGTTATGATTTTCAGATTTTTGTCTTTAAAAATGTTGTTAAACGTATTTATATAGTTTTATAAGTATGTCTTGTGAGACCAAATTACTGACATTGACTTGCTGAATGTAATATAGAAGTAGTAGAACTATTGCTTTTGATTTAAAAGTTTTATGTTCAAAATACGGTTATTTTATTATGATTTGGTTAGTCCGTAAAAGGAATTGTTGTGCTAAACCTGGTTGTGGAGGGCTTAAATGCCTGCAGGCACTCTTAAGGGGCAATTTACAAAAGCTTGATTAAAGGTAATTAAGGAACCCAAATTGCCATACTGTAAATTGAATTCAACATGTTAACCAGTAACAGACGTTAATCCTTTCATGCCCGTTGGGCATTACAAACCAGGTAGAGGGCCAACTTGCCGTCCTTGTACTTTATAAACTCCCTCCTGCTTCCCCTGCAGTCGGGGAGCCTATGGTTCTGCCTAAAGAGCTGCTTCTCTGGATCTGGGTACTACGGATGAGCAATAATTACTAAGGGATGAGTTATTAAAAAAAAAAAAACGTATATATAGCAATCCTGCTCCACTCCCAATCTTCTCCCCACACCCCCATGTGACATGGTTGTTGTGGGTTGAAACGGAGTCATTGATCACTCGGGGAGGAAATCCTCCACATAAGTACCCCTTTCCCACCCACCGATCTCCCACAGGGTCCTACGCTGGGTTTGTCATGGTGGAGGTTAGCCACTCTTCAGTCCCGACAGGAAGTAATGCCATAGTCATGCCTGTGACACACTGCTGAAGGATGCCCCCCCCATTGATGATCTTCTGGTATTGAGTTGCAGACTCTGCCTCCACATTGATTTAACACATTTTTCTATTGCATCCGATCCATCTTATTTCGTGTTCTTTCTTATGATATCCCTTGGTAGTGTTGAGTAACATCTATGTTTTTTTTATCTAATGACGGTTAATTGCTTTTTGTGCGTGGGATATATCTCAGCCCCACTACCATTTGACTCGTCCCCTTGTCATGCAAAGACTACAAAATAAATAACATTCCAAATCCAGTATTCTTTTGTCCTTGGGTAAGTACTACACTTCACTCAAACAACGAAGTTTGCTGCATCGAATTCTGCATTAGGGGTTTCGAGTTTTGAACAGAACATTCGTGCACTCCAGGCAGACATAACGGCACACACTTCCTCTAAAGGCACAGTGGAAGGTTTCCATTGAAAGATTATTTCTCTAATTGCACTACCTTAATTTAATGTGACAGGTCTTCATACCGTGTATACGGTGCTGGGCAAGGTAGACGCTTTTATGGTCTATCTTTATATAGCGGACCACAGGTGTCTCTGTAACAAGAGGGGGGGAAAAGTGGGGAAAAGTAAGGCGAATTATTAATAACGTAAGTGGCTAACAAAGTCAGACCATCGAAAAAAAAAAGATCCGAGCCCCCGGGAGCTTACAAGCTACAGTGGAAGTTGCGGAGACTGGAGACAGAGGTGAGGGAAAAGTGAAGTTGACTGGCAGTGCTTTGGCAGGATACAACTTTGGGTGTGGAACAGTAGCCATTACTCTGGGCTATAGGAAATGCTTATGTAAGAGGGATTCTTAAAGATGTCTTAAAGGTGGGGAGTGAGGTTATTGCGCGTTATACCGGGTGTAAGGTGGCAGTTTGAGGTGGAAAGGGTAAAGGTTTTTTAGGCGAGAGAGGAGATGTGGGATGAGGACAATTTGGCTAGAGCAACAGGCCTAACGAGAGGCAAAAGATAATAGGAAGGAGAACTGATGGGGAAGAGCCTTTTAAAGGTCAGGAGGGAAACTTAGTGATCCAAAATTGATGGGAAGCAGTAAAGGATTGAGGGGGAAGACTATTAGAAGAGAAGAGGAATGTTAGAGTTAGGGGTAGATGTCGACAGAGAGGCATGAGAGCGAAGGTCTTGTGAGTCAACAGGTAGGAGTGGGATGGGGAGTGAGGGTAATAAGGGTAAATTGAATTCTGGGATGTGATGTGGTCAGAGCAGAAGGGCGAGAGCTGAGGACAGACTCAGGAGAACAGTTTTATTAAAATGACCATAGTGAAGTAGCTAAGTGCTCTACCTTGTGGGGGCTGGAAGGTCATTGGGGGATGTTAGAGAGAAGGTGAGATGCCCAGGAGAATGATATCTAAAGACAATTTAAGTCATTCCAGTAAAAGTACTTAAGGTGGAGGAGGCAAGCCAGGATTCAGAGAGAGAAAGATAGTCGGTAAAGCTGTAGAGGTAGGCAGTCTGTAGATTACGCCGACATGCAGAGGAGAGAGAGGGTAGTAGAAAAACTGACATGAAGCTCCGCCAGATGGGCGGCCTAGGGCCAGGTGACATTGGTCCACAGGAGAGTAGGATGCACTACCCCCCACCACCGCGGCTAGTGTGGGAGGTGAGAACAACCAATGAGAGGACGCAGCTTCATAGCAGTCATGTCACAAACTTCACATTCTATGCCCTTTATTTGATATTTTGAAATTTACCTATTTGGGGTACCATCAACTTGGTCCTGCTAGGCTGTCACATGGAGGCCAAAGTCTTACTGTTCAGCAAGTGCTGATTTGTTGCTGGAAGTGCGTTTTGGACTTGTATCAAAAATAACAATATTGCAAAACATTGGTTGACTAAGTATTCACTGTTTTTGCATTCTCTTTTTCTGCCCCGTTCAAATGCTTGAACCTTACGTGTTGCTTGAAAGCCTGGTAACAGGGTGGCATAAGGGACACCATTTCTGATTAGATCTTTTTTTTTCCTTGGCTTGTATCTTCATATTAGTCGGAGGGTTTGATGTGGCACTTCTCTAAATGTCTTATAAAAAATATATAATATGCTTAAAAATTTTTAACGTAATAAACAAAAAAAAGGAAGAGGAGGGACCGAATCAAATCTTCAGCCACAGTACATCCGTCGTTGCCACAAGGTGGGACATCATGCAAGGCTTCCCCGAAGAGCGCGCCTGACCAGGAAGCGGCATAATAAGTGTTAATATCGGGGCTGCGCTGCTGCCGGGTTTAGTCAGTCCACTACTGCAGGTTTCATTTCGGACAACTAGGAAAAGGGAAGTCAAGCCCCTACAGCTACACTGCATGCCTTTTTAAAGGAGTATATAGCCTTTGGGGGCAGTTTCTAAGGGTGTCAGTCATTTCACTCGCTCGGTGAGTTGCCTAGGTTACTGGGTGGGTAACGTCTTACAACACATTGCAGGCATATCCTTCGCTACCTTACACATTTAATCTTGTATCCTACTGTTACCTAGCCGACATACATCAATATTATCTCTAACAGTCCTGAATGTTAGAAAGAATGTATTACAATTGTTCTTATGACAACCATGTGTATATGCTCTATAACTCTGTCCCCCTATCGTTTTTCTGCCCCTGACAGAGCACAACGAGATGACTGCTTGGATGCCTAGTTGAGTTGATCTCCTGAATAACCGCATTGCTATATTACTCACGTTACGATGTGAGTTAGATGACATTATTACGTTTTTCTTTGCCATCATAAACGGTATTACACTATTTTGGTTTTTATTTTACATATACACCTGGACTTTGCGCGCTGCACTTCTTTTTGACAATTGTTTGGCCATAGTAATGAGATTGCATGAAGTTCACGCGACCAGTGTGGACTTGAACCAATATCAAATCCAAGTTAACATGTTTATAAAAAAAAAGAAAAAACATATACAGCGACGACCCTGGTAGAGGGACAGCACCACAGGTAGAGGAGGTTCGGAAAGCGGACACAAAGGAGGCCTTCCTGCACAGGGCATCTACCATTAGCATTGCCAGGGCTGCACCAGGACAGCAGCGAATAAGAAAGCCGGCGCCTATGGCCCCTTCGCTGCATCTCTCCCTAGCTATCCTCCCCTCCGGTCCCCTTGTCTGGACCTCTTGTCTGTATTGTCCGTCTATGGTGTTGTTCGGGGGTTAAACAAGCTTTTATGTTTCTTGTTCTGTTAGATTGCTGTATTGATGAAAACAACAATGTCTAGTACATGAACCCAATAAAAATTAAGTTGAAAAAAAATGAATCAAATTATGGGCTGGTGTGTAGAAATTAGCTGTACCAGGACACACCACAAAAATGACCACAAATCATGATTTTAAAATTTTTACACATTTTCTTGGCACATTCAGGGGACAATGTTAGAAGAATACCCGGGGCGCTACTCTAACATCTTATAAAGATGGGAAAAAATGTAAATTAATAGGTCCCCACTCTGTTCTTGTCTCTTCCTGTGGAATCAGACCCAAAGATCATAAGCGGTTGTAAGGATAAAAAGAAAAGGTGGGAGCACAGGTTGAGGGAGTAAATTGGGGTAAGCAAATTCGGTTCAGGTATATTAGTTCCTGGACAATTGAACGTGGGGATATGAAGTGTATAGTAACCTAAAAACACTTACACGCATGTGCAAATGCTGTCGCAATCAGGTTTTTTGGTTTCTTTCGTTCTTCTTGATTGTGTTTCTTCTCTCCCTGGTCAGTGTTATTTAATATGGGATCCTTGATCGATATCCCACTCGGAAAAATTGATAGATGATGTTCAACGAGATGATCAATGACAATAACAGAACTTTGGACTCCAATGGATATAAAAGCCGAAATGCTGCAATCAAACTCAAAGGAACACGTGTGAGTGTAATCTTGGGGAGGTGGTATCTTCTCCTCTGCATATACCAAAGTCTTTAATGAAGACATCTTAATACATTTAAACTAGACGTGGGAATGGGAGGTGGAATGTAATAAAAGCTATTACTCACACGGCCCAAGTTGAGCACACACTTGGGATGGGTCATCTGATATTCCTCCTGCACAACTACACTGAGCTCCAGATATATATTAGGAAGTTCCTTTCAACGGGATCAATAGGATCAAAATACAACTTATACAGAGTAAACGGCCATGGGTCTTGATTAAACAATAGATTAAAACAATAAAAAGGTGCTTAAAACTAAAAACAGTGAGCACTGCCGAAAAGGTAGCAGCCAGTCCTGGAAGTGTACAGGGCGCGTTGGTGCACTGCTAATGTGTCGGGTAGGTATAGTTGCGTTCCTCCGTTGTCCACCCAGGCCGGGGGCGTGTGTTCAAAGACTTTGGTTTTGAGCAAAGTGCTTCGCCGGTAACGCTGAGGAAGCACGTCAATGTTCAGGGGACTAATATACTTACAAATTTGTTACCCCAATATACCCCCAACCTGTGCTCCCGTTTTCTTTGGATTTCACCTCGGGGTTTGAGCACTGCTTGGTAGCAATGGGTTAATCATAAACCCCCCTCAATTGTAAGCATACCTGGAAAGAGATCCTAAGGAGTTTATTGTTTTCTATGGTGAGAGACCTTTTGAATGGGCTTAGAAGCGAACTTTCAACCAGCCCATGGGAGTGTGCTGGCTCGGTGTGTATGTGGGTGATTGCAATTACTGTGGCTCCCAGGAGGCCGAGCATCCCAGTGCTGCGGAGCCGGGGTGTTCACTGAGTCGGGAACTCTAGGGCCTCCATCTGTAAGGAGTCTTACTATGACAACCGTTACAGGACAACTAAGGAAATACACACTCAGATATAATACAAGGTTTACATATACAACATGAAAAGTACAGTACCACCCCACCACTTTCGGTCCACGCCACAGCATAACCTCAACACAGGTCCCCTCCATCTGAACACAGTCCACCCCAAGTACCGAGGGGCCTTGGACCACCCAACACCCCAGGTCAGAGCCCAACCGCCCAATGTGTTAGACAGCTCGCCTGCCCACCAAAGGGTTTTTGTAGAGTTGGGGCACGTGGTGCGTTACCTGCCGGGTACTTCCCGCCCCGGGAGAGCGACGCACAGGATTGGGATCCACGGATCCGGAAGGTAGATGACGGAAGCCTTCGCCTCGACATTGGGTAGGTCTCCGCGTGGAGTGGTACGAACTTTGAGTCTTGGGCTAGCAGGTGTATGGTCCCAGACCATCTGATGGGACAGGATGAGGTCATCGATTGGGAGGATGACTAACTCTTTGGCTCCTTCTGAGCGGGTCTTCAGCTACTCCCTTGGGAGCGTAATAAGCATAGTCCTGAGGCTCGAGCCTCTCACATGAGGCGGTATAAATGTATATGAATAGTCTCTGTGCATATGGTTACCGAGGTTGCCGTGGGAGCTTTGTGTAAGTCTTTGCACATAGCGTTATAAGGCGTAATTATGAAGGGTACCCCACTCGGTTGGATACCCTCAGAAGCAAAGATACTGCATGCCGAGCTTCTCTGCCCAACAGGAAGTATTGGCGGTCTCTGACCCTGTGGACTCAGGGGGTACAAGTATGATTGAATGCACCAGGGGCTTCTACATGCCTTCTGCCACTGCTTATGCGATCCTCTCAGAGTTGAGGGCATGCCCAGGAGGGTCTGCTTGAACCGCTCTGGCAGTGCTGCGTCTCCCTCTGGGTGATACGGAGTTTGTTCGGGGGATTGGTTAATGTAAGGATTTGGGAGCAAGTTCCCAGATAAAGGTACTATCAAAAGTCCACCGGCCTTGGTCGGAATGCAAGGCCGAGTGGGTCGGCCATAAGGCATCAAATACACTCTCCCATGCCACCGTTATGGCGCGGAGTAGATAACTGCGAAGCCGTCAACCTCTACGTGGGCTGGGGTCCCGCGTGGAGGGTAACTTTAGGAGTCGTTGTAGTAGTCAGGTTGTCTGGTGCACAGACCACCGGAGGACGGATGCAGCGAGTAGCCCTGTCTGCGCCCTCACTCTAATGCCACATTAGTCCCTGTATCATGGGTGTCCCGCAGCAACCAAAGCTGAGGAAGTCAGGGCCTAGCTTGGGCCCCTATTACGGGGGTATCTGGCCTAGTGCAGGTGCCACTGACACCTGCCACACACAACCTAACGCATTCCGACGTCCCGCTACGACCCGGCGTGGTCTTGCTATGCGCAAAAATGTAGCAATCTTGGGAGCAGGGGAAATAAAGACTGTCCCCTATTGGGTGCCCCGGATCTGGTGAGTGCCTTGCCCCATTAACCTGCTTGGGGCTATGTAGTTCAAGCAGAGCCCTTGTTGTAAAGGCCGCCTTACTTGAGCGATGCGTGCGCCTTTCATAATGGCCACAGCAACTGGAACATCCCTGACGCATGCGGACCACACTGCGCATGGAGTGCACGCGTTTTTTAAAACATGGCCCCGGCGTCCTACCGGGCGCCACCGGAAACCTCGGAGCATTAGCCACATCACACCTCCCGCAATGCTGCTCTGCTTGTAGCGGAAAAAGGGGGGAAGGCCCCCCGGGGGAACTCCCTTAATAGATGCCAATTTTTTTCACTAAACATAGACATGCATTGAAGGTCAAAAGCAGGAGTGGTATAGTGGACCAATATTTTTTATATAATATTCAAGTAGGCCTTGATCCATGAACATACAAGTACATATAGATTGGAAAGGCACAAGCAAACCTCCTCAACATTAAAAAACACATTGCACTGTCTCTGATTTCGGGTTGACAAAGAGCGCTTCGATCCGCCAAATAGTGTTTAAAAACAAATTTTAAATGGGAATCCCAAAATATTCATTCATGTGTCAAATTACCTCGGAGCCGACATTTTCACACCGATTAGAAACCACACTGTTGTGCTAATTTAAATCAAGGTACCTGCATCATTAGTGGATTAATTTATTTTAACGCAATTAAAAGTGATGTTGAAAGGTTCGAAATCCAAAGCCGAGTTGGTACTCCTGTATAGGGCATGCAATCCTACTTTGCATAGTATTAGGCTACCAACGTGTACGTGCCCACCCTTATTTTGCAGATAGGCAATCACATGAGTATTACTAGGAACTGAATATACAGTAACCTCCAGAAAAAAAGGGCAGTCTAATTAAAAAAGTGTTACTAGAAGTGTTTAAAAACGATTGGATCGGACATCAAGCGCTTGCTAACCTATAAGATCAGGAGAAACTGACAGACACAGTGGGGGTTGTTTCCAGCCTAGTACGATGCCCTCGTGTGTGTAGGCAACATTGCCTCTCCCTGAATTTTTCAATGAAACATGTTTTTTTTAAAAAAAATAGAGAAAACAACATGCGGCCGTGCATTGATACTATCAAAGACCTTTTACCATTTTTTTTTAGCGCTATGTTAGTCTAAGCCACTCAGGGCTATTTTGTATTAGTTATCAGAGCAAACATATCTTGCTGACTTATATATTAGTACTTATACAACAGCTTCGTGTTACCTGTCTTATGATTTGCTTCCTGGGTGTGGTTACCAGTTGTTATTACTCTGGATTATAATGGATCAAGCATAAAACTGCTCGATGAACAGCTTCATAGTTAAACCAAGGTGATAGACATTATTAGCCTTAATATGTCTTGTTATGCTCTTTTGAATATCACACCGTGATCTTCATCGTCACGTCTTCCATCAGTGAATTATTAATGACTCATTTAATATTTACATAGTTAGGCACTTGCAGATATGTAACATTTCGCCATTCCCCTCTCAAGTAAAATGTCACTGCGAGCTTTACTGTTACATTCTGAGAGTAGTTTTTTTTGTAAAACCTATAATACTGTAAATATTTCCTGCTTAAATTTTAGGCCCTTGAGTTTATGTAAGAGAGAAAGGACCAAGGAAGACAGCAGGCACAATATAGGGGCAAATTAAGAATGGGTGGTAAACCAGTATGCCTAATGCTAATACCCACCATTAGACAGCAGGACTGCTTGTCCCCCCATCTATCTCTTCTGTTCCAGGTGTGCTCGCCCAACAAACACCTGGGTTCGACCGCGATGCGCTGAGGTGGGGTTGTTTGATAAAAGCACGGACTTAGAGCCGCGCAAGGCGGATCCGGATTGCGCAGTTACGTAGTGTACGTAGGCAGGACAGGAAGAGAAGACAAGCACGTCGGGTGGACCACGCCAGGGTCAGGGGACGGAGACTTAGGGTAAAACGTTGTTCACAGCAGGAGTTTCGGCAAAACACGGTAGTAAGAGAGAGCCCCCGCTTCAGGTTAAGGAGGCTGGGGAGTGCTTCTGCGCGGTTGCGGCGACCATGGCCATTTCTGGGTAAGGTTCAGGAGGTGGTAGACAGACAGAGTGAGCAACCGCCAGCTGTGTACACTGGTAAACCAGTGCTTCAGAGCCAAGGTCCTGAGCGGCTGAGGAAATACTCCGTTCAGCGCAGGAACCAAGGACACTGCCTCGGCCGAATATGGAAAGAGCAGCAGGCCCCAGGAACCAGGAAGCTGAAAAGAAGACGAAACCGGGAAACCTCGCTTCCGCACAGGGCGACAAGGAACAGACCGCTGCGTGAATATTGCAGCCGGTCACCGGATAACAAGGAGGAAGTATACAAGGAGAAGGAGAGTATCAGCTTCAGCACATGAACACAGGAAATGACCGCTGCATTAGAATAGTCAGCGTCACAGGAACAGGGAGCTGAAGAAAACAAGGAGGAGGCACTCCGCTTTAAGTAACAGGAACAAGCCGCTGCGTTGACACTAGCAGCGGTCTCAGGAAACCTAGGAGACAGGACAGGACAGGTATGGCAGAAACCCAGAGACATCCAGAAGGGAATGCTCGGCAGGGGAGCTATTGTGGGAAAAGCAACAGTACTTAAAGGTCAGGCGAACCAATGTCCAGAAGGGGCGTTTGTGGCGTCAAGTGCGTTTGGTGAGTGAATCCAGGCGTGCAGTCAATATCCGGGGAAGTGTTCCAGGACTTGTCACACGCCTGCAAGTGGTAATGGCAAACAGTAAAACCGAGGGCAGGTATTCCTTACAGTACCCCCCCCTTAACGTGGAGCTCGGCGGCGAACACGACCAATCATAGTGTTGGGGACCAGGAGTGTGGTCCTTGACAAGTAGTAGGATTGGTGGTAGAGTCATGGTCAGAGACTCGTGGTCACTCCTTGTTGTACCCCCACCCCCGGAGAGAACTGCGGCCCGACAGGGCAATCCATGGGGTCTCGGGGGACTCGAGGTTGTTTCCTACAGTTTTAGGGCGGGAAAGGGGACTGACCGTAAACGAGTAGTTCCTTGGTGAGTACTGGTTCAGGATAGAGAGTGGTGGTCGAGATATATTGGACATGGCTCGCCCCGCGAACTGGCTTGGGAATCCAAGTCGGAAGAACCATAGGGTTCCGGAGCGGAACGGCGCAAGAAACCCCCACGGGAAAACCCAGTTTATAGTATTTGAGGGGCGGACAAAGTCTTGGCTGACCATGAAATGTAGGAATTTGAGAGGGATGCTGCTCCAGAGGTCTCCCAGGGTTAGTGGTCACAGCGATGGGTTAAGGTAGGGTGGGAGGTATTTCTCGGTTATGTGGATGGAAGGTCACCGGGCTAAGCAGTAAACCAGATATAGAGACCCGAAAATCTTGGGAATACGTACAGCTATTCCAATCAAAGGAATGATAACAGGGCGGCAAAACAGAAGGTTCCGAGGTGGGGGAAAACCATGGCTTTCCAGAGGCAGAGAAGCAATCAGCTAGGAGCTCCCCCAAATACGGGGAACCCTCAGTGGGAGATAGTATTGTCTGGGGAGTAGGGATAGCTTGCGGGATTTAATATCAGAAACATGAGAATCAGGCAGAGCCAAGGGTAGGGGGGGGGGGGAGGTACGCTACTCAGAAGCTGAAGTTGTACTTCAGTGACAGGGACTGAGTGATACAAAAACAGCAGGAGTAAAGGATTGACTCCGGAGCTGGAGGCTCGCGGATCCATAACATAAACATCTCGCAAAAGCAGGGGTACCGATAATAGGAGACCAAGCGTCAGGAAGTGGTGCTGAGGGACCAGGACTGGTACATGGGGAGCGATCTGCTGGGATTTTACAGAGGAAAACCAAAAAAAGCGGTAAGTTGGAACCGTTGGAAACTCACAATAGCCGAACCGTGAAGTAAAAAGAAGCCAGCTCTTATCCAAAAAACTGCAAGGGGCGCTAACAACGTAGGTGTCATGACAAAAACAGATTTAGTTGGTTTTACTGTGAAAAAATTATGATAACGGGACTCATAGCCAGTGGGGAAGGCTGTCAGGGTTTGCCTAGTGAGAAAATCAGAATAGTGATAGTGGACTCGAATGAATTCACTGATGGTGAGGGTTGCTGGAAATGTTGAGAAGAAAAGCTACCCTTTAGACAGGAATTTTAATTTCTTAAACCCGCGACGTAACCAAACTGGGTTGCTGTGGAGCCACGTTAGCTGCAGTGCTGAGGACTGCAGGTTTAGCAAGAAGGGCAGTCAACTAAAGAGATCAGATTTAACACAAGGGATTGTAAATTAGCAGGGCTGGTCTCACAGATGTACTAAGGGGGTAACAACGATATGGGATCTCCGAGGGTTTGGCTTATGGGCAGAGCGAAATCAGGGGACCTAACGCAAGAAGACATCTATAGAAAGAGGATTCTGAATCCGAAAGGGAGGGTTTTTTACCTTACGAGTATCAGGCCAGCAAAGGAAATGTTCAGAGAGAGGGGAATAACTGTGTGAGGCTTCTAGCTAGCACATATGAAAAAGCGTCGCTGTTTAAGTGAAATAACCGTGTGTCAGCGAACAATTCCTGGGAACCCAATGACCCAAGAGGGGAAATTACGCGACCATGTACGGTTTTACCCACGTTTGAGAAGGGGAGAACACAGAAAGTACAACGGGGGTAAATAGAACTGTACTGGTCCTGAAGTGGGTATTGTGTAAGAGGTCTGGGAAACCAGAAATACTGCCGATTCAACGACTGGGACTATGTGCTGAAGATAGGGATCATCCGCTCTCTGGTGACGACTGGTCAGCTGAAGTTATACCCGGGAATGTGACTCGCGACCAAGCTTAGGGAAAACGTGTGTAACTGAAGACATTGTAAACTCGTGAAACGAACTTTAGCGAAGTTCAGGGGGCAAGAGCTGAGGACTTGAGCTGAAGCATGGGTGGTTTTATTAGCAAAAACTAACCGGATTCAGAACTTGGGGAAAGTCACTTTACTTGCAACCTCTGTGTAGGCCTTAGGGGACACTTCTCTGAGGTTTTGACGACAGGCCCATGTAGCTTGGAGGCCAGCAGAATACTACAGGAGTTAGCGACCCCCCAAGATACCCGAGAGTAGAACATAGACGGTTTGTCCTCTGTAATAGGGAGACAAGGGATTTTTCCTCTGGAGCGCGGGGACGTGACCCTGGCTGGCGGAGAAAAGGGGTTACCCAAGGGGACTCAGAGAGCGCCCACAGGGGTTAATACAGGATATGATTTGTGTGACAAAAAGAAAAGAGGTTGGGGCACTCCTATTTGTATAGGCTTGTGATGTTGCCTGTGGGGTAGTGTTGTAACCAAAGATAGAAAGGGTGTGTATACTTGCCTGTTGGTTTTATGCAGCGGCCAGTCGAGACTGATAAAGCCGGGATCTTCTTGTAGTGCAGTGGAGGTGGGGTTGGTAGCGAGCCCACAGCACTCCTGAGATACATGGGTCGGTAGATTGGGATCCAGACTACATTGCTGAGTCAAGACTCGTGGAGATCTCCTGACAGTGAGGAGGGATCTACTGTGAGAGACGAAGTTTGGATCTGAGGATCCGTTTACGAAGTATCAGCGACAGGTGCGTGAACGCGGCCCGGCAGGTATATTATAAGGGCACAAACACCAGTAACTGCAGGCATGGATTACGATTTGGGGTGGGTTCTGGGACCTGGGGGTTAAGTGACCAAGGAAATGGTCCAGTACATGGACAATGGTGGGGGGGTGCACACGGTGTGGAGGGGTGTAGAGGAAGAGAGGGGGTGGCCCGGGATTAAAGGGGTGGTTACACGACATTTGGCCATCACCTGACCTCACCAGGGAGACAAGGGGTGAACGGGCTGAGTCCAGAAAATGTGATTAACCCTTGTTATGACATGTAAATGTGTATTACCATGATCCCTGTTTTTATTGGTAACATCTGGTTTAATCAGTGGTCGGCATCACCCACACACACTACACTCAGGACACCATTTTTCAGTGTTCCCATAGGCCGCATGGGCTCCATGTTGTTTAAATGGCGAATCTTGCGTTGGGTCCGTTTCCTGAGAAACCAGCAGATGGCGTCGAGGAGGAGGAAGCGGCGGTTTCCCTTGATAATCAATGGCCCATTGCTTCAATGAAATCCTCCTCGAAGGAGCTGTCCTAGAACGAAGTGGCTGCCGTCCAAACCGCAAAACCGCAAAGCGGATACATTTTCAATAGGAGAGCCTTGATCACTTAACAAGTCAACGTCACCGGACAAAGTGGCGTGGGAAATAACCGTTTAGAGCACCTAGAAATAAATTCTTTCTGCCACTAGGTTCCTGGACCTCCCCCACTAGACACAAAACCGGGGTCCCCGTATCCTGGACCGATAAGGGTTTTAGAACCGAGAAGAGCGGTCCGCCATAGTTCAATGGCGGCGCGGCAGAAACAGCGCAGAGGAGAAAGGCTCACATCAGAAAACGGCTCTAAGTGTCACAAAGCTGACATTTGGGAACCATAGCTCTGGGTTCAGGAGGTTCAGAGGGGAGGATCGGGTTGGGGTATCTTGTAACAATGAACAATAAAAAACCCGGGCGCTCATGATTGTAGTTCTAGACAGGGGGAAATGTGTCATGGATGTTTTACAACCTTATTAAAAGTGCCTCTGGTTCGTCTCGGTGTCCTATGGCTATGACCCCAATAGGATCCTTACAGGATCCTTGTTTGTACAGGGATATAGAGAAAAAGAGGGGAGCACAGGTTGAAGACTTTGGGGTTATATATGGATCTATTTAGATATTTGTGGGTGTGCTTGAAAAGTATATAAAATCACTTACAACGCCTTGTGTAAATGCTCTCACAGCAAGGTTTACTTTTCTTGTGTTCCTTTGGTTGGTTCCTTCTTCTTTTCAGGGCTTGGTTTCTTCCTTGATTTCTTCAACAGTCTTCGGCTTGCAGTGAGGATGTCTCCCTCGGAGTGAACAGATTGAAAGACAGTTGTTTAGAGGGGGGATACGCCAGTATTTAAATAATCAAAACTTTTTACTTCCTAAACAAATATAATATATATAAAGGCAGTAAATACTGCCAGCACTCACACGGGCAAGTGTGAGTACAATCCTAGGGGAAGGTATCTTTATATCCGAACTGATCTTCACAAGTGGTGATCTTTAGGTGTGATTTGGGTCTGTGTGGAATAATAGATGTGAATCAAATGGTACTCACACGGCCTTGTGTGTAGGTACACAACAAGGTATCTTAACTTGAATTTTTTCTTTCTTTTATTCAGGTTCCTGATCTTCTTCCGGTCTTCTTCTATAGTGTTCAACTCCCAGTTTAGGAAATCCCCCTCGGTGTGAACAATTTAAACAAATGTTATAGGAAAATATCAACATATTTCTGTGGTGACCCACTAGCAAACCCAGAGCATATAAAAGCAAATTATAAAAAGCAGATATAAAAAGCAGCAAATGCTGCAAGCACTCACACGGGCAAGTGTGAGTGCATCCTAGGGAAGGTATCTTTTTTCTTTTTTTTTCCCTCTCTGCAGTGTGTTTACACCTGCTGCCTTGTAAGGGTAATGGTGGTCTATATTATAGGGATCTATAGAATCTAAAACTAAAATAATACTCACACGGCCTTGTGTGAGTGAATGCACATCATGGTGTCTTTAATCTTTGCAGTACTGTTTAGGTTAAGTTCCAAGTGGATAAGGTATAAGATGATCCTCCTTGGTGTGATATAAAATGGAGCAATGTCACGATTCTAATGGCTACAATAAATTTTATTTCCAAAAGCTCTAAAACAACACATGTATAAAAACAATGGAAAAATGCATAAAAAGCATAAGAAGACGCCGTCATAGGAAATTGCTCGTGGATCTCGTGGAGCTCAGCTAACTGTGCTCCGCGTCCGGATATAGTGCTGCCCCCTCTCTGATCACTCCTTGACGTGGCTGTGCTGGATTAAAATTGCTTATGATGAGAGCAACCGCGTTTCGACCTTTCTGGCTTCCTCAGGCTCCGTAGTTTGGGGTTAAGGTGGTCGTGGCTAGTATATATGCGTGACAGCCAATCCCCATTCTACTCTTAAAGCAATGTCTTCTGTATTCAATTAAAGCTAATGAGTCTGTGTGATGCACTCCATTTTCTGCTTCGGTGTGACGCAGTGAGTAAATAATTAAATAAAATATAAACAGTATTGGTAAAAAATCAGACTTCATACTATACTACAAATGAACACATGATTTAAAAGAATATATAATACATTCCTAGTGACGTGATCTATATAAAGTGAGGAAGGGGTGTGATGTGACCAATAAAGTGTGTATTTGGGAAATGTCTGTAAGCTTATTAAATGTTGATTAAGGTTTATGTGACTTGGAAAAAATTCCATAAGTGATAAATGTGCATGGATTTTATGGTGGTTTTTGTGAATGATGAAATAAACAAATGTTTTTATACAATGTGATTAATAAACATGGATATATAACAGTGTGCTTTTGTGTCTGTTTTCCTTATTATTTTTAATTATAAGGTGGTGTTAGAGGGAGGTTTAAGTGAATAAATATGTGCTATTTGCAAATTAATATTCAATATTTAATAAACGTTCAGATGAATGATAAAAATGTGTTTTCACATATAGTAGATGTAGATAATACCTATTAATATTGTAGCCTCTTAGTACCATAAGAGTGTACCATTTTAACAAATGTCTTAAAATGATAACCTAAGTAATATAAATTTATTTATTATACACTTCATGTATTTTACTGAGTTCGTGCTAACAGTAACCTGAAGCATAAGAATGTTGTGCTGACTCAATGGTGCAGTTTTTGATGCTATATGATAATCTTACAAACAAATTGTATCATGAAATAGGTCATGAACTGATTTGTTACTCATATTGTTGAGGGTGATATCATATAGATCTTTTATACAATGTAGTACCTCATTTTATTTTTTGATATAGTGTAAATTTTAAACAAATATATTAAAAACGTTTCCACAATGCACATTTAAAAAGTAGTCTATTGTACTTATATATAATGCAGTCGTGCTATAACCAGTCGGTGCTATAACTAGAATACCCAGTAAATATAAAATACTGTTGGTTTTTTAGACTAATACTGTAGCTTTAAGCAAGTATTGTGTCATGTCCTTCACATTGTGATAGTGCATATACTTAAATCATACAGTTTTACCGTACAGTTTCAACTTATATATTAAAAATAAATAAAATAAGAATGTATTGGTTTGGTGTCATAGATGAGTGATATCTGAAAGAAGATCAAAATGACAATAGTGAATTTCACATGTGTGGTACAAATGGGGGGGGGGGGAGAGGGAGAAAACATTTTTAAAAAAAGATCTGGGAAGGGGAATATAGGATAATGGTGAATGGTGAGAGACGGAGAATACTGGACACTTAAATAAACGACCCCAGGTCTATATCTAATTCAGACCTTTTGGGGTCAATGTTTTAAGTTTAAATCCAGTATGTTTCTCTTTGACAGAGTTTCCTTAGTCTGTCTCCGCCTCTCCAATGATGTCAACCTTTCTATTCCCTTGAATGTTAGGCCTTCTGGTTTCCCTCATGATGTAAACCTAAAGTGTCTGGGACGCTGTGTGTTACAACCTGCTTACGGATGTTGCCCATGTGTCTCCAAGATGCGCACCCTCAGAGGCCTGGAGGTGCGTCCTACATATTGGGGCCACATGGGCAGGCAGCAGGTAACAACATGATCTGTTCGGCAACTGATTGCTTGTTTAATTTTAAATTCGGAGTTCATTAAATATATAAACGACAACACAGTGAATTTGGAATTCACCTCAGAATACAGTTTTAATACTATCAACTTTTTAGACCTCACCATTTATGTGGAAAACAGCGAAATTAAGACTAAAACATACTTTAAAAAAACAGATGCAAACAACTTCCTACTAACATCAAGTTGCCATCACCCAAGATGGCTCAGCAATATCCCCAATGGCAAATTTAGGAGGATTAAGAGGAATTGCTCTGACATAGAGGTTTTTAAAGAACAGGCAAACACACTACAAAATAGCTATCTGCAAAGAGGTTATGAACAACAGTTGTTAAATGAAGCAGTTGACCAAATTAGTCTGATCTCAAGGGAGACTCAGCTAAAACCAACTATCAAAAAAACTGATACCACCTTTTCTACAGCTTTCATTACGACCTACAGCTCGGACGCTGCTAAAGTCAAAAAGATAGTACAGAAACACTGGCATGTTGTCCAAATGGACCCAATTTTAAAGGGACACATCCCGCCAAACCCAAAAGTGATTTTCAGAAAGGCCCCTTGCATTAAAGCACAATTAGCGCCAAGTACCTTCCGGAAAGAAGTAAAAGAAAACAGTCAAAACTGGTTACCCCCACCGATAGGTTTTTTTAATTGCATCAGTTGTAAGGCCTGTAAACATGTAATGAAAGGCGACAAGGCAGCTTTTAATTCACACATAACAAAAGAAGAATTTAAAATTAAACAAGCAATCAGTTGCCGAACAGATCATGTTGTTTACCTGCTTGCCTGCCCATGTGGCCTCCAATATGTAGGAAGCACCTCCAGGCCTCTGAGGGTGCGCATCTTGGAGCACATGGGCAACATCCGTAAGCAGGTGTTAACACACAGCGTCTCCAGACACTTCAGTTTACATCATGAGGGAAACCCAGAAGGCCTAACATTCAAGGGAATAGAAAAGGTTGACATTCATTGGAGAGGCGGAGACAGACTAAGGAAACTCTGTCAAAGAGAAACATACTGGATTTATAAACTTAAAACATTGACCCCAAAAGGTCTGAATATAGATATAGACCTGGGGTCGTTTATTTAAGTTCCAGTATTCTCCGTCTCTCACCATTCACCATTATCCTATATTCCCCTTCCCCAGATCTTTTTAAAAATGTTTTCTCCCCCCCCCCCCCCCCCCCCCCCCATTTGTACCACACATGTGAAATTCACTATTGTCATTTCTGATCTTCTTTACAGATATCACTCATCTATGACACCAAACCAATACATTCTATTTTTATTTTATTTTTAATATATAAGTTGAAACTGTACGGTAAAACTGTATGATTTAAGTATATGCACTATCACAATGTGAAAGGACATGACACAATACATGCTTAAAGCTACATGTATTAGTCTAAAAAACCATAACAGTTATTTTAATATTATACTGGGTATTCTAGTTTATAGCACGACTGTTTATAGCACGACTGCATTATATATAAGTACAATAGACTACTTTTTTAAATTGTGCATTGTGGAAACGTTTTTAATATATTTGTTTAAGATTGTACACTATATCAAAAAATAAAATGAGGTTACTACATTTGTATAAAAGATCTATATGATATCACCCTCAACAATATGAGTAACAAATCAGTTCATGACCATATTCCATGATACAATTTGTTTGTAAGATTACATATAGCATCAAAAACTGCACCATTGAGTGCAGCACAACATCTTATGCTTCAGGTTACTGTTTAGCACGAACTCAGTAAAATACTGAAGTGTATATATAAATAAATTTATATTTACTTAGGTTATCATTTTAAGACATTTGTTTAAAATGTGTACACTCTATGGTACTAAGAGGCTACAATATTAATAGGTATTATCTACATCTACTATATGTGAAAACACATTTTTATCATTCGTTCATGAACGTTTATTAAATATTGAATATTAATTTGCAAATAAGCACATATTTATTCACTTAACCTCCCCTAACACCTTATAATTAAAATAATAAGGAAAACAGACACAAAAGCACACTGTTATATATCCATGTTTATTAATCACATTGTATAAAAACATTTGTTTATTTAATCATTCACAAAAATCACCATATAAATATCACATGCACATTTATCACTTATGGAATTTTTTCCAAGTCACATAAACCTTAATCAACATTTAATAAGCTTACAGACATTTTCACAGAATACACACATTTATTGGTCACATCACACACCATTCCTCACTTTATATAGATCACGTCACTAGGAATGTATTAATTATATATCTTTTAAATCATGTGTTCATTTGTATGTATAGTATGAAGGTCTGATTTTTTACCAATATGCGTTTATTTATTTATTTAATTATTTACTCACTGCGTCACACCGAAGCAGAAAATGGAGTGCATCACACAGCACTCATTAGCTTTAATTGAATAACAGAAGACATTGCTTAAAGTAGAATGGGGATTGGCTGTCATCCGCATATATACTAGCCACGAACCTTAACCCCAAACTACGGAGCCTGAGGAAGACCAGAAAGGGTCGAAACGCGTTGCTCTCATCATTAAGCAATTTTAATCCAGCACAGCCACCGTCAAGGAGTGGATCAGAGAGGGGGCAGCACTATATCCGGACGCGGAGCAAGTTAGCTGAGCTCCACGAGATCCACGAGCAATTTCCTACTGACGGGCTGCTTCTTCTTTTTATGCATTTTTCCATTGTTTTTATACATGTGTTGTTTTTAGAGCTTTTGGAAATAAAATTTATTGTAGCCCATTAGAATCGTGACATTGCTCCATTTTATATCCACACCAAGGAGGGATCATCTATATACACTTGTCCACTTGGAACTTAACCTTAACAGTACTGCAAAGGATTTAAAGACACCATGATGTGCATTCACTCACACAAGGCCGTGTGAGTATTATTTTTAGTTCTATAGATTTCTATAGATCCCTATAAATTAGACCACCATTACCCTTACAAGGCAGCAGGTGTAAACACACCTGCAGAGAGGGAAAAAAAAAGAAAAAAAGATACCTTCCCCTAGGATTGCACTCACACTTGCCCGTGTGAGTGCTTGCAGCATTTGCTGCTTTTATATATCTGCTTTTATATATTTGCTTTTATATATCTGCTTGGGTTTGCTAGTGGGTCACCACAGAAATATGTTGATATTTTCCTACTAACATTTGTTTTTAAATTTGTTCACACCGAGGGGGATTTCCTAAACTGGGAGTTGAACACTATAGAAGAAGACCAGGAAGAAGATCAGGAACCTGAATAAAAGAAAGAAAAAATTCAAGTTTAAGATACCTTGTTGTGTACCTACTCACACAAGGCCGTGTGAGTACCATTTGATTCACATCTATTATTACACACAAGACCCAAATCACACCTACAGATCACCACTTGTGAAGATCAGTTCGGATATAAAGATACCTTCCCCTAGGATTGTACTCACACTTGCCCGTGTGAGTGCTGGCAGTATTTACTGCCTTTATATATATTTATATTTGTTTAGAGTAAAAAGTTTTGGATTATTTAAATACTGGCTGTATCCCCCTCTAAACAACTGTCTTTCAATCTGTTCACTCCGAGGGAGACATCCTCACTGCAAGCCGAAGACTGTTGAAGAAATCCAGGAAGAAAACCAAGCCCTGAAAAGAAGAAGGAAACCAACCAAAGGAACACAAAGAAAAGTAAACCTTGCTGTGAGAGCATTTACACAAGGCCGTGTAAGTGATTTTATATATCTTTTCAAGCACACCCACAAATATCTAACAAGATACCATATATACCCCAAAGTCTTCAACCTGTGCTCCCCCTCTTTTTCTCTATATATGTGTACATATACTATGTACTTATTGTGAGTACATTCCCTACACTGTTTTTTAACTTATAAAATTGAATTCTCGATACCATCATGGTCTCCCTGTTTTTTCCTTGGTACCCTACCCGGTGAGATCTCCCCTGCATCACCAGTCATTGGGTTCCTGCAACTGCGGTGTATCACGTACCTGTTGACGTTCAATGCTGATTATACCACTTACCTGTTGTAAGTAGGCATTTTATAGAGCCAAGACCTTCTCTGTATTTAACATTTTATACCATTATACTGCACAATATTTTTTGTATTTTCTATTTTTGGGGTGTTCCTGATACCATCGCTCCCTTCCAAACACCTGTGTCTACATATTTCTGTGAATAAACAACAATTTATTTTATTATCTTGTTTTGCTCAATGAATGGTCCTGGTAAAAAGGTGTAAACTTCCTGGTCTCCCGTGACAACTGCTACAAAAGGTTTTCCGGGAAGTGCAAGTAAATGTGGACTAGTGCATACATTAAAAGAGAACCTCCTGTTGTGGAGAATAATTCATAAGGGACAATGAAAGAAGATAGAAAAAGTTTAACATACTTTAGCACAGATTTGTGATTAGATATTACATTTGGTGTAAATTCTATTAAATGGTTTCCTCTAGGAGGTAGATTTTTGGAAGGAAGTACCCTTCTAAATAAACCGTAATGTCATGAAGAATGGAATAGGACATTGAAGGAAGTGTATAGTATGATGTAACCCCTTTTTTGATCAGAGAAACATGCAAAATATTAATGAAAGAAGTACTGTTGTTAAGGTAATTTTCTTTTCTATTCATTAAATGCCAAATAGGGACCAATAATGTGTGTTAGCATAACTCGAGAATTTATAAAGATGAGGTTTATGTTCAGAAAGTCACTCTTTGTTTTGTCTGATTAGGAAACATTGCAGATGAATTTCTTTTCCGTGTCTTCAAATCTATTTTCCACATTTATAAATCAAAATCACTATGAAAACTGCTTTCTGCCCATTACAACATTCCTTGCTGTCTTACATGTTGTGTCCTTTCAGCTACTACAATCATTAAATAATAACTTTTATAAAGCAGAATAATCTGTTTATTGGTTTCTCTTTTGGAAAGTTGCCATGCACATTTTTCTCATATCATCTGGGCAACATCCAAAGCAACTATATACCATACTGCCTCTAAAACATCAGAGAATACACTTTATAATCAGAGGGGTATCATATTTTTGAAGTGAAACTTCTTTGCTGGCACAAATCTCCTTTCAAGGAGATGGAAGTATGTTATGGAAGTGACATCATTGCTGTCGGCTGAGCGTGCATGCGCAGTGACCACCGGCTTGTGCAGCTGCCGGGGGGTGGGTGCCGAGAACGCGCGTTCTAAGTCAAACTTCTTCGCGTTTTGTCACTGAAATTGTGTTTTGATTTTTAATTTAAAACATCACAATCACAAATACAATTTCTGTGACAAAAAGTGACAAAAGTCAAAGTTAAAATGCGCGTGCTAGGAACTCATATGATATATCTAATTACTATAGATTTTACCTGTACATGTAGAGTAACAGTGCTGGGATTGAAGTGTTCAACAGTGAAAACATATGTTAAATTCTAATTGTAATATTTTAATGAACAACCCACTATAATAACACCACCAAGAAGAAACCATTAGCTTACTTTCAATGACTCTTAGGGGGATATGCACTAAGCAGTGCGATTTTGCCGCCGTTTGGGAAATTTTTATTCGCCCGTTACAAAGTGAAGCCAAACGCGGGATTCACTAACAAGTGAAGCGCTGTGACGGTGTAGGGGTTAACCAGGCTCACTAATAAAGGTTCAGCCCACTTGGTTACCCCTGATCCATGTGTTGAGGTCCTAGACTGTCAGCTCTTGAACCCAGATGTCCTAAATACATGACTGTGTGCAAATTATGCAACATTAAAGATTTGTGTGTTTTGCCTTTTCTGGGGTGCTGGGACCGGAAAATTTCTAGGCTGTAAGTTTCAGGGTGGGTTTGCTGGAGAATGTTTTTACAGAATGTGGCTATGTACCTGGTTTCCGGAGTTATGGGATACCCAAGAGTTGGATCCGGGAATCGAGTGAGATTCTCCGATGCAGCCAAGCACATTGCTCCGGGAAAACTCTGACAACGTTGTTACGACTCACCGCCAGGATTCCTGCTGCAGCATCTTCCAGACAAGGTAAACAGGCAGAAAGGGGTTAATGTATACCTGCAGTCCTATACAGGGTCGCTAGTATAAAGAGGGGTCCCTAATATAACTAGGGGTGCCCAGATACATGCCCAGGCACCCTGGACCTGGTATAGGGGGTTCAGGGGGTTCTCCAGCTATGTGATAAAGCTGAGAGCGGTTCTTGAGTATAAAAGTTTTGAAAGTTACTTCTAAAGTGTGACAAGAATGAGGCTAGTGAGTGTAGGCAATATATACTCTCACTTCATCCCTGACACCAGAACAGGGACTTAGGTATTTTATCACACAGAAGACAGGACACAGAATATTTTATTAAAGAGTTATATTTAATAGGTATATGTACTGATAACCTGTAAATGAACTTTGGGATTTCCAAGTCATGGATTCCAAGAGACCAGGTGGCTACCAAGCTCGGTGCCTATGGGTCTGTGCGGAGTCAGGACTTCAAAGCCTCAGGGATGCCAAGGTGTTAGAACAGGAGGGGTACTGCAGTTCTGCTTGAGTACCCGCATCCTAGGCTAACACAGGGCTATCCGGCCACCATTGGCCAGAGCCCAGACTCTGTGGAGCCTGAAGAGTGGGTGGGCTCAGTATGCAAAGAGGCAGAGGTGCCAGGTTGGCGCATGCCCCTTTGTAGAATGAGAAAAGGTACCCACCCAGCTTTACAATGCCGGCAAATCGGTGATTGGCTGGCATGGAAATTTCCACGCTCTGATAGTCGGTAGATAATTTTTTTTTTAAAAAGGACACATGGTTTTCACAGCCAATCAGATGGCGTGTAAACCATTTGCCACTCAAATGTGTTGTCACAGGCTATATTTAAGGCCGGGACGTCACATTTGAGCTCAAGAAGCCGGCGGGTCAACATCGTGGATTTAACATGGGGTTATTGGATTAACAGATGAAGACAGAAGATAAAGAACAGAAATAAATAATCACAGATGAAGAAAGAAATAAGAAGATGATAAAGATGTAGCCAGGTCCCCTCTGTCCCGCGACCCCCCCCCTCGTTACCTCCGCTGCCGGGGGTCACTCGATAGACCCGCCGGCACTTCTAGAGGGTGGAGGGTGGAGGGTGCAGGGCGCCGCCATCTTGAATGAGTCCGCACATGCACAGTAGGCTCCGGCGGCCCTGACGAGTTGTGCATGCGCAG
This sequence comes from Ascaphus truei, assembly GCA_036426205.1. NCBI lineage: Eukaryota > Metazoa > Chordata > Amphibia > Anura > Ascaphidae > Ascaphus > Ascaphus truei. The sequence goes on from CM071567.1 coordinate 95,842,307, forward strand.
TGGCAGCTCGCGAAACCGTAGCCTACCAGGGAAGGCTCTTGGACGGGACTACGAATCCCATGAGCCTTAGGGGACCCCTCGTGATGCCAGGGAGCCAATAGGGCTTAGAATCTCCCTGCTGAGGAGATTTTGATACATTTCGCGCGCTGAGGAGCCCACGTTAGTCAGGACCAGGAAGAGCTAGGGGAAGGAGGTGAGTGCAGGGGTCTGTGCCCCACTGAATTAAGCCAGCAGCCCCCTAGGCCCCAGTTAGGTTCTTAGCCCCTCACAGCTTGTGGTGCTACAGGGACAGGCCCTACTGCTGCAGCCGAGTTTATTTGAGCATTTGCCCGGTCTCGGCCGCAGCAGTAACCAGGCGCGCGCCGGGATGTGCCTGGCGCGCGCCGAAGCCACGGAGGAGCGCCCTCCGATCGGGGCTTTCTCCCTCCGCTCGCCGGGTCCGCCGGGTCCCCCGGAACCCCCTGCCGCCGTTCCCCACATCGTGGGACACCAGGGCTCCCTCGGGGAGCCCTGGACGCGCGTGCAGGGGGCGCAGGCACCCGATGACGCGTGACCGAGCGAGTGCGGCTAGCATGCCGGGGCATCCCCAGGCTTGCGGAGCTAGCCGCACTCAAATAAAATGTGCCGCCTCTGTAGGTTAGGAACCTGTCACATTAGTACCAGTGTTAGATAGGGACACAGCGGACGCTGCGCTCCCCGAGAAGAGGCTTGGGCTCAAGCCTATGCCCAAAGAGACAAAGACTATCTCCAGGGTGGGATCACCCCTGGCGGACCCTCGTGCAAAGAAGCACCGGATCACAGACGGGATCACCAAGCGGCAGATCCTTTTTGAAGTTGCTTGCAGGCCCGAGTGCAGGAGCACTCGGCAGGTACCTTTATAAGTGCACCAACAAATCATATATATTCTCACATAGTGGCAGCGCTGACCACGGGACAAAGGGGTTAACTGTGGACACGGTGTGGGGATACACGGTGGTGGGTGCAAGGTACACTCCAAGTGGAGTGAATGACATTTGGTACTACGGTACATAGTGTGGAGTTACCCCCTAGGGTGAGTATTATTACAAGTACACAGTAGTGATTACTGAAAAGTGTGATAAGCGTGTAAAGTGTGTGATTATTCCTGCATATATATATATATAAACTGGTTATATACATCTCCGTGTATGTACTTATTGTATATGTGGGTCCTGTGTAGGCAACCTTCTACATTCCTAGAACCCTACACAGGTGGAGGTGCTGCAAACCAGATCGAGCCGATGGACTCACCCCAGGTTCCCAACAAGCGGAGGCTCAGGCCTCTTGTGAACCTACATGTATATGCACCACACCTGGTAACACATAGGTTTCCACCCACACACGATATATCTGTGCTTGGGGTAGAAGGAATACCCAATACATTTGGAGGCGCTGCTGAGAGCAGACCTGGGGTACCCTATTCAATTCAGTACTATCAGAGATCAGCAACATGTTAATCCCCTCAAGTCAAGAGGTCCATGCTTGGGCCGTCACAACCACCTAGTTACGTAGAGGCAGTAGGGAACGTTCCAGCGTTAGTGGCGGAAAGTGACATCCGTGACTCCCTGAGGAAGCTCCTGGGCCTAGATCAAGTATGGTGCCGGGGCAGAGTGTACGACTCTACTGTTCATTGGAGCAGCATACTATTCACCATAGGGCGGGACATATGCCAAGAAACGGCCCCGGACACCCTAGTAGCTCCCGAGGCCCCGCCAGAAGGCTACCCCCTTATATACTCAGACTTACCAGAAATACAAGCAATGTTTTCATCAAGAGGCACTACCTAGTCCCCCCAGGTTCTAAAGGAACCGTCCACCAGTACTTGGCCACCTACTGTACCGGTGTCAAGTACCCCAAACCGGGTAGACAGTTCTCCACCTAAAGTCTCCTTTACCCCAAGCGCTCTCACGGGAGCCACCAGTTGGGCTGACAGTCCGCCCCCTTCACCAGCACACGCTCTCGTGGGCTGAACTCCCAGCATATCAAAGACAGTAGGGTAACTCAGCGGTGCGCAAACTGGGGGGCGCGACCCCCAGGGGGGGGCGGGAGACTGCCGACGGGGTGCGCGGGATTTACAGAGGCCCCGCGCGCTTCCCGAAGGCACTTAAATTAAGTGCCGGGGGAGCTTCAGGGCCTCTGTAAACCTAACTTACCGTGGCTCCGGCGGCTTCCTCCCTGCGTCGCCATGGCAACGCGGCATCAAAATGACGCCGGAGCGCGGGTAAGTTGGGGTTGGGGGGCGCAGGAGTGAGGGGACAGCCGGCAGGGTGGCGCAGGGAAAAAAGTTTGCGCCCCCCTTGGGTAACTAATGAAGGTTCCATAATGGGGGTGATGCTACCACAATTCGTAGAGGCCATCACCATGGTCTCCCAGTCACAAAGCTACCGGAAACTCAAAGCCTTCTCTGGAGTACTTCCAACACCACAGGGGGAGGAAGGGATAGACTCTTGGATGGAGAATGTGTTAAAAGTCATAGAGGAATGGTCGTGCACTGACGCAGTGAAAAGGCAGCGTATCATGGAGTGTCTTAGGCCTCAGCTTCTACCATTGTAACCATCCACAGGGACCAACACCCAGAGTTGATGGCGTTGGAGATGGTGGAATTCCTGCTGGAAGCATACGGTCTAGCAGAAGATGAAGGAGCAATCAGGACGAGGTACTATAATCTCTATCAGAAAGAGGGGGAAGACTTGTCTGACTTTATACACCGCCTGCAACTGGTCTTAGGAATCCTACTCAATCGTAAGTTGATTCCCGCCTCTGGAATGGATGAGGCGCTTCCTAAGCAGTACTTGCAGGAATCAAGCCCCACTCACCCCATAGCCAATATGCTCCACAGCAGACTTATGGAAGGGAGTCCCCCTACGTTCACCGGATTGCTGCGGCAAGTGAAAATTCATGAAGCACATGCCTTGTTACACTCTCCCGCAAAACCCAAGAGCCCCTCCGTCTCAAAGGGAAAGGGGTCTATGGAGAAGAAGGAAGAATCTGCCGCCCTGTCCAAGGGGTACAAGCCAAAACCCTCCGACCAACCACCTTCCCCGTCCAAGGTTCGTCCAGAACGCCGCGAGGTTGTTTGCTACAACTGCGGTAAGAAGGGCCACTTCTCCAGTGATTGTCCAGAGAGGGAGGACCCACCAGAGGAGAAACCTCCCAATAGAGGAAATTCAGCCCGGTCAATGGTCTGCCGCATACAGACTGCGGAGTCTGACACAGAAACCTCTACTGGATCCGAAGAGGCTCCTCCTGACTCCGGCCCCAGTTATGACGCCTTACCAGGGGATGCTTACAGTCAAGAAGGCCCATCAGCCATTGTGCGGGATGTACTGGAAGGGATCTATGCCTCTGCCCTACTGGACACCGGGTCCCAAGTGACCATAATATACCGCAAGTTCTATGACCAGCACCTCAAACACTGCCCCCTGCGGTCGGCCGACCATATGAAGGTGAGGGGGTTAAGTAACGAAGACTACCCCATCGATGGGATTGTAAGGGTTTAACTAGAAATACTCCAACTGAACACTGGCAAGAAACACCCCATGCATGTAGCAGCAATGGTATGCCCGAAGCCCCAAGACCAGTGCACGTATCATATCATCTTGGGGACCAATACTGATATAGTGAAAGCGGTAATCAGAGTATACCTGAAAGAGACCAACGAGTTGCCGATGGCCAATCTGACCCTCGATCCCGTTCTACGAGAAGAATGCAACCAGGTATATGCCTTGGAGCATCACGGGGACCTCTACAATCATCAACGCGGACTGACGACCATTTTACCAGGGGGAGTGCAACGTATGGCCATGTAGTGCTGTTATCCCGATCGAGATGAGAACGATCAACTTTTCTCCCTGGAAAGTAACCCCAAGGACGAGGTTCAAAGAGGGTATGGGGTACTACCCGAAGTGAGAGAGTGGACGACTAAAATACCTCTACGAACCTACGTATATGTGCAGAACATCTCCCCATTTCCGATGGAACTTGATGCAGGACAAAGTTTGGGTTGCATATATCCGGTTAGCCCTGTGGAAACAATGCCCCAGGTGAACGCTGCTGCAGTGGGTGAGCGGTTAGTCGACCTGGACTTCAACTTTGGCGAGTCGACGTTTCCAACTGAGTGGAAAGATCGGCTGACAACCAAGTTGAATAAACGACGGACTGTGTTCTCCACGAGTGAGATGGATGTGGGTTGCAGTCGCAGCGCCCAACATGCCATTAGACTGAGTGACACCACTCCGTTCCGCGAACGCTCTCACCGCATCGCCCCTAGAGATGTGGACGATGTAAGGAACGTCTTGAAATAAATGGAGACCGCTGGGATTTTGATGGAGTCACAGAGTCCTTACGCCTCTCCCATAGTGGTGGTAAGGAAGAAGAACGGATCCGTAAGACTGTGTGTCGACTATCGAACCCTGAACAACCGTACGATACCAGATCAGTACAACCTTCCTCGCATTGAAGAAATTCTGAATGCTCTGAATGGAAGCCAATGGTTCAGTGTTCTCGACTTACGATCTGGGTACTATCAGGTACCCATGAGTGCAGAGGACCAGGAAAAGACAGCCTTCTTCTGCCCCCTGGGTTTCTACCAATTCACACGTATGCCCCAAGGTATATGTGGGGCCCCTGCTACCTTCCAGCGACTGATGGAGAAGACTATCGGAGACATGAACCCTAGGGAGTGTCTAGTCTACCTGGACGACATCATTGTCTTCGGAAAGACCCTGGAAGAGCACGAAGAGAGGCTGCTTAAAGTGATAGACCGTCTTGGGAAAGAAGGATTGAAATTGTCTTTCGACAAGTGTCGGTTCTGTCACACCTCGGTGACTTACGTGAGACACATCGTGTCTGCTCAAGGAATCGCCACCGACCCGGCCAAAGTAGAAGCGGTCGTGAACTGGCCTCGTCCTGAGAATGTCACGGAGTTACGATCCTTCCTGGTTTCTGTGGGTATTATCGTCGCTTCAAAGAAGGGTACTCTAGTTGAGCTAAACCCCTGAACAATCTGTTGAAGATATATCCCGAAGTTACAGGAAGGAAGGCCATGTCGGCCCGTCAACCGTTTGGCGATAAATGGACATCTGAGTGTGAACAGGCCTTCCTGAAGTTGAAGAAAAGCTTGACCGAAGCGCCGGTGCATGCTGATCCAGAACAACCATACGTTCTGCATGTGGATGCCAGAGTCAATGCATTGGGCGCCGTCTTGCACCAGAAGCACCCCGAGGGCCTTCGGCCTGTAGCCTACATTAGCCGCAGTCTGACACCCAGTGAACAGAAATACCCTGTCCACAAGTTGGAGTTCCTGGCTCTCAAATGGGCCATCACGGAAAAGCTCCACGATTACCTTTACGGTGTTACGTTTGAGGTAAGGACGGATAACAATCCCCTCACGTACATCAATACCTCGGCCAAATTGGACGCAGCAGGGCACTGATGGCTGGCAACTCTAAACAATTACCAGTTCTTCCTGAAGTATAAGCCGGGGCCTCTGAATGTCGGAGCTGACGCTCTATCACAATGACCGGGACTAAGCGCTATTCCTGATGATAATGAGTGGGAAGAAATCCCAGGACCAGGGGTGCGAGCTATGTGTAGCACGACCACCATCATCAATGATCAAGTGGCCTTCTCAGAATTACGGGTTGCGGATTCCTTGGGTTGCCAGTCGCAGGGTGTCCCAGCAGCCTACTGCGATCCGAAGGGGATGAACAGAACTCATGACAAAGTGCTACGGTGGAAAGATCTAGTAGACTACCAAATACAAGACCCTGTATTATTAGGCAAGCCGTTGAAAAAAGGACCCCAGCCCTCCTGAAGCGTGTTCCCAAAGACTTGGTCGCTTCGCTCATGCGGGAAGCGGACAAATTTGAAATTGATAACTGCTTACTCTATCGGGTGGTGCAATACCACAACCACCCGGATAGACGACAACTAGTCCTCCCTAAGAACTTGCAATACATGGTGTTAAAGTCTCTACATGATGAGCATGGACATCTCGGTGTAGAGAAGACCTTTGGGTTGGTCCGAGAACGCTTTTTCTGGTCCAAGATGCGAGAGGCCGTAGAACACCACTGTCGCCGTTGTTCTCGGTGTATACAACGCAAGACCCTGCCTACCAGAGCTGCACCCATGGGCCATCTGAAGAGTTCTGGCCCCATGGACCTTGTGTGTATGGACTTTCTGTGCATTGAGCCTGATGGCCGAGGAATATGCAACGTGCTGGTCATCACGGACCATTACACCCGGTATGCCCAGGCCTTCCCCACGAAAGACCAGAAAGCCATCAGAGTGGCAAAAATACTATGGGAGAAGTACTTCGTTCACTACAGTCTTCCAAACCGTCTTCACTCAGACCAAGGTCGAGATTTTGAGAGCACGCTGATCCGAGAATTGCTGAAAATGATGAACACTGCTAAATCACGAACGACCCCGTACCATCCCGAGGGAGATGCTTTGCCAGAACGATTCAACAGGACCTTGTTGGACATGCTCGGAACCCTTAAGGGTGTGCAGAAAACGGAATGGAGGCGACACGTGGAAGCTTTTATACATGTGTACAACTGTACCCGCCATGATTCTCCCCATACTTCCTCATGTTTGGGCGGGAGGCAAGACTCCCAGTAGATGTGCGTCTTCGAGTATCAACGGATGGGATACACAATGCTACCCATTTCAAATATGTGCAAAGACTCAAGGACAGTTTGCAGCAAGCTTACCAACAAGCTGAGAAGTCTACAGCTAAACTGAATGCTGGCAACAAGAGACAATATGACCATAAAGTCAAGTAGTGGGAGCTACGTCCTGGGGACCCTGTGTTGCTTCGTAATCTGGGAGTCCCCAGGAAACATAAATTAGCGGACTGATGGAGAGATGGCTTATATGAGGTAGAGTCACAGATGCCTGGCCTCCCGGTCTATCGCATCAAAGACACTGAAGGCCGGGTAAAGGTTTGGCATTGTAATCACCTTCTCCCCATCCCACAAGTGGGAGATGAAGAAGCAAAACTACTGGCCACACCGCTCAACGGTGAGTCCGATTTCTCAGAGATTGGTCAAGAGACTGTAAATAATTACTCCAACTCTGAAACTCCTGAAGACCCTATGGAAGGACCCTCTCAAAGGGATTACTCCACTGAAGGGGCATCTCCCGGAGGAGCTACGGGTAAAGGGCCCCGTAGGCCAACGCCTACTAAGGTGGCACCAACAGGCCAGCCTTTGCATCCACAGAGCCCATGCTTTGTGCCAAACAGAGACCGTTCAGAGACATTTCTCCCCTCAAGGGAAGAGGCTGAGCCTCAGGACTGTACTTATTACTCCCCAGAGGGAGTTGCTGAAGAACAGCTCCGTAGGAGCCAAAGAGTAAGGTACCCTCCAAACCGGGTAACCTATGATCAAATTGGGGCACCCCACTATGAGGCTCAGCAGTGGGCTCGCAGCAAAGTGCAGTCCGTCATTGTGATGTTCAATGAAATGTACAATCTAATGTAGAGCTGACGAGTTAAGATTGTATTTTATTGTTGCATTTTTATTATATAATGGTGCCATGCAAGTTTTCATTATATAACTTCTGTACATAGTTATATTCAGTTATGTCCCAAGCGAAGCCGTTGGGGTTTTTACCAGGGGGAGGATGTAGCCAGTTCCCCTCTGTCCCGCGACCCCCCCCGCCCCCACCCTCGTTACCTCTGCTGCTGGGGGTCACTCGATAGACCCGCCGGCACTTCTGGAGGGTGGGGGCCATGCAGGGAGCGCTTCGGCGCTCCGGAGGTTCCCGGCGGCTTCCGTGCAGGGCGCCGCCATCTTGAATGAGTCCGCACATGTGCAGTAGGCTCCGGCGGCCCCGACAAGTTGCGCATGCGCAGTGGCAGCCCGCAAAACCCTAGCCTACCAGGGAAGGCTCTTGGATGGGACTACGAGTCCCATGAGTCTTAGGGGACCCCACGTGACGCCAGGGAGCCAATAGGGCTTAGAATCTCCCTGCTGAGGAGATTTTGATACATTTCGTGCGCTGAGGAGCTCAGCACCAGGAAGAGCTAGGGGAAGGAGGTGAGTGCAGGGGTCTGTGACCCACTGCATTAGGCCAGCAGCCCCCTAGGCCCCAGTTAGGTCCTGAGCCCCTCACAGCTTGTGGTGCTACAGGGACAGGCCCTAGGTTAGGAACCTGTCACATTAGTACCAGTGTTTAGATAGGGACACAGCGGACGCTGCGCTCCCCGAGAAGAGGTTTGGGCTCAAGCCTACGCCCAAAGAGACAAAGACTATCTCCAGGGTGGGATCGCCCCTGGCGGACCCTCAAGCAAGGAAGCATCGGATCACAGACGGGATCACCAAGCGGCAGATCCTTTTCGAAGTTGCTTGCAGGCCCGAGTGCAGGAGCACTCGGCAGGTACCTTTATAAGTGCACCAACAAATCATATATATTCTCACATAGTGGCAGCGCTGACCACGGGACAAAGGGGTTAACTGTGGACTCGGTGTGGGGATACACGGTGGTGGGTGCAAGGTACACTCCAAGTGGAGTGAATGACATTTGGTACTACGGTACATAGTGTGGAGTTACCCCCTAGGGGGAGTATTATTACAAGTACACAGTAGTGATTACTGAAAAGTGTGATAAGCGTGTAAAGTGTGATTATTCCTGCATATATATATATATAAACTGGTTATATACATCTCCATGTATGTACTTATTGTATATGTGGGTCCTGTGTAGGCAACCTTCTACATTCCTAGAACCCTACACAGGTGGAGGCGCTGCAAACCAGATCAAGCCAAAGGACTCACCCCAGGTTCCCAACAAGCGGAAGCTCAGGCCTCTTGTGAACCTACATGTATGTGCACCACACCTGGTAACACATAGGTTTCTACCCACACACGATATATCTGGGCTTGGGGTAGAAGGAATACCCGTTACAGAAGATTAAAGAAAGAAGAATTTTGTTACCTGTCCTGGATGTTCAAGGTGGATGGCGTTGGATTGAGTTTCATGACGTCACGGTACGAGTGCATCCTGATTCCACAGGATTCGGAGGGCCAACGCTTCTAAAGGTAAGATAAATATTGAATATATGTACTTTTATTTTTAAAGGATTTTTTTGGTGGATTTTTCTTTTTCAATGCCCATTGACTGCTAATATATTAATCTGTGCCTGTTTAGGGTACTGATGAATACTGTGGTAACCAATGCATTTTTTGCCAAATGCATTTCTTCTATTGACTGTTATATTCTATATTTCTGTTTATTGTTTAGATTAAATTGTTTTGAAATGTAATGGCTTGTTTTTTTTTTTTAAATTCAGATTGTTTAGCGTTTTTATTTAATGATGTATTTTGTTTGCTACTGGTTTTAATTGATGTGTTGCCTAGTGGTTGTATGAATTAATTGTTGTGTTGGTTACTGCTTTTATGTATTACAGGTAGTCCTCGGTTATCCGACACAATGCGTTACTCAAAATGGCGTTGGATAGCGAAACGTTGTAAAGGGAAACACGTTTTCCCATAGGAACACTGTTTAAATGAAAGGTTCCGTTCCTGAAGGCATTTTTAATGCTAAAATACACAAAATATTTTACACAGACAATAAGATATGCAGCACACACATAAATTATATAGTGCATATACTGTATTATATATATAATATAACATAATATATAATATAAAAATATAATATATTATATAGTATAATATAGTATAATATATATATTATATACACATAAACAACTTTGCAAAGCGTCGTAAGAGCATTGGATAAGCTGTTTTGGCGTTGTAAAAATTAACATAGGTATGCATTGCATAGCGTTGGATAAGCCATTCGTTGTAAAACGAAGCGTTGTAAAACGAGGACTGCCTTTAAATGTATTGTTTGGCTAGTGGTGTGATTTATTTAATTGAATGCCTAGTGGTTTTATTTATTTAATTGATTGGTTAGTGGTTTTATTTAGGTAATTGATTTGTTGGCTAGTGCTTTTAATTTTGGATTTTGGGGGTCTAGATGCTTGTTATGTATGTTTGATTATTGTGCATTTTTGACATTCATGCTTTTGTATTAGGGTGACCATTGACTGCTATAGTAGCTTATCATGCCCATATTATATGGGTATGATGTACTACTATACCAAACAATGGATACAGGGTGGGTATAGTGGGTCCGGGGTGGGTGGTTAGGCCTCCCGGGTGGGTAGCGGGGGAGGGTGGGTTAAGCCCTTAATTACTATAGCGGTTATTAACCGCTAAGGTGATTAAGGGGTTAGGGGCCATTAGATTGTATTTTTTATGTATTCTTTCTGGCAACGGAGGAAATGGCCCTGCAGTATGCCGACAAAGACACCCTTCATAATGGAAGGGGTAAGTAGAACGGTTTTATTTACTTTATTTATGCTGGCTGGCTAATGTTTTGTTTAATAATGGGCAAATGATCTATTATCCATATATGGATAATAGTTATTTTGCACATTACTGTACTGTATGTGTTTGAGGGGGAGGTGTATTTATTGAAATGTAGGTCATCTTTATTTATTTTTACAACACGAATGGTACCGCAGGCCAGCGGGAACCCACAGGGACAAGCCGAGGACCCCCAGACGCCCATGGGGACCACCTGATGACCCCGGACACCTGCGGGGACCAAGTGGGGACCCATGTGGGGCCGCCGGATACCCGCAGGGACCACCCGAGGGCTCCCAGACTCCCGTGGGAACCACCGAGGACACCCAGCCACCCGTGGGGACCCCCAGGAACCCCCGCCGGCCTATGCTATCAATCATGCGTTAAAATAAATAAATAATGGTTTTATGTGGGGGGGGCATAGAGGGTGGGTTGTGTATGGGTGCTTACTACATATTTTAATATACATTTTAAGACTAATGTAGGGGGTCTCCGGAGAAGAACATTGTTGATTTCATGTCCGGGGACCCCCTGCTTGCCGAGATACAGGCCCATTATGGGTTGCCGGTATCTCCTATGCATGTAAATGTTCCTCGTCACGTGACTATATTCTTTATGAAGCACTGAGCACAATTCTGACAATATACAAATAAAAACATACACACTCAGTATTACTTATTTTTATAACACAATAAAAATATATATTTGTATAAATATTTTACCTGGTGACACACTCTTTGCATCACTGCAACACTGGGTAACGCTTTTGAAACATTACTCTTATATATATTAAATTATACTACATATTAATCCTAAACATTATACACTATAAACAATCTATAATATAAAGTGACATATCATACATTATACTCCATAACATACAACCCGGTTCTGCTCCAGAGACTCCCTGCTCACGTACACTAGTAATAAAATTTCCATTTAAAATAATTCATTTCCGCCGAGACTTGCGCAGGGAATGGCGGCTCTCTCTCTCTCTGCAGCAGAATCAACTCGCCGATTTAAAAACCCTGGCGATTTTTTTCTGCATGAGGCCCTAAGTTGGCTACAAAGGGTGTCGGGGGAGAATAGTACGCTGGAGTCTTGCCCTACAATAATTTGACTTTTCTATCCAGCACAAGAAAGGCAGTGAGCATGTGTGACGGTGAGGGGGTAACCAGGCCATCAATAAAGGTATTATGCCCGGCTGGTTATCTCTGATCCATATTTGGGGTTTTAGTGTGTCAGCTTTTGAACCCGTCTGTCCTACATGAAATGCATATGATTGTATGACATTAAAGAATGTATGTGTGTGTCACGGGAGACCAGGTTTATCAACACCTTTTATCATATGATTGAGCAAAGCAAGGAGGTAAAATAAATTGTAATTTATTTCAGGAAAAAACATACAGACAATGTCACACAATTTACCCGGTTAACACACTTACTGGGAACGGAGCTTAAGAATAAAATCTTCTTTTAAACGAAATTCTCAAAAATGACCTCTGTAGGAGCCCTTGCCAATGACCGGCAGGTGCTCACGAAAGTCCTGGAACTGATTTCGGCATGCAATGCCACCCGCGACCGCTACGTTCCCAAAAAGCGGGACTTAGAAAATGTTCTGACTCCAAATCTTTGAAGCCGGCTTGCGTCTATTCTGTACAGAGCATCTTTGAATTTGCCGCTGATGGTTTGGCTGCAAGGTTTTTTTATGGGTTTGTGTCCCATTCACAAAACTCTACAGCCTATCAGAGCATGGGAATTCTCCTGCCAGCCAATCACCGATTTGCCGGTATTGTAAAGCCGGGTGGGCACCTTTTCTCAGTCTGCTAAGGGGCATGCGCCAACCTGGCACCTCTGCCTCTTAGCATATTGAGCCCACCCGCTGTCCAGGATCCATAGAGTCTGGGTTTGGGCAAATGGTTGCCGATAACCCTATGTTAGCCCAGGACGGAGATACTCAAGTATAACTGACGTACCCCGCCTGTTCTAACACCTTGGCATCCCTGAGGCTTTCAAATCCGGACTCCGCATAGACACATTGGCACCAAGCTTGGTAGCCATCTGGTCTTTTGGAATCCAGGACTCGGAAATCCCACAGTTCATTCACAGGTTATCAGTACATATACCTATTAAACATAACTCTTTAATAAAATATACTGGTCCCTGTATCTTGTGTGATAAAAATGTATAAGTCCCCGTTCTGGTGTCAGGGATGGAGTAAGGGGATACACTGTCTAAACTCATCCTTGTCACACTCTAGAAATGACTTTAAACTTTTTACACACAAAAACAACTCACAGCTTTATCATACAGCTGGAGCATACCCTGAATCCCTATACTAGGTTCAGGGTACCTGGGCATGTACCTGGGCATCCCTCCTTATACTAGGGACCCCCTGTATGTTACAGGTATGCAGTAACCCCTTCATGCCCGTTTACTTGGTCTGGATCATGCTGCAGCATGAATCCTGGCGGTGAGTCGCAAGAACGTTTTCAAGGTCAGAGTTTGGCCGGAGCAATGTGCTTGGATGTATCCAAGAATCTTACTTGATTCCCTTTTGGGGTATCCTGTAACTCTGGAACCCCGATCCATAGCCACATTCTGTGAAGACTTTCTCCGGAAAACCCAGCCTGAAACTTACAGCCTAGAAATCTCCTGGCCCCAGCACCCCGGGAAAGGCAAAACACACAAAAATCTTTAATGTTGCATAATTTGCACACAGACACAGCAATGCATTTCCGACATCTAGGTCCAAGAGCTGACACTGTAGGACCTCGACACACGGATCAGGGGTAACCCAGTGGGCTTAACCTTTATTAGTGAGCCTGTTTACCCCTTCACCGTCACAGTGTGTTTTACCTTTCCAGGCGTGCTAATGTAACCCTTTTTGTGAACCGCCGGCCGACCCACCCAATATCACCTTGGCCCCTCGTGGTCTAACCGGTCCCTTTCCCTGCAACACACCTGCTCTAAAGGACTACTGGTACTGCATAACCTGTGTGGCTCCAGGAGATCTGAGCCTCAGCTAGCTGGGAGCCTGGGGAAACCCTTACCATTACCTGGTGCAGCGCCTCCACTTACCCAGGATCCCCCGTTAGGAAAGATAGCCCTGAGTAAGAAATACAATGACACTCGTATATGATAAAACAATAACTAACACTTTACTTAACACACACATATAACTCATTACATAACATCACATAACATAACCTGATGCTCTACCCGCATCACCTCAACCCAATGTCTGGTGTTCCCCAACCAAGTGTCCTGTGATCACCCCACACCCAATGTCTCGTAACTCCTACGGAGGTCGTGGGTGACTGCGCAGTCACTATGTTAAGCTAGGGCCCAGTTGGTGCACTTTATAATATTGAAGATACCTTCCGAGCACTCCGATGCTCGGGACCGCAACTTTCTTCTCAAAGGGTCAGACGTCCGTCTGATCCTTTCCAGGTACTCTGCCGGTGGACCCCAACGAGGGTCCCACCGCTTCACGGGAACTGCAACCGGACCACGGCAACACCAACCGCATGGGAACAGCAACCGCCTTCCTATCACTGACTACTACTTAGAGTGACAGCAACCCTAACCTAGGGCCTGTCCCTGAAGAACCGCAACCTGGGATGGCTTGAGGGAAACTCCTAGGGCCTGTGGACAATAACCTGCCCCCCCTTCCCCTAGCTACCCAGTCCTAACTGTAACTGCTACTAGCTATTAACTAGCTACTCCCAAAGCACCTGCAGCTGACACACCGCACACACTGTCAGCCTGCAGGGATCCACACTTCACACACACTGCACGCACTGTGCCCAGCACATACAGCGACACTACTCACAGGCAGCTGCAATCACACACAGCCCCTGGATCCCGCAGCAACCACACTGCTAGCACACTGTGCCTCTTTGACAGTGCCCACAGCTCTCTCCGCTGCGACACTGCCAAACCAGCACCTTCCACACTCAAGGGTCACCTCCCTAGCTAAGGCGTCCCTCTTCAGTTACCCCCTGCCCTTTACCCGGGAATTGGGGCCTGCCTGGGAATCTAGGGAGGACCCTTACCTGATGCAGGAGCCACGCGCTCCCTGCACCCTTCCTACTCCTTCCTCTGCTCTGCCCTGACTGCTGTTGCAAAGCCCGGGAAATGTATCTCTTTTCCCGGGCTGAGCTTCCTTCAGCCCTATTGGCCACTAGGGAGCACCTGACCTCTGCCTCCCTAAGCCTCCTGGGAATTGTAGTTCCCAGGGGTTGCCTAATGCATTGGGGCCGCGTGCGCGCTTCCCTCGCGCATGCGCGAACCCCTAATGGCCGCCTCAACCTCTCTACTACCTTCCCTACTCTCGCGCGATCTCTCCCTAGCCCTGGAGTCCTATCGCGCGCTGGCCGCCTCCTGCGCATGCGCGAACCTACGCGCAATGGCGGCGCACTCTCTCCTAGCCGCCGAGCCGGTGGCAACGCGATCGCGGCCCTAGCGACGGCCCGATCGCGTCCCCGGCAACCAGCCTGCACCGCTCCCTGCAATGGCCCCCACCCTCGCGTTCTCCCGGCGGGTCCACCGCTGCCTCCGGCGGCACCCACGACCACCCGGTAAGCGCGGAGGGAGGTCAGGGAGCCAAATTTTACCTCGGGGCTACATTCTCCCCTTCGCAGAATCCCAACGCCCTCGCTTGGGTAGCAACCGTACAGAGAATTATATAATGGAAAATACATGGCATAAATCATCTCACATGTAGCATGCATTTTGTCATCAATACTCATATGGATACCCGAGGCCAGCTGAGTCTCAGATTGGAGTGCCCCTAACAGACTGGATGAGGGTATCCCACCTTGACTCCTGTGAGTCTTTTGGAGCTCATGACCTGTCCCTTGCACCAACCCACCTTCTCCCTCTCGCAAAAAAAAATGTACGGGATCCTGGGTATTGACCCTTTCCGGTTCCTCCGGTCTCGTCTCACGGGAGACAGGGAGGCTCAGTCTCTTTCCTCGATCCACCACATGGCAAACATAGCGCTCCATCGCGCACCTGGGAGAGGCCACAACTACCAGAGCGGTCTCAACAGAGTCTTTGTCCGCTCCAACAATCCCTTTAACGTTGACTTCTTCCGCGGACGGCACCACTTCTTCGGGTAGGCCCGTTTGGAGACTCCTCTCACAGGAGTATGTGTCGCTCCGGTCCGCTACACCGGATACCTTCATGAGGTCGAGTTCATTCCACGATCTGCAGAGATCTTCTGGGGGAGACACCTCCACCAGGACGCGATGACGGGGTGAGCCCATCGCCCGGGTGACCCTACCGTTGGAGTCACCAGGCTCCACGATCACCGGGGAGCTCACACCCGACACCCCTGGGGCAGTCAACTTACCCCTGTTGGTGTTGTCAGCAGGTACTGATCCCAAGCCTGGGACCGCTGGTACCTCGGTGGTAGGCCGGACTGGCCGTTGCAGGGCACACGGGCCCACATCATGGTCTGTATCAGTTGAGGTGGTTGCCTCGGTCACCTCACTGGAGTGGTCCGCCGGCAGGCGCATCACCACGCTCGGTTGGTCGCTGGACTCATCACACAAGGGCGGGGGTATAAACACCTTACCCTGGCCTTCCGAGACTTGTGGTTCGGGTCTCGGTGGTTCCTGCTCGGGAACCGGATCTGGAACCGACATCGGGGGTTCCGCCATCTGGAGCTCCGCCTTCAGCGGCTCTGGCTCAGCGTCTAGAAAGTTCATTTGGGCACACGGGCCCTCCACCACCTCCATGGCTGAAGTGGACAAATCAGTAGCGGCTTCACCCACCTCGGTAGCACCATCAGGCGCCTCTTCCTCCGCAGGTTCCGCCATCAGAGGTTCCGGCTCTTCCAGTTGAAGGTCCCCTTTGAGAGGGGCTGCAACAGTGGTCTGGACACACGGGTCCTCAGCGGCCTCTGGAAGTAGAACAAACTGGGGACACGCGTCACTTACTTCAGGAGAGAGGTCCGGCTCCTCCTCTTCTTCATCGGCTGGTTCCACCGCCTGGGGCAGGATAGGCTGTAGGAACCAGGCCCCGCAACACTCACATTGAGGCCCCCACTCCAGTGCCTCCCTAGGACAGTCACAATTTGTCATAAAACACTGGATACTCAGTTCTCCATCCAACTCAATGTCCTTGAAGTCGAGCGGTAACTGCGACAGGGCTGCTCCCGAGGCACAGGCTTTTTGCAGGCAGGGACACGCTAGCACAACTTCATCTATTCCTGGCGCTCGCCAGGACACATACACATTGCGGTGTAACCCCTGGCAGTCTATTTCTTCCTCAGGGGAAGG
Organism: Ascaphus truei; assembly: GCA_036426205.1. Taxonomy (NCBI): domain Eukaryota; kingdom Metazoa; phylum Chordata; class Amphibia; order Anura; family Ascaphidae; genus Ascaphus; species Ascaphus truei. Next base: position 95,858,997 of record CM071567.1, read on the forward strand.
ACACTCCAATTCTACAACAGTGTCCCCTCCCACTGGCCGTTCGGTAGGCTGCGGCAGTTTGGGTTGCAGGGTTGGTACCCTGCAGTAGCCACATATACGCCCCCAAGCCAAATTACAAGACGAGCAGTCACCTTGGTTACAAAAACAGTCTAGGTACCCCTCCTCGTTCGCGTCTTCCAACCGCATTTTTACCATGCACGCCAAAACATTAAGGTCCATACTACCCCAGATACTCAATGTTTGTATTGTACATGGACACAACAAAAAGGATACGCTCCCATCCTTGGTCTGCCAGGATCCATACGACGGCGAGCAATTTTCTCTGTATCCAGTACTCTCTTCCAGGGAGTGTTGCGAGCTCTGTACTAAGTTACTCACAGTGTGGGGGCGGGGCTCGGGTTTTCCCGCCAGTCCTGGATGACTGTTGGCAACATTTTCCCGCGCGGCCGGGAACTTAGCACGTGGCTTCCTCCGCCTTGAGGGCTTCCCCATGGCGGAACAAAAATAGGACACAAATTTAGAAAAACATGTACAGGGCACCCCAGGTCTGATATCTCAGCAGCGCCTCCAAATGTAACCCTTTTTGTGAACCGCCGGCCGACCCACCCAATATCACATTGCCCCTCGTGGTCTAACCGGTCCCTTTCCCTGCAACACACCTGCTCTAAAGGACTACTGGTACTGCATAACCGTTGTGTGGCTCCAGGAGATCTGAGCTCCGCTAGCTGGGAGCCTGGGGAAACCCTTACCATTACCTGGTGCAGCGCCTCCACTTACCCAGATCCCCCTTTAGGAAGAATAGCCCTGAGTAAAAATCACTGACACTCGTATATGATAAAACAATAACTACACTTTACTTAACACCACATATAACTCATTACATAACATCACAACATAACCTGATGCTCTACCCCGCATCACCTCAACCCATTGTCTGGTGTTCCCCAACCAAGTGTCCTGTGATCACCCCACACCCAATGTCTCGTAACTCCTACGGAGGTCGTGTGTGACTGCGCAGTCACTATGTTAGCTAGGCCCAGTTGGTGCACTTTATAATATTGAAGATACCTTCCGACACTCCGATGCTCGGACCGCAACTTTCTTCTCAAAGGGTCAGACGTCGTCTGATCCTTTCCGGTACTCTGCCGGTGGACCCCCGAGTGTCCCACCGCTTCACGGAACTGCAACCGGACCACGGCAACACCAACCGCATGGGAACAGCAACCGCCTTCCTATCACTGACTACTACTTAGGTACATCAACCCTAACCTAGGGCCTGTCCCTGAAGAACCGCAACCTGGGATGGCTTGAGGAAACTCCTAGGGCCTGTGGACAATAACCTGCCCCCCCTTCCCCTAGCTACCCAGTCCTACTGTAACTGCTACTAGCTATTAACTAGCTACTCCCAAAGCACCTGCACTGACACACCGCACACAAGTCAGCCTGCAGGATCCACACTTCACCACAACTGAACGCACTGTGCCCAGCACATACAGCACACTACTCACAGGCAGCTGCAATCACACACGCCCTGTTCCCGCAGCACCACACTGCTAGCACACGTGCCTCTTTGACAGTGCCCACAGCTCTCTCCGCTGCGACACTGCCAAACCAGCACCTTCCACACTCAGGGTCACCTCCCTAGCTAAGGCGTCCCTCTTCAGTTACCACCCTGCCCTTTACCCGGAATTGGGGCCTGCCTGGGAATCTAGGAGGACCCTTACCTAGATGCAGGAGCCACGCGCTCCCTGCCCCTTCCTACTCTACTCCTTCCTCTGCTCTGCCCTGACTGCTGTTGCAAGCCCGGGAAATGTATCTCTTTTCCCGGGCTGACTCCTTCAGCCCTATTGGCCACTAGGGAGCACCTGACCTCTGCCTCCCTAAGCCTCCTGGGAATTGTATTTCCCAGGGCTGCCTAATGCATTGGGGCCGCGTCGCGCGCTTCCTCGCGCATGCGCGAACCCCTAATGGCCGCCTCAACCTCTCTACTACCTTCCCTACTCTCGCGCGATCTCTCCCTAGCCCTGGAGTCCTATCGCGCGCTGGCCGCCTCCTGCGCATGCCGAACCTACGCGCAATGGCGGCGCACTCTCTCCTAGCCGCCGAGCCGGTGGCAACGCGATCGCGGCCCTAGCGACGGCCCGATCGCGTCCCCGGCAACCAGCCTGCACCGCTCCTGCAATGGCCCCCACCCTCGCGTTCTCCCGCGGGTCCACCGCTGGCCCCTCCGCGCACCCACGACCACCCGGTAAGCGCGGAGGGAGGTCAGGAGCCAAATTTTACCTCGGGGCTACATTAACAAGTGGCGATTGAGAGCCTAAGGTTTTGCTGTAAAATTGTTGTCAGATTGTGTCTAGGTATCCGGGGTCCAGAGTTTCTGGTCACCCTTATAATGTATCCGGAATCAGGTCAGATTCCCGGGGACATATAGACACATCACCTGGGCAAAATTCTCCCTTGAAAACAGTTAGGCGACTCACCACCAGGTTTCCCTGCCTCAGCACAGACCAGAAAGGTAAATGGGGGCATAGGGATATGTGTATCCCGGGTAAGTCAGGGGTCTCTAAGTTAGTGAGGGTTCCCCAGTATATGCCCACGTTCCCCCAAACCAGTATAGAGGTTCTGGGTGTTACTCCAACCATATATGAGGTTGCGAGAGTTTTTATGAAACCTAAATTCCATTTTCACAAAAGGAAGGAGATACAGGTCAGAGAATAAAACTAAGCGTTTTTTAGTTCTGAGTTTTTTTTTCTTAAGGGAATGAGCTACAGCTCTGGGAATGAACCTAAGCATCTTTTCATTCTACTTTGGGACTTAAAAGAAATATGGTGAAAAATATTTTGTGTTTCATAAATGTGTAATAGCCCAGAAGGCTATTAGGTCTAAGTCAGATTTGCAGTGTGTGAGGGATATGGTTAGCCAGATGGCAACCAAACTGTGGTACCACTGTGTTTACTCGAGATCCGGACTTGAAAGCGACAGATGCTGCCAGAGGTGTGAAGAACATTTGGGCAGGATGGCTAGGTGAAGTACCCATGTCCTGGGATCTATACAAGCCGTTCCAGCTAGTATTTGCCTTCCCAGCCCTTGAGGCACCTAAGTCAGCGGGTAGCTTCTGCATGACAAGTGGCTAAGGTGGCAAACTCCCGCATGCCCTTGTTTCATTCAGAAGATCCACTTGCCTGGCTTCAGAAGACGAGCAGGCATCTGATTGGCTGGTTGTAAAGTTCACACGCTGGGATTGGCTGTAGTATTTTGTGAATGAACTCCAAAATACTATAAGAAACACTGCAGCCAATCCGGTGTGGAGATTCTCTAAGGTTTGAGCGCCAAGACGGCAGCTGCAAATTCAAAATCACCAAAAGATGCTCTGAGAGAAATACCAGCGAGCCGGCTTCAGAAATTTCAAGGCGAGACATTTTCTAAGTCCCACTTTTCTGGGCCAAGTCCTAAAAAGGGAACGTAGTGGTCGCGGCTGGACCTTCAAACCGAAAAGAGTACCAGGACGTTTGGTACTTCGGGATTCGGTGTCTCCGGAGCCGATACAGCGGCGGTGTCAGGAATTTCATGCTGATTTGAGTTCCAGGACGTTTTGGGCTAAGTCCCGGTCAACTTCAAACTTTGTTTTATAGACTGTAGAAGCTGGGAAAGTCTAGTTTTTTTCCCCCAGGCCACCAGTAAGTGTGCCTTTCTCTTGTATTTTGTAATCCACTGTGTGAACGTCTGTTTCAATGGAATAAATCATCAATTGTTTTATCATTTGGTTTTGCTCAGTGACATGATCCTGGTATAAAGGTATAAATGCTTGGTCTCCCGTGACAGCATGGCAATGCTGATGGACTCTCCTGACAGGACATTCCCTGCGAGCCAAAGTCCTCAAGAAGTGACAAGCTGGTGGAGCCACAGGACATGGTGACTGCCACTAAGCCTTCATCTTGAGGGGGAGGTGTGATGGTGAGGGGGTAACCAGGCCATCAATAAAGGTATTATGCCCGGCTGGTTACCTCTAATCCATATTTGGGGTTTTAGAGTGTCAGCTCTTGAACCTGTTTGTTGTACATGCAATGTATATAATTGTGCGACAATAAAGAATTGTCTGTGTTTTACCTTTGCAGGTGTGCCAGCAAGCAGAGATTGCTAGGCTATGAGTTGCAAGGGGGGTTTTACAGAGAAAGTTTTGTCAGAAGTGTCTATGTAGCGGGGTTCCAGAGTTGCTGAATAACCCAAAAAAGTACCCGGTAATCAGGTCGGATTCTCGGGTACATTGAGACACATTGCTCCGGCAAAATCTCCCCTTGAAAACGCTTGTGTGACTCACCGCTAGGACCTGCTTCAGCACAGACCAGAAAGGTAAATGGGGCATAGGGATGTGTGGTATCCCTGAAATGGTAAAGGGGTGCCTAGTATAAGGGGAGATGCCCAGTTAATGCCTTGCTCACCCAGAACCTGGTATAGGGTTTCTGGGGGTACGTCAACCATATATAAGGTTGCGAGGGTTTTTATGAAACCTAAGTCCGGTTTTCAAAAAGGGAATGAGATACAGCCCTGAGAATGAACCTAAGCATTTTTTCATTCTACTTTGGGACTTAGAAAAAACATGGAAAAAAATATTTTGTTTCATAATGTTTTAATAGCACAGAAGGCTGTGCGGATTTTAAAAGTTTAAGTCAGGTTTGCAGTGGGGGAGGGATATGGCTAGTGGGAATAAAAGTAGAGTCTCATTCTATCTCTCATAACCAGAAGACTTAGACGGAATAAAAGTGTAAAGTATATTTTATTAAACTGGTATGTTTAAAATGTATTATGCTTATGCACTGTAAAATAAGATGGGACTTTCAAAGCCGGTATTCTGAGTTAGCCAGGTGGCTACCAAACTGTGGTGCCACTGTGTCTACTCGAGGTCCAGACTTGAAAGCCACAGATGCTGCCAGAAGTGTGAAGAACATTTGGGCAGGATGGCTAGGTGAAGTACCCACGTACTGGGATCAATGCAATCCGTTCCGGCTAGCATTCGCCTTCCCAGACCTGTAGGCACCTAGCCGCACGGGTGGCTTCTGCATAGCATGTGGCTAAGGTGGCAAACTCACGCATGCCCTTGTTTCATTCAAAAGATCTGCTTACCCGGCATTAGAATACTGGCAGCCATCTGATTGGCTGGTTGGAAAGTCCCACGCTGGGATTGGCTGTAGTATTTTGTGAATGAACTCCAAAATACTATAAGAAACCCTGCAGCCAATTCGGACGAGAGATTCTAAGCGCCAAGACAGCAGCGGCAAATTCGAAATTACCAAAAGATGCTCTGGGAGAAATACCAGCGAGCCGGCTTCAGAAATTTTAAGGTGAGACATTTTGTAAGTCCCACTTTTCGGGGCCATGTTTTGAAAAGAGAACGTAGCGTTCACGGCTTGGATTGCAAGCCAAAAAGAGTACCAGGACGTTTGGTACTATCTCCCGGTCTACGGATTTCGGCAGCTATGGAGCAGATACAGAGGTGGCGTCAGGAACTTCATGTCGATTTGAGTCCCAGGACATTTTGGGACAAGTCCCGGTCAATCTAAAGACTTTGTTTTACTTCTTATTTCACCTAGGAAAGTCCAGTTTTGAAGCCCAAACCCCCAGTAAGTGTGTTTTCTTCTGTATTTTGTAATCCACTGTGTGTACATCTCTTTCTATGGAATACATTACAATTTGTTTCACTATTTGTTTTTGCTCAGGGATATGATCCCGGTAAAAGGTGTAAATGCCTGGTCTCCCGTTACAGCGACCAAGTTCTCAGAAAGAAACGTAGCGGCCGCGGTTGGGACTTAAAGCCGATTTTAGTTCCAGGACATTTGGAGCTTCAGTCCTGTTCAAAGAAAAACTCTTTTTTAGAGTGCACAGCAACTAGGAAAGCTTAGTTTGTGACCCCAGTCCCCAAGTAAGTGTGTATTTTCACCTGTATTTTGTGTTCCACTGTGTGAATGTCTATTTCTGTGAATAAATCTCAATTTATTTCATTATCACTTTTTGCTCAATATATGATCCTGGTAAAAGGTGTACAATAAACCTGGTCTCCCGTGACAGGCGTGTGGAAGAGATGGGGTGGAGGGCGAGACAATAGGGAAGGGAGGTGGAGGGTTGGGGGTAGGGAGAGAGAATGGAGGAATCGGGGGAGAGAGAGATAATGGGGGAGTGTGTGTGTGTGTGTGTGTGAGGGAAAGGGGGGAGAGACAGAGAAGGGGGAGGCGCAGTTGGTGGTGTCATTTTTATAAATATTTTTTTTTTACGTTTTCTGGTTTTTACTTTTTTAAATCTGGTCACCCTAAACATAGGGAAAATAGGGGGAAAAAATCTGTTTGTTTTATAACTATGTCAGCACATGTGCACTGACAAACTGTTTTACATCAAATATGGAAAGAAAAAAAAAACACAGGAAATCTAATAATAATATCAATAAAATATTGATTTTCTATATGCCCCTGTGTAATGTATCAAATTTCTGAGTTACAAATGTAACTTGAATACTCGCATTCCATTGACTTCATCTGACATCCCATCATATGGGGCTAAGCCCGTGATTATAAAAAAGAACGCGCGCGGCATTGCGCACCGCCAAAACAAATAGTATGTGTCACGGGAGACCAGGACTAATACCAGGGATCAATATCGCCAGACAGAACCCAAGAGTTTATAAAACTAATTTATTGGAAAAGCTTATCCACAACTATACAAAACACACAAACATCCCACACACCCAACTGGGGAAACTGTGGGATACCCTGCATTCCTAGTTGCAGGGACCGCCTTGCAGAGATTTCCCCTGTTCTCTCTTCTTGCCCAGTATCTACAGGACTGATTTTCAGGCCTGAGACCAGCACTTGAGTGGACACTGCAGTTTCTCCCTGTCACTGCAACATCTCTGTAACTGCTAGGGGTCTCCCTCCCTGCCTTTTTATACACTTAAAACATAATATTGCAACACTCAGGGCCAGTTGCTGCCTACATGCCCAGGCGCTGATTGATGGGTAGAACTGAAACATAACATTTGCAACATAACAAGGTGTAACGCTTGCGCTCACTACAAACAAGGCGGGACACCGATACTGAGGTGGGAAAGTATTAAACTGCACACCCACAGCAGCTGAGGCACGTCTGGAGGGTGGATAGTCATGATCGCCGGGTCTGGGTTGGAGACAGTGGGTTAGTCTGGATACTTGCCGAGGTCGTAGGTAGGTGCCAGGAGAGTAGTCAGTGTCCGTAGTGCCATGGTCAGGTGTTGTAGCCAGTAGGAAGGTAGTCGGTCAGAGATTGAGAAGTGCGGATGGTCAGAGGCAAGCTGGGGTCGGTAATCCAGAGAGAGGTCCTAAAATCAAGCTGGGTCGGTAATCCAGAGAGAGGTCCTAAAATCAAGCCGGGTCGGTACACAGGAGAAACAAGCAGCAACACGGTTAAAGCACAACAGGTACAAGGCAAGGCAGTGACGTGGACGTCGTTTTCGCCATTCTGCGCATGCGCGGCCTATGGTCTGTGCACTCAGGCTACCGTATGCGCGCGCAGACTACGGTCTGCGCATGCGTGCCAGGCACACCCGCCCGTTCTGCGCATGGGCGGCGTATTATCCAACATGGCGGCCCCCTTCTCAGTGCCGCCGTATCGGCAGATCGCCGAAAAGCAAAGCGCCGAGAAGCAGGGCCCTGCTGTAATACTATACCAATGTATTACTGACAGGTAGTGCTAAAGGCCGACTTAACCTTTATTAACGGCATCCATATTTCCCACTACCGTCACAGTATGCTTCACAGCAAAGCGCATATACCTACTGTGACTGTCGCGCCGGTTACTACTGCAATGCAGGCGACAGTTGAAGCGTTTTTGAAATTTGTTTTCTGGTTGCGACGGCCTCGTCACGTGACGCAGCCGTCCAATCAAAAAACAGATTTCAGCCTTTTCTCCCCTGCAGTCGCGTGTGCAGAAGCACTTCGCAAATGTCATGCCAGAGATGCGGTGCACGCATTGTGGTGCATGGGTATAATCGGAGCCTAATACATTTCGGAAGATTCAACGTTTATCTCACGTCAGATTCAATAAAGAACAAAAAGAAGCAGTGTGAGAAGTCAGAACTATAATGCTGCATTTTCTTATTTGTATTACTGCTGTGGACAAATGAAAAATGTCAGTATACGATTTTTTAACCTCATAGTTGCTGGAGGGGTGTCAAGTGCATGTAATGCATATAGTGTACGCCAGCGGTGCATCAATGTGGTGTGGAGACCGTGGTTTAATTTTGTACACCTTATACCAGAGGTGGGCAACTCAAGTCCTCAAGGGCCACCAACAGTTTAGGTTTTAAGGATATCCCTGCTTCAGCACAAGTGGCTCAGTCAAAGACTGATCCACCTGAGCTGAAGCTGGGATAACCTGAAAATCTGACCTGTTGGGTGGCCCTTGAGGACTGGAGTTGCCCACCCCTGCCCTAGGCTACGGCCCCAGTCACTACGTGCACGTGCGCATTGGAGAGCCTGGCGGCGTGTGCACCAGTTTCAGCCGCGATCTGAGGTCTAGGGTTCGCGATGGGACACGCGTCTTCGCAAGAAGAGAACAGGGGCAGGTGCGGCCCTGACATCACGTGGCTGCTTCGCCCTCATTGGCTGAACCGCTGCCGTGACATGGCCATTGCTCGGCCTACCCGCCAAAAGACAACTTCCTTGTCTTTTTGAAAGGTGGTCGTGCCATCGCGCTTTGTGCGCCCGCGCACACACGCCAACTGGGGCCTGCCCCATAGGCTGTACTTTGTGTGTCACAAGCGCAGCTGCGGCCACCAGGAACAAAGCCATTGGGAGAGCTCAGACAGAAGGCGATGCGAGGTGCGCGCGCACGTCCGTCACAAATTTGGGTTGCGCGGTGGAAGTTTTCAAACTGAAAACTCCACCGGCGGCAAAGTGCAGCGCTGTTGCTGCGACATTTTGCCAGCACAACCCACATTGAAATTTGGGGCTAGTTGCGTGACGCGAGCTGGTTCAGCCAATAAAGGCGAACCAGCTCCGTGACGTGTTCGTTACACGCCCCCGCCACACCCCCAAATGCTGCGACCTGACTCCTGCAGTTTGAGCACAGATCGCTGTATTGCCTGAGCGAGCCCTTAAACTGTGCTTCTACAGTACATGTCTTTTTAAGACCCCCGATGCCAGGCAATGCAAAACAGTACTTGCTAAATAGATTTAGGATGGTGTATAATTTTCCAGATGTGCATGTTATAATCATACGACTCTTAATCAGTAATCATAACACCCAGGCTGGGGGCCACAAACACATTAACACAGTATGAGCACAAGATGAGGATACGAAGACATGTATGCAGGAAGGTCTTCTGCACAACATTAAGCACAGCAGTAATCCAGCCAGCTTTCCACTGAAGGAGAGAGGGAGGGGGAGGTCGGGCTGCACCACTTCAGTATAAAGAGGGGGGGGGGGCTGGTAAGATAACTGAAAGAAGTACTTTTTATTTGTTTTAATACAAAGGTTAAACCCCAGAGACCACTTTTTACCAGCAGAAACGGATGCAGTGCTGGGGCTGGGAGGTGTGCATGCCTCGGGACTGCGGCGGCAGTGTTTTGGCGGGAGCTCTTGCTGCCTGATACTCCCCTATTTGTGTGTGTGGGTGTGTGAGTCTGAAAAGAGCCTGGCTGCGGGCGGGAGAGGGAGCAGCTGCCTGTGCAATGCATGGATTGCAGTGCTGCAGCAACTGAGAAACAACAGGATCAGGTAAGAGCCTCTTTCATAAGAGTACTGGAAGATGCATGCAGTCCTGACAACATACTGCATTTATACAGTGCTATGCCATTATTTTTATTATTATCTCATCCCAGTGCAATTACACGACACGACTAGATTAGTGGGCTGTGCTGCAAGCACCAGGCATGGGTCATGCCTGAGTTTAATTAGACTTGTATTATTATAGCTTAAAGGTGAGAAGAATGACATCCTGATCTTCAGGGGGAAGTAAAATGCAAAGTGTGATTGCAGGGAGTTAATGTCTGGCACAGGGTGAGCTGGCATGTCCATTTGAACCGTGCAAACAACGAGAGGTTTTGCCATGCGCCCATGTGTGCAGATCACACGGGCTGCATTTGTCTCTCAACCCATAACCTTTGCAAAAGACACACATCAGGAGCCCGTGGGGTGTGTGCCAGTGCATCCGATAATACCAGGGTAATGGAGACAATTTGGGGAGATGGGGCTGTTTGTTCGTGCTGGTATTTTGCAGCGCACGCCCCGCCTCCTCTCCATGTTTCTCTGTGTAAAAGGGGAGGGAGGTAGTTAAACATCACAGCCTCTCATCGTGCAAAATGCGCATTCATTGGAGTCCTGCACGTTTCATCGCTGCAATCTCAATCTTTAAAAAAATAAATAAACATGTCTAGCGATAGAGGATTACTGTGTATGTAATAAACACCGAATAATATGCACCCCCCCAACACCTGTCATTCAAAGGGCTGCATGCAAAGTTGCACCCGTGTCAACAGGGAGGCTGATGCCAGCTTTGTCTTGTTATTATTCACTCCCTTTCCCTATTCATCCAGTTACATGTAGTCCTGCTCCAAATATGGTTTTAAACCCCAGGATGTATCTGCGGCTTTTAATATATTATACAGGAATTCAAAACTCTGGCACCTTCCTCACTTGACAGTAAAATGTTATTTTGGTTCTTTGCTTTCTCTACATGGGGGGGGGGGGGTATGCAGCCCCTTGAAGAGAGACATTTTTGCATGATGGTAATGTATGGATGTGACTGATTTTTGTATGTAGAGCCCACCCACAGAGTTCCTGCCCTGCTGCTTCTCTCCTTTTTTGCTTTCATTTACTCTGCCATGTTCTCCATATTACACATTTATTGGTAAACAGGAGTAGGAAGGCAGGATCTTCTGGGAGGTGTGTCTACTACTGTACATGGCTGGTGAAGAATTGCTTTCACTCTCGCTCCTCTCTGGTTTCAATGTGGTGGGTGATGTATTTGGTTAAACACGAAAGAATCAGGACCTATGCAACGTGGGATGCCCCAAACCAATGGGGACAAAAAATAAGACACAAAGAAGAAAATGGGTGCTACAGGTAAAAAGACCTAGTCAGGGTAACAACACAGTCATACAACAGCCAACATTTCGGTGCTCAGCACCTTCATCAGGAATGCAAACACAATGACAAGTAAACTCTTAGGCTACGCTTATAGTGCCGGCGACGTCAGGCTACGGTCGCTGGAAAAATCAAATTCAGATGACCCAGCGATAGTGACCAAGCCGTCATGTCACGCTTACTATAAGTGCAAGTGACGGCAGCAATGCATTTGTTTTGACGCACCGTCACTGGCACTATAAGCGCAGCCTTATAGAGTGTCCTAACACCCACAAAACAGCCACCCACCTCCCTCCAGCTAATCCAATCCGATGCGACTGCTACAAGGAAAACACGCCAAGGAAATTGGGATTACTTCCTGGTAGCGTCATACGTTGTTGTCATAACGTAAATGCGCCAGGCCCAGGGGTACAGTGAACGTCTCTTCGATGCTCCGGAGGCCTCATCTAAGCGCCTATGGGGCGGGGCAACGTCCTCCATGACGTGATTTATTTGGTCATTTATCTGTCCCCCGAGTGTCAGCCGTGCATCAGAATTTTCATGTTGAGAGGGTAGAAAGCTGACACCACTTTATTCCTGCTTAAACCCTTTTTGTTTCTGGAACAACCTCAAATACATTGAGTCCCCCTGCAGATATGGGTTTGTTTAATCCATGGCTGCAAGATGGAAGTTTAAAAAAATATAGATATAGATATTTACCAGATGTTGGTCCGGGAAATAGAGACAGCACACAGCCAGAAGAGTACAAAAAAAACTGTATTCATGAGAAGTACATGGCACTGCATCCAACGTTTCGGTCATCAGAACGTGACCTTCCTCAGGCACATCAACTGGACTAACACGACTATTTTTTGCTATATATATATATATATATATATATATATATATATATATATAAATAATTATTTCTTTACCCCCATAAATCGTTTGCTTTTTATAAGGCTTTACCCATCCCTTCCACAAACTACACACATCCACACACCCCCAACCCCCTATTGCTCAATGGCTTGGGCTAAAATGTGTTTGTTTTTTCCCCCTTCAGGTTTTGACTCCCTAATTGAACTGAAAAGAGCGACACAAGAAAGATCGAGGCTTGTCTGAAGAACTGTACGATCCATTCTCCATTTGACTCTCTAGTGCTGTCTCGGCCTTATCCAAAGAAAAAATGACTCGTGATTTCAAGCCGGGGGATTTGATCTTTGCCAAGATGAAGGGGTACCCTTACTGGCCTGCTAGGGTGAGTGGATGTTATGGTGCTCTTATATAGCAGTAATAGCAAAACTACTACAAAATGAAAACACTTGTGCCTCTAAAATTGCAGTCCACGCTGCTCTGAATTTGTTGTTTTTAATTTTGGCTTTATTGTGGGCTTCAACCTTGGCTGATCCATGTTCCCATGACATCCGGGGACCCCCTAGCTGACAACTGTTTTGTCCACCTGGCACAAATGCTAGCCCTGTGGACACAAAATGGCCACAGAGCTGGGACTTTCTCCCGCAGCCAATAACACCGGGAGATGACATTGCAACTTTCTGTTCATGACCTCACTGTCATATCATAACTGGTACAAATAAATTCAGACCTGGGTGAGGTCAGGAAACCATAGAGGATTTCACAGGGTGATCCCTGGTAAGGGGTAATAATGTGTGGGGGGGGGGGGGGAGTTTTGCTGCTTTAAGCTATTCTCCAAAGCCAGAGATGCCTGTGACCTATTGCTTTGCATTGCGTTTTTGACACTGATAATAGTATGCCTTTAAAATATATATTTCGCTAAACCTATACATTTGCACGCTCCGGGCGAGTGGATTTAACATCGTGGCGAGCTCCTATTGGCCCAAGCAGCACACGTGTGATACTAGGTGGTGAGCAGATTTTTTTGATTTTTTTTGGTTCGGCGAATAGATTTTTTTCGTGATTTGTCGACATATATAAGAATATGATATTAATCTCACACAGACACGTTGACAAATCACCCAAAAATCACTCGCCGAACCAAAAAAAAAAATGTACTTGCCACCTAGTCCTGCTCCCAATCCCGCCCTGCTTGGTGTCAGCCATGAGGAGGTCGCCACGGGGTAAATCCAGTCGCCTCGGGCCTGTATTTTAATGGATTTGTCGAAATATATCTATAATATATTATATATTATATATATATTATATATATATACATACACACCAACACCCACACACACACACACAACACCCACACCACCCACACACACACACACCACACCACACAACCTTTTGTATTCCCCTGAGGAAGGTCCCATTCTGTAGGACCGAAACGTTGGGTTTCTGGATGTATTTTTGCTTTCACTAATACACTTTGATTTTCAACATTGAGTGCTGTCTCTTGTTTACCAATCCTTGGAGCGGTAACGTATAAATATATATATATATATATATATATATCTCTATCTATATATATATATATATATCTATATCTCGCGCACACACACACGTAGCCTTCTCCTTGTTAAGAAAGTAGACTGTATCACTCCTTACAGAGTTGGAAATAAACAAAATCTCGTTCATTGTCAACTGGTGAATAAGGGGAACAGTTTGTATCATAGCAATAGTTACATAGTAGATGATGTTGAAAAAAGACATACAGTACACCCATCAAGTTCAACCTATGCTACATTTAGACGACTGATACTTTAATCTATATTTGTACTTACAGTATATTGATCCAGAGGAAGGAAAACAAAAAACCCAGTGAAATATCTAATATCTCATTATGGAAAAAATAAATTCCTTCCTGATTTTAAAATATTGACAATCGGATTACTCCCTGGATCAACATCCTTACCATGTTCACTTATTTGGTATATCCCTGTATACCTTTTTTTCCTTTTTTTAAAAGATATCCAACTTTTTTTGAAGATATCTATTGTTTCTGCCATCAGTGTCCTTGGGTAATGAATTCCACATTTTAACTGCACTTGCTTTAAATAACTCATTCTTTTTGTTGCTGTGCAATCTTTTTTCCTTTAACCTTAAGGGATGACCATGTGTCGTTTGTACTGTCCTTGGGATGAACAGTTCATTTGAAAGCTCCATGCATTGTCGCTGAATATATTTTGTAAAACGTCCTTTTGTATTTCCTATATATTTCTCCAGCATAACCGAACTCGGCATTCTGGATTTTGCACACAAAAAGAAACGTTTATTTCCTGTTCACCAGCAGTGGGTACCGTAGGGTTAACTCGATCCTCAGCTGAGTAGGACAGGAAATTGAATTCTTGCAGCTAGGCCATAAAAGGCCACTCCCACTACCTGCAGATAGTCTTTTTCCTGTCATACAGCTAGGAGTAGAGTTAATTTTTTAATAGGACTCACCGGACTGTAGCTATTGCAGTCAAGCCAGGGAGTCTCAGCATCTCTTCCCCTGAAGCTTCGTTCAACTTACCAAGACAGAGGCTCGTGCGACTGGGCAGTCCTGCGGATGCGTCTTTGATCACAGGGGGCAAACAGCAAGGCTGTTGAGCGGACCTGAGGATCAAATTATTACCGCAAAGGCACGTCCGAGAACGCAGTGGAGTGGGGGAGACAGACCAGCAAGGCGTCCCATGTAAGTGCATAGCGCATGTTCGAACGTGCGTGCGCGCACTATGATCCCACAGGTGGGCGTTTGCATGAGAGCCTTAGCTTAGTTTTCTAGAGAATAAGAATTGATATCATGGAACTGAAAGAAACTTATAAGGGTGCGGTAGAATCCCTGGACCAGAAGGGAAAAAAGCTGCTAAAAAACTAAATGGTGTGCAGCATGTGAAAAGCCAGTGTTAGGCTGGTTCTATAGTGTAGGGGCGTGCTACGCCGTGCCCGCGCACGGCAGTTATAGATGGTTGAGGTCAGCCAGCCCTTCTATACAAGGGCCACGCGCACGGCGGGGAGCCGACAGACAGCGGCGAAGATGGTGGGAAGAATGATTTTGCGCTGTGGTGTGTGTCAATGAGTGCACACAAAAAAATTGTTAAACCTTTTTTTTTTTTTTAAATCTTATTTAGGACTTTCTTCACTCGCACAACCCATACACACACAGTACCTGTAGCTCCCGGCTCTATAATGGGGAAAAGCATGCGGCGCGTGCGTTTGCACAGGCGTGCGCACAGCCGCATGCAGTATAGAACGGATCTTAGAAGCCAAGAAGCTTTGCACAGACTGTCTTAAACAGCAGCAGGAGAGACAAATGAATGCTTTCCTGTAATCGATGAAAGATACAGTAAAGCAGAGTGTAAAGTCTGCAGTGCAACAAGCAGTGAAGCCAGCTCAAAAGAGAGCAAGGTCTCAGACCAGCCTGGATATAGTGGGACTCGTCATCGGATATATCAGCAAGCGTCGGGCGGGGAGTGTGATTCGTCAGAGCAAGAAATGCAAGCTGAAGAATCAGAATTTGATTTAGAAATGGTGGATCCTCTTTTATAAAGGCAATGAGAGAAACATTGGAATTAGAGGATACAGAAGAAATTACTCAAATCAGATACATTATTTGGGACAAGGCACAAAAAATCCAGATTTCCAATTCATAACGTAATCAATGATATGATACAAATGGAATTGTCGCAGCCGGATAGAAAACTAAATATTCCCAAAAAGTTTAACCGAATGTATCATTTTTGTACAAGATGAGGTAAAACACTGGGAAGTCAGTCCTAAAATTGATGCAGCAATTTCCAGAATTTCAAGAAAAACAACCATACCAGTTGAAGATGCTGCATCACTCAAAGATGTAATGGATAAAAAGATGTATAATGTTTTGAAAAAGCATATGTGACAGCAGGTACAGCATGCAAACCAGCGATATCTATGACAACAGTGGCAAGAGCAAAGCAGATATTGATTGCTAATATAGAAGCATTGGAAAAAGGAGTCGAACTTCTATTCTAAAAGCTTTGTCAGAAATCAAATGGGCAGCCGACTACGTATCTTTTCCGTCGCTGGATGCGGTAAGACTGGCATCCAAGTCAATGGCCTATCCAGGGGAGCGCAATCTTTTTCCTCTGCGCCTCCTGCTGGCTGTCCTCTCCGCGCGCTCCTCCTTACCGTGGTTCCCGGCGTTTGGACGTCATGCCATAGCAACGGACATCACACGACCCCGTGGTGTCATTTGACGCTGGCGACGTGTCTCCAGATGCCGTCTGAACCATGGTATGTAAGGTTTACAGAGGCCTTTGCCGCTTCCCCGGCACTTAAATTAAGTGCCTTCGGAAAGCGCACAGGGCCTCTGTAATCCCCGTGCCCCCAGCAGTTAATCTCGCGCCCCCCAGTTTGCGCAACGCTGGCCTATACAGTATCGGCAAGAAGAGCGCTATGGCTCAGACACTGGATGAGGAACCTGATGAAGCATCACTGCGAAACGCGTAGTTCCCTGCCGGAGCCTATTGAGTGAGGGACCCAGCCAGCCTGCTGACATCCGGAAAGATTCCTTCTTCTGGTCCCGCCGTCGGACGCGGTAGCGGGAGCCCCACTGGAGGGAAGGACTCCACCGGATCGATCGGGCTAACACTGGGTTGTTTTTAAACTTTATGTGAGTGTTACTACTTCTTGTTTTTCTGGTGTAATAAATCTTATTTGCTACTTACCCAGACTTGCCCATTTCTTGCAATTTGGGCACCTGGGAGAGAAGCAACTCACATACTGCCTCCATTTGAGAGGGAAAGTGAGTAACAAGTTGACTGATTCGCCGCAGTCTGGCAGTACTCTCTGAGGGAGGAACTGCACACAAGGCAGTGTGAGCTGATTGACATCACTCCATTAATCTTTCCTAAACATTAGACTGTGTAAGTCTATATATAGCATTAGCTTTCGTTCCCCACCCCCATTCCTTCCCCTTCCCTACAGTCCCAGTACACGCTTTACTGGGAGTATTGCATTTTTATCATATATTTATATAAATTTATGTAGATATATATATTTGATATATGTAATAAAAATTGTGGTGGTATTAATATATTTCAATACCTAAATATTTTCACATTTGCTAATCCACTGTCCACACATGTCTGTTTAATACATTGATTCTGTATATTTTATCTTTTCTCTCAAATTCTGAGCAAAATCCTGTGCGCTGACCAATCCACTATCTTCACTACTGGATGGCAGGCACAGCATACAAGAACAGTTTATATAATTTACCCTTTGAAGGTGAATTTCTATTTGGGAATAAATTAGATGCAATTATAAACAAAGCGTCAGGAGGTAAAAGTACATTTTTACCACAAGAAAGTAGAAATAGAAGATGTGGCCCTACATTCCATCAAACAGAAAGAACACAGTATAGGGAAGCAAGAACATATCTTCCTGGAAGATTGTTCTCAAGACAAACGTCAGGGAGAGGGGAATAAAATAAGCTTTTTCGTGGCGCCAGAGGGAGAGTGTCATTTTTCAGAAGAAAATTCTCATGAAAGTCAAGGGGTCCAGCGGCTTCCAGTATGGGGAAGACTGAGCCAATTTGAAGCAACATGGATTCAATCAATAAAGGACAGGTGGGCACTACAGATCCTTTCTTTCGGGTACCACCTGGAGTTCAAGAACATTTCAAAAAGGGATATATTCTTAAAGACAAAATATATACACACACACAACAGAAAATAAATCCGTTTTATCCTGAAGGAGTTATTACAGGTCAACGTATCTCAAAGCTGGAGGTTCCTCAAAGACAGAGGAGAAAGGGGATTTATTCCAGATCTTTTAGGTAGAAAAGGCATCAGGAGGTTGCAGAACGGTATTGGATCTAAGAACCTGTAAATACCTACTTACAGGTTAGAAAGTTAAAAATGATTTCACTAAACATCATCCAAGAAGTAAAACCAAACAATTGGATGATATCAATAGATCTAAAAGATGCCTATTTACACATCCCTATAGCAAAGAGACATCAAAAATTCCTCAGATTTACAATAAATCAGGAACACTATCAATATACGGCGCTGCCATTTGTAAACGTTCTGGGAGATGTTGCTAGTCCAAAGGTATTAGCCCCATTGATGGTAGAATTAAGAAAAAGGGGTGTGAAAATGTATCCATATCTGGACGATATTCTGATAAAATCACAAAAACAAGAAAAACTGCTACATGACAAAGTCTTGTCTTTTCTAGAACAGCATGCTGGATCATAAACTTCGACAATAGCCAACTAGTACCGTCACAGTCTTTAAAATTCTTGGGAGTAGAATTTCACATGGCAGAAGGCGAGGTGCAATTACCATATTCAAGGATCCAAGACATTGGAATCCAGACAAGAACGCTCAGAACAGCACACATCTCTATAGCAGTAGATTGTATGAGACTCCTAGGAAAATTTACTTCAACGCTAAACGTAAAATGGGCAGGTCTACATATAAGACAATTACAACAACATTTCTTACAGCAGTGTAACGGAGATCCCAAGGATGTGAAACAAGAAATATATACCCAGAGAACTAAGATGTGGGAAACTGCCCAAATCCTATTAAATGGACATACGTTACATCAGATACAATGGGTAATAATCACCACAGACGCAGCGCCGGTTGGGGAGCCCAGATGGGAGACCTAATGGTAAAAGGTACTTTGACAACCAAAGAACAGCAGTTACCATCAAACCTGCTGGAACTCAAGGCAGTGAAGAAAGCAGTGGAAGCATTCCAAAGCCATGTAAAGGATGGAAATATCCAAATAAAATCTGACAACAGAGCCGTGGTAAAATATATAGCCAAGCAAGGAGGAACAAGGAGCAAAAGACTGAAACTAACATCAGAGATTCTACCATGAGCAGAAGGCTGTTACAGATATAACAGCCATACATACAGTATACCAGGGCCAGAAAATATTACAGCAGATTTTCTCAGTCGCAACCTGATACACCCGGGAGAATGGTCGTTACACAATGAAGTATTCCGCAAGTTGGTAACATTTCGCTTGCAACGAGAAATAGAGCTGATGGCTACTCGCCAAAACAGAAACGTGGAGAATTATTGTGCACGGCACTTTTATCCGAGTGCAAGGCACCCAGATGCCCTCAGTTTCAAGTGGAAGTTCAATCTGGGATATCTGTTTCTTCCTTCCTCACTATCTTTGAAATGAGAGGAATTGATCAGGCGCGATCAAGCAGAGGTGTTACAATATTGGACGAGGAGACCATGGTTTGCCCATCTCATAAACACGGCAATAGACAAACCGTGGCATTTACCAAATACAACAAGGACCAGTATATCACCCAGAGCCCAAACAATTGGCCTTGGCGCCTTGGAGATTTTGTGGAAGATATTAAGAGCAAAGAGATGTTTAGATAGAACAAGAAAAAAAGTCTACATCAACGGTATACTACCGAATTTGGTTATGCTTCAGAGACTGGTGTGTTAAACAAAAACAGAAGTTTTTTTTTTTTTTTTTTTTTCCATAAAATGCGACAGCAGTAGAATTCCTATAAGAAGGGATTGATAGAGGACTCGGCCTCAGTGCATTGAAGGTGCAAGTTTCTGCATTTTGTCAGCACTGTTGGAGAAGAATCTAGCAACTGAAAGACTTGTTCATTTTTTACGAGCGGTGAAGAGGTTAAGATCGCAAATCAAGAATAGATTGCCAGCATGGGATCTATCACTAGTACAGTATGTTCTCACAATGCACCCTTTCGAACCTATAGATCAAATACCATTGAAGTTGTTAGCTATAAGGAATGCTACCTTCCATGATACATCAGCAAGGAGAGTGGAAGAATTACAACCCTTGTTTTGTAAAGAGCCGTTTCTGGTCATCCACTAAGATAAAGCAGTGATGCGACCGGTTTTACCATTTGTTACCGAAAGTAGTTTCTCAATTTCATATAAACCAAGAAATTGTAATGCCTTAATTTTGCCCAAAACCAGGTAATAAGAAGGAAGAAAGATTTGCAAAATCTTGACATAGTGAGATGCTTGAAAGCCTATATTGAGAGGGTGCAAGACCAGAAGTCAGTGTTTTTATCATTCCAGAAGGACCATGGACTGGGCAAGCAGCGTCCAAAGCAACAATATCCAAATGGATTGTATCAGAAAATCATACGAAAACAAAGGACAAAATCCACCTTTTGAATTTAAAAGCACACTCAACGAGAGTCATGGCCACTTCGTTGGCATCAAGGCACAAGCATCACCAGCACAAATCTGCAAAGCGGCAGTGTGGTCTTCATTTAACATTTATGAAGTATGACAGATTGGACATTCAGGCTTCAGCTGACACAAGCTTTGGTCAAAATGTACTACAGTCTATAAAAATAAGTAATAAAATAAAGTGGAAGACTGAAATAAAATGGTTGGAACTGATATTGGCATTTGTGTTTTGATTTACCTCCCTAATTAATATTGCTGGGGTATGTCCCTACGGTGCCCACTGCCAGGGTGAACAGGAAAATTGAACCAACGTAATTTTCAATTTCCTGGAACCATGGCAGTGGGCACATAGGGAGGGTAACTATGTATGCATAATATATCAGACTATCTGCAGGTAGTGGGAGGGGCCTTTTATGGCTTACCTGCAAGAATTCAATTTCCTGTCCTACTCAGCTGAGGATAGAGTTAACCCTACGGTGCCCTCTGCCATGGTTCCAGGAAAAGAAAATTACAGTAAGTTTGTTACATTTTCTCCTTTTGCAGATAAATTCTTACATACAAAAATAGTACAAAATGACGGTGACGTTCTTAAAAATGGTTGCATAGTTTTCTGCTTCTGAGTAGGATCTTTGTATTTGATCTTTAATATCATGATAAAACTTATCTTTCCTCCATCTTGGGTTTCTCCCTCCTCGTGGTGGAATCCTCCTAGGCTCACATCCTGGTGGAATCAATTATTCTGCCCTCCGCATGTCTCTCGCTCACTTCAGCTATCCAGATAATATCCCTTGGTCAGCTCTTGCTATCACTAACTCCACTTCCAAATTAGGTCCTTCAGCTAATTTGATGTTGCGTCATAAGAAACTGCCCATGCCTCCATACAGAGAATAACCTAATATGGCATATGTACTGGAAAGTTCTCGGAGCTTCCATCATAGCCTCTTTCGATTTTGCATCAGCTAATGCCACAGTTGTCAATCACTCAAGTGTCAACCTAAACAGGGTTTCTCTATAGAGATCTCAGGACAGCTACACCTCATAACTCTCTAATATAACAGACTATATAATCAGAATATATAAATTAAGAATATGTAATCTATACAAAGAACATCAAACAATATACTGCATACTTTGACATTTTGTCTTGATAACAGATTCGCACATTTACAATATAATTAGATCACCGAACTGAATTTGTTACATATTTGTATATAGTTATCATATCCCCTCTTGGACGCCTCCTTTTCTAATGTAAACAAATCTAGTTTAGCTAGCCTTTCCTCATAAATCAGATTATCCATCCCCTTTATTAATTTCACTGTTCATATCTGCTCTTTCTATAGTCAAGGTGTGGTCTTACTAATGTTTATAGAGGGATATAATTATGTTTACTTCCCTGCCATCCATTGCCCGTTTAGTGCAAGATAAGATCTTGTTTGTCTTTGCAGCTGCTGCATGACTTTGGGCACTATTGCTAAACCTGGTGTCTATACAAGCACTCCTAAATCCTTCATCAAGGATTCTCCTAATTTATCACCAATCTAATTTGTAAATTGCCTATTTATTCTTGTTTGCCAAATGCATAACCTTACATATATCTGTATTAAACCTCATCTGCCCTTTACCTTCCCAAATTTCCAGTCTATCCATGTCCTTCTGGAGAGCAATTACATCCTGCTCTGATTCTAGTACCTTACACCAGGGGTGCGCAAACTTTCTGTGCTCTGCCAGCCCATGTGCCCCCACCCCCCGTACCTAATATCCAGCGTCAAGTGACGTGACCCCCGCGGGGACATTTGACGCCGTGTTGCAATGGCGACGCGTCGCCAAAAATAAAGTAGACATTTGCGCACCCCTGCCTTACACAATTTAGTGTCATCAGCAGAGATCGTGACTTTGCTCTCTATGTCAACATCAAGGTAATTTAATAAACAAGTTAAAAAGCAGGGGTCCCAGAACCGATCCTTGAGGTACTCCACTCACTTTAGCCCTACCTGAAAAAGTTCCATTTACGACAACTCTTTCTATCCTGCAGTCCAATTCTAAGTTCACCACATCAACTGCATTACCCTAATCTAATTTCCTATTTGCCACTTCAAATTAACTACTACGGTTAGTTTGACATGACCTATCCTTGATTAATCCACTAATATCTTGGTTTTCCTGAATAGTATCCCATACAAAACCTTCAATTAGCCTCCCTACTGTTGATGTGATGCTTACAGGTCTCTAATTCCCTGGTTGTGATCTAGCTCCCTTTTTAAATATAGGCATCATGTCTGCTTTACGCCAATCTTGAGGAAATGGAGTACTTGAATATTAAATGTAATGGTATGGCTATTACTGAACGTATCTCCTTAAGAACTTTTGGATGTATGCCATTGGGGCCAGGTGCCTTATTCAATTTTAATTTTATCAAGCCGCTTATGAACTTATTCCTCCGTTAACCAATTGTTCATTAATATAGAGGTTGTAGGTTCCTCCTGCTGCACTACTATTGCAATTGAATGTTCTCTGGTAAATACAGAGGCAAAGAATTAGTTTAATACTTCTGCTTTTTGCTTACCTTCAATAATTTGCCTTCCCCTCGCACTCTGAAAGGGTCCAATAATTTATGTTCTATTTTTGTTTTGTTTTAAGTTGGTACTTAAAGCGCTTTTTAGGGTTGATCTTACTTTCTATTGAAACCCTTTTTTCATTATCCATTTTTGGTCATTTGATTGCTGTTTTGCAACTTTTGTTATATTGCTTATAATTCTGATTATGCTTCTGTCCTTTCGGCCTTTAAGAATCTAAATACCTTCCTCTTCTTCTTCTTTTCCATTTCTTTGGCTTAGACTTCTTCTTTTATATTTATTACCCAGGGGTATACACGGATAAGTGTGCTTGTCTAACAGTGTTTTAAAGACTGCCCATTTATTTTCCAAATTTTTCCCTGGGAAAAATACAATCTCAATTTATTCCTTGTAGATTATTCTAAATGTATTAAAATCATCTGCCTTTCTAAAATGTAATGTCTTTGTTGAACCCATGTAATATGTTTTTTGAACATTTATTTCACATGAATACCATGTTATGATCACTGTTAACAACAAATATTCAAGTCTGGGAACATTTGGGTATTTCTACATTGTTTCATATTACCAAATCCATTATTGCGGCTCTCCTGGTTGGTTCCTCAATAATGTGGGTCATGTAATGTGGTCTTTCAAGTTGTAGTTCAAGCAATATCGTGTGTGCGTTTTTTTTTTTTTATTATTATTATTATTATTATTATTATTATTAAATCAGTTTTGTACTATGAGAAAATGCTTGTAGCATTTATTTAAATAAAAAAATGTAACTCCACTGCTAATTTCTATCCACAAGGTCTACATTTTCTTCATTCCCTTCCTAAACATCTTCGCTTTTTATAATAGGTTTTAGATCCGGTTTAAGACATACACATGCAGCTGCGAGTTTTAGATCGCTTAGGCCTCGTTCAGGGTGCAGGCTTCGGAGGGAGGGCGTGCTGCCGTGGGACACAAAGTATTCAAATTGAATACTGGTTCTCAGGGTAGCAGCTGCCCTATCTCCGAAGTACGGAGTTGACGCTGGCTACAGTTTCAGTAAACAAAAAAAATCGTTTTTTGAAGCTGCAGCAGCGTCACTGGGACCTCGGCAGCCAATGAAATCATTCTTGAGAATGATTTCAAGACTGCAGCCTCGATCCCTAACCTCAGGTCTGTAGCCCCGCCCCCTCCCCGCCTCCTGAAAACGTCTGCTGGGGATGAACAGACTGCCGCCCTCCCTCCAACTCCTGCCTCTGGCACCCTGAACGAGGCCTTACCCTGATAATTCTGCACTAAAACCCATCCAGTGCTGCAAGATTTCTGCTGCGCGTGAGAGAGATTTCTGCAGCCAGACTAATGGCCCATCGGATTAACACAGCGGGGGTCCCTGCATTTGATTGGGACTGGTGCTGTGAATCCTAGCCAGCTGAGAGCCCCATTCAAATGCAGGGAACCCCGCTGTGTTAATCCGAAGGGCCATTACATCCTGCTTTGGACCATCTCACCAGTTACTGCGAGATGGTCACAGATTTCCCTTGGCAAGCGGTCTAAAACCGACCGTTGCATCTGTACTTCACCTCCTATTTCTGAAAAACTGAATAACCCTCTAAATTACCTGCCCAGTCATACATTTCATCCCACCATGTTTCAGCAATGCCTATGATATCATACTGCTCCCTTGTAGCTAGTAATTCAAGCTCCCCCATTTTTTATTTATTTTTTTCCGTCTGTACTATTTTATCTGCTCCTGCCTTTCTACTCCAATTGAAATGAGTCTTTAGAGTTTTCTAGTATTATCTGTATTTAATATGGGTGACTCACTGCTTACCAAACTCCCACTTGCCCCCATTCTACCTCCCATGACCCCCGGCTATTTCCACATCCCTATCCATTCTATTTGTTTCCTTATCCCTTTCTTGTCCCTCCCCCTCTCCATCCTAGTTTTAAAATCTCCTCAATGTTCCTCATTCATCAGTTATTTTGCCTGCGGTCAAGTTTTATTGTCCCAAAAATAACAGAATCGACCCAGGTGACAACCATTCTCCAACTGACACTGCTTGGGTCCTTTTTATGAAAGGGGGAAAAAATATCTACACATCTATAACTGTTTTCAAACACAGCACAAACAATAGTAAAAAAAAAACTTAAATAGGTGTCGTTCAGTGACTAAAGGCACTGATTCTGAAAACAATGATACCTCAAGGGTACCGGAAAGTTTTCGGGTTTAAATTTCTCCCAGGGGAAACAAAATGGCTGCCAAATCTCGTCCCAATAGAAATCATCTGCAACATCGATTGCAGCTTCCTATTGGACAACCATTTAAATCCCCTTTTAGTAAACGGGAAGTCATACCAGCCATTTCACTGGTAAGCATCTTGGAAAACAGAGGGCCTGAAGCTGAAATTAGTACACTACTATCCTTTAAAAAAAAAAAAAATAGAATGGGAACAAGAGGTCCTCTGATCTGAGCCACATTTTTCAGCTCTGGGGGACTCCCTGGTTCCTGAGATACTCATCTGTAAAAGTAGTACCTGTATTTTGTGTTTTTTCAATCTCCTGCATGATGTGTGCCTATAGGAAGCTGCCACGGATGACAATGTGGCTTCCTAGTGCACCACGTGGCGTGGGAGATTTTAAACTTCCACTTTGTTTCCTTTTTGGAGGGAACTGCAACATGCTACTTTTACCGGTCAGTGTCTCTGATCATCTCGTTGCCATCCTAGGACAATAAAAAAGGGGGGTGGGAGGGACCGTTGCTTAAAAACTGTGCTGAGTGACCATTACCAATCACTCTCTGCGGCCCGCGATGACTCCGGCCGGGCGCCAGTTAATTAAATAAATTTAAAAAATGGTGGCGATTCCCCGCGGTCCTGGCGCGCATGCGCAGGGCCCGCTCTGCCCCCCCCCCCCCTCCTCACTCTCTCCCCTCCCCCCCCAACGTGGGCAAGGGGGGCAGTAACAGCCAGCTCCCTGTCACCCATCTCTGTCACCCACCTGTGTCACTGTCACCCCCCACTGTGTCACTGTCACCCACACTGTGTCACTGTCACCCACACTGTGTCACTGTCACCCACACTGTGTCACTGTCACCCACACTGTGTCACTGTCACCCACACTGTGTCACTGTGCACCACTGTCACTTCACCCACACTGTGTCACTGTCACCCACACGGTGTCACTGTCACCACAACTGTGCACTTCCTGTGTCCCCACACTGTCACTGTCACCCCACTGTGTCACTGTTTCACACCCACACTGTGTCACTGTGTCCACCCACACTGTGTCACTTTGTCACCCACACTGTGTCACTGTGTCAACCCACACTGTGGTCACTGTGTCACCCACACTGTGTCACTGTGTCACCCACACTGTGTCACTGTGTCACCCACACTGTGTCACGGTGTCAACCCACACTGTGTCACTGTGTCACCACACTGTGTCACTGTGTCACCCACACTGTGTCACTGTGTCACCCACACTGTGTCACTGTCACCCACACTGTGTCACTGTGTCACCCACACTGTGTCACTGTGTCACCCACACTGTCACGTGTCACCCACACTGTTCACTGTGTCACAACCACACTGTGTCACTGGTCACCCACACTGTGTCACTGTGTCCACCCACACTGTGTACTGTGTCACCCACACTTGTCACTGTGTCACACCCACACGTGTCTGTGTCACCCACACTGTGGTCACCCACACTTTGTCACTGTGTCACCCACACTGTGTCACCACACTGTGGTCACCTTGTTGTCATCACCCACACTGTGTCACCCACACTGTCACTGTGTCACCCACACTGTGTCACCCACACTGTGTCACTGTGTCACCCACACTGTGTCACTGTGTCACCCACACTGTGTCACCCACACTGTCACTGTGTCACCCCACACTGTCACACGGTGTCACCACCCACACTGTGTCACACGTCACCCACACTGTGTCACTGTGTCACACTGTGTCCTTCACCCCCAACTGTGTTCACCCACACTGTGTCACCCACACTGTGTCACTGTGTCACCCACACTGACTGTGTCACCCTTGTCACTGTGTCACCCACACTGTGTCACTGTGTCACCCACACTGTGTCCTGTGTCACCACCTGTGTCACTGTGTCACCCACACTGTCACTGTGTCACCCACACTGTCACTGTGTCACTGTGTCACCCACACTGTCACTGTGTCACCCACACTGTCACTGTGTCACCCACACTGTCACTGTGTCACTGTGTCAACCCACACTGTCACCTGTTCACCCACAACTGTCACTGTGTCACCCACACTGTCACTGTGTCCACCCACACGTCACTGTGTCACCCACACTGTCTGTGTCACCCACACTGTCACTGTGTCACCCACACTGTCACTGTGGTCCCCACTGTCACTTCACCCACACTGTCACTGTGTCACCCACACTGTCACTGTGTCACCCACACTGTCACTGTGTCACCCACACTGTCACTGTCCACTGTGTCACCCACACTGTCACTGTCACCCACTGTCACTGTGTCACCCACCTGTCACTGTGTCCACCCACACTGTCTGTCACTGTGTCACCCACACTGTGTCACTGTGTCACCCACACTGTCACTGTGTCACTGTGTCACCCACACTGTCACTGTGTCACTGTGTCACCCACACTGTGTCACTGTGTCACCCACACTGTGTCACTGTGTCACCCACACTGTCACTGTCACTGTGTCACCCAACGTGTCACTGTTCACCATCCGTGTCGTCACCCATACTGTCGGCACCTGTGTCACTGTGTCACCACACTGTTCACTGTGTCACCCACACTGTGTCACTGTGTCACCCACACTGTGTCACCCACACTGTGTCACTGTGTCACCCACACTGTGTCACTGTGTCACTGTGACAGTCACCCACCCACCCACTGTCTCCCAGTCACTGTCACCCACCCACCCACTCACCGCCATTCACCCACCCACCCACCCACCATCATTCACTCACCCACCCAGGCAGGCAGTCACATGTCTTTTGTTGAAAATATAAAAAATAAACAGGTTGCATTGTAATGTTTTTTTCTGTATCACAATACGAAAATAGTTAAGTAAAAATTGCGCGCTAAAAGATATTTTTTCGTGGTAGTGCGCTATGGGTTCGAGGGGGGGTGCGCTATGGGTTCGAGGGGGGGGGCCCTGCTCCTTTCATTTGTCCCGGGACCCATGATTTCTGTTGGCGGCCCTGTGGGTGATGTGAGGTGCAGGGGGGAGAGGGTGTTGTGAGGTGCAGGGGGGGGGGGCGGGTGATGGGAGGTGCAGGGGGGGGAGAGAGGGTGATGGGTGATGTGAGGTGCAGGGGGGGGTCATTGGAGGTGCAAGGGGGGTTTTGGAGGTGCAAGGGGGGGTTATTGGAGGTGCAGCGGGGAGAGTGATGTGAGGTGCAAGGGGGGAGAGTGATGTGAGGTGCAAGGGGGAGAGTGATGTGAAGTGCAAGGGGGGAGAGCGATGTGAGGTGCAAGGGGGGAGAGCGATGTGAGGTGCAAGGGGGGAGAGTGATGTGAAGTGCAAGGGGGGAGAGGGATGTGAGGTGCAAGGCGGGAGAGGGATGTGAGGTGCAGGGGGGGTGTGATGTGTGTGCTGTGCAGGGGGGTATTGTGTGTTTGATGTGGAGGGGGAGTATTATGTGTGGGTGAGGGGGAGAGATAGATGGGGAGTATCGCAAAGGTTGATAGTGAGGGGTGCTGGGGGAGATGTGAGGATGATGCTGAGGGGTGCTGGGGGAGATATGAGGATGATGATGATGAGAGGTGCTGGAGGAGAGGTGATGATGGTGATGATGATGATGATGATGATTTTACCCGTGCGGCCCAATTTTTTTTTTTCCTTGGAGCAGTTCGGCCCTTCTCACTTTACGCGTTGTGCAGGCCTGACTTATGTGGATTCTCTGAGGAATTCTGGCTTTGCATTTTTCAGAGTTACTAAATTGTTTGTAATTAACATAATTATAAATTATCCTGTGCATCCCACTCCCAATTTCTGAATAACATCAACAGCATAAGACCTAGGAAATGAAGGTGCCACATCTTTTATTTTTTTAATTCATTGCGTTTTTGGGGGTTGGTAACTATCCCAAATGATAATGTATTTTATGCCGCATTTAACAATGCAGAGTATCTACATACTTCCAGTGCTCCTTTTTCTTAGAGATGGAACAAATAAGGAAAGCAAAATCTTCAGAGGATCACTTTGTCCATAATTTATATTGAGTTCTTGCTTTCAGTCTTGTAACCCAGAGATGTTACACAGGACTCGTCACAGTGGTACTGCGTTTTTGGTTTCAAAGCAACTTGTGGCTCAAGCTTCAGGTTGCTGGGAAGTGCTGCGGCAGAGAGACAATAAAAAAATAAAAAAACAGTATTGAAAAGTAGCTCTAAGAGAAAAGACAGACACGGCGGCGTTGCTCCTTTGACACCTGTTATCAGTTGGTGATACAGGAAGTTCTGTTTTATTTTGGAGTTAAAGAATAATATGTGGTTGGTAACTGCTACGCTGACTGCATCATCAGGAGAGTCCTTCCAGCTCTACAGCATTTCCTAATGCTTTTGAAGAGTGATTGGTGGACTTCAGACACAAACTGTGAAGGGGTCGACAGCTCTATTCTTAGGTGCCCATACTTATTATTATTATTATTATTATTATTATTATTTTATGGATCCCTTTTCAGGGTGTGTGCCCTGTTGGTTTGTCAGTTTATATTAACAAACCAGTAAGATATTACAACAAACACAGGGGGCACCGTTTCTATGCACTATGCCTGCTTGTTGCCAAGTTCTGATGCTCTGTGAACCGAATGTGGGAAAAACCTCCACACATGCACAATTTGAAATAAGCTCCCATGAAGGCTGAGGCTCTCTGACTTGTGAAAAGAGCAAAGTGAAGATGTCTTCAAACTCAAACTGTTCAATTGTAAATAAGGGACTGTGAACTAAATTTGGTAATTGTATAATGAACATAAAGCCACATTGGAATGGGTTGCTATGTACGTGTTGCTTTTTGTTGTGGTGCCAAAGTAACAATGTGTCATTACGTTGAACAGAATATGTTCAGATGTGAATTTTGTTATCACTTCACTCTAAATGCATTACTGTACTTGTTTTTTCTAGCATATCTGCTATTATAAAGTGACCAACATAGTGTTTATTTTTCTCCCCTCACATCTTGCATCAGTTTTACTACGCGCTGCTAATCCATGAGACGCCTTGCGCCCCTATTTACTGGAGTTCCAGATGAGTGCTATGTCATTACAGTAACAGTATGGTGTTTCTTGCTGGGTGTGTGTTGTACCAAATTTATGTAGTCATAATTTACTCGTTTTCACAATTTTTAATCAAGCAAGTATTTTTTTTTTCCTCCTCAATAAAGTTAAGTTGAAAAGTACACACTTGCCTTATAATCGGACTCTGCCCACTTTGCAAGCCAATCAGCAGTGAGATGTAGGGTAAAACGGGAGAAGCGCCACCGTGGGGGCCTGAAACAGCCGTTTTGCTTGTGGCAGGAGGCTCAAACTGAGAGACAAAGGCGCGCGTGTGCTTTTTTTTTTTTTTTTTTCCCAGCTACTACTGAAATTAGGGGGCCGCCCTATAATCTGACAAATACGGTATTTTGAGATCTGTGGTTTCATTTGAGATGACCGTGCTGTCTATGATGTCTTCCTTCTCTCTGTCATAATTACTTACATTTGCTTGAACAAATAATTTTGAAACAGCATGGGCTACACATTTCTTATTTTAACTGTGTGGGCTGCTTTTCATGTATTCTGCGAGATCGCCATATAATATATTTATACCACGGAGTAACCAAAATGTTGCTGATCAGAGGCAACTTTAATTCTCGTCAATAAGTATATGTTAAAAATACTGGACCCTTGTCACACCTTTAACTGGCAGTGTTGGAAATATCTGTTAGTCTGAGAGAGCTGTCTGAAGTAAACACTTCGTAAGGTTTCTGCAACTGCCATCTAAGTCTTTTGGGACCACCAATGTTTCATGGCTGACATTTTGAGAACCCTTGCTTAAAGCACTTCGGTGCTGGGGGCCCTCACATGGACTGCCCTTTTCCTCTCTTGGTTTGCTCATGAGTCAAAGCCTCTGCCCCTTTCCACTAACCCCAATGATTGGTTTCATTGCAGCATGTCAAGGCCCTTTGTGCTGTAGTCACAATCACTTTTACTGATAATCACACTGTGACCACAATTCAGTGTGCTGTGAAAGTGTTCCCAAGGCACTGGAAGATATTCGCTCTATTCATGCGGGTGCAGCTTTCCAGGAAAGTAGTGTATCGGTGTCTGCTGCACAATGTACTGATGCAAATTAATATTTAAAAAGAAAAAAATGCTGTGTCACTAGTGCAATAAAGCAGCAATCTGCAGTGGTTACTTTTTTTTGGGGGGGGGGGTGGCATTTTATTTGCATAGTTTTAGAGATGATCTCTTGCCCTTTCAACAAGGTTTTATCAATTCGATACTTCATTCGGGTAATATAAATGTGTCTAGGAGGTTAAAATTAATCTCTCCCTAGAGCCCAGTGCAGTATAAAGCCCATCTGGTAAACTCACAAACTAGAGATTAAGAATGTTTTCAACACTAAACAAAAAAAAACATATAAAGGAGCAGAAAATGCAAGATACTAGCATTAGATGAGTTGAATTCCTATAGAATTTGAGAGATTGCTGCTTTAACCGAATGTCATCTACACCGTGTTAGCATGCGGTATGAAGATGGTAGCCAGTTACTTTCATTTCCTGCATTAGAAAAGTTGACCATGCAGACATTCAACACATACTAGCACATCTTCTGGAGTGCTAAAACAAAAAGAAATGCAGTGGTTTCTCTATACTAGAGGATCTAAAAAGCTTAATTAACCTCTACAGTGCCCCAATAACGTACCAGGTACGCCATGGGCACTTGTGTAGCGGCTGACTGCAAAGATGTCCAGCAAGTAATGCATTTAGCGTTCCGCCCGATCCAAACAAGTGGAACTCCATCCACTTCCGTTTATGGCATCTGGTGCCTGGGTGCATCATGTGATATCTCGTGGAGCTATCGCATGAACCGGAGGTACAGATGGGGCAAGTGTGACTGCAGCCGCTGACAAGCGCCAGCTGGTGTAATAGTGAGTTTTCTGTACATCTAATGCATTTACAATGGTAACTGCTCTCGTGGTGTGTGTGTCTCCAGCTTCAACTTGCCTGCGGGAGCAATAACTGCTGCTACATCTATACCAGCAGTGTCGTGGTACTAGTACCGCCATGCCTCCGGCATTGTAAAGGTTTAAAAGGAGGTGGCATGGGCAAAATATGCTGTGTATGAAATACTGTAGTCACAAACACTTTCTCAGGCTATAGAAACTACTGTAGATTCACGATGTAAAATCCTAGCACTTACTGAATAATTTAACAATGCTTTTGCCCTATATTATTTATTTTTATTTTTTAAGCTCTTTGTGACGTATTTGAGGTTTCAATGCATACAGTAGTTTGCATTATTTTTAAAACACAATTGGCTCAGCGCTACCTTCATATAAGATAACAATGTTAAATACACAGAAAATATTTTACTAGAAGTATTTATGAATGATTTGTTTAGGGTAAATCATCTTTCAAACACATTCCCAGGTAGCCCCAACAAAAGATATCACTAAATACTAATAACTAAATAAATACTATAATACTAAACGAAATTCACAAAAATGACCTCTGTAGGAGCCCTTTTCCTTGACCGGTAGGTACTCACAAAAGTCATGTAACTAATTTCGGCATGCAATGCCGACCGCTACCGCTACGTTCTCAAAAAGTGGGACTTACAAACTTTTCTGAGTTGAAAATCCTTGAAGCCGGCTCGCGTCTATTCAGTACAGAGCATCTTTTTAATTTGGCGCTTGGAATCAGCGCTCCTGATTGGCTGCAAGGCTCCTTATGGGTTTCAGGGTCTCCTTCACAAACCTCTTCAGCCTATCAGAGCGTTGGATTTCTCCTGCCATCCAATCACGATTTGCCGGTTTTGTAAAGTCGAGAGGGCACCTTTTTTTTTCAGTCTGTAAAGGGGCATGCGCCAACCTGGCACCTCTGCCTCTTTGCATACTGAGCCCACCCGCTGTCCAGGCTCCACAGTCTGGGCTCTGACAAATGGTGGCCGGATAGCCCTGTGTTGGCCCAGGATGCGGGTACTCAAGCAGAACTGCAGTACCCCTCCTGTTCTAACCCCTTGGCATCCCTGAGGCTTTCAAGTCCGGACTCCGCATAGACCCATAGGCACCAAGCTTGGTAGCCACCTGGTCTGCCTCGAATCCATGACTCGGAAATCCCACAGTTCATCTACAAGTTATTAGTACATATAAATATTAAATATAACTTATTTAATAAAATGCACTGTGTACGGTCACAGCATCCCAGGACAGGCAAAACACACAAATGTTTAATGTCGCATAATTTGCACACAGTCGCAGTAATGCATTTAGGACATCTCGGTCCAAGAGCTGACACTCTAGGATCCCAACACATAGATCAGGAGTAACCAAGTGGGCTGAACCTTTTAGTGAGCCTGGTTAACCCCTTAATCCCCTCTATTTTATCCATGCTCGTCAATTTGAATAAATATGCTTTTACTATGTCTAATGTTGGCGATATCCACTGCAGCATAATTGCTTTTCTGTCTGCTAACAGCGCCACTTCAGAAGCCTTTGCTGCTTGGTTGTGTTACCTTCTTCATTGAGCCATGATTCTATATTCTAATAATAACACCATTGGGTTTTTATGTTTTGTGACTTGTGGTTTTTTTTTTTTTACATATATATTTCATCACAGAATTTCTTTATGAAGCTGTTTGTACACCAGCAATGTTTGAGATATGTCCTCGCCATTTTGCACTTGGAGCATTTGTTCATAGCTTCTGTTAATGGATTGGGTTTTTGTTGAATGCTACATACAGTATGCCCTGTGTCATACATACATACATACATATATAGTAGACAAAGCCAGTCAGCACACTGATACAAAGCATAAGGCAGATGCTTGTCCCATAGAGATAAACAGCATGGTTACCAGTCCGTGAACTAATAAAGGAGACGTTTTTCATAGGTCTCTCATCACCCAGACCTGGGTCTCCCCCCTTTTTATGGCTCTCTCCGGTTGCCCTGCTCCTCTTTGCCTTTTAATTAGGTTATTTTTTTCTCCCCCTCTGCCACCCCGACTAACCTTGTCACAGTATCTTGGCCTTCAGGTGTCCATTCGTCCGTGGCTCCACTGGGGGGGGGGGGGATCACAGCCTCTCCTCCGGTGGTATCTCAGGGGCTTCCCCGATCGTGGGACTGCAGTGTCTATCTCTCAGATCGCTTGCTCCTTCTGACTGTCTCCAGGGTTCCCTACAGACAGGGTCGGTGAGTGGTACGCGGGAGATGGCTTGGGCTCCTAGCTAGAATTGTTGCGCCACAGTATACATGGCGCGCTCTTCCTCACAGCTATACCGGCGCCCGATTGCCAAATCGGCATTACCTTGTAGGGCCGGCGGTATTCAGGGGGCTCCTGTTCAGCTCCTGGGTGGTTCGCTCATCTCTCCTGTCCGCTTCCGGTTCATCTGACAAAGTTCTTCCTCTGCTACAGCCCCCGCAACCGCTCTGCCCTTTGTCATGGCCACACCCCTTGACAACTATCGTCTCGCGGGGGAGGAGCGGGCCAGAGCGGAGGTGAGGCAGCGGGAGAAGATGTGAGCGGAGGAGGAGCGGGCCAGAGCGGAGGTGAGGCAGCGGGAGATGTGAGCGCAGGAGGAGCGGGCCAGAGCGGAGGTGAGGCAGCGGGAGAAGAGTAATCCAAAAGTGATGTATTCAAAACACACTGTTACACGAATGCCAATGTTTCAGTCCCTGAGGAAGGTCTCCCTGTGGGACCGAAACGTTGGCATTCGTGTAACAGTGTGTTTTGAATACATCACTTTTGGATTACTCCTTGCTGTATGCTGTCTCCTTTATTAGTTCACGGACTGGTAACCATGCTACATACATACATACATACATACATACATACATACATACATACATACATACATACATACATTTAACCTCTGGAAAATGTCAGTCACAGCTGCGACCGGCAATGGCACCCCCAATCCTTCCAGGATCAAGTGTGCTCTGATCGGCTGTGGTTGTCAAGTCCTGCCACTTTGGGGGGGGGGGGGGGGGGGAGAGCTCCACGACCCTGCCTACCTCTGCTCTCAAGGGGGTAGAGTCGGTGTGGGAGTCTGACGCCCCTTCTTCAAGCCCGCTCCCACAGAAAAATGTTCTGTGGTACATCCCTAATTAACTCCCCTCCAACACCAACATCTCTAGATCAGGGTTTCCCAAACTTTTTTTTCCGTGACCCGGTTATTTTTATACTTCTCCTTCGTGACCCACTAAAAATGTTTTCGCCTATACTGGCCTATAGGTAAAATAAAACAGATATGAATGTCCACACAGTTTTCATATATTATAATAAACAAACATTTATTCTTACAACAATGTAAAGAAATCAAACTAAAACCAATAAATTAATGAGAAGTGTGATGCTGTTTCTTGCTAACTAGAAACTTCAGGTTTGGAGGAAAAGATGATAACTTTATTCTTAGATCCGGTTCGACTTCCAATCGGTTTCTATATTTATTTTTTAGGAAAACCAATGTTGAAAAGCCTGCTTCACACTTATAGGTCGTGACAAAAGGCATTAGAAATTGTATAGCTTTTTCTGCTAAAACTGGGTACTCCTGACGACAAGACAGCCAAAAATCCACCAGTGGTATTCTGTCGAAGATGTCTTTGAGTGCCGTATCACACGACAGTTCAATTATAAAATCAATATCTGAATCCTGCAATTCTGTGTTGGATTCTACGTTCACTGTAAAAGGGTTCCTTATCCATGCTTTGTTGCTGTTGATTGGGGGGAAATATTCCTTCATACTTGTCTCCAGTCCTAGCAGATGTTCCTTGATAGCAGCCGAAATCTCATCCGGCATGGAACTCATGTTATACTCTTTTTGTAATTCTGTTAGCTTTGTAAAAGCTTTGAAATTCCCTGCTTCCACACGACGGGACCACAAATTGAGTTTTCTCGTTGCAGCTTCCACCTTCTCTTGCACTTTAAAGACAGTTACATTGCTACCTTGTAATGTCAGATTTAAATTATTTAAAAAATCAAAAATGTCACAAAGGTAGGCTACCTTGATTAGCCAATTGACATCATGAAAACTGTCCTTGAATTCAAATATTACATCCTTAGCTGTTGGGGGATGTTGGTCTAAGAACATTAAAACTTCTTCCTTCATTTCAATAAGTCTTTTTAAAACATTCCCTCTTGATAGCCATCGCACCTCGCAGTGTAAAAGAAGATGTTCATGTTCACTCCCCATTTCTTTGCACAACGCAGAGAATATTCTTGAATGTAGTGGACGAGATTTTATAAAGTTTATAAATCTTGCACACTGTTGCATAGTTGCAGTTAAAAGCAATGGCATTTTTTTGACGGCCAATGCTTCTCTGTGAATGCTACAATGCACCCATACACAGTCCGGTGCTACGGCTTTGATCCTCGGAAAAAGTCCAGTACGAGCGCCTGCCATTGCGCGTGCTCCATCGCTACTCAGTCCCACACATTTTTTCCATTCAATGCCATTTTGATTGATGTAATTATCGATCAAATTAAAAATTTCTTCAGCTGTTGTTCTTGTTGTCAGAGGTTTACAAAAAAGAAATTCTTCGCGAGTTGTATTGGCAAAATCGTATCTCACAAAACACATTAGATTGGCTTTGTCCGATATGTCTGTACTTTCATCGACTTGCAAGGAAAAAAAACTACACTCTTTTAAGTGACTTACGACAGTTTCTTCGATATTATCTGCCATCTCCACGATTCTACGTTTCACTGTGTTATTTGATTGCGCCAGCATATTTACTTGTTTCTCCTGCTTTTTATCGCATATTCGAGATGCTAACATTTTCATTGCTGGAACTATTAATTTCTCGGCAATTGTGTGAGGATAACCAGTTTCAGCAATTAAGTGTGATATTTCATAAGAGGCCATTACAAGGTTTTCAGATTGAGGGCCCTGAGAAAAATTCAAAGACATAGTCTTTTTAGTAGCTATTAATTCTCTCTTTTTATTTATGAAGAAATCTATTGGCTTATTACTGTATTCCGGATGTTTCAATTCCAAGTGCCGCTTCAACTTTGAAGGTTTCATGGACTCGTTTGAAAGTGCCGAAAAACAAATAACACATAATGGTTTCTCATCAGCACCCTTGATGAACCCGAATTGTATGTAATCCTCAGAATACTGTCGGGTCCAGGGCTCCTTCTTCTTTTTTGCAAAAGTAGTAGACTGCACATCGTGCGGCCGTTTGTTACTGCCACTGTTAGAACTCGTGCCCGGCTGCTCATCACTTGACTGTCTGTTGGTGCCGCTCTCCGAACTTGTACCCGGCTGCACATCACTCGATGGTTTATCGGTGCTAGTCGAAGAGTTCGTACCCGGCACATTGTTTGTTTG
Source organism: Ascaphus truei (assembly GCA_036426205.1). NCBI lineage: Eukaryota > Metazoa > Chordata > Amphibia > Anura > Ascaphidae > Ascaphus > Ascaphus truei. The sequence continues at coordinate 95,896,266 of CM071567.1, forward strand.
TGTTTTTTTTAACCATTTATCCATCGTCAAATTAAATCAGTAAATAGAAAAGAAAAAGCACAGAAGCGCACAGAGGTTGAAAAAATATGTGTATGGGGGGGGGTAAAGGTCAGAGAGGGCTGCTAGCTGATAGATTCTTTTGAATCTGCTACTAATTTAGTTGCTACTTTAGTTTAGTTTGTGGGGGTTTGGTTTTCTTTATCTAATTAGAGAGTGGGCTCTTTCTTGTTTTTCATAGGTCTCTCATCACCCAGACCTGGGTCTCCCCCCTTTTTATGGCTCTCTCCGGTTGCCCTGCTCCTCTTTGCCTTTTAATTAGGTTATTTTTTTCTCCCCCTCTGCCACCCCGACTAACCTTGTCACAGTATCTTGGCCTTCAGGTGTCCATTCGTCCGTGGCTCCACTGGGGGGGGGGGGGATCACAGCCTCTCCTCCGGTGGTATCTCAGGGGCTTCCCCGATCGTGGGACTGCAGTGTCTATCTCTCAGATCGCTTGCTCCTTCTGACTGTCTCCAGGGTTCCCTACAGACCGGGTCGGTGAGTGGTACGCGGGAGATGGCTTGGGCTCCTAGCTAGAATTGTTGCGCCACAGTATACATGGCGCGCTCTTCCTCACAGCTATACCGGCGCCGATTGCCAAATCGGCATTACCTTGTAGGGCCGGCGGTATTCAGGGGGCTCCTGTTCAGCTCCTGGGTGGTTCGCTCATCTCTCCTTTCCGCTTCCGGTTCATCTGACAAAGTTCTTCCTCTGCTATAGCCCCCGCAACCGCTCTGCCCTTTGTCATGGCCACACCCCTTGACAACTATCGTCTCGCGGGGGAGGAGCGGGCCAGAGCGGAGGTGAGGCAGCGGGAGAAGATGTGAGCGGAGGAGGAGCGGGCCAGAGCGGAGGTGAGGCAGCGGGAGAAGATGTGAGCGCAGGAGGAGCGGGCCAGAGCGGAGGTGAGGCAGCGGGAGAAGATGTGAGCGTAGGAGGAGCGGGCCAGAGCGGAGGTGAGGCAGCGGGAGAAGATGTGAGCGTAGGAGGAGCGGGCCAGAGCGGAGGTGAGGCAGCGGGAGAAGAGGTGAGCAGAGGAGGAGCGGGCCAGAGCGGAGATGAGGCAGCGGGAGAAGATGTGAGCGGCGGAGGTGAGGCAGCGGGAGCAGAGGTGCGGCGACCCGGCATTTTGCTTTTGCGACCCGGTGCCGGGTCGCGACCCACCATATGGGAAACGCTGCTCTAGATTAACAGCACATATGATTTACTAGATGTATAAACCTAGTCTAAATAACATTAAGGTAATCTAACCTGCATAGTGCAGATAATCACAAAATATGATCAAGGGAATAAGTAATATTGCTAAATTCTATAACTTGTATATTGAGATAATCACAAGTGCAGACTGCCCCAGGAGGGTCCTAAACGTTTTCTACAGCAGAGGATTCGTATTTTGCCTTATTTGCTTCACTTAAACGTACTTGTTTTCCTCCAGCTGCTAGTCTCAGGCTTCGACCTTAGAAGGTGGAATTTGCACTGTATGTTAGCAATCCAATAGCCTCCTATGAAGTGTTTAGCAATATTGCTTTTTTGCATATCCTTCATCACATACTGTATTGTGATTTATCTCAATATACTCATTATACAAGTTGCACCTGGGGCCCGTGTGTCTGTGTCTGTGTCTATCTAGATATTTTTCTTTTGGGGGGTCGGAGGGCCCCCCTGCCTCTGTGCACCAATTTATCTACAGTTTATATTTATACTTTTAGTTATTTGTGGAGGGCTACCTTACCAACATACTTTTCGTATTCCCTAAACACATGTTGCATATACATTTACATGGTGTTTGAGCACTTCTATGTCACAATCTCACTGGCACATTTGTTATTCTTGCCAATCAAAAGTAACCTTAGATTTGTAATTGTAGTGGCCTCTCTCTTATGATATTCTCCTATTCTGCATGGGTGATAGGGAGGGGTGCAGTATTTAAGTGCGCTTTACAATGGAGCAGATTTTTTTTTTTTTAATGTCATCGATCATAGGAAGGGTCAATCCTCCTTTTTCTTTCTTTTTTTTTAAATTTTTTTTATTTAAGTCCATTTTTGTATGACCGTTGAAAGTGACCCAGCACAGGATACCTTTTTGCTGTCTAATTTCAGAAGATGTTGTGTGGGTGTCACGGATGACCAGGCAGTTTACACCTTTTTTACCAGGATAATTCATTGAGCAAAACAAGATAATGAAATACATTGTAATTTATTTGCATAAATTGGTATACACACAGTGAAACACAAAATACAGACGAAAAGCACACTTGTTGGGGGTCGAAAACTAGACTCTTCTAGGTGCAGGGAACTCTAAAAAAGAGTTTTGCCCTGACCGGGACTTGTCCCGAGATCTCGGTTCCCAAATCGTCATGAAGTTCCACACGCCACCGCTCCCTTCTCTTCTGAGAACTTGGACTCTTTTGACCGGGAGCTCCCACCGTTCTCTAAAACCAAAATTGGCATAAAATCCCAGCCGCAAGCATCTTTGAAAAGCCCTCCCGCACTTCTACCGCTAGAAATCTCTAACCTGATTGGCTAAGACGTTTCTTATAGTATTTGGAGTTTCATTCACAAAATACTACAGCCTATCAGAGCCAAGCCGGGTCAGCGGGAAATCCGAAATTGCCAAGGGACATGCACAAGTTTGCCACCTCCGTCCCTGGCTATCTAAATGCCACCCGCTGGGACAGGCTCCTCCAGGTCTGGCAGAACAAATGGCATTGTTCCCAGGACGTGGGTACTTGAGCCCTTCCCTACCACCCAAATGGCTTTCACACCTGTGGCATCCTCTGGCTACTTTGAAGTCCGATGTCCAGCAGACTTACTTGCACCAACTTGGTAGCCCTGACAGTCTGTCTGAACATTGGTTCCGAAAGTCCCAGCTCATTATACTGTAGTACACAACAGTACCTTTCAATGTATTAATAAAAATAGACTTTAATACATCCCTAAGCCCTGAGTATGGGGAATCGAAAAGTATACTTTTATTTCTATCAGCCTGTATTACACACACACACTGTCTATTGGACTGTCTATTGGACTCTGAGGGTCCCCAGGGTCATCAGCTCGTTATACACATCCACAGCCTTGTCAGGACCCACTGCAGCCTCAAATAAGTCTGAGAACCTGATTTAACTATCTCCGCTTCACTTTAACTTGCTGACTCAGCGAGCGTGGAGAAAATCCCTGCAATGTCTGCAAATTGATCCATGTTGGATATATACAAGTCACAGATTGTAAAAAAATAAAAAATAAAAATAAAACAAAGTATCCAAAAAAGTTAGGCAATCATGAATAGCTAGGTAAACTTCAACGAGGGGTGCAAAGCTCATAAATATGAAATACAGTGAAGTCCAGAAATGCACACACCAACCAAGTCATATAGACAGATGCTTGTCCCATATAAATTCAATAGAACAAATGAACCAGATTTTACGCTGGTAAAAAGAGACCGCATACCTACCATATTGTAGTCCAAAAGATGTATTAAAACATAGCCGACGTTTCGGTCATCAGGGAGGGAAAATATATATATGTATATATGTATGTGTAGTACAAAGTGAGCGCATTGCTAGTCTCTCCCATATCGCCTCCAAGCCGTATCCAGGGAATCCCCCATTTCTCCATCTCCTCAGCCCCCCCTTTATTCTATTCTTTTTTCATGAGGGAAAAAAAAAATGTCAGGTTCCATTCTGGAAGGTGGGATAAGTGAGCTACTCGGTAGTATGTGAGAAAACACAGGGTTGCTAAACCTCCAGATGTAGAGCACGCATTTGAGAGTTCAACAAAATTCTGCCGGGTTTTCCTTCCCAAATAAAACAAAACACCTGGCGTTGGAACTACTGGATTGGTACAGGTAAAGCATTAAGTCTGTTTATAAAAAAATATTTATTAGAATACAAATTTCTATAGCAGTTTGGGCATGATATCCATTTTTTTCTGACCATCCCTCCTTATCCAGGATATGGACTATCTACTCCATTCACCCATTTTTAAAACCCATTCAAATTAGAAAATAATTTGCATATCAAGTAATATTAGATTTAGTTAATATAATGCCAAGATACTTAATAGTGTCTATTTCTAGGAGAATGCAAAGTTGATTTTAATACGTTTTACTGTAGAGGGTAGGATATAGAAACTCAGAATTTCAGACTTGGCGTTATTGATTTAATAGTCGGAAACCTGAATAAAACATTTGTAGTTAAGATTCAAGATTAGGTAAGGCGCCCATGGGGCTGGTGCGGGTGAGCAATATATTATCTTCCTTATTGTGTCTTCCAACGATTCAATTGGCAGCCCTATCAAGTACTATTTATTTATAGCACAGGTGGTTCAGTCCAAAATGACCTGAGTCACCTGTGCTGAAGTAGGAATACAGGTAGTCCTCGCTATCCAACGTTTCACTTTACAACGACTGGCATATCCAACGCTTTACAATGCAACTCTATGGGCCATTTTTCGACGCAGGAATGCGTTCTCCAACACTCGCCGCCACTGATTAACATGGGACTCACTTTACAGCGGTTTCACTATCTAACGCTACTTCCAGAATGGATTCCGTTGGATAACCGAGGACTGTCTGTATCCTTAAAGCCTACCCTGCTGGCAGCCCTTGAGGACTGAATTTGAGCACCACTAGTATATATTTTCAGCCCTTGTTGATCCACGGCTGGATGAATGTCTCCCCAATTATCTTCTAGGTACTGCGGTTACAAGGCTCTCTTCCACCGTGATCCACCACATGTTCTGATTTCGTTCTCTCATCTTACTTTTGGTTGTCTTGGTCTGTTAATCTTTCTTGAAATCCAGTTGTCACGATAGACCAGGCCTCTTAACACATTTATATTTCTGGGATCAGTCAATAGGCAAAACAAGGCAGTGAAATAATATGGGGTGTAATTTACCCCCCGTACCGGCAAATCCATGCCTGCTTGCCTGGAAGAATTAAGCGACTACAGGTTAATTTGGGCCCCGAACTCTTGCAATCAAAATAATTGCATTTCCACCAAACTATCCCACCTAAAACCTGACACACAAGAAACCTCACAGTCCTAGGGCTAAGGGAACATAAAAACAGAAAAAAATAGGGGTCACTTATTTTCCACATGTATTATCCCTGGTCCCTTGCTTATGGAGCTACCAGGGACCCCACGGTTCCAGGGATAGCCAGAGCGCTTAACCTTTATTGTATAGCTTGGTTACCCCTTACCGTCACAGTCAGGTATCATCGTTGTCCAACAATAGTAATTTCTTCACACTTGTGATGTCAAACTTTTGTTTTCTTTCAAAACCATTCATTTTTCCTGTCTTGGGGTACAGCATACATCTCTCCATACTTCTTTGAGTTGTCTGAAGCTCCTGAAATTATCTTCACAGTGTCCAAGTTTCACATCCATGCATGAGCACAGGCAGAATACACTGATTTGAAAACGTCACCTTTTTTGTTGTCAGAATATGGTGCTTTTTCAGAATCTATGAATTGTAAGATGAGTGGTAGATCATATTAATTTCTTTGGGAAATCACTTCTTGTACAACTTAGAAGTGGTCCATTGTGTTGTATCCACTGCAAAATCTTGCTTGTTCTCTAGTCTGGGCCTATAGCAGCCGCTTTAGCATCTTTGTAGAAATGTTGGAAGTGATTGGAATTTGACTGATTAATTTGTAATTCTTGAGGTTGTTTTTGTCTCATTTCTTGTGGATGAAGATAACTATGGCATTGGTCCATTGTTCTGGAATTTTCCAGTTCTACAAGCAGCATGTGAAATAGATTTTTATTTTTTTAAGGATTTTGTTAATTCCGCCAGCTTCTTTAAAGATTTCGGTTGTAATTCCATCTTCCCCTTCTTCATGGATTTTATTCTTTCTCCACAGCTTCTGGAAGGGCAGATGGTGGTTTCTTCTCGCTTGTCCTCTGCATTATGCCGTGTGTTATGTGTTCTCGTACAATTTCATGTAGAAGTCCTCAACTCTCTGATATGTGCAGTCTTTTATTGTTGATTCGTCTTGAGTGCAATTATTTGCTTCTTTCCAATCGTAAGTCGCTGCTTCGTCTTTCACACATTTTATTAAAAAGCTTCTAACAAATAGAAGTGTCCGAGATGGCCAACAACTAATTCTTACAAACGTTTCCCAGGTGGAGAGCAGATGTCAGGTCAGTGGCTCTTAGGGGTTGTCTACACAGGGTGAGGAGACTTTGTTTGAGAGATCAGATTTTGTAGCTCATGGGTTGTCCTTGGACCATTTACTTGTCTTGATATTGAAACAAATCGATGTTGGACTAGGAGGCTCCAGAGATGCCTTTGCAGAAGTAGACCGGAAGCCATGTTGGCCAATTGAGTTGAGAAATGTCTTGCAAGTGATATTTTATCTTCGTCTCTGATAGAATCATGGTGATCAGTTTGCAGTGTCTAAGTTTAGCAAAGGTAAGTGTGAAAAGATATGTGACTTTGGGCACCATCCAGAGAACTCATCCGAGGGCTTACATAGGAAATGTTCTTGTAGTGCATGCGAAGTACATCTTGCAAAGATTATATAAGTACCGATATCTGCAAGGAAAGTTCGGTTTCTTCTCTGGAGGGTAAAATGGATGAAGTGATCGTTTCTCAAAATGACATGCAGTGTGCGTCATCCGAGCACCGCAATTTCTTGCTTAATTTCCGACAGGGCCTTTTGAAACTGGTTGAAAGGTTTGTTTAATATTCTCAGATATGTTTGTTTAGATCTGGTGTTAGTGTCAGAACTGTTGTATACCAGGGCCCGCGTTTGCCGTGAAGAACCGCCATTTTGGTTAAGGGTGCTTGATTTATTTTCTTACAGTAGTCCTGAGACATGCATACTGTACATGTTGAAGGAGCAAGTGATACAGTATATTAATCTATTTTGTTCTAATGTGTCCTGTTTGCACAAGCTTGTGAATTGAGGAAAAGGGATGTATAAAATTCTGCACACCTGGCTTTCTTTTCTTTTTTTCTATTTTACCAATTCTGCCATGTCTGAAGTGGCATAAATCCTGTTGTCTTCTGTTTAGCATTTGACATGACAATAACCACAAAAAATGGTGCCATGTTTTAAAACGCCTTTTCTTTGCCTAGAGCAGGGGTGAGCAAACTTTTTATGCCGAGCCCCCCTTTTCATCAATGATATTTGTCGGGCCCCCCCTTCCTGATGTGAACAAAAATCACATGAAAAAAAAAAAACAAGTTTAAACGGTATACAATACAAATGTGACTACAAATACATATAAATACTTACATATTTCAACATTATATCGATATGTACGATATCATGTGTGACAATCTCAAATAGATTCTCATCATCTCCTCTCCTCAACCCCCTTTGACTGCGGCCCCGCTGGTGCTGAGCGCGCAGTAATTGCCGCTTTTACTTACATAAATCTATATGTGTAAGTCCCTGCTCATGTGCTGTGCGGGCACGCACGCTCACTCAAGTTAGGTGCTTGAGTAAACAAAAAATTAACTTTCAAGCGTGCTCAACTTGCCTGCAACAACATCCCCACCTCCACGCGCGCTTGCGAAATAGCCAGGACACCCAGCGCTCATGCTTAGAGAGCTGGTGACATCACCGCTTTCAAGCATGAGCGCGGTCAGCGCCAGCGGGGCTGCAGTCTTTCTATTGACGTCTATAGACGCCTGCTGCAAATGCATTATTTAATATTGTTTACATTTTCAATGCTTAGTTAGGGACATTAATTATTATCCCCCATGGACTGTAAAGTGTCTGTAGAACTGCAGGGTTATAGCGACCAGAAGACAGTAGGACAGGGATGAGAGAACCATGAATGCACTACAATCTTATTCTCAAATTCATTGCACTTATCATAACATTTGGAGCTGTAACATGTTGATGAGATGGATCACTATCTGTTTATTTGCCTGGTATCTGGTAATATTTGTTTCTTTTGGTGCACTGTCAATATCACACAGGCAATTATTTGGGGGGGGGCATTCATTCCACCCCATATCTACCTCCCTTCCCTCTTCCCCCTCCTTTTTGTCATCCACCCTCCTACTTAGCAGTATTATTTTGTATACCTTTTTTTACTGTTATGGGGTGTTTTTCCTTGTGTTTCAGTAATATTAGAGTACATTGGGTAAAATTCAGATAGCCTACCCTTTCTTGCAATTTCAGCTGTGCCTCCTGTCCTGTGTTGCTGAAGAGAATTGCAAAGCAGGGTGCCAGGTCAGGAGCATTAGTGCTACAGGGCAGACACAGGAAGCAGGGACATTCCACGTCAGACATGCCTGCTCCTCCCCTGCAGTCCTCCTGCATTCTTGCCCTCTTCTTCCGATCCACCAGCTACTCTAACAGGGTTCTTTTGCAGCTGGCTGTCATGCCCTCATAACCAGACTAATATATCCCCCCTTATAGACCAGGACTGCAAAACACTGTGAGCCAGAACATACAGCTACATACATATAGAGAGGGTACATTCCCTGATATATGAAAAGTTAGTAGATGTTTCTTTAATCCTGAAACAATCGGTGCACTTTGTGCCTGTTGAGTGATTTCACTTTATTGTAGTGGATCTCTGGACTGTGACTGCACCTTTAACTGGATGCCGTAAGGGCGAGGGGGGGTGATGGAGTTTGAGTTTATTTATTAGCAGTCTGTGCTCTATCACTGACTAAACAACTCTTCCAATTCCACACAATGTACACAGAATGCTGACCTACCTTATGCAGCAAGCTCAGTACACACAGCCCTGCTACACACACCTGACCAGCCCCTGATCTGTCCTCTTCCTGCTCTGTCTGCACAGCGCTGCTACAGGGCAGACACAGGAAGCAGGGACATTCCACGTCAGACCACTGGGGCATGCTCCTCCCCTGCAGTCCTCCTGCATTCTGGCCCTCTTCTTCCGATCCTCTAGCAGCTCTGACAGGGTTATTTTGCAGCTGCTGTACCTCCGCCCCCCCCTCCATCATGTTCTGCCGCCGCCTGCACACAGCATGTTTCGCCGCCCCAAGGCTGCAGCGGCCCTGCGACCCCCTTAAAAGATCTTGCGCCCCCCAGTTTGCGCACCACTGGCCTATAGCACATGTGCAACAACGATAGAACTGGATGAGACTTATTTCTGTATTACAGTAGTAGCATTTTGACAAAAACGCAACATTTTCTGTTATCGGATCGTAGCAAGATTCCACAGTTCTACTTTTGTGCATAACGTTCTGTACATTTTGGAGCCTGCTGAATTTAACCCATACTGTGCATGACTCGGCCACTTTACAATTTCTACAAATAAAGGCTAGAAATTGAGCAATATCATAGGTGTACTCACAATTCTCCCATTATAATGGAACATGTTCTCAAGTGTCCATTGCTCCTCACATTTACCAGTCGATTTTGAGGATATTTATTAAGTAGTAATTGCTATAAACTTAGTAGTGATGAGTTGATTGCTGATGAGCTATTGGTATGGCTAAACGGAGATTATCTCAAACATTTAGGCTTTACAACGATGTGCCTATATTTTACATATTGGTGATGGTAAAAAAAAAATGTTGGCACTTGAAATAAAATGCTTTTTTTGGGTACATACTGAATATTAGATGTTTTCAGTGACCATGTGTTATAACTACTGCTAATTTATTTGAGCTTGCCATTTCAAATAAAGATGGTGCACGGCATAATTATTCTCGTTGGAGAAAATGTTAATTTAGCCCCAAAATATGCTTCCGTGTGCCAGGGAAGTCATGTTGCTTTTGTGTAGCGTCTTACAACAAAATGGGTACCCAACACAGTATTGTGGGAAGGTATACGATAGTGCAGCCGTAGGATCTACTTTTGTGTGGCACAAAGTTGTTACTGCTGTATGAACATGAGAAAATCGTGTTAACAAACCATCTTCTGGGCTGTTCTTTTCTAACTTTCTTTTTCACTTACAGGTGGATGAACTTCCTGACGGGGCTGTGAAGCCTACCACAAATAAAATGCCCATTTTCTTTTTTGGCACTCATGAGACGTAAGTCCCTAAAGTGGCTTTTTTTTTTCTAGTTGTAATGCAGTGAATACAAGTCTTCGCTTGTGTTGTAGGAGACGTATAGATTGTAATTGGGGATGGGCAGACCTATTTGTATTTACTCTATCACTATTGGTCACCTTTCATACAATAAGCTGGGGAGGCGCTTCTCCTCCTTGTCAACGAATGCTCTGAGCTCCATTCAAATGAATGGGTTTCCGAGGCTTTCCTGACAGTTACTACCTGTGATTTACAGTCTGCCGTCATTCTTACGGCTACCAAATGAGGCCGGTTAGAGCTGCCTTAAAACTTGAAGCATTTCTAGTGCTGACCCCACTCTCTCAAATCCTGTGTTCTATATCTTCTGTATCTCTTTCCATTCATAAAATACAGAGCCCCGAGAAACAGCCAGCCAGATTAATTACAGTGCCTGACTGGTGGTTGTTGAAAATAAAGCCAATGGTTATTTAAGTAATAATCCCCTCAGAACAGGGCATTACTGGCTTCGCCTCTGGCCTTCAACTCTTCCAGCCAGGGCATTATCGGCCAGTAATGCCCTGTTCTGAGGGGATTATTACAATTATAGGCTAAATGTAGGCTTGTTTTCATAAATAATAGACACTTTTGTATAGCTATATAGATTTTTTTAATTAAAATAAAATGGTAAATACATTAAACCACCTCTATGCTTACACTGCAGCTAGCTATATCCACACACTGCCACCCCCTCTGTATACTCACACACTCACATACACACACAGCAGCTCAACACACAACACACTCTTCTGCTACACCCATAAACACCGCTGCTGACACTGAAACACACACACACACGCACACACTGGAGCTCTATACACACAGCAGCTCTACACACACACAAACTACTGCTACACACAAACTCTGCTGCTGCTACACCCATAAACACCGCTGCTGACACACACACACACACACACACACACACACACACACTGGAGCTCTATACACACACACACAGCACAGCACCTCTACACACACACACAGCAGCTCTACACACACACACACTGCTGCTACACACATACAACACAACAGCGCAGCACACCACACCACACACACACTGCTGCTACACCCATAAACACTGCTACCAACACACACAGCAGCTCTACACACAACACAAACTGCTGCTACACACAAACTCTGCTGCGACACACACAACACCACACCCCACACACACACTGCTGCTACACCCATAAACACTGCTACTGACACACACAAACAAACTGCAGACAGAACTCACTTGCTTTGCACTCTCTCACTCTTCCCCCCAATTCAACTGAATCTTCTCAGCTCCTGTTTACAAGTGAGGGGGAGGAGTCAACCCGTGGCTGACACTTCCTGACCAATCCCCTGCCCTGTCTCAGGGCTGTTCTGAAAGCTGATTGGCAGATCGGAAATAAACACATTGCAAGCTGAATTTTACTGTTTTAGCCTATAATTTGATTTAATACATGAGTTCTAAGTTAATTGTGGAGAACATTACTGCAATAATACTTTACATCAAGGGGGTGTTTCTTACCCTATGGGAACTCAAGCCAAGACATTTTTGGGGGATTACAAACATGTTTACTACTTCATTGGCTGCTTCTGAAATAAAGTCTGTCTGTAGTCTCTGGAATGTAGCGTTGTGTACAGATGTGGCAGACGTTATTGCACTCAGGCACGTTGCTGCGAGGCATGCACAACGCGCCATCGGGAGAAACAGCCACGGTCCTGAAACAGCCATGAGTGAAAATGGGGGTGAGACTAAATCGCTAGTTCACCTGCTGGAGCGCACCAGCGGGTAAAATAAGATCTGTTACATCTGTACCACTGCTTTCAAGCCTATTAACTTTAACCAGTGCTTTGTGAATGCCAGGAGTCTCAGCTAAGACACTTCCCCTCCCCCAGTTCTATGCCAACATGATATGAAAGGAAGGAAAACAGACGATGTTTATTAATACACACACAGGCAAACAGAGAGCCAAAGTCTCTATCTCACTTTTATTTACTGCCACAAAAATAAGTGGATCTTTGCTCACTTTCATCCACTGATGTGCTTGCTTTTTAGCTTTTCATTCTTGGATATTTGTGCTGACCATGGAATACAACTAAACGTTCTCATTATTACTGCAGGCTGACAAAAATATAAATTAAAAAAAACAGAACTTGTACATCTCACTGCAACTAAAATATCCCTCTCGTGCTAAACAAGTTGTAAAGAGAAATATTTGTATCTTTCTCACACAACACAAATGTGTTTTTTCTTCTTTTTGGGATTGTTGCCAAATGTTCTTGAAAGTGTAGTGCATTATAATAAAATAACATATAAACAAACAAAAAAAAAAGTTGCCAAAAATCTTGAAGGGTAATAATGCTTTATAACCTGTTCTGCACTACGGGACTTTAATCTATTGTCACTGCTCGTATGTAAGTCCTACTCTTCATGTCTCATTGGTTTCACAGATTAAACACATGCAAGAATTACGTATACAACATACTATAAATACCCATGGACTTCAAATTTGCATCCCAAATTGTATTAACATTTATACATTACCTTGCTGGAGGATACAGCACTGAAGGAAATAAAGGAAAATAATCTCTCCCTGGTATTGGCTAAAGGTACTTTAGGTTAAGTGACTCGCATGTGATCAGATATACATCTCCAGCAGAAATATAAACTTAGCACACAACAATACATACACATTGATAGCTCAGTTCAGCTTTGAATCGGTGCAGCCAATGATGGCCTTCCGAGAAGTAGCTGTGTCTTATTCTGTTCCAAGGCAGCAGCCGAGCACACTGCGATGGGTCGCAAACACCCATTCAAGTCAGTGGGAGTTTTAAGCCCATTGTGCCCAGAGCCACAAAAATGTGCTTGGCTTTAGCACTTCTTTTATTCCCATTCATATGGATGGATGTAAAGGAGTGCTAATTTTTAGCAGCCTTTTGTGGATCTGTGCCGTAGTATCTTGAAAGGTAATGATGGGCACACCGCACTTGCAACAAGTTCCCTAACAAAGGCCTTTCTCTCGCCTGAAGGGCACTTCTCTGCCCTTTTACATGTTTTTTGCTCTTTTGGTTATGGTTGTTTTTGTACAACAAATACAGAAGGTTGTTTAAGAAATGCACTACGTGACCGACATAACCTGTATGTTGCGATTTGCAGCATACCCAGTTTACCGTTCATGTTACTGTGTTCAGCCTATTGATTGAGGTGTGAACTTACCTCTGCCTTCACCCTAGGAATAGACATTTATGAACCAGGGTATGAGTGTAAACCTCTCATGTGTTTGTGTTTGCCTTTTTTAAGAGCTTTCTTGGGACCGAAGGACATATTCCCTTACGAGGAAAATAAGGAGAAGTATGGCAAACCTAATAAACGGAAGGGCTTTAATGAAGGGTTATGGGAAGTCGATCACAATCCTAAAGTGAAGTTCTCAAGTCCACAGGTAGGTGGAATGCTGAAGGCTGAAGTGGCATCAAACTCTAAAGTCTCTGGAAAACAGACCCCGTTATAACCTGGGCTGCAATTGTGATATGTTAGGGCGGTGTACCTGCTGATTTTATGTGAATTGGTGATAAGAAGCACAGTCTTCAGGGGGTCCTGAACGGCACTATTTTTCACTCCTCAGGTTCCTGAGATACTTGCTGCTGAAGTTAGCAGTATTACATCCTGGTTTTCATAGGGATTTAAATGCAAGTCCAGCAGGAAGTCGCAGCCAATGTTGTGACTTCCTAGTGGCCCAAGATTTGCTGGTTACGTTGTTACTATGGAGGGAGATTTTAAAACTTAACTTAACTGATAAGTATCTCTGGAACCAGGGTGGGTCTCTGCAGTGGAAAATGGTGCTGTTCAGCACCGAGGGACACCACAGTTCCCATCCAGTATAAAAAGTTGGGAGCGCACTTTTCTACCTCAAGTACTTGAATAATGATGTGCCTGAGTTTGAGTAGTTGTCCCTACTTGCTCCATGGCGGAATGTGTACCAGGTATGCCTGAAAATCTTGTGATTTTTTTTATCATTAGAAATGTTGGCGTGATTAATTGTCACTGATTTTCATTTATGAAAACAAAAAAAATGCCTGTAGTATAGCAAAGAAGGACTCCTGAAATTGTGTAATTTGTCATTTTTAGCATACTGTTTTACATATTTTCTAAAGAAAACATTTTTCTTCTAGAAATGTAGTGTTAATGCACTGAAAAAGTATCACCATGGCTGATAACCGTACCTCACCCAGTAGAGGCAATAAGAAATTGTAATGTGGTAGACTAAATATTCTTCCTAGTATTGCAGTTTTCCTGTTTAGTGCACAGTCTGGAAGGGAATCCAGAGCTGAATTACAATACAATGTAATATTTTTCATTGATTTCTCTGCTTGTAGATGAGTGTACGTACACTTGCTTTTTGTCTTGGAGTGGAGTAACTCAACCTGCTTTATTCCACTATTCACTTGTTGTGTATTCTAAAAATAAAACAATCTTATTAAATATTCATCCTAGTTGAGGTTTGCTCCATTAGTCCTAGTTGATCTAATGCTTGCTTATGTCTGAAGGCTTTGCTAGTATGTATACCACAGAATGTGTTAATTGGGGATTGAGTTTTTTTTATAGCACTACCTAATTTATGTAGAGGTTTACAGCACAGACATTAAAAATACAGAATAGGGTACAGTACTACTATATCCCACTCAGTTCTTGCCTGGGGACCTACTGTAGATAGTGCATTGTACCCTTATTTTTAACAGTCAAGCGCTTAGACAGAGATGTGATCTCTAATTGACTCCTTGTTTTTGCGTTAGAATATTTTAGCAATTACCAGTGCTGCTGAAAAAGAGGCAGAGGAAGCACAAATGCAAGAAGGCCTAGAGGAAAGTGAGGAGAAAATATCAAACAAGAAAAAGAAGTCCATCTCCCCAAAGGTATGACTGGGCAGACAAAAAAGGACATTTGAGTGAAGTTTCCCAGCATGTGTCTGGAGTGGCCTCCACAACCTGTCATTTAAACAGTGTATTTGTTTTCATTAGTTTTTGCTGTGGCTGTAGTAGTTAAGCTTTGGGAATTCAATGTATTTGTCAATAAGAGTGCCTACTATTTACACGAATGCTTTACAGAATTGGTATACAAAGCGTGGAGCAAGGAAATATGGTACAGAATGTGTATAAAGGCATCATATGAAGGGTAAACGTTTTCCCCCAAAAAGTTTGCGATCTTAGGCCGCGCTTAGTCCTGGCGAAGGCGACGCGACAGCGTGACGTCATCCGTCGCCGTTGTCACAGGAGACCAGTGCTTTTAACACCAAAATACCCGGATCCTTTGAGCAAAGCAAGAGATAAAATAAATTGTAATTCATTTACAGAATGAACATACACAGCTTGATTTACAATTTCAACGAAAAATACATTTACTAGTTACGCTGTTAAGTCTGGTTACATGATGGATCTTTCACTGCATGATGAATCTTTTTACATGATGGAACTGCTTCCCCATAGGCTGCAGGGTTTTTTATGCACTAAACAGGCCTATACTTAAAACATGCAGCCAATCTACTCCGTGGGAATAATTCCTTCCCCCTATCGCGAGCTGCCACTGCTTTTCAAACCTGGCAGAGGGGCTTCTCAGTTTGCTCTGGGCATGTGCCAACTTCGCACCTTGGCCGCTTAGCATATGAGGCCCGTCCCCTCTACCTGGCGCCGCTCAGTCTGGGCTGAGCAGCCATTTGCCAGGGTGGCTTTGAAATTCTCTTCTTTGCTAACAAAAGGTTTAACACCTCCATATCCTGGATCGCCTTTGAAGCGGTTGCTAACAAAAGATTTAACACTCCCGTATCCTGGACTGCCTTTGAAGCTTGGAGTAGCCACTCGTCTCTGGCGTGTTAGATGAATGTCCCCATATGCCCAACATGTTGGTACAATTAAAATAGGGGGACTTTAATTCATCCATTTTTTATATAACTAACTAAAAATTGCGCGACATGATAGTTCCTGATTTTACCCGAACAGTGCTCACAGCAAATCTCACGGCGCTAGGAGCTTCCTAGCGAAAGTTAGCAAAAAGCCGCCTGCTATGCTTCTAGGTTTTAAAACCATTTTTCCTTTCACACGCTTACATGAAAACACTGCCAGTTATACACAATCTTAAAAATGACTTTACTCTGAACCCCCCTGGTTCTGGGGTTCGCGGGCATATATACCGGGGAATCTGAATATAATTCACTCCCCTGCACGGTCTTATTATTCTGGTCTGTGCTGAAGCAGGGAAATGTCTGCTGCTTTACACTCCTGGAATAATAAGACATATACAGTTTTATCTCAAAACACAGTGTTTCTGCCATGATTGGGTTGCAGAGCTGAAAATCACAATTCCCCAATATGGCTCAGGGGCACCCAGCCAGGCGAAAATACCTTTTATTTACTGGCCTGGGTACCCCTTCACCGTCGCAGCCGTTGTTGTAGCGATGTCTGCCCATAGTGTAGGAGACCAGAGACGGCGACAAAGAAGCATGGTGTGGCCGTGAGCGGTTCGCCCTCCATTGGCTGAACCGCTCACGTGCCCTATGACGTCACGCAGCAGTCGCCGAAAAAAATCAATTTCAATTGACTTCAGAGATTTGCCACTTTGTCGTGCCCACTATAGGTGCACACGACAGATTAAATCAACTTGATTTTACGCGCCTTTGCCGGAACTATAAGCTCTGCCTTAGGTTCATTTGCAGCATGCTCTGAAGTTCTTAACACTTTATTTTTAACGAAGTGTTCACTTCAATTGCAGTTGTTTGAGCTTACTGTTTCATTGACAGAGAACTGACCCATTCACACAATGCTAAGGCTTTGTGAATCACAGCAACTCAAATGCAAAAACGAAATGGGACCTCTGCCTCTTTTCACATCTTAACAATGAACTTTTCCTTGTGTTTTTTGGTACAAGCCATCTTACTTCGAAACCTTGTTTAGGCTTGAATGCTGAAAGAATCGGTGATTCCGGCTCTTTGAATAATTAGCCGCTTAAGTTTTGATGTCTTGGTGGTATAATATCCCATTTTTACAATTGGGAAAAGGTACATAGTTGGCTATTTTGAAGATATTCATCGCACAACATTGCAGAGTGCAAATATTGTGTTCTCAACATTTCACCTTTCACCCCAGAGGTGGTTGCTTTGAAAACCGGCAGCAAGAATGGCGAATGTTTTGAGGGTCTGTTTTGTTGCAAGATTTTTCAGTATATACAAAAATGTTTAATCTGGAGAAAAGTGTGTGTGGTGTCGTGTGTGTGTGGTGTGGTGTGATGTGTGTGTGTGTGTGTGGTGTGGGTGTGTGGTGTGTGTGTGTGTGTGTGTGTGTGTGGTGTGTGTGTGGTGTGTGTGTGTGTGTGTGTGTGTGTGTGTGTGTGTGTGTGTGTGTGACCGAGGGATGTTAGAAGAAAAATAACTCTGCACCTTTTAGTGTCACCCAAAACTATTCTGTTTAACATAATTTTTGAACAATGACTTTCCCAGCTGTAAAGATTTGTCATACTGGACATGTGCATCCTTTATGGCTTCTATTAGTGGTGGTCGTGCTATGTTCTATAACTTCTTACCTGTTTGTTTTTTCCTTTTGGTGACTTGAGGAGTCAGAGGACATCGAATGAAAGCGTAGCCAGCTTTCACTTTTGGATATAAAGCCTATGGCTATATAGATGCCAAATCATTTGTAATGAAAGAATGCTGTGTCTGATGCACTGTAACTTATAGCTTGGTAGAGCTCATTGGGGCATCTAGGTATTATTATTATTTTTATAGACCTCTTGAACAAATATGCATGTTGTAAAAATGTATGCGATCTTTTCAATGTTAAAAGTAAGTATACTAATCTAGGAACCCACACAGTTACGGTGTATGCTCTTTTAAAGATATTGCTTTCTTTTAGCAGTATTATGTTTGTTTCTATATTGTACTTGAAAGCTATTTTAGCTTTGTTTGTCTTTACCATATAATATGACCACTTCAACATTATTTATAGGCTACTGGTAAGAAATCTGATGCACCTTCCAGTGGGTCACCAGAAAAAGAATTGAAGGAAGACGCCAGTGCTTCTGAACACCCCACCATTGATGTGAGTTATCAGAGGCGGCCAAAACCGTGCCTTTGCGTCAACTTTTTTTACTCACCGCTAACTTCAAGAATATGACTGAAGTGCCTTGTTTCTAGTGTTACTACACATTAAATCATCTGCTTGTGTAGACTTTGGTGATACTCCCTGTTTTCTTGTTAACATCTATAGGTGTTTTTACTTAAAGTTTTAGTAGGTCTTGAAAATGAAGACCTTATGACTTAATGAAATTCTGTCCCATCATATCTGCTTACACACATTCTGCAACTTTATGCTCTGCAGATTTCTGTGCGTCTGTATACATCTATACACACATGCTTTAATAAGTACTAACTTTATTTAGATTTCTCAAACTATGCATTGTGTCCGTATCCCAAGTCCTTGGGATGGGAAATGATTCAAGATATCAACTCGCCACCGACGTTTTCTTTTGTGTTTGTCTCACCCCAGGATGCTGGCCCACAGAAAGATGCTCCTGTGGTAGTTAAAGGCAGAAGAGGTAGAAAAAGAAAGGTTAGATCTTACCCCATGATTTTGCATTCTTGCTTTTTCAATTGTGCATCACAACAATCCCCTGTTGAAAGGAAGACCATGTGACAATTATTTTTGATATATTACCAAGTGATGTGCAGACACACAAAACAAATTGTAGAAATCTCGATGGTGCTTTCTAATTGTGTGTTTGTAGTTACATTATCTTACCATTGCCTAAGCAGTCTGTGATGATACCATGAGATTGTTACATAATCATGTGCATGTCTTGTCTCTAAGGTGGATATTCTGGCAGAGTCTGAGCAGGAGGTAGCTGCTGCACCAACGACCCCTCCAAAGCAAAGCCCTAAAAGAGGCAGACCAGGTAATAAATAGGCTCAGTCTTGAGGGAAAATGTGTATATCTGTGCTGAGATGTGTCTCTGTCTCTCTCTATCTGTCTCTGCCGCCCCTACCTATCTCTAACTCCCTCCCCATGAGCTTTCAAATATTCATACACCAATCTGGTCTATTCATCCGGGGAAAATAATTTTGTCTAAAACTCTGGAAATAATGAATGGGTTGAATTTTGATACATTCTCCCATCTCTAATTGAGGCTTCCAGGGTGATGGGTGAATTTACACCTTGCTGAGGGTAAGGAACAACCTTTAATGTGCTGTAGAAAAAGTTATAAGCACTGTTCACTTATCAGTCGTGAAACCATTCTGCTCATTACACAAGAAAACCTGCATCTATTCTTAATGTAGCGGTGGGCTCCGTTCTATGGTCCCGCTGCAAAGCGGAACCGGTGATTTTCGGCGCATGCGCATACCGGCAATTTCCCCTTCTGTGCAAGCGCAACCTTCGTTCTGCGCAAGCGCAACCTCTGCACCCCCCGTTCTGCGCATGTACAGACATGGCGGGCCCCTTCCCGGTACCTCTGTATGAGCGGAACGCTGCAAAGCGGGGCCCTACTGTACATTCATTATATATGGTAAAGTGACAAAAACCCTCCACCGTACAGTGTACAGCAAATAAAAATATCTCTTGTGAGCTCATTCACATGTCTGCAACCTACAGCATAGGTTAAAGTGCATAGTATATTTACTGGCTATGTACTTCTTTAACCCAGGCTGTGCTGAAAACCTGTGTAATGTGGCAGGGATATGCTTAAGAGTCCATGTTAAAATGGATTTGAAGCAAATGGTGACGCTGTGCTCATTTGCATGACATTTCCCAGAATTCATGGCTGCAGTGGAAGCACTGTATGCTAGGATATAATGGCAAAACGCAGGGTTGCAGACCTGTCTGAGACATGTGAATGTGCTCACAAGTGATATTTTTATTTAATGTACAGTAATGGATTTGAATTGTTATTTTTTTTTATAAAATAATTTACCAGAAAAAAATATGTTGTTACCCCTCGTTTTCAAGTATGTGACTTCACAAGCATTAGCATAGTGCCTTCTTATTACTTGTTAATTTTCTACAGATTGATCTACTAATACATTTTATCTTTCACGTCATAGCCTCAACAGAAGTCAAAGTTCCAAAACCAAGAGGGAGGCCAAGACTAGTAAAACCACCTCCATCACCAGACCCGGACATGTAAGTTGGTTTTATGGGATTTCATGAAATTTATTTTTGATGGGTAAGATATTGCCTTAAAAAGCAGTCATTGTGACTATTAGAACAAATCTTTCATCAATGGAATTGTTTCAACTCGCCTATTCCGGGTTGTAGTTATGGTAATGAAAGAACTCCCATTGTAAAAGCATAACTTTATTTTGTATTTTTTATTTATTTATTTTTTTTAAACCACACATGGTGGGGGATACAGCCTTTTCCCTACTGGTTTTAGTGTTTATGCACCTTCAACAAGGCTGTCGCAGGTGTAGAGCACCTAAATGTATATTTTGATTTGTGCCCTCTACTTTGTATGATAGGTGAAATATGACATATAGACTTGCTTGAAAAGGTGATTTTTCAGGTAGTTTTTAAATGTCAAGAAAACAAATGGGGACCAAGTGCTCTACCTTAATACTCCAAAATAAGAATGTGTAAGGGGTGCATGGGGAATGTACAACAGGGAGTTTTTAAATGTCTGAATGCTGGGAGAGTCTAATGATACGTAGTAGGGAATTTCAGAGCAAGGGGTAGCCAGGGAGAAGTCCTGTAGGCGGGAGTGAGAGGAGGTAATAAGGCAGGAGGAAAGACGGATGTCATCATTTTGTGGTTTTCATACGTTAAGCAAGGGTTTCTCTACTCCAGTCCTCAGGGAACCCCAACAGGCCAGGTCTTAAGGATATCCCTGCTCCAGCACAGGTGGGTCAATCAGTGTCTCAGTCATTTTGACTGAGCCACCTGTGCTGGAGCAGGGATATCCTTAACACCTGACCTGTTGAGATTCCCTGAGGACTGGAGTTGGGAAACACTGCGTTAAGCCAAACTTTTTAATTTGGCTATATCTTTACCATGATTACTGACCTGGCTGGGTTTAGAAATAGGTGAATTAATCCAGACGTTCCCTCATGCTGTGCTCGTCGTGTACTGTAGAATGCATTGATCTGGAGAAGTTGTAACTCAGCATCTATAGTAGAAGTACAAATAGGAATACGAGTTTGCCTGTTATAAAAACCTTGATCAAGCAAAATCAAACAGAGAAGTAGCTTGACGTGTGTGTGTGTGTGTGTGTGTGTGTGTGTGTGTGTGTGTGTGTGTTTGTGTGTGTGTGGTGTGTGTGTGTGTGTGTGTGTGTGTGTGTGTGTGTGTGTGTGTCACCGCACAGAACTTCTTGCAGGTAAAACATTGCTTCTTTTTATGAAAAATATATTGGCGTTTCGGTCAAAAACACTAAAGGTCTGTTGTTGACCAAAACGTCTATTTTGTTAAATTTAAACAAATTCTGCAAGAAGTGCCCTGTTAATTCTAAAATTGTATTTCAAATCTTTTGACATAAGTCAACCGTGGGTGCCCTCATCCTTCTGTGAGCAAAACAAAGCGGTAAAACAAATTGTCATTTATTTCGTTGAAACAGACATACACACAGTGGATTACAATATACAAGAGAAAAGACACACTTACTGGGGGCTGGGTTACAAAACTAACCTAAAATCGGCAGGTAGTTCCAGACGCCACCGCTGTATCTGCTCCGCAGATGCCAAAATCCCTTGACCGGGAGATAGTACTGAACGTCCTGGTACTCTTTTCGGCATGTAGTTCCAGCCACGGCCGCTACGTTCCTTTCTGAGAACTTGGCCCCGAAAGTTGGGACTTTCTCGACCTGACATTTCTAAAGCCGGCTCGCTGATATTTCTCCCAGAACATCTTTTAGTGGTTTCAAATTTGCCGCTGCTGTCTTGGCACTTAGAATCTGAGGACCGGATTAGCTGCTGGCTTTCTTATAGTATTTCAGTCCCATTCATGAAATACTCCAGCCAATCAGAGACTTGCCTGTCTCCTGAAGCCAGGCAAGGATGGATTCGAAATCTGACAGGGGCATGCACCACCTTGGCACCTCTGCCCCTTGTCAGTCAGAAGCCATCTGTGGAGTTAGGCGTCTCGAGGTCTGGGCAAATGGTAGTCCGAGGACTTCCATTCAGCCCTGGGAAGAGGGGACTTGAGGCTAACTCCTCCGCCCAAATGGCTTTCACACCTTGGCAATCTTAACTCCGGGACTCGACCAGACTTAGTGGCACCAACCTTGTAGCCAGCTGGTCTCTCGGAACCACGGACTTGGAAAATCCCCAGCTCATATACAGTGCATAAACACAATGTTAAAATTAAAATTAAAATATTTCACAATTTCTTCCAAGTCCCTTATTTCCTAGGTTTGACTGAAAAGACACGCGCGTTCAGTTTCAGCGCTCCTAGACCTTCCTATAAGAAAATGTTTAAAAAGTTGAGTTTCAATGGGTTCAATCTCTAGTTACTTTTGTAAATACATAGGAATTTGGACTTAGACATGAAATTAGCCTTGCAACCTTATCGATGGTTGAAGCACCCCAGAACCTTTATACTTAGTTCTGGTGATCGGGACATATACTGGGGGACTCCCATTAACCTAGGGACCCCTGACTCTACCCGGGATACACATATCCCTTTACTCCTTTTACCTTTCTGGTCTGTGCTGAAGCAGGGAAACCTAACGGTGAGTCGCGTAACTGTATTCAAGGGAGGATTTTGACCGGAGTGATGGTTTTTGTCCTCCGATGAAACTTTTGTAACGCTGCAGAGAAAAATCACATGGGCAATGAGGAGATCAGCTGGAAGCTCTGTCTATAGCTACACAGACGCTGGAAGCTCTGTCTATAGCTACACAGACGCTGGTCCAGTGAAGCAGTGGAACAACTTAACCACAATATTCAGATGAGCGGTTTTTAACTCATTCACATTGTGAGTGTATTTTTTTTAATCAGATTTATGGTTTATTTAAACTTATACTATGGTGGGATGTGTGTCGTGCCTCTATTCCTACATTATATATCTATAAAACTTGTATGTCTCTCCTGCAAAAAACAAAGTGCAATCGCCTCCCATAGTGTAATATGTT
This sequence comes from Ascaphus truei, assembly GCA_036426205.1. Classification (NCBI taxonomy): domain Eukaryota; kingdom Metazoa; phylum Chordata; class Amphibia; order Anura; family Ascaphidae; genus Ascaphus; species Ascaphus truei. The sequence goes on from CM071567.1 coordinate 95,919,404, forward strand.
TTTATGAGGTAAAAAGTAGAAGTCAATTTAATACTCACAGATTTAAATATTATTTTGAGCCTATCGCACCCACTGATGTATTGTAGCAATAATCGTTCACAGTACTATTTGTGGCAATCCTGCGTGCTCATGCACCCCTTCAGATGAATCCTTTGGATACCTTGTACTGGTTACTGCTGCAGAGTGTAGCCAACCGGTGCATTAGACATGAACAAGTCCCATATTGAAATAAAGGACCATTCCATTTTAAAACTGTGTATAGTGAGATTTCCTTAAGAGGGATGGGGGATTAGTACCTAGTGCTCCCTTGCACAAATAAACAGTACATAGATTGTCCCATACAGTAGAGAATGAAGATATGGAAAACCACAGGCATACCTCACTGCTAGCTTCCAAAGTTCCACTGGTGCTGTCCCAAAGCAGAGATTCAGCGCTGTGCAATCCACCAAGACAGGGAAGCAAGATACAGGGGATGAAGGCAGTGCACTGCCCAAGAAGCAGGAGGAGGCTCGCAGCTGCATAAAAACGATTTATTTAATAAGGGGATCACACATGAGCTAACTGGGAATGTGGGTTTTAATCAATTTCTGACTGGTAACAGTTGTAATTGAGGTAGGTGGCAACTCCCCCCAGAGCTCACTCCTCACCTTTTTAACTTGGGAGGTCTTTTCACTTTGCTGCAAAGAACAGGATCTACTATGGTTCTTTCCCCTCATACAGAGGTAAAGGGAAGGGTTCAGAGTGTAGTGTAGGACTTGCATTAATTTTGGTTATACCTTGACGTGGTATGTGGGCTTATGATGCTTTCGCCAAAGGGTTTAACTAAATAACCAAGTAAATATTATTATTATTGAAGTATTTAAACTTTATACTTATTACTTTATACTGTATGTTTTGTCAATTGGATGTAGCATTGGGCACCCCTGTCTTTTGTAGTATACATTTGCCACGCCCAGTAGCACTCTTTGACATAAATATATATTTATGATGTGGAGGGTGTGGGAGTTTGAGCTAGCTGGGAATTTGTTTATTAAGTTGTAAGTAAATCGTGATCAACTATATGGATGTGGCTGTATCTTGTGGGAGCCAGAAAGTACACAATATTTAAAAGTCCAGATATTTATGTTTTAATACATTCATGTGCTTTACTGCACAAGAACGAGTTTAAAGGGTAAGAAGGCAACAGGAGTCGTCTTGTGGTACACAAAACTTGGGAGTAAGACCATTAGATACAGGGAGGTTATAAAGCCTGAAGCCATTCTCCGGTCTTGTAAAGCATTTCTGCCTGCATTTTACATTTTACTTGAATTACTTCCGTTACTTTTAGCATAAGTGAGGAGGAGCAAAGCAAGAAAAAAGTCCCTGAAAACAAACCGCAAAAGCAGCAACTGAAAAAGGACGATGAGGGGGCAAAGGAGGAGGAGGATAAACCAAGGAAGGAGCCCGACAAAAAGGATGGGAGAGTGGAAGCAGAAACTAAGAAGAAAACCGCAGCCAAGGTTGCGTCCCTGCCTCATTCTGATTCTGAAGAGAAAGCGCACAGCGAAGAAAAGGTAACACCGCCAGAATATGCTTTTCAGAAGTGTGTGGGTGTGTGGTGTGTGTGTTTGTTTGTGTGTGTACTGTGTGTGTGTGTGTGTGTGTGTGTGTGTGTGTGTGTTCTACAACATTGTACAAACATGTTAATGGTGTGACAATACCATTTTTCTAGATTATTCATCATCATTATTATTATTTTTCCTTTCATGAATTAAACTAGAAGGGTAAAGGTGGCAAACAGACACAGGGTGCTCAGAAGCGCAACTTGAAGGCTGAGCAGGACAAAGAAGCTGCTGATACGAAACGCAAACAGGAGGAGGCTGCTGAGGCAGAGAGGTGAGTTTGTGTGCGTGTTATTGTTTGGTACTTTTATTTTTCATACTTTATTATAAAACATCAAAGCTGAGGCTGTGGCCATACTGCGTGCGACGGCGCGAAAAAAATGCAGTACCGCTATCTGGCCGGCCATAGTGTGCACGAATGAATTTGAAGAGTCAAAATAATGTGGGGGGTTTTTTTGGTGCGGCAGCCACGTCACGTGAGCAGTTCAGGCAATGAGGGCGAACCAGCCTGGTGACATCGCGGCCACGCCTCCACGTCGCGAGCGAATCTTGAGTCCACAGACCACTCAGACGACAGGCGCGTGTGACTCCATGCACTCGGTTGCTTGCGCACCTGCACTATATCCAAGGTCTTAACTCCCCAATTAGACACTGTGTAAAGCCCATACATGTTACATATGTGTTCATATTATATTGTAAGTGCTTTTTCTTAATGGTGACAATAAACATCCAATTGTTTCTATAATCCCATTGTAGATGGTACAATATAGACAGCAATCACTTTATTGCACCTGGATGTCCCTCATTGGAGACTCGACAGAATAAAGGGGCAGTCCCTCCTAGGACTCTTGTGACCGTAAACAGACTAACCCTTTTAAGTGCCTGAGGGGCCAGAGGTCCGCGGCACTTTGTGCCACGTGCTCACGCCTCTGAAGCGCTCACTGGGGTCATCCCACTTCCATTCCTGATCAGTGCATATCGCATGGAGCACAGGCCGCGGTCTCCCCTGTACGAATTTTTCTGGATATGTTTAATGATGACACCATTTGCAAGTATATTTTATCCTTTTTTTGTTTTGGTTAAATTTATACGGCCTCCATGTTTAGCCACAAAGATAAAAGGGAAGAACAAGAAGTACCAGATAGATTATAATTGCACAAAAGGAAAATGGAAGCATAATATTTTTTTAAGTAGCTGATGATCCTTATTTCCTCCATGGGGTGGTGGGGAAGCATATTCTGTGAACGTTATGTTGGCCGACGTCCCCCTAAAATCCAGGAATAATTATTTTGGCGTGTAAGGGAGGCAGTGCACCACACATTACTGTACTTTTTCGAATTCCAACAAATTAAATTATGAAATAAACTAATAAAATGGTAAATAACTCTTATACAGATGAAGTGCCTCAAAAAAACTTGTCCTATTGGTCCCAATTTGAAGTCGTCTCAGATGGGGAGTGCAAATATGTTCGCGTAGAGACAGAAAAATTAGGGGGAAATCCATCCATAGTGTTGTATCTTTAAAACTCCTAAAATGTCCTAGCAAAATATTATGCACATGCATTTTGTCTTGTAACATAACTTGGGCACTACTGCTCACTTGTCTCAGCGTTACTTCTGGTTATTGGTTCCTGCTAAAGACGTCACTGGTTCATTCGCGCAAACTGGCCGGCTAGATAGCGGTACTGCATTATTTTTTTCGTGCCATCGCACCCAGTATGGCCTCAGCCTTAGCTTTGATGTTTTAGAATAAAGTATGAAAAAGACTTAATTGGTTCCTGCTAAATAAAGACTTCACTTTCAGAAGCATCCATCACTGTTCCACTCAACACGTTTCAATAAGAGGCTTCTTCGTGGGTTATGGCAATTCTCATCACTCAAATACATTAGATACAGCAATAAATCTGTAAATCACGAGATAAAGAAATTAATATATATGCAAATCAAAAATGTGCGCTTACCTAAAATCTATTCTATAAAAATACTTTTTAAAAAAAATAATATATTTTTTAAAGTGAATATTTCAAAAGAAAAAAAAATCAATATAAATGGATATTAGAATTATCAAATTGATTTTGATCTACGTATAAAACTCCAGGATATTTATATTTTTTATAAATCCAAGTTTCACATTGTGGCGTTTCTTGGGGACACAGTCTGCTCCTCTCCTACAATTTGATTCAATATGGTCCATTCCCATATATATTAATACTTAGTTTTGAGTTGTGGTATATACTGTTACATTTTCTAATAGAATATTTGCTTCAATATTTGTTTTACAGGGGTCTAATAGTTATCCCCACATACTGAAGCCCTCGGCACATTCCAAAAGCGAGATAATTTTTTTTTGCAAGTGATAAAATGTGAGAGATTAAAGTTTAAAGTTTCCCCGTAATACTTGATTACAAATTGCTGGTTTTGTTTATGCCATATTTGGACATTTAAAAAATATATACATTTCTGTTTCTAATTTTAGTTTTTTTTTTTTCTAACCAGGCTTGGAGCCAGCTTTTGTTTCAAATTAGGGACTCTAGTAAAATGATTGCTGTAAATCTTTTAAAATGTCCTTTTCTAAAGTGCCCCAATTTGTAAGAACGAGAAGCAGGTAACCAGTGGCTATCCGTCTACCAAATATCATGAAAGTAGAACCCTGAAACAAATTGGCCATTATATTTCTTGAGGGATAATTGAATCTTGTTTAATAAATTACATACATAAGTTTATTAAAAGAAAAAAATCTTTTGTGAAAGTAATCTCTTGCTTCCAGAATGGGTTACAGGCGCCTCTGGCAGCCAGTAGGTTAAATTGCTGGGTTTCTTTTTCACTTTTTACAAATTATTCAATGTAGTGCAAAGCGAATGTTCGATGGATACAGCTACGATTGACCACTGCGGACTATATTAAATAAGGCTCTCTGTCTAGTTGAGTAATGGAATAAAATGTAAAGCCATTTGTTTGTCATTTGTTTCATTAGCCAAGCTAAGGAAGAGGTGAAGAAACCAGAAGTTAGGAAACTGGACAAGAAAAAAGGTTGGTCTGCTACCATTCATATACTAAATAATATCCCTTTTTTATTTTGATTAATTGGCCACTTATATTTTGGTTTTTCACCTCTACAGAAACAACCACAGACGCCAGACTTCAGCGGATACATGCAGAAATTAAGAACTCTCTAAAGATTGACAAACTGGTGTGTATATTATTTAATTTAGGCTATGCCGGTGAGGCAATATGAATACTGATAACAGACTAATGTTTTTTGTCATGGTGTAGTGCGGACATTTTATGCAGTGCTGTACATTTAATTTTGCATCCATGATTCCCTGCACAAGTAATGGGGGAGGTGCCGGTATAAGCTTCCCCATGTCCTACCTCACAAAGTGGAGTCTATAACACATAAGGGCAGGTCCATATTGCTGCAGACTGCACAGAGCACGATCACATTGCCTAAAGGCATTGATCGCGCCCATAGACCGCGCAAGCAGATGGGGTTGCGCGTGTCACGGGAGGCCAGGCATTTACACCTTTTATAACTGGATCACAACACTGAGCAAAACAAGTTGGTCAAATAAATTGTCATTTATTCACTTAAAAATAGGCCAAGCACAATGAAACACAAAATACATGAAAAGAACACACTTACTGGGGGTCTGGTGCTGAAAACTAGATTTCCCTAGATTAAATAGAACAAAGTCTTTGGTTGACAGGGACCTGTCCTGGAACTCAAATCGGCATGAAGTTCCTGTTGCCACCGCTGTTTCTCTGATCCGGAGGAGTTTAAATAACTTCACTGAGACTTGGCTCCAGACGTCCTGGAACTATTTTCGGCTTGAAATCCCAGCCGCGACCGCTCCGTTCAATTCTGAGAACTTGGCCGCAAGAAGTGGGACTTAGAATATTTCTGGACCTGAAATTTCTGAAGCCGGCTCGCTGCCATTTCTCCTTGAGCATCTTTTGGTACATTCAAATTTGCCGCTGCTGTTCTCGCGCTTAGAATCTGATCTCCGGATTGGCTGAGACCTTCTTATAGTATTTCAGAGTTCATTCATGAAATACTACAGCCAATCAGAGTGTTGCCAGTCTAGTGAAGCCGGACAAGAGGGACTTCGGCGTCGAAAAAGGGCATGCGCCAACCTAGCACCTCTGCCACTTGTCATGCAGAAGCCACCCGCTCCTCAAAGTCTGGGTTGGGCCAATGGTTGTCCGAGAACTTCCGTTCAGCCCAGGACGCGAGTACTTGAGCCTAACTCCGGTGCCCAAATGGCTTTCACACCTTGGCAAACTCTGAGGCTTTCATGTCCGGGATCCGAGCAGACTTGAAGGCTTTGTATCCAAATGGTCTCTCAGAACCCCGGACCTGGAAATCCCAGCTCATATACTGTGCACAAGCATATATACACTTTAAACATACCCCGTTTAATAAAATATACACTTAGAACATTTCTAAGTCCTATGGCTATGGGGAATACAATAAGAATCCTGCACTTTTATTCTTGCTAGCCATATTCCCCACACACTGTACCGGACTTAAATGTAAAAACTCCCTCTTATACTAGGGACCTCTTTACCATTTCAGGGATACCACGAATCCCTATGCCCCATTTACCTTTCTGGTCTGTGCTGAAGCAGGGAATCCTAGCGGTGAGTCGCGCAAGCTTTTTCAAGGGAAGATTTTGCCGGAGTAAGGTGTCTCAATGTATCCGAGAATCCAACCTGATTCCTGGGTACATTTATGGAGTATCCAGCAACTCTGGAACACGGCTACCTAGACACATTCTGACAAGACTTTCTCCGTAAACCCCCTCCCCCTTGAAACTCATTGCCTAGAAATCTCTGATTGCTGCAACACCTGGAAAGGTAAAAACACAAAAATTCTTTGTCGCATAATTTACAGACATGCATTAATAATCACTGGACTCTAGTGCTGACACTCCCAAACCCCAATACATAGACCAGACGGGCTTAACCTTTATTGTTGAGCCTGGTTACCCCTTCACCGTCACAGCGCATTGTGCAAGAAATCAGTTGAAACTGATTTCTTGGGGCGACACGCAGGTCACATGAGCGGTTAGCCCAATGAGGGCGAACCAGCTCCCTGACGCCCCTAGTCATGCCCACCCACCCCCAAGGAGCGTCCAACATGGACTCCACCCGCTTCACTCGGGTGACGTCACAGCCTTCGCACGCCTCCGTGCGGGGGAAGGCTGTATGGCCATAGCCACAAGCTTGTTATATAGTAGGCGCTGGTGCGCGCGGCGTGCTCATTTAGTTGTTAGGGTGCAAGTGGTGACGCGTGCGGTTATGGGGTGTGACTGACGTCTCCGCGTTAGGCCGCGCTGTGATTGGTTTGCGGCGTGGCAGCAGCGTGAAAATACAATTTGATTGTATTTTCCCTGGTCTGCTGCGCCACTGCTCACGGCCGTGCGCTAGCATCCCTAGTATAGAAACGTCTGGCTAACACAGCCAATTATAATTGACGCGCACTATATTACACGCCTAATGCTGCCTGATGGATATTTAAGGATATTTGCAAATGGTCCAACCCTTTTTTTTTTTTTTTTTTTTTTTTTTTTTTGAGCACCTTCTTGCTTTTAAAGTAATTATGAAGCCATCACTACATAAATGGCTAAATGCACAAGCCACCATTAAATTAAAAATACATTTACATAGTCTTTTGAAATAACACAATGTTCAACTTTTCCATTGGATGCCATTGCTCGGATGCATTTTTATATCGGTTGTAAAATGTGAATCGTTTCTAATTTGAAATCCTGTTTCTTGTAATTCTCCTTTGCTCATTTTATTTTTTTATCTTGGAGGTTTTATACCTGGTCATCCTTTTATTTTAAATATTCAATAAATTGTCTGGTATTTTTTTTTTTATATATATATTTATGCTTGATTCAAAGAATTGCCTCTTGAAGAGCAGACGTTATAGGCATAGTATACAGTACTAGACTAATCTGGCAGATTCTTGTAATTCTGTGTTTCCTTCATGGTACACAGGGATGGTTCTTGTAAAGTGCCCAATATGATTGAAATGTATTTCTCTGTTGCAGGATGTGAATAGATGCATTAATGCCTTAGATGAGCTGGCCTCCCTCCAAGTCGGCATGCAGCAAGCTCAGAAGCACACAGAAATGATCACTACCCTGAAAAAAGTAAGACCTGCTCACTCTATTTTAATTGTCTAGACCAGGGGTGTGCAAAGTGGGGCGCAAGATTTTTCTGGGGGTGCGGTCCGCGCTCTTCCCCACCACAGCATTTAAATTAAATTAAGTGCCGGGAATCGCGTGAGGCATCTGCAGTATCTCGTACATTGATGTGTGCAACATTCGTCAAATGACGCCGCGGGTCACTTAATGCCGGATCTTGGGTAGGAAGGGGGCGCGAGCACAGGGGATGGGGGGGGAGCTGCGGCGAAGCACACAAAGTTTGCGCACCCGTGGTCTAGACCTTTATTTTTCCGTGCCACTGTATGAGCTCTCCTGCCTACACCGGGTTTGAGGAATGACTGATACACAATACACATGCACAAAGGAGAATTAATCCAATTTGCATATGAATAGAATGTTGGGACTTTGACCAACACTAGGTTACAGCAAAATGTCTGATGCAGACAGTTTGCGGTTTTGTTTATGGGTGCAGGAAAGCACACAGATATCTAGTTGTCAATATTGTGTGGAGCTGGTGTTAACCCACTCTGTCAAGGAACCAGCCTGATTATTGCTTTTGGTTATAATTGGACCTTTGTATTGTATGTCTTTATTTATATAGCGCCATAAATATACATATCGCTTCACAGTAGTAATACATGTTGTAAGCATATAAATAACAAATAATATAAATAACAAGTCATGAGAATAAGTGCTTCAGACACACTGTAAGAGTAACATTAAGGAAGAGGAGTCCCTGCTCCGAGGAGCTTACAATCTAATTGGTAGGGGAACGTATAGAGACAGTAGGAGGGAATTCTAGTAAGTGCGTCTGCAGGGGGCCAAGCTTTATGTATCATGTGTCCAGGATTATCCACAGTGCTATTCATATGCTGCTTTAAGCAAATGTGTCTTAAGGTGGGTCTTAAAGGTGGATAGAGAGGGTGCTAGTCGGGTATTGAGGGGAAGGGCATTCCAGAGGTGCGTGGTAGAAAGTGAGAAAGGTTTAAGGCGGGAGAGGGCTTTAGATACAAAGGGGGTAGAAAGAAGACATCCTTGAGAAGAACGCAAGAGTCGGGATGGTGCATAGCGAGAAATTAGGGCTGAGATGTAAGGAGGGGCAGAAGAGTGTAAAGCTTTAAAAGTGAGGAGGAGAATCGAGTGTGAGGTGCGGGATTTGATCGGTAGCCAGGAGAGGGATTTCAGGAGGAGAGACGTGGAGACAGATTTAGGAAAGAGTTGAGTGATTCTGGCAGCAGCGTTTAGGATAGATTGTAGGGGAGACAGATGAGAGGCAGGGAGGCCGGACAGCAGGAGGTTGCAGTAATCGAGACGGGAGAGAATGAGGGCCTTAGAGATTTAGCAGTCGAGTAACAGAGGAAAGGGCGTATCTTTGTGATATTGCGGAGGAAAAAGCGACAAGTTTTAGAAACGTTTTAAATGGGAGAGTTGAATGTGAGAGGTATCAAGTGTGACCGTTAGGCAGCGTACTTGGGCTACTGGGTGAATGATCGGATTTCCGACAGTGATGTGGAAAGAGGTAGTAGGGCCAGGTTTAGGAGGAAGTATAAGGAGCTCTGTTTTTGCCATGTTAAGTTTCAGTCGGCGGAGGGCCATCCAGGATGATATTCCAGAGAGACATTCAGAAACTTTGGTCTGTATAGCAGGTGTAAGGTCAGGGGTTGAAAGGCAAATTTGTGTGTCGGCCGCATAGAGGTGATATTTAAACCCAAAAGACGTGATTAGGTCACCTATAGAGAGTGTGTAAAGAGAAAAGAGAAGGGGTCCCAGGACAGAGCCCTGGGGTACCCCCACAGAGAGATCGATAGAGGAGGAGGTGTTGGCAAAAGAGACACTGAAAGTACGATGGGAGAGGTAAGAGGAGATCCAGGATAGAGCTTTGTTATGAATACCAAGAGTATGGAGAATGTGGAGGAGAAGAGGGTGGTCCACAGTGTCAAATGTTGCAGAGAGGTCGAGTAATATGAGCAGAGTGTAATGACCGCTGTCTTTGGCATCATGGAGGTCGTCGGTTATTTTAGTGAGTGCTGTTTCAGTAGAGTGAGCAGTGCGGAAGCCAGATTGTAGAGGGTCCGATGAGAATAGGTGTTGACAAAGTGTAGCAATCGAGAGAATACAAGATGTTCAAGGAGTTTGGAGGCAAAAGGCAGGAGGGAGACAGGTCAATAGTTAGAAGGACAGGTAGGGTCAAGCTTGCTGTTTTTGAGTAATGGTATAATGGTTGCATGCTTGAAGGAGGATGGAAAGGTACCAGAGTAGAGGGAAGAGTTAAAGATCTGAGCACAGGGATTATAGAAGGAGCAAGAGGTTTTAGGAGATAGGAAGGAATGGGATCAAGAGGGCAGGTGGTAGAGGGAGAAGAGGAGATCAGCAGTGATACATCCTCCTCCGAGATAGCAGAAAAAGAGTCAAGAAAGGCAGGAGGAGAGTTAGGAAGCGGTGTGGGATGGGAGGAGGCAACAGATAGGATGTTCTGACGTATGGATTCCACCTTTTCCTTAAAAAAGTCAGCAAAGTCCTGAGGTGAGATGGAGGAAGAGGAGGAGGCAGCCGAGGGTGGTCTGAGTAGAGAGTCAAAGACAGAAAAGAGTCGGCGTGGGTTAGACTTGTGTGTGTTGGTTAGTGATGAAAAGTAGGTTTGTTTAGCTTGAGAGAGGGCACAGTTGAAACAGGACAGCATAAATTTGTAGTGAAGGAAGTCTGCGAGCGTATGAGATTTCCTCCAGAGGCGTTCAGAGGAGCGAGTGGAGGAACACAGCATGCGTGTGTTGGAATTTAGCCAGGGTCTGGGGTTAGAATGGCGAGGACAGCAGAGAGAAAACGGGGCATGTAGATCAAGAGAGGAGGATAAGGCAGAGTTGTAGTTCCTGACCAGGTTGTCGGGGTCTGAAGCAGAACTGAGGGAGGAGTGTAAAGTGGACTCAAAAGCTGGTAGATCAATTGCTGGTAGGACATTACTACAGTACTCCCCGAGAGTGGCATTGGGGACATTCCGGTGATGTCACAGGAACCTTTCTTTGCCGAACATGGGATGGGGCAGGAAAGAGAAATGAACATCCAAGGGGCAGTGTCCCGCCTCCCAAATCTAATAATGTGGAACCTGAAATACGGTTAGATGTAACATTGACATGCTTATGCTGTAATTTGTTCTTTTTATTAATGCTGTTATATTATGAGTTTAGGTGTTTGGTAAATGTAAAAAAAAGTTTGCTTTAAGTGCACATACCATTTAGTGAATTAGGACCCAATAAGCCTACTAGTGATACTAAATATATATTACTGGAAGTAGTGCAGCTCCGGAATCGGACTCGATCCAAGTCCAAACAGGTACACGAAGGGAGAAGGATCAGGAGCACAAATACATTCAGATTATGTGGTGGGGAGAGGAAGAGGAGGGGGGGGGGGGAGGAGGAGGAGATGGGGGGAGAGGAGGAGGAGGGGGGGAGAAGAAAATATATAGTGTAATATGCTGTGACTAGAAGATCAGAGGATGAGACTTAGTAGGTATCTCACTCACAATTTGGAAGATAATAAAGGCAGAAAGTGCGGTTGTATGGAGTAACTAACTCAGACGCTTCTTTCGGTGTTCCCAGAAGGCGTCCTCTGAATCAGATGAATAGCGTGGGTAGAATTCCCATGTGGAAAAAAGAGAGAGAGGACATAAAATAATGCAGATCGTTTTTCTAAACAAAATGGGAACAAAGTATTACACTCACAAATGAATAGATGATACAGGCAGCGAGGCCATTCGGGGTCTGTTGGTGGAAAGGAAAACTGCAGCGGTCCCTCCTTCTCTGAATTGCCTCCACAGGGGAAGATGTTGAAGTTCAGGGAAGTGTTTAACCATATAGGTCCTGGGTCCACATCAAATTCACCACACACCTCAGGGGTCTTCAACGCAGCTGTACAGTACCCCTACGCGTTTCACTCGCCAGGAGCTTCTTCAGGGGTTAATCTGTATTATCTCATTCTTTGTATGTCCCTCGTCAATTGCGGCGAAAACGTGATGTCATCACGTATGACGCACATGACGTCACGCGTCATGAATGGTAACGGTAGCAACGATGGTAAACAAGGAAGTCCTCAGTATAGCTTTCCCAGAGTGTGCTGAGATATACAAGAGGCAGTGGCTATACCTTTAAGCCAGCCATTAGGCAACAGCCAGACAAGTCCTGCCTCTTGTATATCTCATCACACTCTGGGAAAGCTATACTGAGGACTTCGTTGTTTACTATCGTTGCTATCATGATGCGTGACGTCCCGTGCGTCATGACGTCATACGTGATGACGTCACATTTTTGCCGCGATCGAGGAGGGACATAAAAGGGAGACACACTAATAATACAGATTATACCCCTGAAGAAACTCCTGGTGAGTGAAACGCGCAGGGTGACCTGTACAGCTGCGTTGAAGACCCCTGAAGTGTGTGGTGAATTTGCTGTGGACCCAGGACCTATATGGTTAAACCCGTCCCTGAATTTTAATATCTTCCCCTGTGGACGGCCGTCACAGAAGGCAATACAGAGAAGGAGGGACTGCTGCAGTTTTCCTTTCCACCAACAGACCCTGAGTGGCCTCGAAAGAAGCGTCTGAGTTAGTTGCTCCATACAACCGCACTGCCTTTATTATCTTCCAAATTCTGAGTGAGATACCTACTAAGTCGTCTCCTCCGATCTTCTAGTCGCAGCATATTGCACTATATATTTTCTTCTTCTAACCCCCCCCACATAATCTGAATGTATTTGCGCTCCTGATCCTCCTGCCTTCATGTTTTCCTCAAAGTAAATATGGTCTTATTGCCTCTAAGTTTTATTTGCATTATTTCATTTGCAATATAATGAATTCATTAATTAAAAAAAACCTGGACATTATAGAGAGACTCAATCATTAAAAAGTGGGGTTTTTTTGTTTGTTTTTTTTTATATATATATGTGTGTACTACAAATTGGTTGGTTTCTTCTACAGGAGAACAATATGTTGTCATAGGATTTAATGTTTGCTCTCCACAGATTCGTAGATTCAAAGCCAGCCAGGTGATTATGGAAAAGGCCACAATGCTTTACAACAAGTTCAAGAACATGTTCCTGGTCGGAGAAGGAGACTCTGTCATAACCCAAGTCCTGAACAAGTCCCTAGCAGAGCAAAAGCAGCATGAGGAAGCAAATAAAGCGAAGGAGCTTGGGAAGAGGGGGCCTCACAAGAAGATGGATAAGGAGCAGAATACAGGTTAGCATGGGCAGTAGCCTCCAAGGAACACTTATTTCATGTCACTATTGCAGTTCTGTAGGGGGAATTGTAACATCTGGTTGTGTGGGTGGGTGGGGGGGAGGGAATAGAGAGTGTGGAGGGGGAAAAAAAAGTCAGAACCAACTATATTTAATCATTGCTGAACCGGGGGTCTTCTGGAAGGAAGACTGTTGCGGTTATGTTCCATAAAAACTCCCCCGTTCAGATGACTGAAAGAAAAACGTTGTGTGGATATTGTTGCTTTAAGTGCGTAATCATTCTAGCAGTAGGTGGTGTATAAAATGCAGCACTTTATTTCCTTTGTTATAAGATCAAATCATTTTAAGCTTCATATGGGATTTCTGTGTCAAATTGCTTACCTGTCTTAAGAATTGCTTTTATCATAGTACATTGCATTATAGAGTTGTCCTAGAAATTTATATTTGTTTTAACAAGAGCCAAGTTGTTGTCTCGTGTAAATACCAATAGCCTCGGTAGACCCCAATTTGTGCCTGGAATCCTGTGAAAGGGTCAAATCTGTGAATATATTTAATGCTAAATCTTTGATTGGTTTTATTACTGACTTGTGTCACAGTACTGATTATAGTTCACCAGAGCTCATTTATAAATCATGGTCTGCTTTTGAAGTACCATGGGTCCAATGGATTCTCAGTATAGTCAGATGTTTGTTAAACTAGCTTTAGGAAGAAGAACCACTGTCTGTAAGACCTCAGACCCTATTTGATCCTTGACTTTCGTTCATATTTAGGAAAGCCGTATGCCTATTCCATGCATGTTTGAATTCCCTTACTGTATTAGCCCCTACCACGTTTGTTGGGAGGCTATTCTGCAAATCCCCCACCCTTTCCGTGAAGACATACTTATTCACTTTTCCTCTTAGCCGGGCACCCTCCAGCTTCAGAGATTTACCTCTCATTCTAGTACTTCTCTCTTTGGATTATCATTCTCTCCTGTACGTTGTCGAATCCCTTTTTTTATATTTAAAAGTGTCTATCATATCCCCCCTCTTCCTTCTATCCTCTAAGGCTAAGCTGTACGTAGGGTTGTGATATAACAAAAAAAAACGCCCATAATAACGATGTCAATACATTTATCGCAATAATTATTTGATTAAAAAAAAAATCTGAACATGTTCTAGTAAATCTAAATAAAGTGTTCTCAAAATAAATACACGTTCTGATACACATGGGGTATAAATGAGTATTGGTACCATTATTATGTAGCCCTCACTTTGAAAAAGGCAGCTCTGTCCTGCCGAAACGTTGGTTTCACTGGCACAATAAATTTGATGAAGATTAAGACCGTGTGCTTGCATCTTTCTTCTTCCTGATAAAAAAAAAAGTCTGAACATGTTCTAGTAAATCTAAATAAAGTGTTCTCAAAAGAAATACACGTTCTTTAGATTTACTAGAACGAAGGGCCCTTTATTTCCAAACCCTTTCCATGTCTGCTCTTCACATTTTCTCACCCACATCTCCCTAAAATCGCCTCATCTAGAAAATATGGAACCAATTGTTCGACAATTCTTAAGAAATGTGTTTTCATTTGATAACACATTTTCTTAAGAATGGGCAAAGAATCTGTTTTTTTTACAGGCAGACCCCGGTTTAAGGACACTCACTTTAAGTACACTCGCGAGTAAGGACATATCGCCCAATAGGAAAACGGCAGCTCGCGCATGCGCCTGTCAGCACGTCCTGAACAGCAATACCGGCTCCCTACCTTTCCCGAACATGTGCCCAAGCGGGGAGACTATAGAGCCTGTTACAAATGCCTTATTTACATCAGTTATGCGCGTATATGACGATTGCAGCACAGTACGTGCATCGATAAATGGGAAAAGGGAGTGCTTCACTTTAAGTACATTTTCGCTTTACATACATGCTCCGGTCCCATTGCGTACGTTAATGCGGGGTATGCCTGTACTTCATTTTTAATGTGGTTTGAGACCATGGGGAAAGGTGGGGGTGGAGGGGTTAAGTGCCACAGAGGGAGGGCAGATGGAGTGGTTAACAGAAAGAAAGTGAGGAGAGTTACCTTTCACTGCTGCACATGCTTTCCCTGTGCTGCCAGACGCTCTTCCCCCTCCCCCACCCTCCTCGCTTTCCCCCCTCCCCTACCCTCCTCGCTCTCCCCCACCCTCCTCACTCTGAGTTTGCATTCATGAGCAAGAAGAGAGGGAGAGTGAGGCAGTGAGACTTCACAGCATGGCAGCTTGAAAGCTGCACTTCTGACCACAGAAGTCAGCACTGTAATATATAATCTCCCATATCGACAGTCAGATTTTTATCATTGCGGTATTACGATGTCCTGTAGTCTTCTCTGATGAGGCTTATTGTATTGTATGTCTTTATATAGCACCATTAATGTACATAGCGCTTCACAGCAGTAATACACGTGACAATCCTATAAATCTTATACTATATTAGTGAAAGCACTGTATGCCTGCCTGCCTGGATTGTCGGGGTGTTGTCCTAGGGGAAATCTCTTGGTCTTGGGCCCGGCCGGCCCGCCCCCGTACACCTATATTGGGCCTGAGGCGGAGTGACGGGGGCCACCACACCACACACACACACACACACACACACACACACACACACACACCACACACACCAACAGGAGCTCTATACACACACACACAACAACAGCCGCTCTATACACACACACACACACAAACACAGCAACTGTATACACACACACACACAAACACAGGCTTATCCACACACACAAACAACACAGAGTCGCTCTATACACACACACACTCTACACACAAAACCACACCCTCTGTCACGACCCCTCCCCACCCCCCAATACACGTGCCGCCGCCCTGCACTGGCTCCGGACGAGAAGCGCGGCCCTCCTACCCCAGACGCTTCCCCTTCCTCCCCGGCGCTACACCCGCTCAGGTAAAGTCACTGTGTCGTCACGCCACCTCATCTCAGGCACCCTGCGCCGTTCCCGCCCCAGCCTCGGCCCACTGAAGCGCGTCCCGCACTCAGCCTCAGGCCAATGCGGTCCCGCTCAGGCCCACTGCGCAGGCCGCTACGCCTCAGGCCCCACAGGGCGCTTCCTTACCGACGCCTCAGCCGGACGCAAATCGAGAGGGCGCCGGGGGGGGAGGGAGCCGAGCTTCAGGCCCCAACAGGCGGCTTCCTGCCGCCGCCTGCACGCCTCACTCAGCAGGACGGCACATCAGGAAGTGAGGAACCAGGACCAATGCGGGCGGAGCCGGGGGGGTGGGTAGAGCGCGAGTCCGGGGGGGCGGGAGTCACGGGGAAAACGGGGGGGCCACCAGCCGAACCAGCAGGCAGAGGGGGAAGGACGGCACGAGGAGGGGGGGGGAAATGCCTACAAATTATGATAATTTACATATGCCCACTGTCCCACCCCAGCTCCCCCCACTCCTCTTTCCCCCGTCCGCCCTTATCTCCACCCTCCCCTTTCCCCCCCCCCGCCTCCCTTTCCCTCCGCTGGCCCCGCTCCCCTCTTCCCCCCCGCCCCCACTCACCTTTCTACCCCCAGCACCGCTTCACCCTTTCCCCCCAGGCCCGCTCCCCTTTCCTCCCGCCCGCCCCGTCCACCCACCGCGCCCTTTCCCCCCAACATCCCGTCCCCTTTCCCCCCCGCCACCGCTCACCCTTCACTTCCCGCTCCCGCTCGCCTCTCCACCCGACCCGTTTCCAGAACTTCTACCTTCTCAAACCCCCCACAGCGGCCCCCACCGCATCCCCCCCCCCCCCCCCGCGCCTCACGTGTCTATTCCCCTCCGCAACGCTTTCCCTGCCTGCCTCACTTTCTCCTCCTACGCTCCCCCGCTCCCCTTTCTCCACCCCCCCCCCCGCTCCCCTTTCTCTCCACCCCCCCCCCCCCCCCAAAACTTTACAAACAAATACTCACTATTTCCACGATTTAAAATAATACTACCTATTACGCATTTACATCCCGGGCAACGCCGGGTCTCTCAGCTAGAAGTAACAATATAAATAACACAAAGGGGTGATGTGCTTCAGACATAGAAGTAACATTTAGGAAATGAGTCCCTGCCCCGAAAAGCTCTCAATCTAATTGGTAGAAAGAACGTACAGACAAAGTAGGAGGGTGTTCTGGTAAGTGCATCTGCCAGGGGCCAAGGTTAATATATGAGGTGTTAATTATCAGCCATGGAGCTACTCGTATGCTTCCTTAAGCAGGTGTGTTTTGAGGTGGGTCTTAAATGTGGATAGAGAAGGTGCAAGTTGGATATTGAGGGGAAGAGCATTCCAGAGGTGTGGGGCAGTCGGTGAGAAGGGTTTAAGGTGGGAAGGTTTTTAGATACAAAAGGGGTAGAGAAAAGACATCCTTGAGCAGAAAGCGAAGGGTCGGGATGGTGCATAGCGAGAAATTAGGGCTGAGATGTAAGGAGGAGGCTTATGCTGTAGATCAGGGGTGCGCAAATTTTGTGCATTGCGCCCCCCTCCCCCCCCCCCGCCCCCCCGCCCCTGCGATTACTGAAATGGACTGGGGGATCTCTGGAGGATTGAAGGCGACGTTCTGTTTCCATTTTGTCTATTATGTTCTATTAGTGTCCATTTTATGTGTAAGAATGTGTGTGTGGTGTGAGAGAGATTCACTCCCAGTAGAATTACGACTGTGCCTGAAGTAATGCCCACATTCCTGGTATCAAGAAGTACCGGATTCCTATAGAGAGCTGTTTTAATCCGTTTAACCAGGTTTTAATGATCTGTAAAATGATTGGTTTAAAAATTAAGGAGTATTTTTTATATTCTGCCTAGTAACCTATTTTAAACAAAGGAATCTAAAATGTATATAAAGCCTGCTTGGACACTCCCCTGGCAGAGAGTCTCATTAACTTTTGTGTGTATGATCATAATCTGAATCTGTACAGGCAATAAACTACTTATTATCCACGAACCGTGTTTGTGAGTTTGCAAACGACGACACTGCCATCCCAGATCTGAAAAGCTATCCTTCCTTTATTTTTGTGTGGCGTGACTCTGCCTCTGTCTTTATACTAAACCACATTGGTTGATCACTGAAACCCAGTTATCACAGATACATCTGATACAATCTCTTACACTTACCAATGGAGACAGAGTATTTCCCCCTACAATTATGAATAGAATCTAATTGATTATAAGACAACTGTTGAAGAGAGATCTTAGAATAAATTAGCCATCTTTCCTATTCTTCCTGACACTAGAATAAGTTCCGAAGATGATCTTACTTAGGATAATGTCAGTCTTCTGTAGATCTCATTACAAGTGAAGTATTTTAAGTAAAAGGGGTGTGGATAGCTTATTCTAACAAGAAGAATCTATGAATAGATAGGGAGGCCATACGGCTCTTGTGATGACTGGGGAAAGGCCAGCGACAGATAGGTTACCGATGATATGCTGAGGTAATCAAAACTGATGAGAACTAGTTTATTACCTTGTATGGAGGGTGGGTAGGTCCTTATCAGGTATGACATGTTGGATTAACAGGAGCTCAGATATCTTTCCAGAAAACATGCCATATTTGGTCATAGTATTGGAGTAAGGAAGGTTTGACCGAGGGATATTCTCTGGATAAATACAGTAATGGCAGATTTATTAAGTAGATGAGAGAAGGATTACACAGAGAGAAGATATACCACCAAGATCAGACAGGGTGAACACAAGGAAAATAATAATTATGCAACCATCTGTGAAGATATAACTTATTTGACAGCACCGCTATTTTTGTACTATTTTTGTATTCGAGTATATATACCGTATTCATAATAAACTTTTTTCTTTTTATGTGCTTAAACCAGAATGCTGAGTTCTGTTATGTTGCTGTGATTATACAGGAGACTTAATACTTACTGTAAAATGTCCTTAAGTCTAGGGCTACTTCATTACGAGCCGGCTCTCGCCAATTCCTTGTGAGGTCCAGGATGTCCTTGCTTCTGACTTCAATCTGGCATGTACCTTTTTGCAGGTTCAAGGGCAACTCCTCCTCCCTTTCTTCCTAACATGTCGTTTCTAAATATAGTTTAACCTGGTATAGCTATGCCCCAGTCCTATTATTATTTATATATATATATATATATATATATATATATATATATATATATATATATATATAATATTATATATATTATTAAACAGTTTGCTGTATACGGATAGGTTTATTGCTGTAATATCCCACCCAATCACTACCTTTTGCTGGGGTCAATTAGATTTACCCTGACTCATGTCACTGCCCCCCTCAGCTAGTTTAAATAATTTCTAATGAAGCATCTGAACTGCTCAATGAGTGTTCTGATTCCCCTTAAAATGGATGCAAGTCGTCCTCTTTTTGTTTTTGTTTTTTAATATATGTCTATCTATTGCATATCTACCTGTAGGTAGGTCCGGTGTATCCAATAAATCCAAATCCCTCTTTCACACCACTTCTTCAACCGCACATTAAAGTCTATGGTGTGAAGTATCCTGCCTTCCCCACCCCTATCTACTGGCAATACCTTTGAAAGACAAAGAATGCTACTGTACCAGCCTTAGAGCTGTCCCTATCCCTTAAATCCACTGCACTGGACAACACTAAACATTGTAGCAGATGTATACAGTATTGACCATGTTGTGTGCAATGCCGGTGTTCCAATTACTGCTTGTTTAAAACTCGCACTTGTGAGTAACCGACTGTAACTGCTAACGGCGGGTGGGGGGGGGGGGGGGGAGGAGAGATGGGAGAGAGACACACAGACACCCGCTTCTAGGACTAGGGGTCACATCTACAAACGCACCTATTTTCAAGCTTCTAGGACTATGGGTCACATATACCAAGAGGTGCTAAGATGCAAGCCAACATATAACCTAGCCACTTGAATGGGCTGCATGATGGCCTATGGCTTGGCACAGTGTGGTAAATTTGGGTATTATTGTCGAGCACAAAAAATATCTTTGGCTATACAGTAACCGTAACTGCATATGTAAAAAGAAAAAACAGGGTCTGTGCTGAGCACGTACATTCAAAGTGAAACTTCTTTGTGTTTTGTCACTGAAATTCGATTTCGATTTTAATGTTTTTGATTGAATGAAAAACATTTGAGAGTATAATTACAATTTCAGTGACAACAAAACTTAAAATGCGCTTGCTCGCCACACACACCTTTTTGTTTTTTGTTTTTTAGCCAGGGACTGGCCACTCAATTGTTCACATAGCATGTATCAACAAGTGGTGGTGTCTTACAAGAGAAACACTAGCTAATTCAGATGAACTCCTTGTATTTGCTTATGTACCTTTTTTAAGTGAAACTTCTTTGCTGGCACCTGGCACAAATCTCCTTGGAGTCCACGCATGTGCAGTAGTGGGCGTTGCCTGCCACGCATGCGCAGAGGTGGCTAATGTCGCCGACGCATGTGCAGAGGGGGCAACCACCCCACCACTCACCCCTCCCTGTCTTTTGTGTGTACACATAAACAAACAAAAGGTACAGTGTTATTACAGGAATTCCCAGTGAGTACAAATATAGAAATGCAAATGGCAAAACTTTTACAAATCTACCATTTATAATAAAAAAATGGAGAAGTGCAAAAGATGCAAGGTCTGTAAACATATAATACATGAATTGAATACAGATTAATACCATTACCATATAGTAACCGTATTGATTATTTTTTTTTTAAAAACGGTGTGTGTGTGCCGAGCACACGCATTTTAAGTCAAACTTCTTTGCATTTTGTCACTAAAATTGTCATTTGATTTTTATGATTTTGATTGCATGAAATACTTTTTTGAGAGTAACGGCATTTAGATACTTTACAATCCAAAATATATGCATCTACTTTAGTTATCAGTCAATTGTATCATGTGTTCCAACTGATGCTATGGAAATGTCTGCTGGGAAAAAAATAATTATACTCCAGTCTTTCATTCCATCAAAATCATAACAATCCAAATACAATTTCAGTGACAACACAAAGACGTTTCACTTGTAACGTGCATGCTTGGCACAAACCCCCTCTTCCTTTTATGTCATATTGCACCTACTGTATGTGTTGAGAAAACTATGGAGAAATAAGAAAATAAATGAAAACCAGTCTTCTGAGAATGCATTGATCATGTATTTATCTGTATTTCACAAAGAAGTCTGAAAGTTGAGCTCTAGGGATCCTCCTAGTGGTGACTTTGTCTGTCGGGTAGAGCGTCACGATTCTGTATATTGATGTGTCCTGTGAAAAATGGCCTTAGTCTGTCTAAATTATAGTCCTACTCCGCAAAGGGCTCTCTACTAAGAAACAGTCATTAAATCTTTAACGATAAAAGGCATTCCAATAAATATTGTTCTCTATGTACTAGAACTAATACTAATAAGTTGAACATAATTGTTTCTCACCTGCCATCTGTTTTCTAGGATTTTTGTTCCTACTGCTTTTCTTTCTTTATCTGCCATCTGTAGTCTGGTAAGACCGTTGCTGTCCTGCATGTACCATTGTGTGCTAAACCACCCTCCTGTTTATTGGTCTCATCTGTTTCTCCCCTTCACAGATGCGAAGGCTGTGAATGGTGGCCGGGACTCTCAAGACCAAGCCCAGCAGAATGGAGATAGCAGTGAGGAAAGCGAAGATAAAGAAGGCAAGACCTCCAAACGGTGAGGCCTTCAACTTAACACTCGGCATTCCTACCACATATATTTAAGCTATAGATGCCACGGCTCCCCTTTTCATTTGTGTCTTTATGGGAACACCCCTGGACATCACAGGAACAACATCCACCCCTCCCCTCCTTTAAAAAAAAAAAAAATACCTTCCTTTAAAAGGAGGAGACAAAACAACATTCCCGTGTATCTCGTGGCCTTTTGCAGCTAGTCCCACCCAAAATATCTCATGCTCTCTATTTGCCTAAAATGTATACTGATCTAGCGCAGTTCTATTGGTCGAGCATTACCTATACAGGCTAGTGCCTTCATACTTTCCCTACTGTGTCTATAAGCTACATTTTGACATTTATGCTTTGTGACCAAACCAAGACATTCTTGGGAAGGATTTTAATAGACTGCTTGTCGTGTGTTAACCAGTATACAGTACTTCAGGAGAGTCTAAAGACTGCAGAGCACCGAGGGAGATTGATTACATTTTACCTGCTAATTTGTTTTTGTTTTCCTTTTTCTTTCTTCATCTTCAGTACACTTGGTGGATCAAAAGGGACTGAGCCCAGCAAACACACGAGCGACGATTCCGACGACTGAAGACAGCAGGAGGACCTGCTTTTGGAAAGGGCTGATGTGGCTGTTTTACAGCGGAAACCTTTTAGACTGCTATCGTTTTAAATAATTTTATAACTACAGTATTTTGGTGTTTGAAATAAAAATGTAAAAAAGATTTAGCGTTCAAAGGAGGCAAGGCCTTTTATTTTTTTGTTGATGGGGAAAATAAAAAGATTTTGTTGTCTTTCTTTTGCATAGTGGTCTTTGGGCAGTGTTTTTAACCCATATTTCTACCGTTCTGGGTACGTAGGATTACAAGGTTTAAATTTGCCAAGAGGAAGTGCCATCTAGATATCCAAGAAGGCAGCCTTTTATCTTTTTTATTTGTGCAGTATTGATCGGTTTACTAAACTTTCAGGCAAACTGTCTTTAGGACTTGTACCTTGTACTACCAAAGCCGTTTATTTGCAACTCTCTGCATACAGTTAACAGAAGTGCTGTTGGGTAACCTTATGGATACCCAGCTTCTAGGCTGAGCATTAAGCTGTTAGACAGCAGCAATAGCAAATCCTGCCATAATTCTTTTTTTCTCTTCTTACAAGATAGACTGCATGCATAAAATATGTCAGACGAGAATTATTTTGGAGTATTTGCTTTAATTATAATTTTGCTCCTTTGCCACACACTTAATCATAGCTGTGTATACGTTGAGGTTGAAAATATACAGCAGAAAGGATCAAAACAAATTGTGCAGTACCCTGAAATTCTGTAATGAATCATTTGTTTTCAACTTCAAGGAGAGATATCTATATATATATATATATATATATATAGATATATATATTTACATATATATATATCTATATATATATATATATCAGGTAATAAAGAACCATAGGCACTCCGTCTGAATAGAAAGAATGGGTGCAAATCCTGTACAAATAAATACGATACCGCACGTGGACGAATATCAGAGGCAGTACTCCAAATGAATATCAAAAATCATGTATTATTCAACAAAACATCATATCCAACGTTTCGGTCCTCAAACGGGACCTTTGTCAAGGTGATGATATATATATATATATATATATATATAATCGTGCGCACACACACACACGCGCGTGCATTCGCTTATAAGGGTTCCGTGTAAAACTAGATTTCAGGCAAAAGGTGACAGTGTGCTCATTTACATGTCATTTCCCACAATCCCTTGCTGCAGTAGACGCACTGGGTGATGGTGAAAGGCAGGGTTGCAGACCTGTCTAAAACATGTGAATGTGCTCACAGGTGATTTTTTTTTTATTTGAGATATATATATATAATCACACCACAGTACTTATATTGGAGACATTCTATAGTGTTCGAAATGTGTCGTTTGTGCAATCAATGGAAACATTGGCCATGCAGCACTTTCTTAACCATCTGTAATCTTGTTTCACCTATATACAGCATATCAGTACAGTTACTGTTCATGCACAGAAAGTACTTCTCAGTACAATGAGAAATGGTGTAACACTGTTAACAATGCATTGAATGGAAGTGAATGCTTCATTAACTATGCATTGCCCAACAAGTCGCCACCTTGAATAGGGATCACTGAAAGCAAACACTGACAACACTTGTATGTCATTTGAAGACTGACCACAAGGTGGAGCCTCCACCCCAGTGTAAAATCTTTTTATTTTCCTCCTTTATTCTTGTCTTTTACAAATGTGTTTCAGCTTTATTGTCCCCTTTTCACTGTTTTTTTTGTTTTTTTTCTGCCAAAGCAGGGAAGAAAATAAATATCCTGCACTCTGACAGCAATGAACCTTTTTAGTATTGCAGTTGTTGTAACTATATAGTGATTGCAAATAATGCCTCCTTGCCTCCTCCCTGAAAACTTGTGAATCTTCTTTCATTCCTCCTGTCTGTGTTTGCCAGTGCAATCATGGTATTTTTAAGATGTGATTTTTACAACCCTATGGGAATAAATGTATGTATAAGAACAGAAAGTGTTACCATACTACTTTAAACTGGCTTTGTTGAACTGTATTCTCAACCCCATTGTAGCTTCACGGGCCTGCACGATATTACTTTGCAATACAAGGTAGGCACCTCCAGCACTGAAGGGGTTGTCTCACTTGCCTTCAGCTATTCTTAACAGTTCGCCAATTGTTTGTTCCACGTTGTATGTGCAGACAATTAAGAAAGGGCAGTATATTTTTTATATAGCAGTGAAAATTGTTTGTTACGTGCCGCTGAATTTTTTTTTTTATATATATATATATATATATATATACAGTATATACCAAAACCCTAGGTTATTTTTATTTGGTGGTCATACATTGTGCAAAGTAAGCCTGCTATGTAAATATGATGCGCTGTAAAACAGATTTTGTTGTGCTTTTGTATTGGAGGCTCAAATAAAGTAGTTTATAAATGTATTTTGTGTTAAGGAATGTTATTTCTTGTATTATATAGTGCTGAAGACTTGAATTGGCACTATACTAAAATACTCCTTTAACTAGTGAATATGAAATCAATGTACAGGGTATTTATTTCTAACATGTTTTACCAGGAAGTAATACATTGAGAGTTCCCTCTCGTTTTCAAGTATGTCCTGGGCATAGAGTTAAGATGACAAATAATACATGGTTACAAATACAGTTACATGAGTGAACAGGGTATACATTATATACAAGACGTTGCGTGCACAGTTAGAGGGTAAGTGCTAGACATTGGAAACATTGTGAACAAATCACCGCACTGGAAATCTGGTGATCTTCCTGTAGAATTGTGAGTGACAAAGGAACAGTGCGACATTTGTCAGTTAGGTTGGATCAATACCCACTTTTCCATAGTACTTTCACCAGACGCAATAAGGTTATGGCAGGTGTGACGGATGGCCATCACGGAAAAGGCTGGTCACGCCAAACTGACGGTAACCAACACAGCGAGTCGCCAGTACACAGTACTACGCCTGCCAGGAAAGCGCCTTGGACATACCTGTACTGACCACGAGAGTATGGACGAAGTTTCACTGTATCAAGCAAGCCTGTTAATAGTTATAGCTGTTGGGTGTCGGCCAGGTAATAGCTAATCACGGCCTGGAGGAAGGCAGGACAACTACCGAGTCCAGCTGAGCCTAGCTAGGGTTTAAAAGGCAGGAAAGTGAAGTGTTTGTCTCCCTTGTCTGCGTACACACCACGTGTCCTTGATGTCTCAGGACACCAGGGCATGCAGGCCATATGTATATGTCCCGGATGCATAGGGATACATGGTAACTATAGATGTATATGTACTTTAATATGCTGGGAAGCTGGACTTGGGCTAGGAAAAATCTATACTTTGTTAACGTCGGCTGAATAAAATCCTGTTATTTTCCCAAAGCAAGTCTCTTGTCAACTGCTGCATGCATTGCCTACATGCACCAATCGGGGTGCTTGTTTGTAGGAGGGCCAATAAGGGCACACCACGTCAGGATGATATAGCTCTGCCCCTAATGCATGCAAAGGGGTGGAACTTGCAGCTGGCCAATCGGAAGGTTAGTAATAGGATTTGCTGGCTCTTTCTGGTGAGATTCTGTCTGGGCCATCAGAAGTCTCATCTGACAAGCAGCGGGACACTCATTAAATACAGATCATACTAGAAAACTTCTAAAGATTAAACCAAGTTGGTGCAGAAAGGAAGGAGACGATAATATAATAGTACAGGCTGAAAAAAAACTTAAATGCATGCTTGCTAATGCAAGAAGCCTGAGATAAAATGGGGCAGCTTGAATTAATAGCTACAAGGGAGCAGTACGATATCATAGGCATTACTGAAACATGGTGGGATGAAATTTATGACGGCAGTTAATTTAGAGAATTATTCCCTTTTTTGGAGGGATCAAGCAAATAGAAGAGGAGGTGGAGTATGCTTATATGTTAAGCCGGATCTAAAACCTATTATAAGGGAAGATGTTTATGAAGGGAATGATGAAAATGTAGAGACCTTGTTGATAGAAATTAGCAGTGTAGGTAAAAGTATAAAGAAAATGTTTGTAGGAATATGCTATAAACCACCAAATATCTGAGATCGAGGAAGCTGAAATACCCTTTTGAAATGGAGAAGGCATCAAAACTGAGTGATGTTTTCATAATGTGTGATTTTAATTATCCAGACATAGACTGGGGCAATGAGATTAGCATTACAACAAGAGTGAACAGGTTTTTGGGGGTGTTTAAACACAAATATATGACCAAATTATTGAGGAACCAACTAGGAGAGGGGCCATACTGGATTTGGTATCAAACAATGTAGAAGTAATAGCAAATATTCAAGTCCTGGAACATTTGGGTAACAGTGATCATAACATGGTCTCATTTGAAATAAATTATCAAAAAAACAGATTACTTGGGTTCAATAAAGACCTTAAACTTTAGAAAGACAGATTTTAATAAACAGGTCTAATCTACAAGTAATACATTGGGATGATGTTTTTGCAGGGAAAAATGTAGCAGATAAATGGGCAGTCTTTAAAACATTGTTAGAAAAGCACATTTATCAGTGTATACCCTTGGGTAATAAGTACAAAAGAAATAAGTCAACACCAATGTGGCTAAATAAACAGGTAGGGGAGGAAATAGAAAAGAAGAGGCAGGCGTTTAGATTCTTTAAGTCAGAAAAGATGGGGGAGAAGAAGCAGAGTCCTCCAGCGCGAAGACTTTAAGTCTTCTCCTCAATATGTGTAGAGGGGAGATATAGAGAAAACAGAACACAGGCAAAGGTATAATACACGTTGATGTTGCAGAAAATCAGAATAACCTTAGAATTATAGAGCTTGACACTTGCCTGTGCCTTCCTCTCATCAGGTGCACTTCTCCATACTCTCTTCAGCAGTGGCTTAAAGGAGAAAAGAAAAACAGCATGGCATAAAAACGTTTTATTAAATGAACACACACCGTTAAAATCCTACTCACAAGCGGCCATATGTGTATGCTTTATGAGTAAGCTTCCAGCGTATCTCCTCAGGTACAGTCCCTCCACGTTATTCCCAATCCTGGGGATGCCCACGTGGACGCCTTCTCAGCTTCCAATAGCCGGTTCACTGCGTGCAGGGGTTCCTCAAGGATTGCGCGCAGCCTTGGTTCACCTGCCTAGCTCCGTCCCTCACTTGGGACTCGGTGTGTGCAAGCAGTCCTGTGTTTACCATATAATGCTCATGCTTTCTTTTAAGTTTACTAAAATGGCATGAGCATTATATGGTCAACACAGGACTGCTTGCTTCAGCTAAGTATGTACAAGCTGATTGCAGCCAATAGCGTGGAAGCAAGCAGTATAAGTATGTTGTACAATCAGTGAACCCATACACCACTGAGGAAGCCTTTGATGAAACACATTTAGTGGATTTTGGACGTTGTACGCCACTGTACTTGGAAGGAACAGAACTCAGCCCAATCAGCACGAGAACCGGTGACGCATGCGCAGACCGAGTCCCAAGTGAGGGACGGAGCTAGGGAGGTGAACCAAGGCTGCGTGCAATCCTTGAGGAACCCCTGCACGCAGTGAAACGGCGATTGGAAGCTGAGAAGGCGTCCACGTGGGCATCCCCAGGATTGGGAATAACGTGGCGGGACTGTACCTGAGGAGATACGCTGGAAGCTTACTCATAAAGCATACACATATGGCCGCTTGTGAGTAGGATTTTAACTGTGTGTGTTGATTTAATAAAACATTTTTATGCCATGCTGTTTTTCTTTTCTCCTTTAAGCCACTGCTGAAGAGAATATGGAGAAGTGCATGTGGTGAGAGGAAGGCACAGGCAAGTGTCAAGCTCTATAATTCTAAGGTTATTCTGATTTTCTACAATATCAACGTGTTATACCTGTATCTGTGTTCTGTGTTTTCTCTATATCTCCCCTCTACACATATTGAGGAGAAGAAGACTTAAAGTCTACGCGCTGGAGGACTGTGCTTCTTCTCTATGGTCTATTTTGGGAGGAAATTGAATAGCCTCCATTGGACTGTAGCTGCGGGACAATAAGTATACAATTCACATTTTTTTGTCTGTCTATGATCTGGCGCCGCTTGATATACACCTATAATTATAGAGTGTATATTTCTATTTTAGAAGAGACGGGCATCATATCAGAATTATAAGGAATGTAACAAAAATTGCAAAAGGGCAATCAAATTAGCAAAAATGGATAATGAAAAAAGGATTGCAATAGAAAGTAAGGTCAACCCTAAAAAGTTCTTTAAGTACCTTAGTAACAAAAAAAGAGAAAAGAAAATATAGGACCTTTTCAGTGTGAGATGGGCAGGCAGATTATTAGGGATAAGGAAAAAGCAGAGGTATTAAACAAATTATTTGCCTTTGTATTTACCAGGGAAGAATCAATTTCAATTATAGTGCCACAGGAGGAAGCCACAACCTCCATATTAATGAACAATTGGTTAACTGAGGCAGAAGTTCATGGGCAGCTTGAACAAATTAAAGTAAATAAGGCACCTGGCCCCGATGGCATACATCCAGGAGTTCTCAAGGAGTTAAGTTCAGTAATAGCCAAACCATTACATTTATTATTCAAGGAATCAATTTGCACAGGCTCAGTACCACAAGATTGGCGTAAAGCAGATGTGGTGCCTATATTTAAAAAGGGAGCTAGATAACACCCGGGGAATTACAGACCTGTAAGCCTGACTTCAATAATGGGGGAAATACTTGAAGGTTTAATACGGGATAATATTCAGGAACACCTAAGGCCTTGCCCCCGCTGCCTACTACAGCGCTCGCTGTGGCGGACGCTGTAGGCACGAGAGCCCTCCCCTCAATGGTGCCGGGCCCGCTGCGAGGGGGGGCCACAGCGCTCGCGCGAGAGCTACTCCTGCTCTCAATAGAATTGAGAGCAGGACTCGCGACCAGCGATACGGCACGCCCCCCGGCGGTTCAGCCAATGAGGGCGGACCTGCCGGGTGACGTCATGGCTGCGCCCCCATCACTCCCCCGCCATTCCCCCCCCCGGTCTCTCCTCCTGCAGTGAGCTGCAGACCGGGGAATCGGCTGAACGCGCCGCCAATATCGCGGGCGCGCGTTACAGCGGTGTGACCGGGGCCTTAGCCTAATGGAAAACAAAGATATTAGTAATAGTCAGCATGGATTTATGAAGGCTAGATCTTGCCAAACTAACCTTATTTGTTTCTTTGAGGAGGTAAGTAGGAATTTACAGTAGACCAGGGTAATGCAGTTGATGTGATACTTAGATTTTGCAAAGGCTTTTGATACGGTTCCACACAAGAGATTGGTGTACAAAATAAAGCAAATTGGACTCAGTAAAAATACATGCACCTGGATTGAAAACTGGTTGAAGGACAGACAACAGGGGGTTGTCATAAATGGAACTTTTTCAGGTTAGGCTAGGTTGTGAGTGGAGTACCTCAGGGATCGGAACTGGGACCACTGCTTTTTTAACTTGTTTATTAATGACCTTGAGGTTGGCATTGAGAGCAAAGTCTCCATCTTTGCTGATGATACTAAATTGGGTAATGTAGTGGTATCAGAGCAGGAAGGACTTGGAGAGACTGGAAACTTGGGCAGGTAAATGGCAGATGAGGTTTAATACAGATAAATGTAAGGTTATGCATTTGGGATGCAAGAATAAACTGCCGACTTACAAATTAAATGGGGATAAATTGGGGGAATTCTTGATGGAGAAGGATTTAGGAGTGCTTGTAGACAGCAGGCTTAGCAATAGTGCCCAAAGTCATGCAGTAGCTGCAAAGGCAAACAAGATCTTATCTTGCATTAAACGGGCAATGGATGGAAGGGAAGTAAACATAATTATGCCCCTTTACAAAGCATTATTAAGACCACACCTTGAATATGGAGTACAATTTTGGGCACAACTCCTTATAAAAGACATTATGGAACTAGAGAGTGCAGAGAAGAGCCACCAAATTAATAAAAGGGATGGACAGTCTAGCTAAATTAGATTTATTTACATTACAAAAGAGGGGTCTAAGAGGAGATATGATAACTATATACAAATATATTCGGGGACAGTACAGGGAGCCTTCAAAATAACTATTCATCCAAGGCAGTACAAAGGACTCGGGGGCATCCCTTAATGTTCGAGGAAAGGAGATTTCACCAGCAACAAAGGAAAGGGTTCTTTACAGTAAGGGCAGTAAAAATGTGGAATTCATTAGCCATGGAGACTGTGATGGCAGATACAATAGATTTGTTCAAAAAAAGGTTGGACATCTTTTGAGAAAGGAAAGGTATACAGGGATATACCAAATAAGCAAACATGGGAAGAATGTTGATCCAGGGAATAATAGTCCGATTGCCAATTCTTAGAGTCAGGAAGGAATTTATTTTTCCCCTTATGAGATATCATTGGATGACATGACACTGGGGTTTATTGTTTGCCTTCATCTGGATCAATAAGGAAGTATAGATATAGGATAAAGTATCTGTTGTTTAAATTTAGCATAGGTTGAACTTGATGGACGTATGTCTTTTTTCAACCTCATCTACTATGTAACTATATCTTTTGTCATTATCCGATTCTGTCTCGCTAGTAACAGTGACTGCTTACTATGCCCAAGCACATTTTAACAGATATGCAAGCAGGAAATGCAGCAGCATCTGTTGCATGTCAGGTGGTGGACCCTGATAACCAGTTTTGAATCTGTGTCCCTGTTTCTGGTATCAGCTGCAACACCTGACTACTAGTCCCTGTTCCTGATCTAACTGGGTTGGTGCGCCAGTCGTTGCTGGAACAGGCGAGGGTGACATTGGTGGTGATGGCTCTTCTAATGAGCTTTGTGGGAAGGTTAGTTGGAAGAGTGCAGTGGTTCCTCTCCCAGATGTCATGGATGTAGTCCCAAGTTGGTATTTTATCCTGCTCCCAGAGCCTGCAGGCATCACATAGGTGTGGTTGTCTGGAGGGACCAACTTGTGTGAGCATGCTTTGAATTACCATGCAATGGCATAGTGAGGGACACCATGGGGGTCTACATCCCGTGATATTGCAGCCTGTGAACGACTGCACTAAAACACCATCACAGTATGTATGTATAACTTTATTTGTATAGCACAATCCATGTACATAGTGTAGCACTTCACAGCCTTAGTACATTTGACAATTATATAATACATATTGGGAATAAGTGCTTCAGACCTAAAGTGACATTAGGAAAAGGAGTCCCTGCACCATGTACGTGATAAGATGAGGAGAACTTAAGAGATAGTAGGAGGGTGTTCTAGTGTTTCTGCAAGGGATCAAGTGCCATGCATATGAGATGTATAGTATTAGCCAATGGAGCTAGCCATATGCTTTGTTAAAGAGGTGTGGGTTAAGATGGGTCTTACAAGTGGAGAGAGGGTGCCAGTCAGATATTGAGAGGTGTGGGGCAGAGAGTGAGAGGTTTTAGGTTGAAGAGGGCTTCGGATACAAAATGGTCGACAGAAGAGATCGTTGAGAAGAATGCAAGAGTCGGGGAGGTGTATAGTGAGAAATTAGGGCTGAGACGTAAGGAGGGGGAGAAGAGTGTATAGCGTTACAAGAGAGAAGAATTTTGTACGTGATACAGAGTTTAATAGGAAGCTAGGAGTGGAATTTCAGTAGGAGAGAAGCGGAGACAGATTTAGAGCATTTAGGATAGATTGTAGGGGAGGCAAGAAGGCTAGACTGAAGGTTGCAATAGTGGTGAAGGGAGAGAATGAGGGCCTATTAGTATTAGCAGTAGAGCGACAGGAAAGGGCTTATCTTTGCAATGTTACTGAGGGAAAATCAACAGGTTTTAGCTACATTTTGAATGTGAGTAGACAAATGTGACACCAAGGCAGCATGCTTGTGGTACTGGGTGTATGATTCTGCCAACGATAATGGAAATGGGGGCAGTATGGCCAGGAATGTGAGAAAGTATGAGGAGCATCATCTTTGACATATTAAGTTTGAGTTGGCGGAGGGCCACCCAGGAAGATATAGTGGAGAGACATGCAGAGACTATGGTCTGTACAGCAGGTGTAAGGTCAGGTTGTAAACTAAGTGTAAGTCATCAGCATAGAGGGGATATTTGAATCAAAGAGGTGTGTGTGTGTGTGTGTGTGTGTGTGTGTGTGTCGTGGGGTGTGGGTGGGTGTGTGTGTGTGTGTGTGTGTGTGTGTGTGTGTGTGTGTGTGTGTGTATGTGTTCGTTGCCAGGACAGACCTCTGAGGTACAGTACGCCCACAAAGATAGATTATGGAGGAGGTGTTAGCAAATGACAAAGTACAATAGGAGAGGGAAAAGGAAATCCAGGATCAAGCTATGTTGTCTTTATTTATTGTTATTTATAACACCCGTAATGTACGTGAAAAGCATATAAATAACGCATAAAGGTGAGAAGTGCTTCAGACATAAAAGAAACATTTAAGAAAAGGAGTCCCTGCTGCGAAGAGCTTACAATTAATTTGTTGGTAGGAAGAACGTACAGAGACAATAGGAGGGATTCTGGTAAGTGCGTCGGCAAGGGGCCAAGGTTAATGTATGAGGTGTTAATTATCAGCCATGGAGCTATTCATATGCTTCCTTAAGCAGGTGTGTTTAGAGGTAGGTCTTAAATGTTGATAGAGAGGGTGTTAGTCGGATATTGAGGGAAGGGCATTCCAGAGGTGTGGGGCAGTAAGTGAGAAAGGTTTAAGGCGGGAGAGGGCTTTAGATACAAAAGGGGTAGACAGAAGACATCCTTGAGCAGAACGCAAGAGTCGGGATGGTGTATAGCGAGAAATTAGGGCTCAGATGTAAGGAGGAGCAGAAGAGTGTAAAGCTTTAAAAGTGAGGAGGAGAATTAAGTGTGTGATATGGGATTTGATAGGAAGCCATGAGAGAGATTTCAGCCGGGGGGACGCAGAGACACGGAAATGGTAGTGATTCTGGCAGCAGCATTTAGGATAGATTGTAGGGGAGACAGGTGAGAGGCAGGAAGGCCAGACAGCAGGAGGTTACAGTAGTCGAGATGGGAGAGAATGAGGGTCTGTGTCAGAGTTTTTGCAGTCGAGCAACAGAAGAAAGGGTGTATCTGGGTAATATTGTGGAGGAAAAAACAATCGTTTTTTGCTACCTTTTGAATATGAGAGAGGAGTCGGTATGACCCCTAGGCAGCGTGCTTGGGCTACTGGGTGAATGATAGTACTTCCAACAGTAATGTGGAAGGAGGAAATAGGGCCAGGTTTGGGAGGAAGTATGAGGAGCTCTATTTTTGCCACGTTACGTTTAAATTGGCGGAGGGCCATCCAGGATAATACTGCCGAGAGACATTCAGAAACTTTAGTCTGCACAGCAGGTGTAAGGTCAGGGGTAGAAACGTAAATTTGTGTCATCAGCATAGAGGTGATATTTGAACCCAAGAGATGTGATTAGGTGGCTTAGAGATTGTGTAAAGAGAAAAGAGAAGAGGTCCCAGGACAGAACCCTGGGGTACCCCAACTGAGAGATCGACAGAGGAGGATGTGTTAGCAAAAGAGACACTGAAAGTCGCTGGGAGAGGTAAGAGGAGATCCAGGATAGAGCTTTGTTACGAATGCCAAGAGTATGGAGAATGTGAAGGAGAGGCGGGTGATCCACAGTATCAATGCTGCAAAGAGGTCGAGTAATATGAGCAGAGTGTAATAACCTCTGTCTTTGGCAGGATGAAGGTCATGTTATTTTAGTGAGGGCTGTATCAGTGGAGTGAGCAGTGCGGAAGCCAGATTGTAGAGGGTCTAGGAGAGAATAGGTGTTGAGAAAATGGAGCAAGCGAGGAATACAAGATGTTCAAGGAGTTTAGAGGCAAAAGGCAGGAGGGAGACAGGTCAATAGATAGAAAGACAGGTAGGGTCAAGCTTGCTGTTTTGAGTAATGGTATAACTGTTGCATGTTTAAAGGAAGAGGAAAAGGTCCCAGAGTAAAGGGAGGAGTTAAAAATGTGTGTGAGCGTAGGGATTATAGTAGGAGCAAGAGGTTTTAGGAGATGGGAGGGATAGGGGCCAAGAGGGAAGATGGTAGAGGGAGAAGAGGAGATCAGCAACTACACATCCTCCTCTGTGACAGCGGATAAAGAGTGAAGGAATGCAGGAGGAGAGTGAGGAAGAGGTCTAGTGTGGCAGGAGGAAACAGAGGGGATGGCCTGACATATGGATTCCTCCTTTTCCTTAAAATAGTCGGCCAAGTCCAGAGGTGAGATGAAGGAAGAAGAACAGGCAGCAGAGGGTGGTCTGAGTAGGGAGTCAAAGACAGAAGAGTCGGCGTGGATTAGACTTGTGCGTGTTGATTTATGTTACGGATACCAGGAGTAAAGAGGAGAAGAGAGTTGTCTAAAGGCTCTAAAAAGGTTGAGTAATATAAGCAAGGTGTAATGTAGTGCAATCATTGGCATTTGGGTGGCACCTTCAGTAATCCTCTACATTCGCATCTTCCTTCACGCACGAGGATCCTGCTCTGGGTGACCTTTGGAGAATTACCGCTAAACATTCCCCGAAGGACCCAGGCAGGCACCACTGTCTACCCCTTCAAGGATTTCTGCGGGAAGTAATGTATCTCAGGTACTTCTCCTCAACCACTCTCATAACCACCATCCCAGTGACGCCAGTGAGTGAAATCAAGACAGAGTAGGTAACAGAGTGGAATATTAAGGGGAAGGGCATTCCGGAGGCATGGGGCAGTGAGAGAGGTTTTAGACAGGAGACGGCTTTAGATACAACAGAGGTAGACAGAAGAAATCCTTGAGCAGAACGCAGGAGTCGTGCAGGTATGTAACGAGAAATTAGGACTGAGATGTAAGGAGGGCAGAACAGTGTTTAACCTTACAAGAGAGGAATAGTGTTACGGAGTTTAATAGGAAGCCAGGAGAGGGATTTCAAAAAAGTGCCCGTGAACAGGCTGCTTGCTTCGCATGGCATTTCGTAAGGGTGTACTGTCTGTTTTGCATGAACTCTGTTAGTTGGGGTGAGCTCAGTGGGTATGTGCGGTCACAAGCTAACTAAGACTATGTGAGGCTGAGACAACTCACTTTCCGTTATGTGGAGCAAAGATGTATTCACCATCATCTAGATTAGCGGTGCGCAAACTGGGGGGCGCGACCCCCGGGGGGGGGTGTGAGACTGACTGCGGGGAGCGTGGGTTTACAGAGGCCCCGCGCGCTTCCCGAAGGCACTTAAATTAAGTGCCTGGGGAGCCGCAGGGCATCTGTAAACCTTTACTTACCTTGGCTCCGGCGGCTTCCCAAACACGACGCCATGGCAACGTGACGTCATGACGCCGGAGCGGGAGTAAGGGGGGGCGCGGAGGTGAGGGGACCGCCGGCAGCGGTGCGCAGGGAAAAAAGTTGGCCCACTCTTGTCTTATTCTTCTTGCCTCTATCATCCGGCCCTTTTTTTTTTTTGTTAATTGAAAGAAAATTGTTTGGGGTAAGAATTAGAACCTCTTCACCCACCTAATCTGTGCTTCAACTTCAAAAATATGTACACCAAATTGTCAAACTGCCAATGCGATGTTAACATTTTTAATGCAGGCAAATATTCACAAATCATTTTTATTTTTCATTCATCACCATTAAACGGTCAGCCTCCACACTCCTTTCTTTTCATGCTTTTTATGCCAAAATATAAATTTATAAAGAATTATACAGATGTAGTCAATCTTGCTTTCCCCTGTGTTCACAGTCAGAAAACCAATTTCCCACAGCAATTAATCCTTTCCTGCGGTAGACCCGTGCTGTTTTACATCTTTTGTAGTTCACACAGATGCCACTAGATGATGCTAGTGGAGAGGGAAAGTAAATTAAATATCTCAGGCCATTATTCTGAGCACCTACAGAAGACCATGTCATCCAAAACAGTACAGTGAAAGTGAAAAATGGCTGAAGCAGGGGGTAGCAACTCTGTGCTGCACCACCTTCACAAACACTTGGGTCTTCCATGATGAGGACTAAGTGGGCCTTTCTAGAGTATGTTCTTTGCAACCTCTTTTTTTTTTTTTTACTTATCTATGGTTCTTTTCGACAAAGCCCAGACCTCATTGTTCTCCTTTTTCCTTGGGAGCTATTGGAGATGTGCTATGTACATTCATCTGGGTGACCTGGGAAAATAACCCTCGTGCACCTCCTCCCCAAGATATTTTCTTGAGTCTATCTCCACCTCTTTGATCTTTCGAAACATGTTCAACACCCTTTATCAATACGTTGGGGTCTTGAAAATGTTTTTTTATTGCGAGACACACGATGTAATAGAAAGCCTTAACGTATATTTCTAATGTGTTCTTGGATCCTACATTTTAACATCCTTTTAAACCCTATCAACATACTGGGTATTATAAGGGCACTCAACCATATATATCAAACGTGGCTGAGCAATTAATACATACTAAAATATCTTCACTATATATAACTGTTTGGGACACTTAGCAATGGCCTAAACCGAGACCGAAGTTTTATGAGTCACTACTGACATGAGAGATCTCTCTTCCCATGAGTGCTAAAGGCCATGTCCATACATACTACACTATATATGCACACACAGCTGTCTCTTACACATACAAATACTCTATGCAATTCAATCCCTACAGTACCGACAATGTTTATTGAAGCAAAAGCCGCCAGTTGACCAGGACTTACTCCGGCTGGTGCTGAGAATAGTCAGTGCGCCAGCCGCATCCAGCGCGCCCCTCCGTTTCCCCCCCTCCCAATCGGCGCCAATTAAATACCTTCCCGACCCCCTAGCGGTCCTGCTGTGCCCCTTGCATCCCCGGCTCCCCCCTTACCTCATTTTCAAACCTCAGGGGAGGCGGGGAAGCCGGGGGGAAGCGGGGAAAGCCGGGAAGCCGGCGCACGTCATGTGACGTCACCGACGTCACGCAGAACGAGCGCTTCCAACGCCTTCTCCACGCTGCCGCCACGCATCCAGCCGTGCGGTTTTTAGTCGAATAAACATTGTCGGTGCTGTATATACCAATAGGGATCACATAGTAGCTACACACACTTTTAATAATGCTACAGCCTCTTACATTTAAACACCTACCCACACCATTGATATACACTCCGACTCCACACACACTTTTTGTAAAGCGCTGTATACAGTGTGGGCTCTTTACCAATTTATATACACACACACACACACCTTACAATTTACACTGTTAAATTGCCCCCCAAGACCAACCTCTTTTGAAATCCTAGTTGGCAGAATCTGCCTCCCCTTCTCTAAGCCCGTCCTTATTGCAGGCATCTACCGCCCCCCTAAAGCCCCTCTACAATCTCTGACTGATATCACCCAGTTTCTTGGCTCCATTTCCTCTCAGAATGAGAAGAGTGAGCTGCTAGTTCTTGGGGATTTCAACTTCAATTGGCTTGACCCTAAAAACCACAAAATCCACACACAAATCAAGTCGCTTAACCTATCGCAACTCATTTCCCAACCCACACGAACAAACCTGAAATCGCATAACCATTCCTTGCTTGACTGGATTCTCTCCTCAAATCCCAGCAGAATCCAATCCTCTGGCATCTTTCCTGACATTTTCAGTGACCATGCACTAGTGTACTGTGTAAGGAAAATTAAACCGCCCCAATCAAGCCATAAAGTTCTCCTCACTAGAACATTTAGAAACTTTAACCCACAACAGTTTCTGGCTGACCTTACCAACTGCCCTTGGCACAGAATCGATTTAATTCCTGACCCTGATTCTGTGCTCGACTATTTCCAATCCGAGTTCTTAAAACTCTGTGATACCCATGCTCCACTACGCAAAATAAGGGTACGGGGTGACCACCTTCCATGGGTTACACCTGACCTTATAGCACTCTACCAGTTCAGGGATGCCTTGTGGAAAAGCCACAAAATAACTGGCACTACCAAGAATCTCAATCACTACAGATGCCTGCAGAACATGTGCACAAGGCAAACAAGGCATGCAAAAGCACAATATTACTCTGACAATCTCCTCCAGAACACATCAAACCCAGCTAACTTCTGGAAGGTTATCAACAACATATTCCAGCCTTCTAACCATCAACAGCCAAGTAATATCACTAAGGGCGATATTACTCTGACAAACCCCATCGACATTGCTAATGCATTCAATGATTACTTTGTGGGGTGTGCTACTAACTTATTAGCAAAACGCAACCCAAACCACAAACCTGAATCTCATCCTGGGAGTACCCACATAGCCCCACCCCCTCCCAACATTGCCCACAATTTTCAATTTGGCCCAGTATCCGAAGAGGAGATTAGACAAGCACTTCTCAAATTAAAACTAAGCAGCCAATGCGGACCCAATTTACCACAATCTAGGTTCCTAAGACTTGGTGCCCCAGCAATTGCCAAACCAATTGCTTCCACAGTCAACTCTATCCTGTCTGCTGGCCATATCCCTAAGACCTGGAAAGCTGCCAGAGTTGTCCCAATCTTCAAAAGTGGGGACAAAAACACTGTCTCAAACTACAGACCAATCTCCCTTCTCTCAATCCTATCCAAAGTCATGGAAAAATGTGTCCACTCCCAATTAAGCGATTACTATAACAAGACAAATTTCCCTAGCCAATTCCAAACTGGCTTTCGCCCCAAACACTCTACCGTAACTACCCTGCTAAAAGTTTGCAATGAAATCCAGTGTGGAATGAAATGTGGTCAACTCACTGGTGCAGTATTCCTAGATTTTGCAAAGGCTTTTGATACTGTTGATCATGCTATCCTTCTCAACAAACTCCAGAGCTCTGGAATAGGGAAGCATGCTTTAAACTGGTTTCAGTCCTACCTATCAGGTAGATCCCAACATGTGTCCATCTCTGGCTCTAACTCTAACCCCCTGGATATCACCTGAGGCGCCCCGCAAGGCTCTGTTCTGGGGCCCCTACTCTTCTCAGTGTTCATCAATGATCTTCCCACAGCTTGTCAGAAAGCCTCAATACACATGTATGCAGATGACACAATCCTATATGCAAACAGCCATAGCCTCTCGGACCTTCAACACATACTTCAGTCTGACTTTTTCAGACTCGAAAACTGGATTTCCCAAAACAAACTGTTTTTAAACACTGACAAGACTGTAACAATGGTGTTTGGGACCAAGACTAAATTTTTGAAGCTTCCAGCGACTGAGCTCCAGATTAGAACCAACACTAACACCACCCTAACTCCTGTTACTAGTTTTAAATGCCTGGGCATATGGTTTGACTCCCACTTAACATTCGGAATGCACATTGATACCCTGACAACCAAGACCTATGCCAAACTAGGTCTCCTGGTCAGAAAACGTATCGCACAGCAGATGCTAATGCCAATTATTGACTATGGAGACATAGTATATGGCTCGGCACCTCAAACCCACCTTAGCAAACTTAACACCCTCTACAACTCAATTTGTCGTTTTGTTCTCCAATGCAACTATAACACAC
This sequence comes from Ascaphus truei, assembly GCA_036426205.1. Taxonomy (NCBI): domain Eukaryota; kingdom Metazoa; phylum Chordata; class Amphibia; order Anura; family Ascaphidae; genus Ascaphus; species Ascaphus truei. The sequence goes on from CM071567.1 coordinate 95,958,978, forward strand.
ATCACTGCGAAATGCTCAAAGAACTAGATTGGTCATCACTTGAGTCTAGGCGCAAAGTTCACCTTTCCTGTCTTGCCTTCAAATTCTTTATGGGCAAACTACCCAGCTACCTGAACAAGCTCCTCACCCCTACCACATGCAGCACCTATCACCTGAGATCAGACTCCAAAGACTGTTCATGGTCCCAAGGCTCAACAAAGTATCCGGCTGCTCTTCCTTCTCTTACCGTGCACCCCAAAACTGGAACAACCTACCAGAGACTCTTACATCCACCACCAGTCTAAATTCTTTAAAATCTAAGGCTGTCACACATTTTAATCTGGTCTGTAACTGTTTCATACGCCCATAATACAAATTATCTTTAACTGTGCATGCAATGTCTTGTATATAATGTATACCCTGCTCATTATGTAACTGTATTTGTAAACATGTATTATTTGTCTTAACTCTGTGCCCAGGACATACTTGAAAACGAGAGGTAACTCTCAATGTATTACTTCCTGGTAAAATATTTTTATAAATAAAAATAAATAAATAAAAATAAATACACGCACACGCACACGCACACACACACACACACTATTTAACCCCTCAAGTCATAAATCGCATACTACACAAGGGGGGGTGTTACGTCTCAAAAACAGTGCATATACTGTAGAAATGTTATCTGTGACTAAGTTTAACCTTGCCTGCTTTATTCAATGTACCATCACAAATAAAAGCATCTCGTTAGCCACAGAACGGTATCGTCTATTCATTTTTGATTAGTAAAGCTCAGCTAACACGGTACCGATATATATATATATATATATATATATATACATATATATATATACGTATATATATATATACGTATATATATATATATATATATATAACAAAAAACAAAACATAAAGAGATACTGGTTTTGCTGGTGATTGTCATTGCACCAGACCTTTCCTACATTCAGGACTTCTCTATTTGACTCTGTTACTCTGTGACGCTGCCCCGCGCTTGCGCGTCTGTCGGGACTTTGGGACGCCACTTGTGGTGATATACCCTTGATTTGATTCCTGCGACCCCACCTTCCAACTTCTCCCCTCCTTCTGCACGGAATGAAGGTTCATTGCGGACTGGTTTCGGCTAGGAACAGGAGCAGCTGTACATCCTCTGGAGCCCCTGCTGGACGGTGGCTCAGAGGTGCCATACAATAGTTTGGAGTAGGACGTGTGAGCAGAGCAGCAGCAGTTTCCAGCGTCTGGCGAATGAGTATTACTCTAGCAAACAAACAGTAGATGGCGCTCTAATACTATAAATAAATAAAGTGTATAGATGTGATATACAAAAATGCAATGTGATATTAAATAAAATAAGACAAGTGCAAGTATGGGTACAATAGTTCACTCAAACCCTTAGATGGACTGTTTCAGGGTCCAGGAAACAGTATGGACAGGAAAAACCAGGGGAGCGGTTGTACCTTAAAATAAAAACAAAATCTGCATAGTGTGATAATGTTACGCACAATAAAGTGGTTTCTAAGAAACTTAGAAATCTATATGGGAAGGCTATAACACATATAACCACCCAAGAATGGTATAAACACCAAGAGGAGTTAAGACCTTAAGCAGAGACAAACCAGGGATAAACAAAACACTTTTATCCATAAATGAATGAATTGGAGGCTTACAGAATCCAAAAGGATTAACAGCATAGGGAGTAGGTAATCATCCGATCATCCGGTCACTGCTATTGCTGCACTGCTGCACGCCACCCGACTGTGTCTCGAACAGCCGTCACGTCACTTCCGGAATCCCGGCCGGTTGGAGATGACGTCACAGGCTCAGTGTTCTCTCTCGCTCAGTCTCAGGGTCACACTCAACGCGTTTCGACGCACTAGAATGACGTCTTCATCAGGAGTGTTTGTGACCTGTTCTAAGGGTCTTTATATACCCACTCAAACATATGTTAACCCCTCCTCCAAAAGGTTAATCATTTAAACATCCTAGCATCTGGGCAGCAATAATATCTATCCCATTTATCTAGGTACACATTAGGAACAAGAAATTTTATACAATACATAAAATATCCATAACAGAAAGATTCTCTCTTTAGCTATTTAAGAGAAGAATCATATTAAAATTATACATACAATTTTATTATACATAAAAATCAATAAAACATTGTAGCATTAGAACTCACTGTAACTAGTTCCTAACACTAAAGGACGACGATAGATGTATCTTAAAAGACATGAAACAAAAGAATGTTAAGGAATTAGAAGTTAAGGAAACAGAAATTTCATATCTCATACATCAAAAGAAACTATGCACATATACAGAGCAGATGTTATAAAATCTATAAAAGTAATTAAAATATGTGTAAATATTACCACATTTTAATAAAAAAGAGGGGCTTTAATTGAAGGTTAAAATTGAATTATCTTATAAAAAGGCACCCAATTCAAAATCCACATTTAAGCCCTGAGGAACTAAAGTTTTCAACATAAAAATCCAAAAGCTTTCTCTTTTTTTAAGTGCTGTGCTTCTATCCCCACCTCTCCAATGGGGCAGTACATGCTCAAGGACAGTAAAACTCAGGCCTGATGCGTCGCCATTATGTTTTAAAATGAAATGATGGGATAATAGATGGGTCGTTACCCCCCTTCTAATGTTACCCACATGTTCTAAAACACGTGTCCTTATGGGCCGTGTGGTTTGACCCACATATTGTAGCCCACAAGGACATTGTATCAGATATATAACATGATCAGATTTACATGTGGTATGTTGCTTCATCTGAAACTGTTGTTTCGAAATGTTTGACTTAAAACCAAATTTATCGTCTGCTCTGTATTTACATGCAGTGCACATTGTACATCCAAAAAAGCCCTTAATTTGGGGCAACCACCTATTACTGTTGTTCTTAACCTTTGGTAATGCACTTTGTGCGAGTCTATCCTTTAAATTATTAGCTTTCTTAAAGATTACCATAGGCTGGTCTGGGACAATGTCACCCAATATTGTGTCATTTTTGATGATGTACCAATATTTCCGAATTATTTTAGTGATTCTGTCTGACTGTCTATTATAGTTTGTTATAAAAGTAAAATCAAAGTTCTTTTTAGGCCTTGTTTTAACATTTTCAAGCAGGAGGTTTTCTCTTTCCAAAACTTCCACCTTTTCTACTGCATCTTTGATAGTTTTATTCTCATAGTTTTTTTCTTTAAATCTATCCTGCAGGAAAAGAGACTGTTCACGGAAGGTGTTATCGTCTGAACAGTTTCTTCTGATGCGCCTCAGTTGTCCATATGGTACATTTTTTAACCATTTAGGATGGTGACAGCTAAGGGGAGATATATAATTATTTATATCCACCTCTTTGAAGAAAGTCTGAGTACTGATCAATCCACCATCAATGATGACTGTTATGTCGAGGAAATTAACCCTTTCCTGACTATATTCGCAGGTGAATTTTAAATTCAGGGTATTATCATTTAGATAGTGGATAAATCTAATCAGACTCTCCTCATCTCCTCTCCATATGAAGAAAATATCGTCGATGTAGCGCCGCCACAGGCACAGGTCCGCACCCAGCTCTGCAATGGACCAAATATAGTCCTCCTCCCATGCACCCATGAGAAGGTTTGCGTAGCTGGGTGCAAATTTTGTGCCCATGGCGGTGCCACACTTCTGAAGATAGTAAACTCCCTCAAATGAAAAATAGTTGTGTTCAAGAATATACTTGATGCCATCTAAAATAAAGTTGGCCTGTTCATGAGGCATATTTAAATCTCTCGACAGAACTCTGTCAACAGCCTCATGCCCATCTCTATGATTAATGCACGTATATAGAGAGGTTACATCACACGTAGCCAGAAACCATCCCTCTTCCCATATTTGACCTCCCAGAATACGCAAGATATCCGTCGTGTCTTTCAGATACGACGGGAGTTTCTTTACATATGTCTGCAGGTAAGTATCTATGTAAGCAGATAGGTTAGAGGTCAGAGAATCAATCCCAGCTATGATGGGTCTCCCAGGGGGGTTAGTCAGGCTTTTATGGAGTTTGGGGAGGTAGTAAAAAATTGGTCTGATAGGATTGCTCTTTATATAGGAACTTATATTCACTATCATTGATTATTTCCTCAGCTTTGCCTTTATCCAACAGTGCTTTTATTTCTTTTTGGAATTCCACTGTGGGACTTTACATTCTTAGAGCAATATGTTCTGAGCAATAGAGTCCCGAGAGGTCTAAGACTTAACAAAGATCCGTCTATAGACCTGGAGGATGAGATTTTCCTTGATAAATGGTACAACCT